>CM073133.1:18772397-19972397 GCA_037039145.1 Fundulus diaphanus | reverse complement strand
AATTAATTAAGTATTAAATAATACTGTTTAGGAATATTTCTGGAATTGTCTAAAGCTTTTGAAGGTGTTAAGAGAATGTTTCCTTTAATACAGTGTATGCTGGTGTTTCAAAGATAATCTGTTCTTGGGTTTACATATGTTGAAATTGGTGAGATTTTGTGGGACATCAAGTTCTGTCATGTCTTTTGTTTGTGATGGTTCCACTGTGAAATGTTTGTTAATACGCAAATGAATAAAAACTGTTTGGCTACATCATGACTGGATACGTTGACATACGTTGAGGGTTTGCGTTGACTTAACTTAGTGATTAACTTAGTGATGAAGAAGAAATATTCAAACATTTCTAAAAGAATCAACTACTGAACCAAAGAAGCATTAGTCGTTCAAACTGTATTCTAATTAAACATAAAGTCAACTTTTGGACTTAGATAAAAACAAGTATTGTTTTCAACAACAACTTCAGTTACAAATTCTTCAATCATGTCATCAAAGTTTGTCATAAAACTGCAGATACATGTTTCTGTTCTACAAAAAAAAAACATCAAAACATTTCTAATCAAACATTTAACATTCACCCTACACATTGACAGTATCACTAACTACTCAACAAAGAAAACAAAAACAACTTACCTTGAATTAGCATTTTGCAGAACTCCTTCATTTTTTGCTCTCCTTGGTTGATTTCATGGTAAAAAATATTCACAGAAAACCTCCCAGTTTGAAAAAACAATTTCTGTAAATTTCCAACACAGTTAAGTGTTGTTTAATTTGACACTGAGGCTATCTAACAGTAGAGAGGATGTAAGCGGTTTACTTCCTCTCACTTTGGGCCTCACAATATGTAGCCATCACAATATCAGTTTACGCAATATTCATATTGTCAAGGACTGCAGCTGCAACCGTTGTTGACTAATATATTCCAAGTGTTATGAACCTGCATTGTGCAAACCAATGTGAAATGTAGCCAATTGGACAGAGTCTCACGGCAGCAGATGCACACATCGGACAGAAATGACACTGCTCAAAATGCTAAAGTTCATGGAGGGTAAGAAGAAAGGATGAGATGGAAAGGAAAGCAGAAAATAAGTATATACTTCACGTGATTTTGGCATCACGATATTTACCATTTTTTTTTACATCACAAGATTTTCTAATGTTGTACAGCCATAACCACGCCTTGCTTCAATGTGACATCAAAGCTCTACTTCCTGAAAACCAACCAAAATCCAGGATACCCTCTGAAATGTGGGTCTAGGAAAAAGTACTGTGCACCTCATGTAACATTCTCCTTCTGTCAGCAGCAAACAGCACATGCCTGCTCAACACAGGGGGAGGTCGATTCCTCATTGACCTTTCGGTCAGAAATTTAATTCAATTTGGCGTATATGTTGCCCTAATTCACAGCAAATGCCATATTAAGGCACTTAATGAGACAAGCAGGCCCTGTTCAGATCAATGGTATCATACTCATCCCAATTTAGACCACTTTCAATTCCAATTAATTCCAGTGGAGTCCAGTCAGATATTAAGCTTTAGATTATATACAGTCCAATTAAATTTTAATTACAATGCAATACAGTCGAATTCAATTGATCGTTGAATCCCAGATGGTGAGCAATTATAAAAGGAAACCCAGCCGATTGCATGAAGCATCTTTTCAGCAGTTCTTCGACCTGATCAAGCTTATGGCAATGGAAATAAATGACTCCTTTTCAAGAGAAAGAAACTGCCAGCAGGCTTAGTATGAGCGGCTAACTGCCCTGACCCTCCAGGTGTTGAGACAATTGGAAGGAGATGGAGAGGAAAATATTACACTTTGAGCCAAGAAGACTTTCTACAAAAAAAACAAAGTTAACCAAGTTAATAGAAGCAACAGCTGCTGCTTGGCTTTGTCCAGGAAAGACAACCAAACACAGAAGCCCTGAGCCAGGTATACTTCCAGTAGGAAGAAGAAAAATAAAGCACAGACTAAATTGTAGCAATACCTTCATTAATCTTTTCGTCCATGAGAGAAACAAAGCTGAACACGGAAGCACTGAGCTGATAGTATTTTCTATGGAAAAGGTAAACAAACAATACACAAAGTGAAAGAAAAATGTCCCTTAATGACTTCATCCTGTAGAGAAACACATCTAGACACTAGAGCAGTGAGGCAAGTGTAGTTTTTATGGTAAAGGAAAACAGATTCCACCATGGTAAATGGAGTGATAGCTCTGTTAATGGTTTTGTCCATGAGGGGAAACCATCTAAATAGTCATGCATTGAGCCATGTTTACTTTCTATACAAAGAAGAAACAGAGAGATAACCACAGTATGAAGAATAATGCTAAATACTTAGCAACATCCATATGCCAAATTTTTATTTTTTTATTTTTTTACATTACAATGCTGGTAGATGAACAGATAGGAGGTTCAATGAAGCAATTTTCCACACGAAGAATGCTGAAACATCTGTGCCAAGTGTGGGCAGATATATACATTATATTTGGAAGGAAATTCCCCTGAAAAGTAACAATGTAATTCCTTGGGCAGTGGGAGAGAAATCTGCGGGAGTCTTATCCACTGAAGGATCAATCTGTTCAATAAAGTCCTGCAGAGCACCATTTAATAATGTCATGTGATGTTTATTGCTGTACTTGCTTGTGAGCACCAGAAGAATAGATAAGTAACACAAACGGTAGCAATGTGTACGCTATGCAGGAAAATAAATCTATTACATGTTTTGCTTGCTCTGGTCAGATGAGTCCTAAATGTCATTGTTTGGTATTCATCCCAATATGCTATTTGTGGGGAATAATTTCCCGCCCTGAACTCACCATCATATCCATGGAACGGGGTGGTGTCAGCATGGCATGGAGATGCTTTTCTTCAGCAGTGGTGGGAAAAACTATGTAAAGATAAAACTGAAGGTTTATATATATAAAAAAAAACCTGTAACAGACTGAAAAGTAGGGCTAGACTATAATTCAATAACAATATATATCAATCAATAGACATATATTGATCATAAAAAAGGGTCAATAAAAAGTTCAATAGAATAACAGTTTTGTTTCCTTTGGCATTCTAGCCATATAGGTTAATATTACAGTCATTACATCCTCCCAACCAATCACAAACACAGATCCAAGGAAGGCTCCGTCACCAAGCTCCGCCCCTTCAAAAAGCTCAGAGAGCACTCGTTCCTTTTTTTCTTTTTTAAAAACTTGCAGTTTTGGTAAAAAGTTGGTTGAATAAAGGGTGGGGTTTGAATTCAGTATTTGTGTGTTCTGTATCTAAAAATAGGTCATGAAACAACAGTATAAAATGTCCAGGGCTGCACTTAAAATCTATGTTTTGAATTTGTTGATAATTATTGATATCGATCAATAAGATTTTTATTTTATCGATATGCTTTTTTTCTATGTCGTCCAGCCCTACTGCAAAGGTCTTGAGACTGGGACAGACGTTCACCTTCCTGCATTTCGACAATGGAATGATTTTGACCAAAGCATGTTCATATGTTCGACTGGTCTGGTCAAGTTTCAGACCTAAATCCAACTCAACATCTGTGGCATGAGTAGGGAAACTGATGTCTACAAACGTCCTTTCTCCCCATCAAGTATGACTGAACTTTTGCAAACGAGAATCGCCACAAAGTCTCTAGATGTGCAAAGATGGCAGAGAAATACCCCATAAGACTTGAAGCTGTAAATGCAGCAAAAGCCTGCAATGCAGTGTTAAAGATTCTTGCATTTTTATTTGTAAACTAGTTTGAGGGGCATGCATCAATTTCTTTCCAAATCACCAGTATATGGTACGTTGCATTGGCATACAATTGGCATTTTTTTACTATAATGGTGGCAGATAAACAGATAGGAGGTTCAATAAAGTAATTTTCCACATGAAGGAGGCTGAAATGTCCGTGCCAAGTGTGAGCACATATATATTTGGAAGGAAATTCCTTATGAAAAATAAAAATGTCATTCCTGGGGTAGTAGGAAGGAACACTGCAGCAGTCTTATCCTCTGAAGGATCTATCTGTTCAATAAGGTCCAGCAGAGCAATATTTGGTAATGTCTTGTGATGTTTATTGCTGTACTTGCTCATGAGTAACAGAACAATAGATAAGGAACACAAACTGCAGCAACGTGTACGCTATGCGGCAAAAATCTATTAAATGTTATGTGTGCTTGAAAAAAAAAAAGCATTTAGAACTGTACTCTTTCAGCCTTAATGATGCACAAGAGGCATTGTGCTGTGAGATACTGCATGTAAATAAAGCCATTTTTGTTTGCACAGAACTCCACAGGGTTCCTTTAGAAGAATAAAGCAACAGAATCCAGTGAAGACAGTGACAGCTGTAGCTGAACGGTTAAAAATAAACCCATGCTGCTGTATTCTGTTCTAATGGGGATATATTAATCCTTATTTGATTCCTGTAACCAAGAAAAAAAAACTATAAATAATGAAACAATTTGAGAAAGAAAACTCATTATTTTAAATCACAGGGTTATGGAAATAACAGGATATTGGTTCTTGAGTCACTTTATCAAGTTAAGGCTTCCTTAAAAAAAAGTCATGGTGAATAGTTTTGGAATAAAAAAAGACCAGTTAATTATTCCAGCTTCAATTTTTTTTATTTTGCAGCTAATTAGGCCAGGCTACTACACTTGAATGTAAATTTTAACACAACTTCTCATTAACCAATTTAATGATAATTTCCAGAGGGTTATAAGGTCAGTGTTTCCAATCTCATTGTGAATATAAATACCAGCCAAGGTGCTAATCAGTGGTAAATTCATGCATAAACAACTTGATTGCTCACTTCGAACGTGGAATTCATTCTGGTGTGCTGTTGTGTAAACGATCTAATATTAATAAAAAGAGAAAAAGAACAGGGAAGCGTACCAAATAAGTGATGCTCTAATAAATGAGGCTTTCTAGAAGCTGGTCAAGGTTATTGATCAGAACTCACCTTTATAATTGCATTGGCTTCAATTTAATTTCCTTTTTAGATTCTCATTAATTATGTTTCTTTTTTCACTGAGGTACTGCTATTAATCTCTTAGCGTTTGATCTGTTTCTTACAGGTAAATTAGACAGGTACATCTCAGTAAATTAGAATAACACCAAAAAATAAATGTATTACATTATTTCATATCAAAAGGTGAAACTCTTATACTATATAAAATTAATCATTCACAGAGTGATTTATGTTCATTGTAATGCTTATGGCATGTAGCTAAAGAGAACTACAAATTCAATTTCTCTGAAAGTAAGAACATTACATTAGATCATTAAAACAAGAATTGTTAATACATGTGTTTAAGGCTGACATAAGATTCAAACTTGATATTGGAAGAAAAAAACTTGATACTCGACACCATTTTCAAAACTACAACAATCATCTTTTTTTTTTTTTTCCCAGTGTCCTGTCTAGCAATGTGGCAATAGGAATTGATGTCTCAATGCCAGATAGAGCTCGACAGATTTTGCTTTTACAAGTGGAGCAAACAGCTTTCGCCATTGTGCTCCACTTGATTTATGCTTGTAAATAACTTTATTATGATTCCTGCAAGGAGAATTTCAAATTATATGGACATGACAATGGGAGAGTAAAGGAAGAACAAAAAGTGAAAGAAAAGAAAAAAAAAAGAGTAGAGGTGAAAGAAAGAGGAGATAAAAGGGAGAGAGTGATAAAACCTTCTTTGTCTGCTCCATCACCTGGAAAGAGACACAAAAAGAACAGCACAATCAACAGACATAAAGCAACAGCTACACTCGAATAACACCTAGATGCCATTGCTAAATCATATATATTATTATGTAAGCTGACATAACAATCATCTTTTTGCTAAAAACAAAAATATATATTAAGCCACAGTATAATAGTATGCTCTTTGCCTGCATTAGTCCACACATTATCTGTCGAGGGCAATGCAACAGTCATTTAAAATTAGGATTTCTCACAATGTAAAAGATCTGAACTATGCAAAATAAAAAAGGTAACATCAGTTCACACTTTAATTTCTGTTATTTTAGTATATTTGCATAATCCTTTCTTTGGTGATCAGCTACAGTCAGCAGGAAAGGTTGCTTCTGGTCTTAGCTGGTTACTGTTCTAGTTGCCAGCTTCAGTATGGGTCCATTTGCTAACAATTACCTCTATTAACATTAGCAACAATGGTTACTAATTCCTTTACAACCAATGTCCGGTGGAGAGTTGGTGCAGACTTCACACTGGGGGAAAGGTATCAATGGGGCAACACAAACAGACTTTGACTGCAAAAGCTAAGTGGGAGTTATTAATATTAAAAAAAATAAATTCAGGTTTCAGAGTGCAGGTCTTTGTCAGGATTGTAGTGCTAGCAAAACTAGCATCATAGTTTATTGGCATTTCTAAGCTTTTCCTATGTGTGTCTCACAGTCAAAATACTTCAGACTGACACTTTTTCCTTCACCAATACTTTAAGAAACATGGCACAGACATATCCAGGACATGACTTAGAACAGCTAAATTCCTTGTTTTTGAGCCATTTCGATCCAGAGATGGTGAGAGACCTATTTTACCTAGCTAGGCTAAAAAGAGAAAAAGGACTGGACTGTTTCTTTGTGGTCTAAAGTTTTCTTTTAGATAAACTATATTAAGGCTCCCACATACTCAGGCGCGCTGCCCGCATACTGTGAGCCGCGCAGACTCTGTGCTGACCTCCGTGGACGTTTTACCCTTCATAGTCAAGCATAGTGTGTCCTACATTTCGTGTGGCAAATTCCTACAATTCCCAGACTTTCTGCCAGCGGGACGAAGCGGAGGAAGGGATGGTAAAATGCTTGAGTACCTGGAGCCGTTTTTTTCCCAGTGGGCACCCACCCCACATCTTTCACTGAGAAAGGAGAGGGACTGTGATGCCGCGCGTCCTTGCGACCGCCTGCTTGGAGCCGCTCAGTGTATCAAGCTCAGTGTCACATACAACACAGGTCAATGTGAAAACCTCTTGCTGCCGAGCAGTTTATAGTGTGACACTGTAGTGTATGCAGTTGTAAAAACTTAGCTCCGCACGGGGGGGGGGGGGGGGGGGGGGCTTTATGCATTTAATTTAGAAATCAATGTCCCAGAATCTGGAAGGAGAGGGGAGAGGCAACAATCTTTAAGTTGCATGAGGTCCAGTGAAGTTTTTACAGTAAGTGATATTTTGGGGAGCCATGTCAACTACTGGTGTTGGTTCAGTTGTGTTTTATCAAATACAAAGTCAGTGATCTACCAGGAAAGTCTAGAGTGCTTCATGGTTCCCTCTGCTGACAAGCTTTATGGAGAAGCTGATTTGATATTCCGGAAGGACTCAAACCCCTCAGAGAATCTGTGGAGTATTGCCAAAAGTATAAAAAAATGTGAGCATTGCATTAAACTATATTATGGAATTAAATAGTCTTATGTGTTTATCAGTTATTGAATCTATCAGTCTGATTGTATCAATTATTTTCATTCACTTTAAATGATTCTGAGACATTTAACAAACCAGGAGTTTTTTTTCCCCAAAGTGCATTATTAAATTAGAGATAAGGTACATGTTATCTTGACATCAAGAGCCGTTTGGTGCTGTTCCTTTAATAGTGTCTGAGCTTCCTTAGTTTTTCATTCCTTTCCAAGTGTCCTTCCTTGTTTCCTTTGTTTCTTTCTTAATGTCTTATTTTTCTACCTAGTGTCTTTTCTTCTTTCCATCCTCTTTGCTTGTGTCCTTGCTCCCCTTCTTTTGTCCATCCTTTCCTTCGCACTTAACCAACCATTTATCCATCCATCCATCCATCCATCCATCCATCCATCCATCCATCCATCCATCCATCCATCCATCCATCCATCCATTTTCTTCGCCCACTTTTCCATGCATGGTAACAGGGGTGGGGATGGGAGGCGGGGGGTTGGTCTCCATCTCCAGTGGTTGCACCTGATACATTTCCACACAAAACGTTTTAATTTATTTAAGCTTTCTTTGATTTGTGGCAACCTAAAATATCTCACAGTATATCTGTAAGTTTGCTTTTACTAAACAAAAGCTCAAACCTGCAGAGTTCATGTAAAACTGAAAACTTTGGTTTGATGTTTCCCATTTGAGGGCAAAGCAATAAGCACAGATTTAAATTAGTGTGGTTTCTGTTCAACCTTTCTCTTGCCAAATCTGAAGGCATCTGCACATCATTTTGAAAGCTAATCTTGAGCGCCTTATCCAATGTGAAATCCGACTTTCAGACTCAATCTCTGCAGCAATCAATCTTCCGCTGTCAGGGCAAGTCTGTCGAAACTTGGAGCTGTGCTTGCTCTGAAGCAAAAAAAAAGGCAACACTTCAATTCCTCTCTTCAACTCTTACTGGCAGACAGCATATGTTAGCCTGGGCACTGGATGAAACCATCATGAATAGGTGACAGGGCATTCTTGTAGTGAGAACCAGAAAAATGAAATAATTAATCTGAGCTCCCTTTCAAGCAGGAAGGTGAGAGATCAGTGGGGGTTGCAGCTGCCTTTACACAAAAGATTTATGATTAACGTTGTTACCCCAGTCACCTTTGAAATTATTAAGAATTGAGATTTTACCATTTTACCAGTCTGACTGAACAGCTAAATGGGTCTTTTTTTGTGTTTTTTTGTTCTCACTGTTAAATTTCATTCTGATTCATAACGCTGCAGGCCAGGAAACCTGTTACTGTCTACTAAATTGATAAAAATGTCATGCTAACCTGAGAGCCGTCAGCTTCTGTGACAAGCTCCGCAGATATGCACTATTATTTTCTTGGAAAGGATAGAGATTATTTTATAAGTAGCACTGGTATAAATCAAGAGAAAATGTCATGCTACTGTCCAGTTTTAATATAAAAATCCAAATAAGGCTTAAATGCAAATAGCTGAAAATTATAAATAGGTCACTTATGATAACTCATGATAATGCAGTTGCCACCACACACTGAGTAAGTTCTAATACACATGGCTTAAAAAAAAGGAAGAACAATTCTCAGCAAATCTGTCAATAGGCCCTTGGTGGCTCTGGATGAGCTACAGGTTAATCTGTCGACAACTATCATTAGAGCAATTAATAACTCTGCCCAAAAGTGGCAGTATTGTTGTATTGTTTAAAGAAAGCAATGTAGGGGAGACCATAGCTGAACAAAGTGCTCTGGTCAAATGAACTTTTTGGTATTCATGCAATACACTATATGTGGTTGAAAACTTTCCGTCATAAATTCATTATCAAACCCATGGAACGTGGTGGTGGCGGCATCATGGTGTGGGGATGCTTCTCATCAGCAGGGACATGGAAAATGATGTAAGAAGAAGATAAAACTACAGTTTTAATTAGGCCATCCACAGAAGAAAACTTTTAAGAAAACCTTCATATCTGGTAGAGATATAATGAAATGGTTTTGAATAAAGCATTTCCGTGTGTTAGACTAATCTAGTCAAGGTTTAGACCTAATTCCGACTCAGCATCTGTGGCAAGACTATAGGGGAACTAATGTTTGCAAACATTCTTTTTTCTCTATCAAGTCCAACTGAACTTTTGCAAAGAAGAATGGGCAAAAAGTCTCCAGATGTACAAAGGCAGCAGAGAAATTCCCCAAAAGAGGCAGATAAACAAAGTACTAAAGATTCTTGTATTTTTACTTGTAAAAAATCTTTGAAGGTTGTATCAATTTCCTTTCAGTTCAGCAGTATTTGCTCCTTTGTGCTTGCATACCACATAAAATCTTAAAAAAATCATATATTGAAGATTGGTGTTGTTATATGACAAAATGTAACAAACAAAACCCAGTGTCTGTTCTGTGTCTGCTGAAAGAAAGGGACTGAGAGAAAATCTGGAGGGACTGAGATAAGAAATGGGAGGAAATTCTTGAAATTTTGAACTCAGGGGATCTTGTTTCACAAACTTTGTGAATTGTACCTGCATTACACATAGGTAGAGCTAGGAGTCTATCGGGAGACAATTTATGTTGTTTGAGTAACTTTTCAAGCACTTTATGTAGGGGTCGATGACTGCCCTGTTGACACTAATAACATAGGAATGATTCTTTCTTTCTACAAGACAAGAAGGTGAAGTTCATAGCAAATTATATGTATGAAAATTTGGTTCAAATTCAATTAGAATTAACCCAATGACCTCTCCAATTAAAACCAATCATACTGATAGATTAAGATCCTGCTGCATTTAGCCCAATTATATCAAACTAAAATGAATTCCAGTCAAATGCAGTTGGACATTAAATGCCAGTAAATAAAAATGTATAAAAGGGAGAACAGTTGATATCCCTGAGTTTTGCCTTTCTAGCAAGTTCCTATTCTGAGGAAGCACATGGCAACAGTGGAAAGGTACTACCAGCTTTTAACAGCGAGAGACCTCCAGCAGAACCAGCACCAGTGGGAAGGTCCATCTTTCACAAATGGGTGGTTGAGGCGACAGGATGGAGACAGAGAAAATACAAAAGCATCAAGAAGAGGAGAGTCCTTAAAGCGCTTATATCCTTTTTTAAGTCTCCTCTTGAATTGATTTAATGATTGCATTACCTCCTTAGCATGGTTTGAAGTGCTGCAGAGGACTGTTAATCGTCCTTTTATTTAAGTCAGACGTGTGGCAACAAGAGAAATGCTTTAAAATATGCAAGACAGCGAGTGCTGTGGATTAGCATTGCAAACCCCTGGTCTAAACCGGCATTTAGGCACATTCAATTCTAAATTGAACTGGGTTTTAAAAATCTTGTTTCTTTGTTTGTGGTGGTTCTGATGCACTGCTGTCCTGTCCATTAAACTGGGAAAAGAATTTAGCCCTGCAGCAATCCTGAACAGGGTGAATATTTAAAGAGGACATATCATGCTTTTCAGTTCTTCCTTTTCACACTGAAATCATTCATTTGTGGTCTATTAAAATGGACCTACAACGCTTTGGTCTGACTTGTTAATTTATCCCACATTCACCCTTTTTATTCCTCTTCTGATGCGCATATGAGCGCAAACAATTTTGGTGTTTTTAAATATAAACGAGGCACTTCACACAACGTCCTCCTCCAGGTAGCAGAGCGTTCCACGCTATGGCGTAGGGACATTTTTGTAGTATGCTGTATGATGAACAACCAAATATTATGTCTTATATGTAGCTTTGGCATCTTTGAGCTTGGACTACAAGAAATAAAGATGGCGGATTCATGAGACTGATAAGCCGGAAGTCCATTACCTTATTTAGCAGTTCCATAGCAAATATTGTGACTTAATTGTTCAAAAAATAGAAATCCGAGAAAACTGAACGTATTGAAAAATATGACCCAAAAAGATTGTAAAGATATCTACTCAGCACCTGGACAAACTACATTCAAATTTCAAGCATTCTCAGAGACTCCAAGAATATAACAAAATGTATTTAAGGGCTAGAAAAGCGGATTTAGCGTGATATGCCCTATTTAAATTTAATAAATTTAGATATGACGTCATGATACCTTTGGTCAGTGCACAACAAGGTTATAGCAGACTAACTCATTGCCTATTTTTCCCAGTTATTTTCTTTACAGCAGAGTTTAGGTTGCATCGAGGAAGCATTTGTTTTTTGTAGATAGTTTTAGACACAAAAAGTACTGTAACGCTAACCCCTGACGACAGCTTAAACTACACCCTTCTAAAATTCACAACAGCACTTATTAATCTGTTTATTCTTAAATATTCATATTTATCTTATTTGTAAGCTTATCAGTTATCAACTTTTCAGGCGTATTAATGATACACAAGAATAGCAATTTATTATGAAAATATTACATTCGGCTTGATGCATCTCAGTTATCCAGGTAGCAAAATACAAAAAAAGAAATTGGATAGGTCCACAGGAAAGATTCTGTGATTGTATGACTAACTTCTCTACTTTTTCCTCCTCAATTTAAGCCAAATACATCTTCTAATAATAATTTGCACTTAACAGCCAAGCAAAGAAAAGGCTTTAAATTTCGATTCCCATGATATGGCTAAAGCAAAATGATTTGTTAAAACATGGAAGAGATAAAGATGTGGAAGCTACAGCTTTGATTTTAAATTGCCATCTCAAAAATCTGAACATTTCTTTGATTGCAGTATACTTTCAATCCAGGAAGCCTAAATAAACCAAGGTTAAGGCTTTTCAAGATGTTAGAGATGGTAGAAACACCATTTTTCATATACAATGTTATATTATTTGTTCACAACTAAATAATTAATCAAGAGTTGTACGAGTGAGAAAAGTGTATTTGGTGCATCTCAAATACTGTAATGAACACAAACACAAATATTTCTGCTTAGAAATAAATCTTGACGGGTGATATTGAATGATAGTGCCATTATGGCCTCACATTTTTTTTCAAGAAGTTGTTATTTGTGCCAGAAATGTCAGCTCACATTGACTCCCCTCTGTGATTGGACAAATGTCAAGAGAAAGAGCTGAAGAAAACCTCATCCAGTATATCCATCTCAAACAAGTGACAAAAATCAATGGGTGAGATGCTTATCAGGGACATGTTAATAATTCATTCCAGGCCCATGGCAGGTGTATAATTGATCAAGGGGCTGATAAGTTGCGGTGATAAATATTTCAAGGGTTGCTGAGACAGAAAGGAACTCCACCTTGTCGACGAGCCCACATTCAAGCTTTCTCAATGGGTGGCTAGGTTTATTGAGTCAACCCAGTTGTGACGTCATTTCCTCTGAAGATCTGTTAGTTGTGGTGATATTTTTTCTCGAAGAGGAGACGGACACAGCTGCTAGGGTGAAGATCAAAGTGCTTGGACATATACTGGCTAGATCGGTGTTTTCCAAAATGTGGGCCTTAGAAAATTGAAGAGAAAATAAGAATAAAATATGCAAAAGTAAAAAAATAGAATCCAGTTACATTTTACCATTATCATAAAAGATCATTTAATGATCCTTTTCTTAAACAATACTTTAAAATATGACTATATCAATCTGATTTGACAAACTAACTGTGTAAGGAAGGACTATCCCACTTTGGCTGACATGGCACTGAAATGTCTTCTCCCTTTTGCTACAAGCTACTTGTTTGAGTCTGGCTTTTTAACTTTAAAGGTACTCAACTGTGGCGTCTCTGCATTTGGAGCCAGTGGGGTCAGGCCCTGCCAGATGTCGCTGTGGAGCTCTATGTTCACAATAATCAATGGGCCATGATCGTTTTTTATAGAGTAATATTGTAAAAAAGACAGATTCCCTTACCAATAAAATTTTGTAATAAACATCTGTGTCTATATATCTAAGCTTGCCAGAAAACTGATAAGCTCACTCGGCTAAATCCTCTTGAGGCGCCTTGATATTGGACCAGCCCACTAACGTTTGTTTAAATAATGAACATGGGGCACAAATTCTGTGGCCCCAAGCTCGGACCGTCCAAAAATACTGGAATTGCACAAGTTACGTTTACGTTCTGCCGGATAGTGTGCGACCATCTGGGCAAGGCAAATTTATTTGTATATCACATTTCAGTACAAGGACAATGCAAAGTGCTTGAAATGATTAAAACATTGGAAAATAAAAACAGAATAAAAGCAAAGTAAGAAAAAATTAAAACCGCAAGCGGTGATGATCGGCCCTCGCAGCAAAGCGCCGCTCTGGCCTATTGGCCACCGCTGGGATTTGCGCACCGCCGGCTGCCCGCCACCGCAGATGCTGTCACGCATTTTGCCCGCCCGTCCACTGGGCGATTCACACGAACGTGTTCGGCAGCGCTCCGCCACGACTCACAAAAAATCTGGTGCAGATCGCTCGATGCAGCGAGGAGACACAGCCGTTGAATAATGAAAATGCATTTGGCCACCGGACCGGACTAAATCGTTCGGCGGGCCAGATCCGGCCCGCAGGCCGTACGTTTGACACCCCTGGTTTAAACACTAGTATACAAATTTAATCAAAGGTATTTTACTAGCTGTTAATCCAGCTTCATGTGAAAAGTTAACAAAACCTTTTTAGTTATTTAAAGTTAATTATTTCATGTGCTTAAGGGTTTCGTTTCTTGCATTAAGACAGCTTTTATGAAAGTTTGACAGTTAAATTGGTGGATACTCACCCAAAAGTAATAATGTAAAAGTAACACTTTAGCAATTGAAATATTGCTAAAGTAACACGTTAGCAATATTCCACATGTGTATGTTGTGTACAAACTTTAGTAATTTCTAACAGACCACTTCACTCTCAGAAAGCAGGTCTGCTGGTGGTTCTTAAGGTCTGTAAAACCAGAATGGGAGGCAGATCCTTTAGCTATCATGCTCCTCTCCAGTGGAACCATCTCCCAGTTTTGGTCCGTGAGGCAGACACCCTGTCTACTTTTAAGACTAATCCTAAAACTTTCCTTTTTCCATCCATCCATCGTCTTCCGCTTATCCGGGGTCGGGTCGCGGGTGTAGCAGCTTCAAGAGGGAGGCCCAGACCTTCCTCTCCCCAGCCACTTGGGCTACTTCCTCCGGGGGAATCCCTAAGCGTTCCCAGGCGAGCATAGTCTCTCCAGCGTGTCCTGGGTCTTCCCCTGGGCCTCCTCCCGGTGGGACGTGCCCAGAACACCTCACCAGGGAGGCGTCCAGGAGGCATCCTGACCAGATGCCCGAGCCACCTCAACTGGCTCCTCTCAATGTGAAGGAGCAGCGGCTCTACTCTGAGTCCTCCCCGGATGACTGAGCTCCTCCTTGGCCTTTTGGCTCAGCTCTCTCTTCACCACAACGGATCGGTACAGCGCCCGCTTCACAGCAGACGCCGCACCAATCCGCCTGTCGATCTCCTGCTCCATCTTCCCCTCATTCGTGAAAAAGACCCAAAGATACTTGAACTCCTCCACTAGAAGCTGGCTCTTGGGACTTTCCTTTTTGACAAAGCTTATAGTTAGAGTGGCTCATGTTACGCTGAGCTACCTTTATAGTTATGCTGCTATAGGCTTAGGCTGCTGGAGGACATCAGGGTCTATTGTTCTTCATTTTTGCATGACTGTTGTCATTTCAGCTTTTAACTTTTTGTTTTTTCTATTTTTTCTTCATAGTAGGTACACCTGGTCTGGCGTTCTGTTAGCTGTGACATCATCCAGGGAAGACAGATCACCTGTTATTACCATCTAATGTCAAACAGATTACTGGATCAATGTGTGCTTCTGTGCTTTTTTGTCTGTCATGTTGTGTCTCTTCTCTCTCTTTTGTAACCCCCAGTCGGTCGAGGCAGATGACCGTTCATACTGAGCCTGGTTCTGCTGGAGGTTTTTCCTTCCTGTTAATGGGGAGTTTTTCCTTCTGCTGTCACTTCATGCTTGCTCAGTATGAGGGATTGCTGCAAAGCCATGGACAATGCAGACGACTCTCCCTGTAGCTCTACGCTTCTTCAGGAGTGAATGCCGCTTGCTACGACTTTGATGCAATCAACTGGTTCCCTTATATAGGAATTTCTTTTACCAATCTGGATAATCTGACTTAATATGTATAATCTGATTGATTTTGACTTTGTAAACTGCCTTTAGATGACATGCAGGCATGGACTGGTAATCGGGCGTACCGGGCATTTTCCCGGTGGGCCGACGTGCTGTTTGGGCCGGCAGACCCGACATGTATATTAATAATATGTATTATTATTATTTTATATATCTGCCTCTTTATATTTGCATAATGCATGAATAAAAATAAAATCAGCAGCGCAAGAGTCTGTTCCGATCACCCGGCCCTTACCACAGGCTACTGCAGCCCATTGGTTATCATCCCTGACAGTCTAAAGGGCTAGGCCAATCATAAAGTAGAAAAAACACCTTCACGCTCCATGTGGAACTTTGTGCAGCGGTGTTCACAGTAGTAATGGATAAGAAACGCAAGGGAGGCGCAGAGAAACTGCACGAAAAAAAGAAACGAGTTCTTCAAACGGATGCTGCGAAATGTGTCAAACTGACTGACATGTTCCCAACAGCAGGCCTTCATCTGCTCCGGTGTCTGATGTAAAATATGGTGGTAGTGGTGGTTGTAGTCAGTGACGTGCGGTAGGGTTCATAGCTGGTGAGGCACTGACGTCATCAGAGTCAGATTTACAAATATATACACTCTACAGAGTAGACTCATTGCAAAGTGCTGAAGGAGACTGATTGAGCCAAATAAATTCACCAAGATACATGGAAAAATATTGGTTCTTTGATGAAAAAAAATTTGTCATTTGATTGGTAACAGTTTATGAGTTATGATGGATTTCTGCATTTGTAACACATTCTAAAACTATAACCCACATTACGCACATTTTATCACAAAAACAAAACATGAATAAGTATCGCTGTCTTACCTCTACTTATAATTTAAGTCCCTGTGGCGCTCTTTCTGAACAAAAATATCATCATTTTCCGGTAAAAGTTCCCTTTATCTTCTTCAGTTTTAAAAGTCTCTCAGTCTCAATGGAGCTCACTGCCAGGGAGGAAAGCCTTCCCTGATCAGTCCTGTTCCAGCTGTATGTTTAGAGTCTTTTTAGTGCTTTACTTGTTTAGCAAAACTCGCTAATAAAACATCAATAACTTGTTTTGACTCTACTATTTGGGGATCACGAGCGGTGCCCCTTGAGCGCCCCCTGCCTAGTGGCCAAGGAACTGCCGGCCTCACCTACAACCAGTTCTTTGCTGTTTATGATCGGCCAGCACCACGAAAACATGTTATCTGCACACAGTTTGATGACCAAAACACAATTCGTAATCCACATATATTAAATTGTGGAAAATCAGTTCATAACTATTTGAACAATTGAATTTATGATCTAGAGACAGGAAAATGCATTCACAGAATGGAAGTCAGCGCAGTTAACATGGGATTGCGCAATCCCAGGGGAGGCCAAGCTCGCTGCGGCCTCACCGGCTTCGCTATGAAGCGCCACCAAGGATTTACATGAAAAATAGCGAAAAGTCTGCGATTTTAAAGAAAATATGATCAAAAATTAGGAAATTAGATAAATAAAATACTTATTACAAATGACTGAGTAAATCAAAATTTATATTATGTTATTATATATTTTCTTTCTTTCCATGATGACAAGTGAGGCATTTCTCTGGTTCATTTTGTCAATGGCATCCTTTTTTACACAGTGAGTGCACATTAGTCCAATGTTACCCTACAGTATCTGGAAGACTGAATAGATCTGATGAGCAACTTACAATAACTTCTTATAATGATGTAACGTGATAATATGTGTGATTGACCGTGACACCTCTCTTTCTCTCTCTCTCTCTCTGATCTAAGAATAATTGCTGTGCTGTGGTGGAGTTTACATTTTACAGTGTTAATAAATTAAGATTTTGGAAGTATTTTAAGTGTCCACTCTCACTAATCCAAAATGCCAGGGCCGATTTTTTTCTCCCAGTCCACCCCTGATGACATGTTTCATGATTTGGCGCTATATAAATAAAAACTGAAATGTATTGAAGAAGAGTAAGTTTGTCAGTTTTCAAGCAGGATTTGTATATCTGTTCAACTTAAATACATAAGGAAACCAAAGAGTTAAGATCACTTACTTACCAAGAGAAATTCCTTTGGGGTTTATTTGTGGTCTCTTGCTGCCCCCTGCTGGACAAGTTTGATCAAATACAAATGCTTTACATGTCAACATGGTGTCAAAATTCAGATTTCAATCTAAAATGGCTTACTTCCTGTGATACTTGCACTATGACATTAATTGTAAATTCTGAGCGTCTTGCTGAGATCTACAACTGTACAAAATTTCATTACTCTACGATGAACTAAGTGAATAGCAAAGGGTCCTTTGAAAATTGCTTGGTGGCGCTATAGAGAAACTAAGTCCTGCTCACTAAAGTTTGTTATGGATTCCTGTTGGGGGGTGGATAAGGATGCATCCAAGTGAGTTTTAAGCAGCTCGGCCCAAAAATGTGGAATTCAGAGCCAAACGTATGGCAGCGGCGTTTGAGGTGACTTCACCACGCCGCCACACTCTCCTGCTCCATCGAATCCACTTGGGCCTGAAATCCACAACACATCAACATGTGTTCTGTCTGTGGACACAGTTTCATGTTGATTAGCTCAGAGGGGTAACATAGCGACCGCTTACAACAAAACATGACACTTCCTGTTGTCAGGGGGCGTGGCCTAAGCAATGTCATCATTTGACCATTGGATATTATAGGAGACCTGATGGTGATCAATTACTGAAAGTTTGGTGCATCTGTCTGTTTCTGTGTAGGAGATATAACACTTTTATATTTTGTGGCAAATAGGTGAACTTTGACCCCTGCCAACGCCCCTCCAGCATGCTCAAAAACTCACCGTTTTGATAACTTTTGATTGGCCATGCCTTATGATCAGACTGCCCGAGTTTCAAGCCGATCGCTCGATATCTCTAGGAGGAGTTAGATCTTATACCAATGCTGTAACTGTCAAAATTGAGGTCAAAATCAGACTTTCAGTCTAAAATGGCCAACTTCCTGTGATACTTGCACTATGACATTAATTGTAAATTCTGAGCGTCTTGGTGAGCTCTACCACTGTACCAAATCTCATGTCTCTACGATGAAGTAAGTGAATAGCAAAGGGTCCTTTGAAAATTGCTAGGTGGCGCCGTTGAGGCATTAGGTCACGCCCACCAAAGTTTGTTATGGATTCCTGTTGGGGGGTGGATAAGGATGCATCCAAGTGAGTTTTAAGCAGCTCGGCCCAAAAATGTGGAATTCAGAGCCAAACGTATGGCAGCGGCGTTTGAGGTGACTTCACCACGCCGCCACGCTCTCCTGCTCCATCGAATCCACTTGGGCCTGAAATCCACAACACATCAACATGTGTTCTGTCTGTGGACACAGTTTCATGTTGATTAGCTCAGAGGGGTAACATAGCGACCGCTTACAACAAAACATGACACTTCCTGTTGTCAGGGGGCGTGGCCTAAGCAATGTCATCATTTGACCATTGGATATTATAGGAGACCTGATGGTGATCAATTACTGAAAGTTTGGTGCATCTGTCTGTTTCTGTGTAGGAGATATAACACTTTTATATTTTGTGGCAAATAGGTGAACTTTGACCCCTGCCAACGCCCCTCCAGCATGCTCAAAAACTCACCGTTTTGATAACTTTTGATTGGCCATGCCTTATGATCAGACTGCCCGAGTTTCAAGCCGATCGCTCGATATCTCTAGGAGGAGTTAGATCTTATACCAATGCTGTAACTGTCAAAATTTAGGTCAAAATCAGACTTTCAGTCTAAAATGGCCAACTTCCTGTGATACTTGCACTATGACATTAATTGTAAATTCTGAGCGTCTTGGTGAGCTCTACAACTGTACCAAATCTCATGTCTCTACGATGAAGTAAGTGAATAGCAAAGGGTCCTTTGAAAATTGCTAGGTGGCGCCGTTGAGGCATTTTTCTTTTGATTTTTGTAACGACCTTAAAATACAAAATTTTTAAACAGTCACCATGCATCTGCAAAGTTTGGTGAGTTTTTGAGTATGATAAAGCCCCCAAAAAGGCCCCTCTTTAGGGGGGCAGAATAATAAGAATTAAAACCGCAAGCGGTGATGATCGGCCCTCGCAGCCAAGCGCCGCTCTGGCCTAAGGGCCACCGCTAGGGTACGCGCACCTCCCGCCGCCAGCCACCGCAGAAGCTGTCATGCATTTTCCTCACCCGTCTACCATGCAATACACACGTATGCGTTGGGCAGCGCTCCCCCACGACTCACAAAAAATGTGGTGCAGATCGGTTGATGCACCGAGGAGACACAGCCGTTGAATAATAAAAATGCATTTGGCCACCGGGCCGGACTAAATCGTTCGGCGGGCCAGATCCGGCCCGCAGGCCGTACGTTTGACACCCCTGGTTTAAACATTAGTATACCAACTTAATCAAAGGTATCTTACTAGCTGTTAATCCAGCTTCATGTGAAAAGTTAACAAAACCTTTTTAGTTATTTAAAGTTAATTATTTCATGTGTTTAAGGGTTTCGTTTCTTGCATTAAGACAGCTTTTATGAAAGTTTAACAGTTAAATTGGTGGATACACACCCAAAAGTAATAATGTAAAAGTAACACTTTGGCAATTGGAAAATTGCTAAAGTAACACGTTAGCAATATTCCACATGTGTATGTTGTGTACAAACTTTAGTAATTTCTAACAGACCACTTCACTCTCAGAAAGCAGGTCTGCTAGTGGTTCCTAAAGTCTGTAAAACCAGAATGGTAGGCAGATCCTTTAGTTATCAGGCTCCTCTCCAGTGGAACAAACTCCCAGTTTTGGTCCGTGACGCAGACACCCTGTCTACTTTTAAGACTAATCCTAAAACTTTCCTTTTTCCATCCATCCATTGTCTTCCACTTATCCGGGGTCAGGTCGCAGGGGCAGCTTCAAGAGGGAGCCCCAGACCTTCCTCTCCCCAGCCACTTGGGCCACTTCCTCTGGGGGAATCCCAAAGCGTTCCCAGGCCAGCATAGTCTCTCCAGCGTGTCCTGGGTCTTCCTCTGGGTCTCCTCCCGGTGGGACGTGCCCAGAACACCTCATCAGGGAGGCGTCCAGGAGGCATCCTAACCAGATGCCCGATCCACCTCAACTGGCTCCTCTCAATGTGGAGGAGCAGCGGCTCTACTCTGAGTCCTCCCCGGATGACTGAGCTCCTCACCCTATCTCTAAGGGAGAGCCCAGACACACTATGGAGAAAACTCATTTTGGCCGCTTGTATCCGGGATTTCGTTCTTTCGGTCACGACCCAAAGCTCGTGACCATAGATGAGGGTAGGAACGTAGATCGACTGGTAAATCGAGAGCTTGGCCTTTTGGCTCAGCTCTCTCTTCACCACAACGGATCGGTACAGCGCACGCTTCACAGCAGACGTCGCACCAATCCGCCTGTCGATCTCCCGCTCCATCTTCCCCTCATTCGTGAACAAGACCCCAAGATACTTGAACTCCTCCACTAGAAGCTGGCTCTTGGGACTTTCCTTTTTGACAAAGATTATAGTTAGAGTGGTTCATGTTACGCTGAGCTACCTCTATAGTTATGCTGCTATAGGCTTAGGCTGCTGGAGGACATCAGGGTCTATTGTTCTTCAATTTTGCATGACTGTTGTCATTTCAGCTTTTACCTTTTTGTTTTTTCTATTTTTTCTTCATAGTAGGTACACCTGGTCTGGCGTTCTGTTAGCTGTGACATCATTCAGGGAAGACAGATCACCTGCTATTACCATCTAATGTAAAACACATTACTGGATCAATGTGTGCTTCTGTGCTTTTTTGTCTGTCTTGTTGTGTCTCTTCTCTCTCTTTTGTAACCCCCAGTCGGTCAAGGCAGATTACCGTTCATACTGAGCCCGGTTCGGCTGGAGGTTTTTCCTTCCTGTTAATGGGGAGTTTTTCCTTCTGCTGTCACTTCATGCTTGATCAGTATGAGGGATTGCTGCAAAGCCATGTACAATGCAAACGACTCTCCCTGTGGCTCTACGCTTCTTCAGGAGTCAATGCTGCTTGTTACGACTTTGATGAAATCAACTGGTTCCCTTATATAGGAATTTCTTTTACCAATCTGGATAATCTGACTTAATATGTATAATCTGATTGATTTTGACATTGTAAACTGCCTTTAGATGACATGCAGGCCGGCAGACCCGACATGTATATTAATAATATGTATTATTATTATTAATATTATTATTATTTTATATATCTGCCTCGTTATATTTGCATAATGCATGAAGAAAAATATCAGCAGCGCAAGAGTCTGTTCCGATCATCCGGCCCTTACCACAGGCTACTGCAGCCCATTGTTTATCATCCCTGACAGTCTAAAGGGCTAGGCCAATCATAAAGTAGAAAAACACCTTCACGCTCCATGTGGAACTTTGTGCAGCGGTGTTCACAGTAGTAATGGATAAGAAACGCAAGGGAGGCGCAGAGAAACTGCACGAAAAAAAGAAACGAGTTCTTCAAACGGATGCTGCGAAATGTGTCAAACTGACTGACATGTTCCCAACAGCAGGCCCTTCATCTGCTCCGGTGTCTGGTGTAAAATATGGTGGTTGTGGTTGTAGTCAGTGACGTGCGGTAGAGTTCATAGCTGGTGAGGCACTGACGTCATCAGAGTCAGATTTACAAATATATACACTCTACAGAGTAGACTCGTTGCAAAGTGCTGAAGGAGACTGATTGAGCCAAATAAATTCACCAAGATACATGGAAAAATATTGGTTCTTTGATGAAAAAAATTGTCATTTGATTGGTAACAGTTTATGAGTTATGATGGATTTCTGCATTTGTAACACATTCTAAAACTATAACCCACATTAAGCACATTTCATTACAGAAACAAAACATGAATAAGTATCGCTGTCTTACCTCTACTTATAATTTAAGTCCCTGTGGCGCTCTTTCTGAACAAAAATCTCATCATTTTCCGGTAAAAGTTCTCTTTATCTTCTTCAGTTTTAAAAGTCTCTCAGTCTCAGTGGAGCTCACTGCCAGGGAGGAAAGCCTTCCCTGATCAGTCCTGTTCCAGCTGTATGTTTAGAGTCTTTTTAGTGCTTTACTTGTTTAGCAAAACTCGCTAATAAAACATCAATAACTTGTTTTGACTCTACTATTTGGGGATCACGAGCGGTGCCCCTTGAGCGCCCCCTGCCTAGTGGCCAAGGAACTGCTGGCCTCACCTACAACCAGTTCTTTGCCTTTTATGATCGCGCGCAGCAGCACGAAAACATGTTATCTGCACACAGTTTGATGACCAAAACACAATTCGTAATCCACATATATTAAATTGTGGAAAATCAGTTCATAACTGTTTGAACAATTGAATTTATGATCTAGAGACAGGAAGATGCATTCACAGAATGGAAGTCAGCGCAGTTACCATGGGATTGCGCAATCCCAGGGTAGGCCAAGCTCGCTGCGGCCTCACCGGCTTCGCTATGAAGCGCCACCAAGGATTTACATGAAAAATAGCGAAAAGTCTGCGATTTTAAAGAAAATATGATCAAAAATTAGGAAATTAGATAAATAAAATACTTATTACAAATGACTGAGTAAATCAAAATTTATATTATGTTATTATATATTTTCTTTCTTTCCATGATGACAAGTGAGGCATTTCTCTGGTTCATTTTGTCATTGGCATCCTCTTTTACACAGTGAGTGCACATTAGTCCAATGTTACCCTACAGTATCTGGAAGACTGAATAGATCTGATGAGCAACTTACAATAACTTCTTATAATGATGTAACGTGATAATATGTGTGATTGACCGTGACACCTCTCTTTCTCTCTCTCTCTCTCTGATCTAAGAATAATTGCTGTGCTGTGGTGGAGTTTACATTTTACAGTGTTAATAAATTAAGATTTTGGAAGTATTTTAAGTGTCCACTCACTAATTTCCATTATCCTGACTTCAAGGTATTGCACAGTTGGTATTGCACAGTTGGTATACACATTCAGTACACAAAAAAAATGTGGTGGGCCAGTCTAATCCAAAATGCCAGGGCCAATTTTTTGTCCCAATCCACCTCTGATGACATGTTTCATGATTTGGCGCTATATAAATAAAAACTGAAATGTATTGAACAAGAGTTTGTCAGTTTTCAAGCAGGATTTGTATATCTGTTCAACTTAAATATACAAGGAAACCAAAGAGTTAAGATCACTTACTTACCAAGAGAAATTCCTTTGGGGTTTATTTGTGGTCTCTTGCTGCCCCCTGCTGGACAAGTATGATCAAATACATATGCTTTACATGTCAACTTGGTATCAAAATTCAGATTTCAATCTAAAATGGCTTACTTCCTGTGATACTTGCAGTATGACATTAATTGTAAATTCTGAGCGTCTTGCTGAGATCTACAACTGTACAAAATTTCATTACTCTACGATGAAGTAAGTGAATACCAAAGGGTCCTTTGAAATTTGCTTGGTGGCGCTATAGAGAAACTAAGTCCTGCTCACTAAAGTTTGTTAAGGATTCCTGTTGGGGGGTGGATAAGGATGCATCCAAATGAGTTTTAAGCAGCTCGGCCCAAAACTGTGGAATTCAGAGCCAAACGTATGACAGCAGCGTTTGAGGTGAATATGCCACGCCGCCACGCCCCCCTGCTCCATCCAATCCAGTTGTGCCTGAAATCCACAACATACCAACATGTGTTCTGTCTGTGGACACAGTTTCATGTTGATTAGCTCAGAGGGGTAACATAGCGACCGCTTACAACAAAACATGACACTTCCTGTTGTCAGGGGGCGTGGCCTAAGCAATGTCATCATTTGACCATTGGATATTATAGGAGACCTGATGGTGATCAATCACTGAAAGTTTGATGCCTCTGTGTGTTTCTGTGTAGGAGATATAACACTTTTATTTTTTGTGGCGAATAGGTGAACTTTGACCCCTGCCAACGCCCCTTCAGCATGCTCAAAAACTCACCGTTTTGATAACATTTGATTGGCCATGCCTTATGATCAGACTGCCCGAGTTTCAAGCCGATCGCTCGATATCTCTAGGAGGAGTTAGATCTTATACCAATGCTGTAACTGTCAAAATTGAGGTCAAAATCAGACTTTCAGTCTAAAATGGCCAACTTCCTGTGATACTTGCATTATGACATTAATTGTAAATTCTGAGCGTCTTGTTGAGCTCTACAACTGTACCAAATCTCATGTCTCTACGACGAAGTAAGTGAATAGCAAAGGGTCCTTTGAAAATTTCTAGGTGGCGCCGTTGAGGCATTAGGTCACGCCCACCAAAATTTGTTATGGATTCCTGTTGGGGGGTGGATAAGGATGCATCCAAGTGAGTTTTATGCAGCTCGGCCCAAAAATGTGGAATTCAGAGCCAAACGTATGGCAGCGGCGTTTGAGGTGACTTCACCACGCCGCCACGCTCTCCTGCTCCATCGAATCGACTTGGGGCTGGAATCCACAACACAACAACATGTGTTCTGTCTGTGGACACAGTTTCATGTTGATTAGCTCAGAGGGGTAACATAGCGACCGTTTACAGCAAAACATGACACTTCCTGTTGTCAGGGGGTGTGGCCTAAGTGATGTCATCATTTGACCATTGGATATTATAGGAGACCTGATGATGATTAATCACAGAAAGTTTGGTGCCTCTGTGTGTTTCTGTGTAGGAGATATAACACTTTTATTTTTTGTGGCGAATAGGTGAACTTTGACCCCTGCCAACGCCCCTTCAGCATGCTCAAAAACTCACCGTTTTGATAACTTTTGATTGGCCATGCCTTATGATCAGACTGCCCGAGTTTCAAGCCGATCGCTCGATATCTCTAGGAGGAGTTAGATCTTATACCGATGCTGTAACTGTCAAAATTGAGGTCAAAATCAGACTTTCAATCTAAAATGGCCGACTTCCTGTGATATTTACACTATGACATTAATTGTAAATTCTGAGCGTCTTGGTGAGCTCTACAACTGTACCAAATTTCATGTCTCTACGACGAAGTAAGTGAATAGCAAAGGGTCCTTTGAAAATTTCTAGGTGGCGCCGTTGAGGCATTTTTCTTTAGATTTTTGTGACGACCTTAAAATACAAAATTTTTAAACAGTCACCATGCATCTGCCAAGTTTGGTGAGTTTTTGAAAATGAGAAAGCCCCCAAAAAGGCCCCTCTTTAGGGGGGCAGAATAATAATAATAATTAAAACCGCAAGCGGTGATGATCGGCCCTCGCAGCCAAGCGCCGCTCTGGCCTATGGGCCACCGCTAGGGTATGCGCACCTCCCGCCGCCAGCCACCGCAGAAGCTGTCGCGCATTTTCCTCACCCGTCCACCATGCAATACACACGTATGCGTTGGGCAGCGCTCCCCCACGACTCACAAAAAATCTGGTGCACATCGGTCGATGCACCGAGGAGACACAGCCGTTGAATAATGAAAATGCATTTGGCCACCGGGCCGGACTAAATCGTTCGGCGGGCCAGATCCGGCCCGCAGGCCGTACGTTTGACACCCCTGGTTTAAACATTAGTATACCTATTTAATTAAAGGTATCTTACTAGCTGTTAATCCAGCTTCATGTGAAAAGTTAACAAAACCTTTTTAGCTATTTAAAGTTAATTGTTATTTCATGTGTTAAGGGTTTCGTTTCTTGCATTAAGACAGCTGTTATGAAAGTTTGACATCTAAATTGGTGAATACACACCCAAAAGTAATAATGTAAAACTAACACTTTAGCAATTGGAATATTGCTAAAGTAACACGTTAGCAATATTCCACATGTGTATGTTGTGTACAAACTTTAGTAATTTCTAACAGACCACTTCACTCTCAGAAAGCAGGTCTGCTGGTGGTTCCTAAAGTCTGTAAAACCAGAATGGGAGGCAGATCCTTTAGCTATCATGCTCCTCTCCAGTGGAACCAACTCCCAGTTTTGGTCCGTGACGCAGACACCCTGTCTACTTTTAAGACTAATCCTAAAACTTTCCTTTTTCCATCCATCCATCGTCTTCCGCTTATCCGGGGGAATCCCAAAGCGTTCCCAGGCGAGTAGAGTCTCTCCAGCGTGTCCTGGGTCTTCCCCTGGGCCTCCTCCCGGTGGGACGTGCCCAGAACACCTCACCAGGGAGGCGTCCAGGAGGCATCCTAACCAGATGCCCGAGCCACCTCAACTGGCTCCTCTCAATGTGGAGGAGCAGCGGCTCTACTCTGAGTCCTCCCCGGATGACTGAGCTCCTCACCCTATCTCTAAGGGAGAGCCCAGACACACTATGGAGAAAACTCATTTTGGCCGCTTGTATCCGGGATCTCGTTCTTTCGGTCACGACCCAAAGCTCATGACCATAGATGAGGGTAGGAACGTAGATCGACTGGTAAATCGAGAGCTTGGCCTTTTGGCTCAGCTCTCTCTTCACCACAACGGATCGGTACAGCGCACGCTTCACAGCAGACGTCGCACCAATCCGCCTGTCGATCTCCCGCTCCATCTTCCCCTCATTCGTGAACAAGACCCCAAGATACTTGAACTCCTCCACTAGAAGCTGGCTCTTGGGACTTTCCTTTTTGACAAAGCTTATAGTTAGAGTGGTTCATTTTACCCCGAGCTACCTCTATAGTTATGCTGCTATAGGCTTAGGCTGCTGGAGGACATCAGGGTCTATTGTTCTTCAATTTTGCATGACTGTTGTCATTTCAGCTTTTAACTTTTTGTTTTTTCTATTTTTTCTTCATAGTAGGTACACCTGGTCTGGCGTTCTGTTAGCTGTGACATCATCCAGGGAAGACAGATCACCTGTTATTACCATCTAATGTAAAACAGATTACTGGATCAATGTGTGCTTCTGTGTCAAACTGTGTCAAACTGACTGACATGTTCCCAACAGCAGGCCTTCATCTGCTCCGGTGTCTGATGTAAAATATAGTGGTGGTGGTGGTTGTAGTCAGTGATGTGCGGTAGGGTTCATAGCTGGTGAGGCACTGACGTCATCAGAGTCAGATTTACAAATATATACACTCTACAGAGTAGACTCGTTGCAAAGTGCTGAAGGAGACTGATTGAGCCAAATAAATTCACCAAGATACATGGAAAAATATTGGTTCTTTGATGAAAAAAAATTGTCATTTGATTGGTAACAGTTTATGAGTTATGATGGATTTCTGCATTTGTAACACATTCTAAAACTATAACCCATATTACGCACATTTTATCACAAAAACAAAACATGAATAAGTATCGCTGTCTTACCTCTACTTATAATTTAAGTCCATGTGGCGCTCTTTCTGAACAAAAATATCATCATTTTCCGGTAAAAGTTCTCTTTATCTTCTTCAGATTTAAAACTCTCTTAGTCTCAGTGGAGCTCACTGCCAGGGAGGAAAGCCTTCCCTGATCAGTCCTGTTCCAGCTGTATGTTTAGAGTCTTTTTAGTGCTTTACTTGTTTAGCAAAACTCGCTAATAAAACATCAATAACTTGTTTTGACTCTACTATTTGGGGATCACGAGCGGTGCCCCTTGAGCGCCCCCTGCCTAGAGGCCAAGGATTTGCCGGCCTCACCTACAACCAGTTCTTTGCTGTTTATGATCGGCCAGCACCAGGAAAACATGTTATCTGCACACAGTTTGATGACCAAAACACAATTCGTAATCCACATATATTAAATTGTGGAAAATCAGTTCATAACTGTTTGAACAATTGAATTTATGATCTAGAGACAGGAAGATGCATTCACAGAATGGAAGTCAGCGCAGTTAACATGGGATTGCGCAATCCCAGGGGAGGCCAAGCTCGCTGCGGCCTCACCGGCTTCCCTATGAAGCGCCACCAAGAATTTACATGAAAAATAGCGAAAAGTCTGCGATTTTAAAGAAAATATGATCAAAAATTAGGAAATTAGATAAATAAAATACTTATTACAAATGACTGAGTAAATCAAAATTTATATTATGTTATTATATATTTTCTTTCTTTCCATGATGACAAGTGAGGCATTTCTCTGGTTCATTTTGTCATTGGCATCCTTTTTTACACAGTGAGTGCACATTAGTCCAATGTTACCCTACAGTATCTGGAAGACGGAATAGATCTGATGAGCAACTTACAATAACTTCTTATAATGATGTAACGTGATAATATGTGTGATTGACCGTGACACCTCTCTTTCTCTCTCTCTCTCTGATCTAAGAATAGTTGCTGTGCTGTGGTGGAGTTTACATTTTACAGTGTTAATAAATTAAGATTTTGGAAGTATTTTAAGTGTCCACTCTCTCTAATTTCCATTATCCTGACTTCAAGGTATTGCACAGTTGGTATACACATTCAGTACACAAAAAAAATGTGGTGGGCCAGTCTAATCCAAAATGCCAGGGCCGATTTTTTTGTTCCAATCCACCCCTGATGACATGTTTCATGATTTTGGCGCTATATAAATAAAAACTGAAATGTATTGAACAAGAGTTTGTCAGTTTTCAAGCAGGATTTGTATATCTGTTCAATTTAAATATATAAGGAAACCAAAGAGTTAAGATCACTTACTTACCAAGAGAGATTCCTTTGGGGTTTATTTGTGGTCTCTTGCTGCCCCCTGCTGGACAAGTATGATCAAATACATATGCTTTACATGTCAACTTGGTATCAAAATTCAGATTTCAATCTAAAATGGCTTACTTCCTGTGATACTTGCAGTATGACATTAATTGTAAATTCTGAGCGTCTTGCTGAGATCTACAACTGTACAAAATTTCATTACTCTACGATGAAGTAAGTGAATAGCAAAAGGTCCTTTGAAAATTGCTTGGTGGCGCTATAGAGAAACTAAGTCCTGCTCACTAAAGTTTGTTATGGATTCCTGTTGGGGGGTGGATAAGGATGCATCCAAATGAGTTTTAGGCAGCTCGGCCCAAAACTGTGGAATTCAGAGCCAAACGTATGACAGCAGCGTTTGAGGTGAATATGCCACGCCGCCACGCCCCCCTGCTCCATCGAATCCAGTTGAGCCTGAAATCCACAACATACCAACATGTGTTCTGTCTGTGGACACAATTTCATGTTGATTAGCTCAGAGGGGTAACATAGCGACCGCTTACAACAAAACATGACACTTCCTGTTGTCAGGGGGCGTGGCCTAAGCAATGTCATCATTTGACCATTGGATATTATAGGAGACCTGATGATGATCAATCACAGAAAGTTTGGTGCCTCTGTGTGTTTCTGTGTAGGAGATATAACACTTTTATTTTTTGTGGCGAATAGGTGAACTTTGACCCCTACCAACGCCCCTTCAGCATGCTCAAAAACTCACCGTTTTGATAACATTTGATTGGCCATGCCTTATGATCAGACTGCCCGAGTTTCAAGCCGATCGCTCGATATCTCTAGGAGGAGTTAGATCTTATACCAATGCTGTAACTGTCAAAATTGAGGTCAAAATCAGACTTTCAGTCTAAAATGGCCGACTTCCTGTGATACTTGCATTATGACAATAATTGTAAATTCTGAGCGTCTTGTTGAGCTCTACAACTGTACCAAATCTCATGTCTCTACGACGAAGTAAGTGAATAGCAAAGGGTCCTTTGAAAATTTCTAGGTGGCGCCGTTGAGGCATTTTTCTTTAGATTTTTGTGACGACCTTAAAATACAAAATTTTTAAACAGTCACCATGCATCTGCAAAGTTTGGTGAGTTTTTGAATATGATAAAGCCCCCAAAAAGGCCCCTCTTTAGGGGGGCAGAATAAGAATAAGAATAAGAATAATAATAATTAAAACCGCAAGCGGTGATGATCGGCCCTCGCAGCCAAGCGCCGCTCTGGCCTAAGGGCCACCGCTAGGGTACGCGCACCTCCCGCCGCCAGCCACCGCAGAAGCTGTCATGCATTTTCCTCACCCGTCTACCATGCAATACACACGTATGCGTTGGGCAGCGCTCCCCCACGACTCACAAAAAATGTGGTGCAGATCGGTCGATGCACCGAGGAGACACAGCCGTTGAATAATAAAAATGCATTTGGCCACCGGGCCGGACTAAATCGTTCGGCGGGCCAGATCCGGCCCGCAGGCCGTACGTTTGACACCCCTGGTTTAAACATTAGTATACCAACTTAATCAAAGGTATCTTACTAGCTGTTAATCCAGCTTCATGTGAAAAGTTAACAAAACCTTTTTAGTTATTTAAAGTTAATTATTTCATGTGTTTAAGGGTTTCGTTTCTTGCATTAAGACAGCTTTTATGAAAGTTTGACAGTTAAATTGGTGGATACACACCCAAAAGTAATAATGTAAAAGTAACACTTTGGCAATTGGAAAATTGCTAAAGTAACACGTTAGCAATATTCCACATGTGTATGTTGTGTACAAACTTTAGTAATTTCTAACAGACCACTTCACTCTCAGAAAGCAGGTCTGCTAGTGGTTCCTAAAGTCTGTAAAACCAGAATGGTAGGCAGATCCTTTAGTTATCAGGCTCCTCTCCAGTGGAACAAACTCCCAGTTTTGGTCCGTGACGCAGACACCCTGTCTACTTTTAAGACTAATCCTAAAACTTTCCTTTTTCCATCCATCCATCGTCTTCCGCTTATCCGGGGTCAGGTCGCGGGTGTAGCAGCTTCAAGAGGGAGGCCCAGACCTTCCTCTCCCCAGCCACTTGGGCCACTTCCTCCGGGGGAATCCCAAAGCGTTCCCAGGCGAGCAGAGTCTCTCCAGCGTGTCCTGGGTCTTCCCCTGGGTCTCCTCCCGGTGGGATGTGCCCAGAACACCTCACCAGGGATGCGTCCAGGAGGCATCCTAACCAGATGCCCGAGCCACCTCAACTGGCTCCTCTCAATGTGAAGGAGCAGTGGCTCTACTCTGAGTCCTCCCCGGATGACTGAGCTCCTCACTTTATCTCTAAGGGAGAGCCCAGACACACTATGGAGAAAACTCATTTTGGCCGCTTGTATCCGGGATCTCGTTCTTTCGGTCACGACCCAAAGCTCGTGACCATAGATGAGGGTAGGAACGTAGATCGACTGGTAAATCGAGAGCTTGGCCTTTTGGCTCAGCTCTCTCTTCACCACAACGGACCGGTACAGCACCCGCTTCACAGCAGACGTCGCACCAATCCGCCTGTCGATCTCCCGCTCCATCTTCCCCTCATTCGTGAACAAGACCCCAAGATACTTGAACTCCTCCACTAGAAGCTGGCTCTTGGGACTTTCCTTTTTTTACAAAGCTTGAAGTTAGAGTGGTTCATGTTACCCTGAGCTACCTCTATAGTTATGCTGCTGTATGCTTAGGCTGCTGGAGGACATCAGGGCCTATTTTTCTTCAATTTTGCATGACTGTTGTCATTTCAGCTTTTAACTTTTTGTTTTTTCTATTTTTTCTTCATAGTAGGTACACCTGGTCTGGCGTTCTGTTAGCTGTGACATCATCCAGGGAAGACAGATCACCTGTTATTACCATCTAATGTAAAACAGATTACTGGATCAATGTGTGCTTCTGTGCTTTTTTGTCTGTCTTGTTGTGTCTCTTCTCTCTCTTTTGTAACCCCCAGTCGGTCAAGGCAGATTACCGTTCATACTGAGCCCGGTTCTGCTGGAGGTTTTTCCTTCCTGTTAATGGGGAGTTTTTCCTTCCACTGTCACTTCATGCTTGATCAGTATGAGGGATTGCTGCAAAGCCATGTACAATGCAAACGACTCTCCCTGTAGCTCTACGCTTCTTCAGGAGTGAATGCTGCTTGTTACGACTTTGATGCAATCAACTGGTTCCCTTATATAGGAATTTCTTTTACCAATCTGGATAATCTGACTTAATATGTATAATCTGATTGATTTTGACACTGTAAACTGCCTTTAGATGACATGCAGGCATGGACTGGTAATCGGGCGTACCCGGCATTTTCCTGGTGGGCCGGCAGACCCGACATGTATATTAATAATATGTATTATTATTATTACTATTTTATATATATGCCTCGTTATATTTGCATAATGCATGAAGAAAAATAAAATCAGCAGCGCAAGAGTCTGTTCCGATCATCCGGACCTTACCACAGGCTACTGCAGCCCATTGGTTATCATCCCTGACAGTCTAAAGGGCTAGGCCAATCTTAAAGTAGAAAAACACCTTCACGCTCCATGTGGAACTTTGTGCAGCAGTGTTCACAGTAGTAATGGATAAGAAACGCAAGGGAGGCGCAGAGAAACTGCACGAAAAAAAGAAACGAGTTCTTCAAACGGATGCTGCGAAATGTGTCAAACTCACTGACATGTTCCCAACAGCAGGCCCTTCATCTGCTCCGGTGTCTGGTGTAAAATATGGTGGTTGTGGTTGTAGTCAGTGACGTGCGGTAGAGTTCATAGCTGGTGAGGCACTGACGTCATCAGAGTCAGATTTACAAATATAAACACTCTACAGAGTAGACTCGTTGCAAAGTGCTGAAGGAGACTGATTGAGCCAAATAAATTCACCAAGATACATGGAAAAATATTGGTTCTTTGATGAAAAAAATTGTCATTTGATTGGTAACAGTTTATGAGTTATGATGGATTTCTGCATTTGTAACACATTCTAAAACTATAACCCACATTAAGCACATTTCATTACAGAAACAAAACATGAATAAGTATCGCTGTCTTACCTCTACTTATAATTTAAGTCCCTGTGGCGCTCTTTCTGAACAAAAATATCATCATTTTCCGGTAAAAGTTCTCTTTATCTTCTTCAGTTTTAAAAGTCTCTCAGTCTCAGTGGAGCTCACTGCCAGGGAGGAAAGCCTTCCCTGATCAGTCCTGTTCCAGCTGTATGTTTAGAGTCTTTTTAGTGCTTTACTTGTTTAGCAAAACTCGCTAATAAAACATCAATAACTTGTTTTGACTCTACTATTTGGGGATCACGAGCGGTGCCCCTTGAGCGCCCCCTGCCTAGTGGCCAAGGAACTGCTGGCCTCACCTACAACCAGTTCTTTGCTGTTTATGATCGGCCAGCACCACGAAAACATGTTATCTGCACACAGTTTGATGACCAAAACACAATTCGTAATCCACATATATTAAATTGTGGAAAATCAGTTCATAACTGTTTGAACAATTGAATTTATGATCTAGAGACAGGAAGATGCATTCACAGAATGGAAGTCAGCACAGTTAACATGGGATTGCGCAATCCCAGGGTAGGCCAAGCTCGCTGCGGCCTCACCGGCTTCGCTATGAAGCGCCACCAAGGATTTACATGAAAAATAGCGAAAAGTCTGCGATTTTAAAGAAAATATGATCAAAAATTAGGAAATTAGATAAATAAAATACTTATTACAAATGACTGAGTAAATCAAAATTTATATTATGTTATTATATATTTTCTTTCTTTCCATGATGACAAGTGAGGCATTTCTCTGGTTCATTTTGTCATTGGCATCCTCTTTTACACAGTGAGTGCACATTAGTCCAATGTTACCCTACAGTATCTGGAAGACTGAATAGATCTGATGAGCAACTTACAATAACTTCTTATAATGATGTAACGTGATAATATGTGTGATTGACCGTGACACCTCTCTTTCTCTCTCTCTCTCTCTGATCTAAGAATAATTGCTGTGCTGTGGTGGAGTTTACATTTTACAGTGTTAATAAATTAAGATTTTGGAAGTATTTTAAGTGTCCACTCACTAATTTCCATTATCCTGACTTCAAGGTATTGCACAGTTGGTATTGCACAGTTGGTATACACATTCAGTACACAAAAAAAATGTGGTGGGCCAGTCTAATCCAAAATGCCAGGGCCAATTTTTTGTCCCAATCCACCCCTGATGACATGTTTCATGATTTGGCGCTATATAAATAAAAACTGAAATGTATTGAACAAGAGTTTGTCAGTTTTCAAGCAGGATTTGTATATCTGTTCAACTTAAATATACAAGGAAACCAAAGAGTTAAGATCACTTACTTACCAAGAGAAATTCCTTTGGGGTTTATTTGTGGTCTCTTGCTGCCCCCTGCTGGACAAGTATGATCAAATACATATGCTTTACATGTCAACTTGGTATCAAAATTCAGATTTCAATCTAAAATGGCTTACTTCCTGTGATACTTGCAGTATGACATTAATTGTAAATTCTGAGCGTCTTGCTGAGATCTACAACTGTACAAAATTTCATTACTCTACGATGAAGTAAGTGAATACCAAAGGGTCCTTTGAAATTTGCTTGGTGGCGCTATAGAGAAACTAAGTCCTGCTCACTAAAGTTTGTTAAGGATTCCTGTTGGGGGGTGGATAAGGATGCATCCAAATGAGTTTTAAGCAGCTCGGCCCAAAACTGTGGAATTCAGAGCCAAACGTATGACAGCAGCGTTTGAGGTGAATATGCCACGCCGCCACGCCCCCCTGCTCCATCCAATCCAGTTGAGCCTGAAATCCACAACATACCAACATGTGTTCTGTCTGTGGACACAGTTTCATGTTGATTAGCTCAGAGGGGTAACATAGCGACCGCTTACAACAAAACATGACACTTCCTGTTGTCAGGGGGCGTGGCCTAAGCAATGTCATCATTTGACCATTGGATATTATAGGAGACCTGATGGTGATCAATCACTGAAAGTTTGATGCCTCTGTGTGTTTCTGTGTAGGAGATATAACAGTTTTATTTTTTGTGGCGAGTAGGTGAACTTTAACCCTTGCTAATGCCCCTTCAACAAGCTCAAAAACTCACCGTTTTGATAACTTTTAATTGGCCATGCCTTATGATCAGACTGCCCGAGTTTCAAGCCGCTCGCTAAAAATCTCTAGGAGGAGATCCATCAAATACCAATGCTATAAACGTCAAAAATGGGGTCAAAATCAGACATTCAATCTAAAATGGCCGACTTCCTGTGATATTTACACTATGACATTAATTGTAAATTCTGAGCGTCTTGGTGAGCTCTACCACTGTACCAAATCTCATGTCTCTACGATGAAGTAAGTGAATAGCAAAGGGTCCTTTGAAAATTGCTAAGTGGCGCCGTTGAGGCATTAGGTCACGCCCACCAAAATTTGTTATGGATTCCTGTTGGGGGGTGGATAAGGATGCATCCAAGTGAGTTTTATGCAGCTCGGCCCAAAAATGTGGAATTCAGAGCCAAACGTATGGCAGCGGCGTTTGAGGTGACTTCACCACGCCGCCACGCTCTCCTGCTCCATCGAATCGACTTGGGGCTGGAATCCACAACACAACAACATGTGTTCTGTCTGTGGACACAGTTTCATGTTGATTAGCTCAGAGGGGTAACATAGCGACCGTTTACAGCAAAACATGACACTTCCTGTTGTCAGGGGGTGTGGCCTAAGTGATGTCATCATTTGACCATTGGATATTATAGGAGACCTGATGATGATTAATCACAGAAAGTTTGGTGCCTCTGTGTGTTTCTGTGTAGGAGATATAACACTTTTATTTTTTGTGGCGAATAGGTGAACTTTGACCCCTGCCAACGCCCCTTCAGCATGCTCAAAAACTCACCGTTTTGATAACTTTTGATTGGCCATGCCTTATGATCAGACTGCCCGAGTTTCAAGCCGATCGCTCGATATCTCTAGGAGGAGTTAGATCTTATACCGATGCTGTAACTGTCAAAATTGAGGTCAAAATCAGACTTTCAATCTAAAATGGCCGACTTCCTGTGATATTTACACTATGACATTAATTGTAAATTCTGAGCGTCTTGGTGAGCTCTACAACTGTACCAAATTTCATGTCTCTACGACGAAGTAAGTGAATAGCAAAGGGTCCTTTGAAAATTTCTAGGTGGCGCCGTTGAGGCATTTTTCTTTAGATTTTTGTGACGACCTTAAAATACAAAATTTTTAAACAGTCACCATGCATCTGCCAAGTTTGGTGAGTTTTTGAAAATGAGAAAGCCCCCAAAAAGGCCCCTCTTTAGGGGGGCAGAATAATAATAATAATAATTAAAACCGCAAGCGGTGATGATCGGCCCTCGCAGCCAAGCGCCGCTCTGGCCTATGGGCCACCGCTAGGGTATGCGCACCTCCCGCCGCCAGCCACCGCAGAAGCTGTCGCGCATTTTCCTCACCCGTCCACCATGCAATACACACGTATGCGTTGGGCAGCGCTCCCCCACGACTCACAAAAAATCTGGTGCACATCGGTCGATGCACCGAGGAGACACAGCCGTTGAATAATGAAAATGCATTTGGCCACCGGGCCGGACTAAATCGTTCGGCGGGCCAGATCCGGCCCGCAGGCCGTACGTTTGACACCCCTGGTTTAAACATTAGTATACCTATTTAATTAAAGGTATCTTACTAGCTGTTAATCCAGCTTCATGTGAAAAGTTAACAAAACCTTTTTAGCTATTTAAAGTTAATTGTTATTTCATGTGTTAAGGGTTTCGTTTCTTGCATTAAGACAGCTGTTATGAAAGTTTGACATCTAAATTGGTGAATACACACCCAAAAGTAATAATGTAAAACTAACACTTTAGCAATTGGAATATTGCTAAAGTAACACGTTAGCAATATTCCACATGTGTATGTTGTGTACAAACTTTAGTAATTTCTAACAGACCACTTCACTCTCAGAAAGCAGGTCTGCTGGTGGTTCCTAAAGTCTGTAAAACCAGAATGGGAGGCAGATCCTTTAGCTATCATGCTCCTCTCCAGTGGAACCAACTCCCAGTTTTGGTCCGTGACGCAGACACCCTGTCTACTTTTAAGACTAATCCTAAAACTTTCCTTTTTCCATCCATCCATCGTCTTCCGCTTATCCGGGGGAATCCCAAAGCGTTCCCAGGCGAGTAGAGTCTCTCCAGCGTGTCCTGGGTCTTCCCCTGGGCCTCCTCCCGGTGGGACGTGCCCAGAACACCTCACCAGGGAGGCGTCCAGGAGGCATCCTAACCAGATGCCCGAGCCACCTCAACTGGCTCCTCTCAATGTGGAGGAGCAGCGGCTCTACTCTGAGTCCTCCCCGGATGACTGAGCTCCTCACCCTATCTCTAAGGGAGAGCCCAGACACACTATGGAGAAAACTCATTTTGGCCGCTTGTATCCGGGATCTCGTTCTTTCGGTCACGACCCAAAGCTCATGACCATAGATGAGGGTAGGAACGTAGATCGACTGGTAAATCGAGAGCTTGGCCTTTTGGCTCAGCTCTCTCTTCACCACAACGGATCGGTACAGCGCACGCTTCACAGCAGACGTCGCACCAATCCGCCTGTCGATCTCCCGCTCCATCTTCCCCTCATTCGTGAACAAGACCCCAAGATACTTGAACTCCTCCACTAGAAGCTGGCTCTTGGGACTTTCCTTTTTGACAAAGCTTATAGTTAGAGTGGTTCATTTTACCCCGAGCTACCTCTATAGTTATGCTGCTATAGGCTTAGGCTGCTGGAGGACATCAGGGTCTATTGTTCTTCAATTTTGCATGACTGTTGTCATTTCAGCTTTTAACTTTTTGTTTTTTCTATTTTTTCTTCATAGTAGGTACACCTGGTCTGGCGTTCTGTTAGCTGTGACATCATCCAGGGAAGACAGATCACCTGTTATTACCATCTAATGTAAAACAGATTACTGGATCAATGTGTGCTTCTGTGTCAAACTGTGTCAAACTGACTGACATGTTCCCAACAGCAGGCCTTCATCTGCTCCGGTGTCTGATGTAAAATATAGTGGTGGTGGTGGTTGTAGTCAGTGATGTGCGGTAGGGTTCATAGCTGGTGAGGCACTGACGTCATCAGAGTCAGATTTACAAATATATACACTCTACAGAGTAGACTCGTTGCAAAGTGCTGAAGGAGACTGATTGAGCCAAATAAATTCACCAAGATACATGGAAAAATATTGGTTCTTTGATGAAAAAAAATTGTCATTTGATTGGTAACAGTTTATGAGTTATGATGGATTTCTGCATTTGTAACACATTCTAAAACTATAACCCATATTACGCACATTTTATCACAAAAACAAAACATGAATAAGTATCGCTGTCTTACCTCTACTTATAATTTAAGTCCATGTGGCGCTCTTTCTGAACAAAAATATCATCATTTTCCGGTAAAAGTTCTCTTTATCTTCTTCAGATTTAAAACTCTCTTAGTCTCAGTGGAGCTCACTGCCAGGGAGGAAAGCCTTCCCTGATCAGTCCTGTTCCAGCTGTATGTTTAGAGTCTTTTTAGTGCTTTACTTGTTTAGCAAAACTCGCTAATAAAACATCAATAACTTGTTTTGACTCTACTATTTGGGGATCACGAGCGGTGCCCCTTGAGCGCCCCCTGCCTAGAGGCCAAGGATTTGCCGGCCTCACCTACAACCAGTTCTTTGCTGTTTATGATCGGCCAGCACCAGGAAAACATGTTATCTGCACACAGTTTGATGACCAAAACACAATTCGTAATCCACATATATTAAATTGTGGAAAATCAGTTCATAACTGTTTGAACAATTGAATTTATGATCTAGAGACAGGAAGATGCATTCACAGAATGGAAGTCAGCGCAGTTAACATGGGATTGCGCAATCCCAGGGGAGGCCAAGCTCGCTGCGGCCTCACCGGCTTCCCTATGAAGCGCCACCAAGAATTTACATGAAAAATAGCGAAAAGTCTGCGATTTTAAAGAAAATATGATCAAAAATTAGGAAATTAGATAAATAAAATACTTATTACAAATGACTGAGTAAATCAAAATTTATATTATGTTATTATATATTTTCTTTCTTTCCATGATGACAAGTGAGGCATTTCTCTGGTTCATTTTGTCATTGGCATCCTTTTTTACACAGTGAGTGCACATTAGTCCAATGTTACCCTACAGTATCTGGAAGACGGAATAGATCTGATGAGCAACTTACAATAACTTCTTATAATGATGTAACGTGATAATATGTGTGATTGACCGTGACACCTCTCTTTCTCTCTCTCTCTCTGATCTAAGAATAGTTGCTGTGCTGTGGTGGAGTTTACATTTTACAGTGTTAATAAATTAAGATTTTGGAAGTATTTTAAGTGTCCACTCTCTCTAATTTCCATTATCCTGACTTCAAGGTATTGCACAGTTGGTATACACATTCAGTACACAAAAAAAATGTGGTGGGCCAGTCTAATCCAAAATGCCAGGGCCGATTTTTTTGTTCCAATCCACCCCTGATGACATGTTTCATGATTTTGGCGCTATATAAATAAAAACTGAAATGTATTGAACAAGAGTTTGTCAGTTTTCAAGCAGGATTTGTATATCTGTTCAATTTAAATATATAAGGAAACCAAAGAGTTAAGATCACTTACTTACCAAGAGAGATTCCTTTGGGGTTTATTTGTGGTCTCTTGCTGCCCCCTGCTGGACAAGTATGATCAAATACATATGCTTTACATGTCAACTTGGTATCAAAATTCAGATTTCAATCTAAAATGGCTTACTTCCTGTGATACTTGCAGTATGACATTAATTGTAAATTCTGAGCGTCTTGCTGAGATCTACAACTGTACAAAATTTCATTACTCTACGATGAAGTAAGTGAATAGCAAAAGGTCCTTTGAAAATTGCTTGGTGGCGCTATAGAGAAACTAAGTCCTGCTCACTAAAGTTTGTTATGGATTCCTGTTGGGGGGTGGATAAGGATGCATCCAAATGAGTTTTAGGCAGCTCGGCCCAAAACTGTGGAATTCAGAGCCAAACGTATGACAGCAGCGTTTGAGGTGAATATGCCACGCCGCCACGCCCCCCTGCTCCATCGAATCCAGTTGAGCCTGAAATCCACAACATACCAACATGTGTTCTGTCTGTGGACACAATTTCATGTTGATTAGCTCAGAGGGGTAACATAGCGACCGCTTACAACAAAACATGACACTTCCTGTTGTCAGGGGGCGTGGCCTAAGCAATGTCATCATTTGACCATTGGATATTATAGGAGACCTGATGATGATCAATCACAGAAAGTTTGGTGCCTCTGTGTGTTTCTGTGTAGGAGATATAACACTTTTATTTTTTGTGGCGAATAGGTGAACTTTGACCCCTACCAACGCCCCTTCAGCATGCTCAAAAACTCACCGTTTTGATAACATTTGATTGGCCATGCCTTATGATCAGACTGCCCGAGTTTCAAGCCGATCGCTCGATATCTCTAGGAGGAGTTAGATCTTATACCAATGCTGTAACTGTCAAAATTGAGGTCAAAATCAGACTTTCAGTCTAAAATGGCCGACTTCCTGTGATACTTGCATTATGACAATAATTGTAAATTCTGAGCGTCTTGTTGAGCTCTACAACTGTACCAAATCTCATGTCTCTACGACGAAGTAAGTGAATAGCAAAGGGTCCTTTGAAAATTTCTAGGTGGCGCCGTTGAGGCATTTTTCTTTAGATTTTTGTGACGACCTTAAAATACAAAATTTTTAAACAGTCACCATGCATCTGCAAAGTTTGGTGAGTTTTTGAATATGATAAAGCCCCCAAAAAGGCCCCTCTTTAGGGGGGCAGAATAAGAATAAGAATAAGAATAATAATAATTAACACTACAGATACAATAGGCCTTCGCAGCGCTTAGCTGCTCGGGCCTAATAATTAACACTACAGATACAATAGGCCTTCGCAGCGCTTAGCTGCTCGGGCCTAATTAACACTACAGATACAATAGGCCTTCGCAGCGCTTAGCTGCTCGGGCCTAATAATTAAAACCGCAAGCGGTGATGATCGGCCCTCGCAGCCAAGCGCCGCTCTGGCCTATGGGCCACCGCTAGGGTACGCGCACCTCCCGCCGCCAGCCACCGCAGAAGCTGTCATGCATTTTCCTCACCCGTCTAACATGCAATACAGACGTACGCGTTGGGCAGCGCTCCCCCACGACTCACAAAAAACCTGGTGCAGATCGGTCGATGCACCGAGGAGACACAGCCGTTGAATAATGAAAATGCATTTGGCCACCGGGCCGGACTAAATCGTTCGGCGGGCCAGATCCGGCCCGCAGGCCGTACGTTTGACACCCCTGGTTTAAACACTAGTATACAAATTTAATTAAAGGTATCTTACTAGCTGTTAATCCAGCTTCATGTGAAAAGTTAACAAAACCTTTTTAGTTATTTAAAGTTAATTAATTCATGTGTTTAAGGGTTTCGTTTCTTGCATTAAGACAGCTGTTATGAAAGTTTGACAGTTAAATTGGTGGATACACACCCAAAAGTAATAATGTAAAAGTAACACTTTAGCAATTGGAATATTGCTAAAGTAACACGTTAGCAATATTCCACATGTGTATGTTGTGTACAAACTTTAGTAATTTCTAACAGACCACTTCACTCTCAGAAAGCAGGTCTGCTGGTGGTTCCTAAAGTCTGTAAAACCAGAATGGTAGGCAGATCCTTTAACTATCAGGCTCCTCTCCAGTGGAACCAACTCCCAGTTTTGGTCCGTGACGCAGACACCCTGTCTACTTTTAAAACTAATCCTTAAACTTTCCTTTTTCCATCCATCCATCGTCTTCCGCTTATCCGGGGTCAGGTCGCGGGTGTAGCAGCTTCAAGAGGGAGGCCCAGACCTTCCTCTCCCCAGCCACTTGGGCCACTTCCTCCGGGGGAATCCCAAAGCGTTCCCAGGCCAGCAGAGTCTCTCCAGCGTGTCCTGAGACTTCCCCTGGGCCTCCTCCCGGTGGGACGTGCCCAGAACACCTCACCAGGGATGCGTCCAGGAGGCATCCTAACCAGATGCCCGAGCCACCTCAACTGGCTCCTCTCAATGTGAAGGAGCAGCGGCTCTACTCTGAGTCCTCCCCGGATGACTGAGCTCCTCACCCTATCTCTAAGGGAGAGCCCAGACACACTATGGAGAAAACTCATTTTGGCCGCTTGTGTCCGGGATCTCGTTCTACCCTCACTTACAACCAGTTCTTTGCTGTTTATGATCGGCCAGCACCACGAAAACATGTTATCTGCACACAGTTTGATGACCAAAACACAATTCGTAATCCACATATATTAAATTGTGGAAAATCAGTTCATAACTGTTTGAACAATTGAATTTATGATCTAGAGACAGGAAGATGCATTCACAGAATGGAAGTCAGTGCAGTTAACATGGGATTGCGCAATCCCAGGGGAGGCCAAACTCGCTGCGGCCTCACCGGCTTCGCTATGAAGCGCCACCAAGGATTTACATGAAAAATAGCGAAAAGTCTGCGATATTAAAGAAAATATGATCAAAAATTAGGAAATTAGATAAATAAAATACTTATTACAAATGACTGAGTAAATCAAAATTTATATTATGTTATTATATATTTTCTTTCTTTCCATGATGACAAGTGAGGCATTTCTCTGGTTCATTTTGTCATTGGCATCCTTTTTTACACAGTGAGTGCACATTAGTCCAATGTTACCCTACAGTATCTGGAAGACTGAATAGATCTGATGAGCAACTTACAATAACTTCTTATAATGATGTAACGTGATAATATGTGTGATTAACCGTGACACCTCTCTTTCTCTCTCTCTCTCTCTCTCTCTGATCTAAGAATAGTTGCTGTGCTGTGGTGGAGTTTACATTTTACAGTGTTAATAAATTAAGATTTTGGAAGTATTTTAAGTGTCCACTCTCACTAATCCAAAATGCCAGGGCCGATTTTTTTCTCCCAGTCCACCCCTGATGACATGTTTCATGATTTGGCGCTATATAAATAAGAACTGAAATGTATTGAAGAAGAGTAAGTTTGTCAGTTTTCAAGCAGGATTTGTATATCTGTTCAACTTAAATACATAAGGAAACCAAAGAGTTAAGATCACTTACTTACCAAGAGAAATTCCTTTGGGGTTTATTTGTGGTCTCTTGCTGCCCCCTGCTGGACAAGTTTGATCAAATACAAATGCTTTACATGTCAACATGGTGTCAAAATTCAGATTTCAATCTAAAATGGCTTACTTCCTGTGATACTTGCAGTATGACATTAATTGTAAATTCTGAGCGTCTTGCTGAGATCTACAACTGTACAAAATTTCATTACTCTACGATGAAGTAAGTGAATAGCAAAAGGTCCTTTGAAAATTGCTTGGTGGCGCTATAGAGAAACTAAGTCCTGCTCACTAAAGTTTGTTATGGATTCCTGTTGGGGGGTGGATAAGGATGCATCCAAATGAGTTTTAGGCAGCTCGGCCCAAAACTGTGGAATTCAGAGCCAAACGTATGACAGCAGCGTTTGAGGTGAATATGCCACGCCGCCACGCCCCCCTGCTCCATCGAATCCAGTTGAGCCTGAAATCCACAACATACAAACATGTGTTCTGTCTGTGGACACAGTTTCATGTTGATTAGCTCAGAGGGGTAACATAGCGACTGCTTACAACAAAACATGACACTTCCTGTTGTCAGGGGGCGTGGCCTAAGCAATGTCATCATTTGACCATTGGATATTATAGGAGACCTGATGATGATCAATCACAGAAAGTTTGGTGCCTCTGTGTGTTTCTGTGTAGGAGATATAACACTTTTATTTTTTGTGGCGAATAGGTGAACTTTGACCCCTGCCAACGCCCCTTCAGCATGCTCAAAAACTCACCGTTTTGATAACATTTGATTGGCCATGCCTTATGATCAGACTGCCCGAGTTTCAAGCCGATCGCTCGATATCTCTAGGAGGAGTTAGATCTTATACCAATGCTGTAACTGTCAAAATTGAGGTCAAAATCAGACTTTCAGTCTAAAATGGCCGACTTCCTGTGATACTTGCATTATGACAATAATTGTAAATTCTGAGCGTCTTGTTGAGCTCTACAACTGTACCAAATCTCATGTCTCTACGACGAAGTAAGTGAATAGCAAAGGGTCCTTTGAAAATTTCTAGGTGGCGCCGTTGAGGCATTTTTCTTTAGATTTTTGTGACGACCTTAAAATACAAAATTTTTAAACAGTCACCATGCATCTGCAAAGTTTGGTGAGTTTTTGAATATGATAAAGCCCCCAAAAAGGCCCCTCTTTAGGGGGGCAGAATAATAATAATAAGAATAAGAATAAGAATAATAATTAACACTACAGATACAATAGGCCTTCGCAGCGCTTAGCTGCTCGGGCCTAATAATAATAATAATAATAATAATAATAATAATTAACACTACAGATACAATAGGCCTTCGCAGCGCTTAGCTGCTCGGGCCTAATAATTTACAATACAGATACAATAGGCCTTCGCAGCGCTTAGCTGCTCGGGCCTAATAACAGTTGGAAGAAAATGTAGGGAAATTTAAACAAAATAAAACATAGGAAAATGTAAACTAAATGCAAATATTAATCTAGCGTTGTTGTCCTTGCTAGCTCATTGAAGGATTGATGTAAATCTTTTCTGTTCAATAAATGAAGAATATGAGTCAGTCTTTATTTATAATTTTATGTATAAAAATTAAATTACATTTAGCTTATATACAATGGATTTTCTAGTGTGTTGATTTATGCTAATTTATCAGTTTTTACATAGCTTTAAAATTGATCATCACAAAAAAAAATTGTTGCTACTAATAGGGATTTTTGAGTTTTTTGCCCCACTTAACTTATCATGCCACAGATGCCACTGGTACTCAAAACAAAACTTAGAACACGTTTACTCCGTACATATGGCACTGACAAACATTAGGCCCAGGCCTCTCACCACACACACACACACACACACACACACACACACACACACACATTTGAGAGAGGTCTGATTTCTTTTTCTCTGTTCTTATCATCAAACGTTTGTTGAAAAGTTTGCACAGCTTTATGAATAAACTCTGACCTCTCAAAACCCATAGCTTCAGAACTGAATTTAGCTGTATGCAATTTACTTGTAGATTCACTAGGAGTAGTAGAAAAGAGCGCTTACTGATGAGAGATGCATTTTCTTTTCTCTCTTAAAAATTCACAATAGGTTACAGACAGAATAAAAGTTTGCTACCTGAGATGCATTAAAAGGATCAAAGCATCTGAACTCTATGGTTGAATAGATCTGTTTCTTTGTTTCCGCATACGTGCAGAACTTCAGAACTAAATCCCACCTTCATAAACTGTTCAAATTTAGGGTCTTACACAATCCTTATTACCAGTTGTTCCTTTTCAATCATGTACATCACAAAAGTTGCAGAGGATGAAGTTATATTAAGAACATTAAATTTGGCATTAGTAAATAACAAGACAAAAGAAAAGATGGCAAAGGCTGTGGTTTGAATTTGATGCCAGAATTTTGAATGCGCTCTGTGGTGTGTCTGGTCTGCCTGTTGCTCACCACAGAGATAAGTGACCTGTTGTGACAGACTCTGTAATTAGAGACACAAAGATTTTTGGCAGCATTCAGTCAGATGTTGCAATTTCTGCTCCAGTTCTGACCAGTACTGTTACTCTAATGCCAATAGATGTCAAAACTACCATCTCTCCCAACAACTGTCACCAGAATCCTTTAATGTAAGGGAGCTATCGAATAACTGTGCAACTCTGATTTTTCCTAACCTAATCAGTAGATGATTTACTCTTGCATGTTTGACTATACTAAATTAACATAATAACATCAAATTATAATTTCATGTTGTAGTTACTCTCAGTCCATTTAGCCCAATTAGTTTTCACACAACAAAATATCCTTTAGTTCTAAAAATGAACTTCAAACTAATGCTACACATGTAGTCGTAGGTGGGAAATTAAAATACTAAGGCAACATCTGAAGCCAAATGTGTCCTTTTTTGTTTTACTCAAGCACAGAGAAAAATGTGTCAAAGCTGAAGCTAATTATCATGGCTAAACATGCAGTAGGACTTTTTGTAGGGAGCTGTTACTGAGTTAACACAATCATCAGCACAGAGAAAACACTGTAAAACTGGCAGAGAACACACTAAAAGTACAAACAGAGAACATACTAAAAGTAAAAACTACAGAAAAAGAAAACATTTTCGCAGAGTACCAGGCCTCACCCACCCTTTGCCTCTTAGGAGATCTATCAACGATACATTTCAATAAAAACCTCAGTAGAATTTTCCTTATTGTTAAAACTACTTACATTTTCTTACATGATGAACTTTAAGCTTACAAACAATAACCACCATTGGCTAAATGGCCTGGCTGCTGATTCTCTGCTCAAGCTATCTGTCCTGACTGTGGCATAGACTGTGCTGTGTCTTCATCCCTTAGCCTTGAGATATTAATTTCCCTAAATCCAGTATTTGAATTGTTACATAACCATGAGGCAAACAGTGTTTGATGCTTATTTCCACGGAGCAGCATAAGTGCTCTCTACATCCATGGAATGTGGTCATAGTAAGTGGCCACAGATCCATTGAACATATGCCCATTAAAAAGGTCTTATTTTGTCAAGACAACAATCCATTTTGTGACTACAGCTTTAGAGTAATGGGTTTCAAGACAGAGCCATTATAGACACTTTGTCATCATTCATATATGAAAGTGCTTCATGTTTTACTGGGCATGACACTAAAGAATCTTCCGTGTCAGAAGAAAATTGTTTTGAAATAATTTATCTGCTTTTAAAACAATAGACAGGGTGACTATTATTTACTTTTGAGATGTTTTGGTTTACAAGCTCTGGAAAAAGTAACATTTGTCTCTTTAATTAAATAAAATTATAAAGCACGGTTAACAGCCTTCAAATTAAAGATAGGACATAAACAAGTTAGCAAAAAATAGAAGTAGATAAGGATAGTCTAGACTGAATTATTAATTTATTAATTTAGAAGCCTCCCAAAGTATACATAGCATCAATACAGCCAGCAAGATTTATACTCAAGCTAACACCTATTTACACATTTTGTATCTCACATTACCTTCTTTTTTTTTAACAATGGCAATATGTGGTAAGCAGTTGTTATGGAAAACAAAAATCTTAACCTGCCTAAAATATGAGAATTAGTCTTTCTTTTCAGAAAGGCAAGTAATCACTGCTCAAATTCAACTGGAAATTTTTTATTTCCAATATCTTTTTGCAGCTGTGTTTAAGTATAAGTTCCCCCATTTGATTTTTGAAGAGTTATATCAGTTTTTATTGCTCGTCTTACCATAGCTCATAAAGCTTCTAGTAGGTCAGAAAAAAACCCTTCTTCACATTTTATTTGACATAAAAATGTGAAAGTCGAGGTATGCACGATGTTTTATTATTTTTCAGCCTTTGTTGGTATATCTGACATTGCTTCTGTATGTGGATACAAACATGAAGAACTAAAGTGCACTCTGAAATGTAAATGTCCCTGTCACATTATTTAATTGGGGCCTATTTTGCACCCTTGTAACATACATGACTACCACCATTTACATGTTGTAACAGCCACAGAACGTTTCATTACTATCTATTAATGCATAACCGGGTGTTGCATCATGCTATGTTGTCGTGACAAGACACATGAGATCACTGCATATACACGAGAGCAGTGTATAGTTATATAGTGCTTTTGTTATCAGCTTAAATAACTTTCTGCACCAAGTGTGATTAAAGAGATACAGATGCCGTATGAGGTAGTGTTAGCATGCAAGGTTTACATAGAGCAGTGGTCACATCAGTGCAGAATCTCTGTCCTACTGAGTCAACCCATATAATGAAGTAAGACAAATGATTGGACTTTTAAAATCAATAAACTTCATTGTCATGGGTACACCGTGCAGCCAATGTCATGCATAGACACACTAGGATCTTTAATATGTAAAAGAAAGAAGATGGACAATAAAATAACTTATTAGAAGTTTCTTAATAACTGTATGAGAACCTTAATGGCATCCTAAAAACCTTTTGCAATGTTTGTTCTTTAAGAACAAGCATTGTGAAAGATATCATTGGTGTAAAACATGTTTGGCATGAATTAGACTGCACACTGTGAGCAAAGCCTTCTCGTCCAGCATCTGTGTCTGACCTCACAAATGCACTTTGGAAGAATAATAAAAGTGTCCTGTCAAGACCCTTGTAAAATGTTTGGAAAGCCTTTCCAGAGTAGCTGAAGCTGTTATACCTGCAAAGGGAGAGCTGACATCATATTAAAGACTATAGATTTTTTTTTAATGATGCCACTCAGGTTTATATACTCTATTGTAGGAAGGCAGACCAATAGATATTTTTGACAATATGGTATGAGTAAAAACAAAGGGAACTACATTACTCAAAGAAGAATAATGAGCCGAGTTATATTTAACAAATCTGAACACCTTACTAAGGAGAGTTTAATTATTCTAAAAATACGTCAAATAAGTTTAGGACTGAAAAAGCTACAATAATGAATAAAAGGGAGACTTAAATAAATGCCAGCACATCAGGAAAATCTCGAGATAAGTTTAATGGTTTAAATGAAAGCTAAGCAATGGTTACTGTGCCTTTTTTCTTTTTAAGAAAAATGCATAAAAATATTTTTTTTATGAAAACAATAAATAAATAAAAATGTCTGGACCCAAACACAATTGATAATGGCAAAAATAGGCTGAAGTAGAATTTTCAGAGTGAATGTAGATCAAGAGCTCTTTTAAAAAAGGTAGCTAAGCCTAAAGAGAGAGATCTCTAGACCAAGCGAATTCTCCCATCATCACAGTAAAAGAAAAAATACAGTAAATACAGTAATACAGTTTAGAATGATGTTTTATTTCGACCTCTGATATCACTGAAATCGCTTGCCATTCATCAAAGAATTGTGAAGAATTCAACAGTATTTTGGAGTTACATCAAATTGTCATAGCAGGAAAAAGAATACAAAATGTTAACTATTTTTAACACCCCTTAGCAATAGCAAGTTCAACATGCTTTCAAGGATTTATAACATTTATCTCGCAAAGTGTTACATCTTCATGCCCTGCACATTTTTGACACTCCACAAGCAGGTCCACTGTGCATGCTCATTGAAAATCTATTCAGGCATTGACTGTGCCTGCGTTACTAAATGGTAAATGGACTGGATTCATACAACGCTTTTCTAGTCATACTGACCACTCAAAGTACTTTACACTATAGTCACATTCATCCAGTCACACTCACAAACGCGCAGACATTCATACACTGATAGGCAGATCAGTAGGCAACTTGGGATTAAGCGTCTTTCCCATGGGCACAAGTTGGAATGGAAGCCACAACCGACTGCAACATAACTACTCTACCCACTGAGCCACAATCACCCCTTTATACCATCAATACGAATCTTTATTGTCATACTACTTTCTTAAAAAAATCCAACCAGTCAGTCCTATAATTTCCACTTTAAGTTTCATTACAATATAAAATTAGTTTCAGAAATATAAATTGATTGTTGATTTGTTTACTTAAACATATTTTTATATATTTATCTTGACTGAAGCATAGTAAAAACTCAACCTGGGACTTTAAATGTCACACTTCAGCCACAGATGGACGCAGAGACTGAGCAGTTGGAAAGGTTAGGTTGAGTTTATTTTGTGGTTTTCTTGGTCAGACAGGCAGTGGTCAGATCTGTAAGTTCAGTCAGAAGTTAGGGCAATCCTTGTAATCAGTGTCAGACAAGCAGGAGGTCGCAGCCAGTGAATCCGAGGTGGCGGGTGAGGAAACAGGTTCAGGCAGGCAGATGAACTGGACAAAAGAGGAATCAGGCAGGTTAGAAATGTGTCAAACTTGACTCAAACAGACAAATGTCCTGAAAGTGTTACCACTGGGGTTAGACAACAATCTGACGCCGTGCAGGTGGAGGATCTGTCCTTATATGGCAGCAGCTGCTGATCGTGGTGATGATGCTCAGGTGTGAAGGTCACAGCACAGCAGCAGGTGTGACATTAAAACCCAAACGCTTACCACAATTTTAGTGTCTGTCACACCCCTAGAAAGTGCACATCATTAGCTGCAGGTGTTTAGCAGGGGTTTTTCTGGGGGTTTCCCAATTGCCAGAGGAGAAAAGGGAAGCAGTTAGGCACTGGGGGAAAAAAACACTTCAAAGAGGGCTAAAAAGTAAAAAGACTGTAAAAGTACTTTTACGTAGCTCGGGTCTTTTTTTTATTTAACACGTGTGGGTGTGCTGACAATAACCTCCCCACATCTCAAAGTAAAACCAAATTGTCTTAAAGAATATATTATGATTAAAAATATGTATCCTGAAATACATTCTACAGAAACTAAATAAATAAATGATCTGTGGCACAAAGATTCTTATTTGTTTGTTCGGCTCTTCTTAATTGTTGCCTATAAGAAACATGACACATCCCATATTAGATGATTAATTTCCTTCAGACAGTAAACTGTGGTGTGCATGTGAGAGACAAATGTGCAAATAATCATCATAGCACCTCTGAGAGCCTTTGTTTAATGTGGGAGTGCATAAATGAAACATAACTCCACAATTCATTGCTAGTTATCGTCAGCCGAAAAAAAGTTGTGAATATTCATCATTGTGTGTGCTATGACTAAACAGAATTTTGTTTTTGAAATTTCCATCTTGATTAGTTTTACACTGAACTAAACAGGGAAAACAGAGACTGTGTTTTTCATTAGCACAAAGATTGAATTAATATCATATAAAGGCATTTGTGTATAAATATTTTATGAAATGCAGTGTTACTGATTATCTGTAACTGTAAAAAAAAAGGCAGTTACTACAAATCTTATAAAGAAGACAACAAAGAACCCCCCCACTGATTTTAATGTATGATCTTGCCATGTCAATATTGTTTGCGATGTTAATGTTATGAATTCCAACATGTGGGAATTTAAAAGAAGCATCTCATATCATCTTTCTGCTGGAAGTTTCAATGCTGAAACGCAAGATTCACACGAAATGCTCAAGACGCTGCTGTGGAAAGGAGGCACAGGGTCAGAGGTCAGCTCTCTGTCTGCTGTGCAGAGACTCCCCAATTCTACCTTATGCCATTCGAGGAGAGAGAGAGGGAGTCTATGGACGCGAGAGGCCATCCATGTGGGGGAGTTGGTGGTTATTCCAGGGTAAACTGGAACTTTCTGCAACCTGTATCCAAGAAGACGGTGGGAGAGAGAGGAGAGGAAGTCCAAATACGGCCTGCAGTGTAACAAGACACTCCCTCCTCACCTTAGACTCTGCTTCTTTTCTTTAAAGTGTAACTTGTGTATTAAATTCTTCCTTATATGTTAATCATGTTGTGACTCATTCATATATATATATATATATATATATATATATATATATATATATATATATATATATATATATATATATATATATATATATATATATATATATATGTGTATAAACTGCTCTCTCACCCACCCCTCATACTCCCGAGGGTGGGTGGCTCTCCATTTCTCAAGCTCAGGTCCTCTACCATAGGCCTGGGAGCTTGAGGTTTCTTCTTAGGATCTTAGCTGTTCCTAAGATTGTGCTCTTCTGGACTGAGATATCCGATGTTTCTCCAGGTAACTCTTGGAAGCACTTCTCCAGAGTGCGAGTTAATGCCCTGAGTGCTCCGATCTCCGATGACCACTCTTCACCTTCCAGGCTCTTTCTAGTTCTTCCTTGAGACCTTGGTATTTCTCCAGTTTCTCATGCTCTTTTTTCCTGATGTTTCCGTTTTTGGGGCCTCTTTGCATAGCTTACACATGGAGTCTTGCCTGATATGGTAGAAATTTCTCTACTATGTACCTCCATAATAAAAGCCTCTGGTTAAGCACACAATTTATTTTTTTATTTACCTAAATAAAGTGTGTAAATATGCTTGTCTTTGCTCCATCTCCTACCAATAACTAAAATCTGGGTGAAAAAAATTAAAAACAAAAGAAAATCCCTCATTTTAATCTGTTTGTTTTGTGGAAATATTCTGACGTATAAACCGACAGGGTAGCCACATACACCTGGCAGTCAGTCAGAGTTCACCTTGAAGGTAAATGTTGCACCACTTCAACTTGAAATATCCCAAGTTTGCCCTTGAAAAGCACAGTGTAATACTTTCGTTCACCCCTGAATACAGTGCAGTTGAAGTAAATCGGGGTGAGGTTTGGTCCCTTGAAGTTTGTCTTGTAAAAAAAAAATTTTTCGGTTTAAAGGGAGAGTGGGTAACTAATTTTGCTTTTAATTAGCAAAAATCAAGTATTGCTTTTTGTTAAAACTAGTGTGTTCTTTATTCATGAAGTTACTTTCAGTAGATAGAGTAGTCAGAAATATTACTCAAGTAAGAGTAGCGATGCTTGAGTAGTAATATTGCTCAAGTAAAAGTAAAAAGTACAGCGCAGTAATACTGCTCCTAAAAGTACAATTTGCTCAAAAAGTAACTCAAGTATTTGTAACTTAGTAAATGTAATGAGTTACTACCCACCTCCGTTGCATTCAGGGATCTTGAGACGATGATTTGGATTCAGCACATTGTCCGGCTTTACCATTGAGGGCCATCTAGTCCTTGGACGCTCGAAGTAAGAGTTGTATCTGCATTCTCGGCACAAAGTTGAACTCGTTCCCAGAGTTGGTTGGACTCTGTTAGGGCTGAAGTGCTCTGAAGTGGCTTACACTGAGTGTGAGGAGGCTGTAATGAGAATCAGTTCCTTTAAGTCTGAGGACATAGTTGAATAAAAAGGATGTCTGGATTTCCCTATTGGACCTGTTACCCACACAACCCATAAAGGTAAGTAAAACCATGAGTGGGCGGACTGATGGATGCACAGCTATGTCATGGTGAAGAAATAACTGGGGCAAAAAGCAAAGTTGTTGATATATTGGTATATCTATGTTCTGACCTTCACTTATTTTCATGAGATGAGTCATGACCAAAAAAAAAAAAAAAACATTTTGATATCACTGGTGGAAATGAGCTTCCCTAGTATGGTCATGGTCAGGCTAAGGGATAAGATGAGGTATACCTTCAACCAGTTGGAGCTTGAGTTTGGGCTATCACTCCTCTGCATCAAAATAAGTCAGGCATTAGATATCAATGTCTCCTCACTGAGAGGATACCATGAAGCAGACCCAGAGCCAGCTTGAGAGAGAAATATTAGATAGATAGATAGATAGATAGATAGATAGATAGATAGATAGATAGATAGATAGATAGATAGATAGATAGATAGATAGATAGATAGATAGATAGATAGATAGATAGAACATTAAAAAGACTATCAATAAGAGACTCTGCCCTAATGAATTAAACTAATATAAAACAAACAGTAAAGGACATAAATAATATATACATTTTCTGTGTAGAAAAATGCAGTGGTGAAACTTTTATTACACTAAAACAAAAAAGCTGTTTTGCTTTCACACTAGCTGGAGTTATGTTATTCAGCTCATATTTTCCTAGAAATACCACTTGACTGGTAAATTGAGCACAATATCTCTAAAGATTGTGTCTCTAACCAAAACATATCACCTTGGCCAGGCTTTGTTAAATGATGCAGTGACCCTAACATATTCTTTATAAAGTGTGTCTTCAGAGAGCTTTTAAACGCACTTAGAAGAGCTCAAGGTCACCTATACATAGTAAACACAACAGAGCTTTAAATTATGAGAAGGAAATCTAACTGACATCCTGCATCTTTAATATTCTGGCAAAAGCTTATGAAATCTCTATCAGGTGCTGTCAGACCTCTTCCTTATCTGCAGCCTTTAAGTGGGGTGCTCCAGCAACAGGATTGCTTGTTCTTTACCAAATGGAGAACTAACTGCATGTAATTAGACATCAATGCTCTCATACATATAATCTATTTCAGCCCAATCTAGTGGAATAACACAGTAGTTAATAACTTCTTAACGGGAACGACGTTAGATAAAATTCCTGATGTGCGGTATTTCCCTTTCAATGAAAAAAAACCCTCAGAAACATGATGTTATGATTATACATAATTTGACTGGTGTTCTTATGTTGAAAGGCAGTTTTCCTCATCACTATCACCTTCTCCTCCAAGTATGATCCAGATGGCGGATTAAATAAACACACGTTAAAGCAATCTAATTCTTTGCAAAGCTTAAAGTACGTTCACACCCAACATGAACAAGGCAAATTTTTCGCGTTGATTACTTGCTGTTGTTTGCTTGACATTTCGCTTCTCTCTCATAAACAATTCAGGCTGACAATGCAGCCAATTTTCCCCCAGTTGACTTTACAGTGTCATCAAATAGATGGAGCGTCTATCTGCTTGCCGGTTCCAGGACCCAGTATGAGGAGCTGCTGCCCCATGTCGGGGGACGGGTCAGCAAATCCATCATTGCTCAATAGAAATACAGCCTAATTGTACTGTATAATTATCGAACATAAAAAACATTTTCATGCTTAAATAAATGGACGAGGAGGACCAATAACACAATGCGAATTGACAGAAAAGTTCAGATTTTTTAACTTGAGCAAAATCTTGCTTGGCTCTATTTGCAGTATCACTTAACACTATACGCGCATCTACCGCACTGTTCGCAGTTTGGCTTTGCTTTATTAGTGAGACTACTGCGCTGGACACAGTTTTGCTTTGCTCTATTCGACCAATTTCCATTAATTTGCTCCCGAACACGGCATTACATAGGGATGACAAGTAAATCACTCGCTCCATGCGCCTTGTTCGTGTTTGGTGTAAATATACCTGAGAATTGCAGTGTGCAAGTTTGCAGCAGCATCTCTTGCTGTATGCCCTTTGAAGCAGGGTTGGTCTTTTTGTTTTTGATTGAGGTAATGATAATAACATTTTGTAAAAGAGCTATATAGCCAACTGCTGGGAAAGCAACTAGCTGACTGAGCTGACCAAGTGAGGATGTACTCAGTGGGATTTGATAGGAGACAGAGGCTTGCAAGCTGAATCCTTAGCTTTGCAAAGCCTATACCTGATCTAAATGAAACAACTCAATTACAGTGTTCTCATGCAGTTATCCTTTAAATCACAAAAATGTAATATTTACAGCTGCTAGTACTCAACTATGGTGCCATCATTGCCTTCCCTATGGTTTAAAGTCCTTTTAATTGGCTGCCAGAAAAAGGTTGGGAGTTTCCCTTCCCTACCCATTTAGATGCACTACTTGGGACCCTTTACATTTCTTTTGTTTACAAGAAAGAAAACCAGCTGTTCTGGCATTGAATCTAATGGAGCAATATCCAGTGATGTTACGTACCTTAAAAGTACAGTTAACATGATAAGAGACTTGACTGGCCTGCCTGTTAAAGAATGACTAACCTCCAAATAGACTTATTATGTGCTATTAAACTGTATACATGGATATCTTATAGCGATGTCTACATGTCATTATTTTAACAATTTACTGCACGCATGTACAAATTCTCAGTTATCTGGGTCATTGCAATAGCAAACACAGCCCATACCACTACCAGCCCTCACCCCCTGCACATTCCTTCGTCCACCACGCACTGCCTCCTTTAGGCGCATTTTTGAAAATATTAGATGTGGGCAGAGTAAGGCTCCGGTACAACATGTTTACTTGAGATATGCTCTGGGGGCTCTTTAAACAGAGTTGGATATTGTTGATTTAGCTCTTTTAAGTAATGGTTAAAAAAAATAATTGTTATATTAAAAAAGCCTAATCTTTTTAAACTACCAGCTGTTTTATCCAACATTGGCTTTAAATTTAGCTCACTACTCGTGACTAAACCGGAATTCGATTCCTGAATCTTCATATAAAATAAATGTTATTTGGCAAATCATTGTGATGACGTCATGAAATATGTGACTGGTTACCATGGAGACACTTGAATGCAGGCTGGGGGAGAGATGTTGCTCACAAAGGAGACATGCATAGTTCTTAGGCAACTTCCTGAGCTGCTTAGGCATCATAATGTGAACATATACTACTTAAACTGAATTAAATGTCTATTAGATTAAGATTAAGAATTTTATCACTACTGAATGGAGATACATTATATTCTTTTGAGCAAGCTTGAATTATTACCTGAGCTAGAACAATTATGACCTCAACCGATGTCTTCCTTTGACTGTCTTACTATACTGAAGTCCGTGTCCTTTTCTTTCCCTAGTGACATTGGTGCATTACAGAATAACAATGCCAATTTGCACAAGGATCCATTTGCAAATGAGGATGCCACCCTTCAATTCATATTCTGAACTTGCTTTGTTCTAGTCAGGATGGCAAGGGGGAGCTGGAAACTATCTCAGCAACCATCAGGCAAGGGGCAGGGTACATTCTGGACAGGTCGGCAGACCATTGCAAGGTTCAGAGAGCATCAGACAATTTTCAAAGAAGGATTTGCCAGCAGACAGCCCAGACCTTAACCATTTTTGAGAACTTTCAGGCTGCACACAACAGTATGACTGATTCTTTTTTTCCTTTTTGCAATAATAAGACACTTGTGGACAGCTCTAATATTTCTTATTCAGTTCATGCAAGGCATAATTAAAGGCACAGCAGTGATTTTCTTTATTATTGTTTTTGCTGGGAGGTGGGGCTTTTGTAGTGTGTATGTATAGTTCAGGTCCCTCTCCTTCAGAACATATACCTGTAATATAATATCTTATATGATGAAACACACAGTTGGATATTATCACCTGCATGACCTAATCAGACTCATAAAGAAACTTCCCTTTTTGAATAGAATTACTGCTTTGACATTTCTGCCTTGGATCCCGTTTTCTAGAGCCATGGGTCATATGTTAATAGATTACTTTATTTACACAATTAAAGTTTAAACTTGACTAAGAATGTGGATAACTTTAGCAGTGACAGAGTGATTAATATTTTTCACTGTCGGTAAGATATCTGAACCACTTGCATCCTTCTGGGCAGGAGAATCAATTTCTTTCTAATGGGGGCATGTAATACGATAATACTGGTCAATTATCAGTGAAAGGGTATGATTAGCATCCTCATTGTTAACCTCTCAGCTTTCAGCAGGGGAAAAAAATCAGGCATCACATTAAATATTTCAGTAGAGTGCCACAGAAATGCAAGGAGAAAAACTCATTTAAAATGGTTACAAAAGAGCCATATCTCACTTTCTCTGACAGTGGATTTGATGCTCTAATTAAATATTGAGAGCGCATTACACAGCTCACACATTACAGTGGCACACCTGAATACGGTTATCGTGGCAACGCTGATAATATGCATATTAGCAATAGCTTTTCATTTTGTGAAGATATTATTTAGCATAATGGCATAAACACAACGCTGGTAATAATAAAATGGGAACAATTTGTTTTTTATGTAAATTTACAGGGCCAGCAGTTTGCACAGTCATACTAGGTTCAGATCTCAACATGGGCCTTTTTGTGTTGACTTTGCATGTTCTACCTGTGCATGTCTGTCCAAAGAAATGCATGTTATGTTATGTAAACTAGCTGTACCTTCAAGTATGTTCATGCTTGTTTGTGGATGTTTTAATTTGAGTTTCTGCTGATTGGGAATAATATTAACATTTTGGAGTTGCCAAATCAGAGCCATGACTTTAATCTGAGAGATAATTTGTGGAGCGAGCTAAAGATTAGGTTGATGGCCAGAAAGCTATCCAAATTCAAAGACTTGGAGCTCATTGTAAACCATGAAGGGTCCAAAATACCATCAGAAACATACGAAAGGCTGGTCAGCAATAATAAGAACCATTAGATTACTGCAGTAGCAACAAACGGTTTTCCATTAATCACTGAGAGCTGCTAATAGTATTCGTCAATCTACATTTTTGTTAAAATATGAATAAAAACAAATACACATTTTTTTATTGATAGCTCTTGTGCTTTTGTCATGTTCTAGTGTGTCTGCTTGCTGCCACATCCTGCACCTCTCCAATCAAGAACATCGAATGCACCTCTCCTTCACCTGATCATCTGCCTATATTAACAGGCTACAGCAGGAAGGCAGTGCCAGATTATTGAAAGCCTTTGCCAGTAGATGTCCAGTGGGTTTCCCTGCCTAGTCTCACATTCATGACCACTTCTTCAGGGATTTTACAGTCTTGGCTAGCCCTTGTTGGCCATCTACTGCTGGCCTTTGTGTTACTGGACAACGACTTTGGACTGTTCTCATGACCTTGAGCTGAGCTGAGCGGATTTGTCTGCCTGTCTCTGCCTTTCCGTTATTACCCACGCCTGTCCAACGGAACTGATCCCAGCCTTTGTCAGCCTGCCTTTCATCTCCTGCTGTGAGCAGCTTCCACTCAGCATCCGGTTTGCTTCTGCAGGTTGTATTATACTAAAATATTTTAAGCGCAACACCGTGTCTGCCTCAAATATTAGGTTCTCTGGTTGTCTGATTCATTACAGCTTTGCCTTCATTACCAACCGTAAAAAATACAATACACGCTTATATCATTAAAAATATTTGCAGCTACCCAGTGCAAGAAACTTTTGAAATGGATTTATCATTTTACAGATAGATACTTAATTATCCCAATAGGGACCTTATTGTTCCTATTTGGACTTATACATCAAGAGTCCCTAATGGGTGTAATATTCTGGTTTCTGTTCGGGTTTTATTTTTGAGTCATTTTACTCTCCTGCTTTAGGTTCTCTGCTTGCTTTGAGTTTTGTCCTGTCTGGGTTTTTATTTACTGTTAGGTTATCTGGTTTTGTCATCTGTTTTAGTCTAAGCTTTATTTTCTGTTTTAGTTTTTTTCTTTAGAGTGATTTTGTTTCTTTGTAAGTTGTGTCTGTAGTTTGTTTATGTCCTCTTGTCTTGTTAGCTTTTTAGATTTGTCTGTTCTTGTTTTGAGCCTCAGCACTGATGTCTGGTCTAATTACCCACTCTGCACACCTGCCTTACTCCACCCCTGTTGCAATCATCTCTGACCGGTTTCACCTGCTTCCACCTCCATATAAACAGTTGAGACCAGACATCAGTGCCAGGTCGTCCTGTTGAGTATGGGTGAGTCTCCTCCTGCGAAGTCTGTATGTTGGTTTGCTTTTTGGATTTTTGACCCCTGTTTCTCCAGAAACCTGAGCCACTCCGTCCTGTCTGTTCCTGCCTTGTCTGCCCTGCTCATCTGTTTATTTTTTGTGCCATCTTTTTGTTCAACAGTCTGTTTGGATTTTTCCCCTGTTTTTGAGTTGGTGATTAAAGAGCTTTTTTTTAAAAAGAAACCTCTGCTGGTCTGGCTGAATTCTGGGTCCCCTGCCTCCGATTCATTACAATGGGTCCCTAAAAATATCCAAAAGCCATAGAATGACAACATCCACAACTAGACTGCTTTGTTTTTAAAAAAAAAAAAAAAATTAAAAAGTACATTTAAATCTCAACTTGTACATCCACAATTACAATTCTTTCTGGAGAGTAGAGGAAATCACATTTAATTTTTATTTTCGCTCTCTCTGGAATAATGAACAGAAATTGAATAAGCATGTTTGGTTTCAGTTGTCTAAACTGGCTGAGACCAGCTAGAAATCAAAGAAGTGTAAAAGATTATCTTCAAAAACGAGAAAATCTCAAATAAAGCTCTTTGCTGTGACACTGATGACATAATGCTAATGAAAGCTTTTCTTGCCAAGCAGACAATATCACTAAATGATTTTTATTCTTCATGAGAAGAACAATTACTAAGTTCACTTTTCACGGGGCTTCCTGAAACTGCCATGATTGGATAAGAAGTGGAGAATCTGATCAGTTGTCTCCCTTCACCAGCAATTTCACAGTGAAACAGAAGAATCACAGGTTGGACCTTGCCTGTGATAAACTGTGGCCATAAAATACTCTCTCGCTGGCTTTTTCATCTTACAGGAGTAGATAAATTTTATACCAGTGTTTAAGCTCAAACGGGAGAATCCAGTGAGATTTCTGATATCAGCAGGTTTTGTACAACAGCAGTTTTCTTGCTGTCTTTGGTTCTGAGCCTTGTGCAATAAAGAAAGGAACATGACAACGTAACAATAAAAGAAAGATGGGAAATAAGTTGTTTTGCTGACTGAAAGGCTTCTCAAGTTCCCCATGAAGAAAATCTGCGCAGTTTCTCTCATAACAAAAGGACTGAACATCATGCTGAGAATGAAGCTGTGCTGGGTTGCTAACATTTTTATTTTTTTTGCTTTTCCCTTCATTCATTATTCACTACAAGTATAAAAGTGTAAAATGACTGCTCCCCTACACGTTTCACGCAGCCATACTCATTCTTTTACCTTTCTCTGACCCCGGTTCTGCTGTCGACTCTGAAATAGTCCTGGCCCGAGTCGTGTTAGAGGTGCTAAATTTTCTATGTGGCATATCACTGAAGGTGTCTGATGCCACTTAAATGTTCACACCTTCTCTCAATGTCATGGTACGCTTCATTCTCTTCCCACCTAAGGGAGAAGACAAGAGGTCACGGGTAAACATTGTTCTGTTTACGCTGGCGTTATGCTACCACTGTGCAGCCCTAAAGTCTTAAGCAATGTTGAGTCCCAGAAAAAATGTCAATACAAAGTCACTCACCTGAGAGGTCGGCTTATCAGAAATGTTTGTCATACTGCTATGTTTTATTGAATGTAAAAGCAATTTTTTAGCTGAATATTAAGCAACTGTTATTATAATATAGCATCCAATTAAAGCTATAGTAGGTAATCCTGTTCAGAAACACTTTTTGCAATACTGGGTAAAATGGTCCTTCCATCATGAAAGTAGTAGATACATGATGTATTCACAAAAAGGAGGTTAAAAAATCTTTCTCTGTGGGAGCTGCAGGCCTGTAAAAACTCTAACCAATCCATGCCCCTCAGTCCGAAAGGCATGGATTTGACAGAGTTTTGTTCCTGCTTTCATTCCCCTTTGCCTCTCAAGTTCCGGGGGAATCACCTTATCTATTGGTTGTCCCACATGACAATCATTCTGACATGCTCACGTGCTCTTTCCTTCATAGGTTCCGCTTGCTGGCTGTGCATGCGCACTTCTAGTGTTTATGTATCTGATTAGGTTAGGAGCTATGTTAGCGGTTAGTAAAGTAATTCAAATTTATTTATATAGCACTTTTCTCAGATAAAAATCACAAAGTGCTTCACAGTAAAACACAAATACAAAAAAAAAACAGTATACAGCAATAGCCGTTCATTGTAGCTCCACTGCTCTCGCCGTAGATGTCTAACATGGCTGAGAGTCGCATGAAGCGAACTGCGTTTATGTTTATCAGAAGGAGAGGAAGGCCTCAGTAGAAAGTAATAAGATCAGAGTGGATTTTGGAGATTTTTAAGACGCAATCCCCCTGAAAAGTGGACGAGCGAGGTAAGCTGGTTTTGCGCATGCACAGTTATTCACACAGGGACTTGGGGAAACTACTGGAAAAACTGCCGACCCAAGCTTTAAATTCAGATTCCAGAGACAAAATTAAAACCTTTAAGCCTTGGTGCTATATACACAAGAATATGGTATATTTTTAATCAGTCTGCCTGAAACTGGTCGTAGTGTGCAAAACATTGGTATCAATACGAACTAAAATGGCTCACGGTGACCTTTTATGACACACATATTGAAAAGTACAGATTTATTTCTGCAGTATCATAATGATTTATGGCCAGGGCTCTCAACTCTCACGCATTGACCGTGTGACACACTAACTTCACACGCTCACACGCAACACATGGCATTTCTCACGCATTAAAAATAACAAAGCCCATCTGGGCTGCGGCTGATCCGTTCACAGCTCTGTCCATCCAGAACTCAGTCTAAACCCCGCCTTCTGTGGAGCTGGTTCAGCTTCTTTCACAGCTTATTTCTGCTGCAGCGAGACGTTGAAGATGCCCAGAGAAATCCCTGCAAGTTGGTTGGCACATGATTTTAGCATTTGACCAGACATCATGTCTGGACCAGCAGACTTGTTGATGTTGGCCTTTTTTAAGGAGGAGGTCACTTTATGCAGGACGAGGGGCTGACGCTGCACCTCTGGTTGAAGATGATGTTCAGACCTTCTGCTGTTTGGCGAGTTGAAGTGTGGGAAGAAGCTGTTGAAGGTGTCAGAGAGAGCTGCATCATTGCTGAGCTGCTGGTTGCTGTTTTTATAATCTGTGATGGTCCTGATGCCTCTACTCATGTTGTGGGACATGTGGGTTGTTGCTGCTGAAGTAGTCCTCTATGCACTGCTTGTATCTGTGCTTTGCCTTTGGATGCCTTTTTTTCAATTCACTTCTGGCCCTGCTGTGGGCCAGTCTGCCTCCTGATCTGAATGCTGCATCCTGGGTTTTCAGCAGTGACCACACTGTGCTGTTCTTCCATGGTTATGGTTGGGAAACATTCTGTCTTTGTGGGTAGGACAGCATCAGTGCAGAGGTGAATATAGGACAGCACAAATGATGTGTGACTCTCTAGATCAGCACTCTCTTTTGGTGGGCAGCTCTTCCCTGGCAGGTCTCTAGGTACAATGCACTTTTCATTTGAAGATAATGGCTCCGATGGTGTTCCAGGGGAACATAAAATATTTTTATATTTTTTTATATCCCCACCCTGACTTGTACTTCTCAACAACTTTGTCCCTGACTTGTTTGGAGAGCTCTTTGGTCTTCATGATGTGACACCTCTTGCCTAGTGGTGCTGCAGTCTCTGAGGCCTTTCATAAAAAGTGGGTTGATACTGACAGATGGATGTGGACTTTAAATTGCACACAGGTGGACTTAATTTCACTGATTATGTGACTTTTTGACGGCAACTGGCTCCACCAGAACCATTCATAGAAAAGGGTGTGGACACATATGCACTTAGCAATTCTTTTTCTATATTATTTTTTGGATGTTTTTTTCTCATTTCCCTTTACCCCCTTAGACTATTTTATGCAGGCCCTTCATATAAAAAAAATAAGAAAAACATTTAAATTACAGTTTAGAATGTAAATAGGTAAAAAGCAAAAAGTGGTGGTCGGATACTTTACCAATGCACTGTAGGTATACATTTTGTGATCTTGCAACAGAAAAAAAAACTAAATGAAGGACAAAGGAATAACATTTGAAGACTCTGGGCTAAAAGTGACAGAAAAGGTTTAGGACAAGATATTGCACAATGGACCCCACCTCCCAGGTAATACAACACACAACTGAAGTAATCATCCATAGAAGGGAATCTATCTATCTGAAGGAATCAATTATTCATCCCACTGTCTTCCTCCTGGTCAGTTACAAGACAGAACCTTTCGCTTGGAATTGTGGTTGAAATAGGAGAAAACCTCCTTCAACCTGACAGCATCCAGCGAAACACGCTCAGAAGTCTCTTTCTCAGCAACAGACTCCTCAGTGAGAGGCTGACCTGAGTTTCCAGAATAGACTGAACATCTATTAATCAAGTTAATGACTTGAAAGGAAAATATGCTCAACTTTGCAAAGTGCACTTAATGATAGCAAGTTCAATATAGCCCATATCTTTACATCAGCAGCAGCAAAAAGTCAGGAGCTTAAAATGTGTAGCTCAAGCAAATCTCTTTCAAAACAGATCAATACAACCCACAGTGGGTGAAGAATTGGTATATTATTCATGAACGATAATGACTGCTCAGGCTTATCATGTCAAGCTTGCAAAATATGAATTTATGTTACTGTATGCATCCCAGCAACCCAACAAAAATAATGACGCACAATACTACTGTATGTTCATATCTGACACAACCGCTTTCATTCACTCCAGTCAAAAGCCAGTGGTCATTATCTAATCATTGCTGAGCCCCTCATCAGGCTGATCCTGTTGTTGCTGAAGACATAATTAACACACTCTTGCTGGATAATCCTTAATTATTTGCCTGTGAACTAGATGACACTCTTTTACTGTATTTAGACGAGAGCTGTTGAGTCCAATCTGAGGTCTAAGAACTCTGTGATAGTCTAATTCCAAATTTAATTGGCGATTCAGACAGAGAGAAATTAATCCATTTTAACGTATCCCATGCTGGGGAACTTTATAGAGGTTTTTCAAGGTCACTGTCTTCCAGAATTAAGCCATGCTTCAAGCTGCTCGCATGCTCATAACTGGCCTTAACTTAAAATCCTCTCATTAAAGCTGGCAGAGGAGCTTAACTGGACTGTTTACTCTGCAAGTAAAATTAGCCATCAACCTGAATGTGTTTCTGAACAATAAAACCATAAGGACAATGGCTGACATATAAAATCAATACACTGCATATGAAGAGGATCATGTACTTTGCATGCTTCGTGCGAGACCTTCTATAATTTCTTTATGCTTGAAATAGCATCCAGAGCCAGATCTGCTTTGTTCAGATAAAGCCAGGGAAGGATTTTGATATATGCAATATGGCTCATCACCCAGTGTGGCCTAGGGCTTTGGTTCCCAACCCTGGTCCTCAAGTACTCCAGTCCTGAATGTTTTGGATGTGTCTCTGTTCCAGCTCACCTCATTCAAATGATTGCCTGACCTCCTCTACATGCCATCAAATGCTGCAGGAGCCTCTGAGACTTAGACAGACTTTTGTTTTGACAAATCAAGAGAACCCGATATTTAAGCCGTACACTGTGCTGCACTTAAGAAGTTTATTGTAAATGAACCCAAAATAACAGAAGAATGTAGATGGCAGATTGCATATTACCTACTCCAGGGTGAGTAGGTAATATGCAGAACGGATGACAGGCTGGTCACAGTAGGAATGATGGGCTGAACAGGCTAGTGGTAGCCTGAACGGGCTAGTGGCAGGCTAAACAAGTGGATAGTGATGTTATGTTATGTGCCGAGGCTTCGAGGCGTGTGTCGAGTAATGGAGGGGGCGTTTCCGCAATGCGCGTATCGAGGCTTGCTTCATTTGGGGGAGGAGCCGAAAACGATGACGTCCGAAGCCTCGTTGGCCGGCTGTACCACGTGACTGCTTCGGGAAGTGGCTCAGATTGTTGCGCGGGGTTTGACGGCTTTAAAAAGTCCACAAGCTCCATTCAAAATGTGGGTTGTTGTAGGAGAGTTGCGGTCAGTTGAGAGAGTGGATAGAGTTTGGATAGTTTGGATAGTAGAGTTTGGATAGTGGTTATTTAGTTTGAGAAAGTTAGTTTGGTGTTTGGAGAGTTTAGGAAAGAGATACATAGGAGATTTAGGAGTGCGAGGACAGGATAGGAGTAGGATGGAGCAGGCGAGAAAGAGGCTTCCACCTCTCAAGAATTCAGTGGAGGTAATCTTTTGTATTACATTTTGAGATTACTTATTCCTATTAAAACACTTACTAACCTGACCTGTGGTTTCCATTTAGGTAGCAGACTTTGGCAAAGATTGGACACTAGTGTCATGGAGGCAAAGAGGACTCCAAATGTCTCAGCAGATGCCACCGTAGAGGTCCAGCGCTACCTCTCAGAGGCGAACATAAGCAGGCTGGAGAACCCCCTGGAGTACTGGCTAATCATCGGTCACTGTACCCCAATCTGTACAAACTTGCACTTATTTATTTATGCACCCCGGCATCATCTGTGCCATGTGAGCGTGTCTTTTCAAAGGCTGGAGAAGTAGTATCAAAAAAGAGAAATCGTTTGAAACCAAAAACTGTGGAGAAATTGTTGTTTCTTAATAAAAATACATGAAATCATCCAAGTTACACAAGCATCAGCCTATTCATTACCCCTCCCTAGTTCCATAAGCACTTTCACTGTCCTCTGCCTGATTAAGGCTATGCCATTTTTGTAGAGTCACAGAAAAACATTATTACACAACATGCCATATCACATGACACTCCTATTTTGGGAATAATTACACACAGAGAATACATTCAAACAATATTTTATTGTACACATGTGTTTACAAAATTTATGTAGACAAATGATTTCGTCCTACACCTTCTGTGAAGTCATTCCCAAGAGCCATAATAGACAAAAATTAATGCATCACACGTGTTAAGATACAGCTGGCTGTGATTATACAACTTGCCAGTAGGTGGTGCTGTGTGCACATGAACCGTCAAGAAATGAACCTTTTCTCGAACCAGTTGGCTGAGTGGTTCAATGCCTCATGAGGCTTCATCTCGCCATCACTACAAGTGGATGATCTAGCAAAACTAGGACACGTGAATTTCTCCACTGTGAGATCAATAAAGTCTATCTTATCTTACAGTCCCAAGGGCTAAGACAAAGATCCAAAAATCAGAGGCAGTCCAGGTCGTGACCAGAATCACAAGCCGATGAGAACCCAGTGAGGGTACGGCGAGCACAGGAACACAAGATAAACACATGGGTGGCAAAGGGGCAATCAGGCAGAGACTGGCTGTGAGAGGCAGGTATAAATAGGCGGAGTCCCAGGTGAAACTATTTGATGTTAATTGAACAGCACCAGGTGTTGCAGATTGTGTGATGAGTGGAGCAGAGCATGAGGAGGGGAAAAAAGCCAGCCCAGAAACAGAAACAAAAGCCGATTGCATGACAGCTTTATTGTCATTCAACTGCATATTCACAATTTACATTTGAGTGAAATTTCATTGCAAGGCCCTGAGTAAAAACAGAAGCCAAAAGAGAAAAATGATGAGTAAGTATTTGTCATTTGTCAGGAATATAGTGGCAAACAGAAAATTGACATTTTATACGTACAGAAAAGTTATGTATAAAACAATATGAATAGTGCAAGTGTTTGTAGCAGCAATCATTTATGTAAGTCATGTATGTGGCAGCAAGGAAACACCTAAAACATGCAGGACAGAGGTCCTTGAGGACCAGGTTGAGGAACCACTGCCCTAGGTCATTGGGAACATTAAGAAAAAAGTTGTCGGTAAGTTACAACCAACAGCCTTGCTACTACGGATGTTCATGCCAGTTGAACAGAAAGCCCAGTGTAAGCATTGTATTATATATTGCTGCACGCTTTAACTGGCTAAAGAAGCGGAAAGTTGTGCATGTGCGGATTCTCTCTGGCTACTCTGGCTTAGTCCTACAGCCCAAAAATATGCCTGTTGGGTTAATTTGTCCCTCTAAAATTGCCCTTAGTTATGAGTGTGCGTGCATGGTTGCTTCTCCTGTATGTCTCTGTGCTGCACACGGATGGTCTGGCAACCCCTCATTTAAGATAGTCACCCACACCCACACAGCCCTGGACCCAGATATTAATGGAGGAAATGTGCTAAGTAAAACTTTATTGCAGGGCTTGCCATGCTTGCTAGAACCCCCCCCCCCCCCCAGATGGAGCATTCCAACATGTGGCAGAAATGATTGAAAGAAAAATATCGTGGTTGCTCTGATAAGAAGGGTAATTTTCACCGCATGTGGCAAAATTCACACCTGTGACATTTTACTTGTTCTGAGTCGAAGCATAGCGTTTAATTCACTCATGCAGTTGTTACCACAGTGACTGCACTTCAATGAGATAAGAACTATAATGTGGTCAAATAATGTAGTTAAACATTCAAAGAAGAAAAAAAACTGCAGTTGACCCATTAGGTGTGAATAAAACAGTGAGAAACATTTTAAAAAAGCCTCAAAAGTAAACACTTGACTTACCTAGGAAAGCAAGTTATATCAACTACTAACAACAAAGTAATGTACATATTTATTCTGTCATGCTGGATTAAAAGCGAGTGTGGGAGGCTGCTGACTTGACAGCACTCAGTGACCATAAGGAGGACACCCAATAAAGGTTAGTTAATTAGGGAGTTAGCTGTCCACAGAGTGCTGTCCCAGCATATTACTGAAAGGTTGAGGGAAAGCAAAATGTCTGGTAGGAAGAAAAAAGTATGAGCGACTGGGATAACTGCAGCCCTGAGAGGATTGTAAAGTAAAGCCCATTCAAGATTTTGGGAGATTGAAAACCTCTGTTAAAGTGAACTGGGCTTCCATAACACTTTGGTAGAGCCACAGACTGTTTCCCCCCATGCCAAAGATTGTCAATGTTTGGTTTTCTCCTAGTTTAAGAACTTGGCTTTAGTTTAAAATTCTGAACCATGTTGGCTTAGAACAGTGGTCCTTTGTGCCCACCTTTGAAGAATGAAACATGTTCAGGCACCCTCATCCCAAATAAACTTTATGGGTCAAAAATGTAACTTTCATTGTTGTCTCTCCCAATGCAGTGAAGGCATTGCTCCAAGCACAGTTAAATAAATTTTATAATAATGGTTTTTAACAACTGGCATCTTTAAACATTGCCACATTTTACAAACTATTTACCAATCCGGACAGTATAAAACATTTTCTTGTCTGACACCTACTTACAGACAAAACAAAACATAGTACGTTCTCTCAGGAAAGACAGCACGTTGCTTGTAGCTAGCCATGAACATCATCATATACAAAAACATAAGAGACCTAAAACGGACTAGCTGAAAATATGCCGAAAATAATGTCAAGCCAATAATGTCAAAGACAAAATACAGTTACATCAAGTTTCCTGCTCTTTCAGGAGTTTATCAATATTATTCAGCAAAAGACATTCATGATTATGTTACCTAAATGCAGGAAAGCCGTTGCACTGAGGATTACCCAGAATCCCTTGCTACTCATACTGCAGACAAAGACCAAACAGCAGATGGTGCTGCTGTCCCATTTATCAGCATTAACTTCAATGTCTCAACGGACCTTTCATAACTGTGATGCACTTGCATTTTGTTTTCTGTACAAAAAAAAATGCAAGGCTGTTCTTGCTCAAAAATGTTCTAGTTTATTAAGATGCACCTCTATAAGACAATAACATGTCAGACAGAAACAGCAGCGTGTCCATGAGGTGCCTGTCAGCAATAACATTTTAAATCAAATTCAAATGAAACAGATCCAGACAAGACAAGCAAGCACTAGGGAAATGTGAGCAATCTGTATTGACTGCAAGGCTGACTAACACCAATGTACAATGTTTGAATAGTCAAACTGGGATAAAATAAGTGTGAAACTGCTTTCAGTGTCACTGAAAGCCTCCAACAAAACTAATCGTTAATAAAAAGTTTCATTATTGTTGAACCAAAATAACTCAAATTTATAATAAGAATCAGTTCTTTTACAGTAGACTCAAAGCTTCCCAGATCTTTACAAAGGGGGCTGCAATTACCACTCAACACAAGGCAATAAACCTCAGTTCTTCCATATTCAAAACTGAGTTAGTTTAAGACTTTCCAAACTCTAATGTTTGCAAGACAATTGGAAGCTTTCTTCAGTCAAAATGCTTGCTTGTGATTTCTTTAGTTCAATCATTTTCTCAAGCTGTTCAAGTTTAAATTTAAGATAGCAGGATTTGTAATATTTATGAATCGTTTATATAATGATCTAAGATGTTCTTAGAGAAAATTTACTGGAAGTTTCAGAAAAATTATCAAAACTAGTGGAACTAGAGGTTACAGAGAACAGAATTGTTTGTGTGTAAGGGAAGCGGAGGACTGTCCGAGTTATTCACAAAAGCAGGAAAAATTACATTTTTATAACACCCTAACAAACTCTCTCTCAACATAGTGCATAACATTTGTAATAGATCTCTTTTTGACAAAGGGCTGCCAAAAGGCTTTGGCTACATTCACACTGTAGGTCTTGATGCTCATTTTGCTGAAATATACATTTTTTGTTCATACTACCAATTAAATGTGATTTGTCGAGGCAGAACAGTGACGTAAAAGACAGATGACATGACAGTTCAGACTGCAGACGGTTTGAAAATTATCGGATTTAGTACACTTCTGTGTTTAGTACACACAGAAGTGGCAAAAATCGATTTTTTTGGGGTGAATAGATCAGAATTAGGGCATTCAAACTGCCATGAAAAAGACGCATAAGGTTCACATATGGGGAAAAAGATCATATTTGGGTCAGATTTTCCTGCTGTTGGAATGTAGCCTTAGTGCAACATACCTTTTTTCTTACTGTTAAATGCTATGGCCATAGTAATGATTTTTAGCTCAAATTGTAGTGTCCTTAAGACTAAGTAGGATGCATGCAAACTAGTGTCATTCTTATCGAACCTTGGTACCTTAAATATATCCTACAAATGCAACCTAATCAGTTATTTTCATTAAATCTGAAGCCACATATTCAGTACCCTTTCTCTTTGTATTAGGTGCACTAAAACACAAAGAAAATGGAAAATGGGCAGGTGTGTTGACTGACATCCATAAAGGTCATCTAGCATCAGTATAGTATGTTTTGTAAATATATCCTAGAATATCAGACACTAGTATTTATAGCTTAGGTATTGTTGATTATATATCCCTGTTTTTTTTTACCATCATTAAAGCCTATTGTAGTACATTAAAGAAAAACAATCAATGTCATTGTTTATGCTACTATAAAATCTGCTGGTAGCAAAGTTCATTGCTGAAACCTTCCCTGTCTGCTGCGAACAGATTTAGTAATTTGTGGTTGTGAGATTGGTGCTTTGAAATTTAGGTATTAACTATTATTATATGTCATCTTGTCTAGATACATAATTTGCACGGCTTGTTGCATGCCCAACATTGCACTTGATGAAAATTAAATAGTTTTTGTTTACCAGTCTCTTTTTCTGTTCCTTACTTTGTATCATACCTAAAGTTTCACAACTCACTATTTTGTTCAAAACACACTGGTGCAATATTTGTCTTGGTGATAATATAAAAAAGTATAACAAAAATAAAAACAATCAAATAAAATATTTTTGCAAAACTATTCCTTTTTTTCTATTCTTGATTATGCAAACAACTGTAGTGTAAAACACTTGTAATAGTATAACATGTTGGGTACTTACACACACTAATGTTGCCAGAAGAGTACTGCTGAGAGTAAAGTATCAGATTGCCCCTTGGTCACTGTATACCACCATTTTGTACTTAAGAATACCCAATTATTGCATATGAGCTTATTTATCTTGCTAGTTAAATAATTATGGGGACAAATTATTTAAGAATATACAGAAACTCATGTACTGATGCATTTAACAGTACATTATTTTCAAGTTATTTTATATCAAACCATATTTCCATATACCATAATAGTTATCATTGTCTGTCATTTTATTGTAATATGAAATGTAATGACCAAAACCAAATTATAATTTTGCTTCCCCCCACCACAATCTCAATGCATTACCTGTCACATCTGTATGTGGAGATCTGGAGTCTCTCTTATAAAACATTGAGCAGGCTCTAGACCAGTGATCCTCAATTCTGGATCTCGAGGGCGAGTGTCCAGCTACTTTTATTACTCTTTTTCAACATGCCTGAATCAAATAATCCAGTCATTAGCAGGACTCTGGAGAACTTCACTTCATACTGAGGAGGTAATTCAGCCATTTGATTCAGGTGTGTTGGATCAGCGACACATGTAACAGCTACAGGACACCGTCCCTCGAGGACTGGAATTGAGGACCGCTGATCTATACTAAAGGTTTGTGTATGCCCAAAAGCCAAAAATGGCGAACCCCTCATCTCCCATAAAACCCTGATGTATAAAACCATGAGCACACACACACTAGGAAGCCATTTCGCTTTATAAATCATAAATCATAGCAGATTCCGCCTCATATTCTGCCTTAATATTCAGCCATAAATGGTCAATGCAAAGAACCTCACAAATGGTAATAAATATTCCAATGAGTCAGCTGATAATTGTTATTTCAATGGTTAACAATGACAACCACGGAGAAAAGAGCTAAGAGACTGTGAAAAGATTTCCCAGAAAGGCCTTTATTAAATGTAAATCAGAGGCAAAGCACATACGTTGTCCATATTTTATAATTGTTAAAACGTGAATCTAATTGGAGTGCTCAGTGTTGAAATTCCTTTTTCCCCCTTTTTTTTACATGCCCTGTCTGGCTGTGTAGCATTAAGAGTTTCTGTCTTAATGCCAAAGAGAGCCCAACAGATTTACTTTCACAAGTGGAGCATTACTGCTTCGCTTGACATATATGCAAAAAACTTTATTAGATATTATTCTGGGACTACTTCATGTTCAATGGACACAAAAACAAGAAGATAAAACAGAAAGAAGAGGAAGAGAAAAAGAGGAGGCAAAATGCCAAAAAGGGAGAAAAGTTGACAAATATAGAGTAGAGGAACTAAACAAGAGAAAGAACATCCTCTGAGTCTGCTTCTACACCTGCAGAGATATATATAAAAAGAACAGCAAAACCAACCAAAAACGTATCACAGGTAGAAACAAACGCCTGAACCACATTGATAACCTCACTGAAAAATACATAGATGTATATAGTGACAGCTAAAGCCAATTATTAGGGGTTATATGTATAGAAGTGAATCTGTAAGCACCTGAATCCAAGCACCTGTAGATGTTTGAGAGAGTGCACTTGGGTATGTAAGGTTTATCCATAAGAAAAATGTGGTTTGAAGAGCCAAAGATTGCCGCCCAGAGCGCCGAGGCAGACACCAGGGACACCAGAACTCCAGATGCCTGAAAGGGCCCCCAGAGCAAAGGGGCCCAAGAGGGACCAATACAGGGATAACTGCCTCCACCATCCTAGGGGAGAGCAGAGAGGAGTCCCAGAAAAAACCCCAACAGCCACAGTGCTGAAGCCCCCAGGAGCTGCAGTGATAAGCCCGCGGGCTACACTGGCAGCCAACTACGCTGGAGGGGGACCCAATGCCCAGGGGCCCCCCACCCCCCCAGCAGTGCCCCAACAGAGCCACGGAGCTCAGGCCCCACGAAGCAACCGGCAGTAGCGAGTCAGCACACAACCGATTACCCAGTCCCGGATGAGGACCATTAACGCACCAGCGGGTCAAGGCGCCAGCCAGCGGAGGGGAGCCGGACGGAGGGATGGGCTCCACACTTAATGAAGACCTGAGATGCCCCAGGAGAGGGGGCAGTCCAAACCAAACTTGACAGAAAGACAAACAGAAAACCAGGTACACAGTGGGAATGGAAAGTGATGGTAGAAAACTCTGATGAAATGTTGTTTAATTTAAGATGTAAGTTGGCTTATGGTCCTTTTTAGTTAATTTCAAATGAATGGATAAGCTCACCAGTGCAAGCATAAAAACACTGCGGTTTTGAAAGTCTGTCACATTCACATCAACCAGAGCAAGTGTGTTGTAAGACAAGGAAAGGCAAGTTTATTTATAAAGCACTTGTCCTGTTTCATCACGGGTCCTGTGTCCAAATATAAAAAAATATATGGTTTGTCTGTTGTTTTTTTTATTATAATTTTTTTTTCATGATTGCTCTTCCTGCAGAAGACGGGGAATAATGCAACTGCTTGTCAGGGATTTTACTGATGTTTTATGTTTATAAGCTGTCATTTAGTGTTACGGTAAACAGTGTTCAGTGTTGCCAGAATATGTTCCACTCATCTCAAGTCTGTCAGTAAAAAAAAAAAAGTTAACAAAATGTATCCAAGCAAACACTCATGTAACTCGGTGTTTTACACTAGATGCTTGTTTTGTATACTTTATCTAATGTGTCAAAGTATCACTTGATAGCATTTACTTCGAACTGCAGCATTGAAAGAAAAATAATGTGAAAGTGAATACTTGGAAAATTTTAATTGCTGGTTATATAACTTTCCTTACTTTGTCTTTTAGAATTAAATGATTGCAAATCACGAAGTGTGTTTTTTAAATTACAATCACAATTATATTATGTTCTCAAAAAAGTAAGAGTGTAAGGAAGTGGTTTTCTTAGCTAATGTGGAAAACCCCTAGCAACAGGGAGGATTGTATTTCAACCTTCTAATATGATGGTGCCTCTTTGAGTACGGGAAGCTGTTAACTTGGCACTTACATTAGTTGAGGAACATTAATTCAGATGGATTTACATGCAGTTGCTATCACAAGTGGATTGTCGTCATTTTAACAGTAAATCCACCAACCCTACACATTACTTGTTGCCCTTAGCGGAACATTAAGAAAAAAATTTAAGATTCTGGAGTTGAATACTAGATTTGGGGCATTCTGCTCTGTTGTTGCCAGCTGCACACATATGTGCACATTTGTTCAGATGCATAGATGGAAAAGCTTATTTCAGGTCTCATCAACACTTCTCTGGGATCCAGGTTACAGGATCACACTTTCTGTAGACCCCCGACCCACTTCAATTAGTGACCTCCACAGGCTCTCTGAGAGGAGTGCTGAGATCCTCTTCACATCCGCATGATCAGAAAGTATGATTAATGCTCACTATCCATCGCAGCTCGGACTAATCATCCAAATATTCACAAAGCCATTAATACCTCTCAAAATACTGGCTGAAAATTTGCTTTACACAGCATTTTGTCATAGCATGTCTGCTGTGCAGCCTTATTGAAAAGTGATTAATTAAAAATACAGCATCCACCATGGATGGATTGATGGATATCTACATACCATCTTATTGTGTGTAATAGGCCAAACCCGAGTAAATGAGGAGAATATTATGCATTATTTGCAATAATTTTTTTCAGATCTTTATTTTTTTTTACCAATAATATTATTATTTTATTTTAACAAATAAAGATCTGAAAAGTGTGGTGTCCATTTGCTTTCCGCCCTCTTTACTGTTGAAGCTTGAAAAGTGCCCAGAAAGAAATAAGAAGCAGCCAAGAGGTCCACGCCACGGTAACTCTTGAGCAGTTGCTGAAATCCGCAGTTTAGGTGGCAATATCTATTGAAAGTACTTCACATACGGCCTTTGTGGAAATGTGAGAGAAAAAGATCCATATTTGGGAAAAAAGGCAAATTAAGTTAAAATTTACCAATTATGTTGCTATCCCGGTCACAGTTCATGGAAGGATAGATGGAGCATGGAGATAGAGCTCGGCCAATGTCCAGACCTATATCCAATCGACAATTAGCAGTAAAAAATAGAACACAAACTTCCTTCCACTTCACAGTTAATTTGTGTTCATCTGTGACATAAAAGTCTAATAAAAGACAGTGAACTTTTTGGTTACAATTTGACAAAATGTGGAAAAGTTCAGAACTTAGCTTTTACAATGCTCTATATTCATATTTGTGAATGCATTACCATTTTATAAATGTAGCCTTAGGAGGCTAAACCAATATTTCATCCTGAAAAGATATGTTGCCGTTCTAAAGGTTTTCTGATTGCAGCTCTTATTTTTGTTCGCTGGCCTAATGGTCGATTTCAATTGGTGAAATAAAAGAGTCGCCTTCAGAACACTTCAACTAATCACCCATCTGTGGCCATTGTCTACAAGAACCATATGTGACTGGGATTTCTGTTTATTATAATGAGGATGAAGATAAGTAGCATTTGATTACTTCCTCACAAACAATGCAGGCAGAATTCTAGTGTGAGGCACTTAGAGACTGGTCCGTGCAGATATCATGTTAATAACCCTACTTAGCTCCACCACCCACATAAAAAAGAACTTCTGAATTTTAACTAGCCACATATTATTCCTGTTCTCTTTGTTCCATGGTGTATAAAGCACACTAACCGAGAAAAAAACTGCTACTATTTTCTCTACCATAGGATGCTCCCCAAGGGAGAACCCAGACCATAAAGATTTTCCAGAAATATTATTGACCTGGGCTGATGCTAAAGGTGGCTATTACTGTAATAATGCTTTTACCTCCGGTTTAGATATCTCCAACTTAAAATAAAAAAAAATAAAAACTGACAGCTCATCAGTTGAAAACGTGGCAGGGCGTGGTTTTCTGCTCTGACAGAAACACTCACATAAATGCTTTTCTTAGATTCGGTAATCAACCTGAAGTTTTGTGTCAGAGGCATTTTATTTTACCATAGCAATATATTTTAGGCTTTAATAAAAAAGAAATGATAAAAATGCAATCTCAAAATAAATAAATTCACATACAGCAGGCATAACACAGGCTAGAGCTGCATATTAATGGTGACCTGGAAAACCTGCAGTTCAGTTAGACAGCTCACATGTAAATGTCTGAATATATAGTTGAAACCAGATATTCACACTGTAAATAAAGAACCGTAAAACATGTCTTTACTGTCATACATGTAATCAGACTCAACTTTTCTTGTTTGAGATCAGCTCGATTACGAAAAGTATTTCTATTTTCTAGAAGCTGGAAAAGATCTTTCTTCAAAGTTAGATGTTTACATAAGAGCCATTTTTCCATTAGACCTCCAAAGCCCCCGCGTGTTCCCACATGGGGGATTTCACTTTCCCCGGGCTTTACTTTGACAGGAAAAAAGTCCTGGTATGACATTAGGACTTTTCAAGAAGCCTGGGGCTTTGTTCAATGGGCAAGTTTGTGAGTAAAAGTGATTAGAAAACGTTTACGTGAGGAATATCTGCAAGTACCAGATATCATATTTGAAAATCTTGGTTGAATGTTTTTAGCAATTTAGGTTAATTGTAAACTTTGTTGCCACAGTTCTGTAATTAGACTGATATTTCAATACTAATGATCAAATGGAGCCCTTTCATTTTCCTTGTTCACAGAAAACACATTTCCCTAAGACTGACTTTTCATGTAAACCTAAGTTGGTGGACTGTGAACTCTTTTGCTATTTACAAACCATGCACCATGTCTGAAGGTGGGAAAAAGATAGAGGACACCTCAGCTGTCTAGATGGAGACAGGTGTGATGAATTTAGTTCAAATCCAAATGTTTAGCAAGGCTTCCTCTCATTTTACACGCACTAAAGTTGTTTCTCTCGTGTACCGGCCACTGTACTGATAGAACAAGAATCAGAATCAGAATTACTTTAATAATCCCAGAGGGAAATTATTTATAACCACCGTTGTGCGTGTGTGTGTGTGTGTGTGTGTGTGTTTGTGTGTGCAGAACAAAGCAGGCACTCTGCTTTCCATTTCTTTACCAGCAGAGTTGAGAAAATGGAGGAAGAGACAGATCTGATCAGTGCCTATATGCTACAACCTAAAAAAAAATATTTTGCTGCAATCAAAAGTCCACGGTATTGTACATGAAAGTCCTCCTCATCACTCCCGCCATGGCTGAGATAAAAACATACTTATAAAGCTCTACATTTTAACTCCTTGAGGCAAACTTTTGAGCACAGTTCCCAGTCTCATCTTCCCTCGAAACAGGAGTAGAATACAGTGGAGCTCAGTGGTGCGGAATAGGGTAGGGGCGGTGTAAAAGGGCTAAGGAGATTTAATGGCATATATAAAGACCAATTGTGTGTACTCCATCCTGTTTCTCCAGAGTCCGGATGAGTGGCAGGATACGGATACAGCTTCTCAGTCTGTGTCTGTCTGTTTGACCAATGCTGTCTTCTTGCCGCAACCCACTGGACTGGAGTGATACTGCAGTTTTATTCACAACTTACCCATACGTCGCTGGGCATTTCTTAAATAAATGGTCACTAGCGAATGAAACTTACTTTCCGGGGTAAGCCAAAGCCTGGGGCTTTAAATCCTGGGTCTTGCATTGGAAAAAGGGCTCTACATTTCTTAATGTCTTTAAGCATTAAATAAGTGGGTAAAGACAGATAAGTTTGGGTTGGTTGCCTTTATCAAGGTATACTAAAAAAGTGTGAAACATTGTGAAACACAGAAATTTTCCTACATCTTTAGTCCTTTGATGAGTTACAAGAGAAAGTACTGGAATTGCCCTTTTTTTTCGGCTGTTGCATATACTAATTTCTGGCTATTACAGACAGAAAATGTGGGGAAACTAAAATGGTGCCACCCATTACTCCTGTCGAGGTAATTCTGTTTTAACACTACAGTTGGCAAGAAACGTTAAGCTGTCAGTGTTTTCTCTTCAGAGAAGGTTAGGCAAAAAGATGTATTATACTGAGAAAATATTTAATATTTGTATGAATCACTTTAAAAACACTGGGTTATGTAGCCCTTATATGGGCCTATTGGGAACAAAAAGTCAAGACTGGAACATACAATACAGTAAAAGTTACTGTATTTGATTTTACTATAACCTCATGAAATTACAATATTTTTCATATACTCATCTGTGGTTGCTGGGTTTGATGAACATCAGCTGAGTGCTTGAAGATTTAATTTAGACATCAACTCTACTTAATGCAGTAGACCTATTTACAGTAGCGTAAACAGGAATAAAGAAACCCTTTTCATCTCTGGAAACTCAGTAGACAGCTATCTGGAGAAAAAAGGCAAACTTCCATTTCTCCTTGGGATGATTAAAACAGAATGTCACTGCTGTCACTCTGCAGATCCGAGGATAGCCATTAAGGATAACCATTAGGGCCTATTTTCATTTCATCTCTAAGATGCTTTTATCCGCAGAGATTTAAAAGTGAGGGCACAAAGTGGAGTCCTATATGTCAACTGGTTTAGGCCACACAATGCACCAAGTGTCAAGCTGAACAGTGGTAAAGAAATAATATTTACTGTCCCCCCCTCCGCCCACCCCAAGTGCATCTCTCAGAAAATCTTTGTTCCTTCTGAACTCAAGTGACTATTGACTTGTTTTTCATGGAACAGTACAATGTGGGTCTATTCAGCAACCACAAAGGTGGAATGATGGGAGATCAGTCTTTGTTAAGGAGCACCACAGTGTGAAATTGAGCGTTGCTGTTGGATGCAACAGCATTTATTAATGTTCATGCTTGCTAATCTCTGTTAGCTTATCAGGCCACGATAAACATTCACATTTTCCCCATGGATGGAATAATAATATAGTTCAATGAATATTCATGTGCTGAAAGTACTTGGCGTTTGTAAGATATCACAAACCATTACCATATGATGTTAAATACGGTTTTAATTAAAGTGCCTTGCAAAGGTATTCATACCTCTCAGGCTTTTTCACATATTGTCACTCTAAAAATCACAAATGGCAATACATTTTACCAGGACTTTACTGTATGTGACACACAAACAACAAGCATTTGCATAAATTAAGTCAAAACGATTCCTTTCTGAAGGTTAAAAAAGAATCTGAAAATTGTGGAGTACATTTGTGTTCAACCCTGAGGTCAAAAGTTTGCAGAATTACCTTCTAATGCAACTACACATTTGAGACATCGGCAGTTTGCATCTCTCAGCTTTGCACAGCTGGAGATCAACATTGTCAATCATTCTTATTTGCAAAGTAGATCACGCTCACTGAACAGAGAGCATCTGTGAATATCAATCTCCAGATCTGTGCTTTGACTGGGCCACTCTAATATGCTTTGAGTGTAATGGAGCAGAAGATGAACTAGGGCTGGAGGATATGGCTTAGAAATAAAATCTCAGAGTTTATTATCCCAAATCGGATTAATTGATTTTTAAAAAACTTGCTCTTATTTCAAGCATTTCATCTGAGAGTTGACCTGAATTCAAAGTACAACTAAATACAACCTATGAAACATGCTTGTAAAACAAAATGGCGGCACTGCCTTTATTCACAATGAAAATATAAAAAAATGTTTGCTGCTAGTGGTATTACACAATGAGCTTAGATCAAGGTTCACTTCACTTTTATACAGTAACTTCCAACAAACTTAAAAATAAGTACATGAATAAATTAAAGTGCCTCGTCTTAAAAAGGTTTCCTCTTTACAATACTTTGACAATATATTTTTCTAAACATATATTCACCATTACATACTATTTTCTCCATGGAAGCCCATTGAGTGCATTGGCAAAATAAAAACCCAATTTTCCAAAACTTAAATCTTGATAAATTGTAAATTAAAATTAATCAATTAAATAAATTTATCAAGTACAGGTTTTCTTCCAGCATTGCTCTGAATGTAGCTCCATCCATCTTCACTGTCCCATTTAAGAAAAGCAGCTCAGAGCTTGATACTCTCACTAGGTTTTACTGTGATGGTGTGTTTAAGGTTATGCACAGTTTTAGTTTTCCAAACACGTGGTTTTGTATATACATCAAAAACTTAAATTTTTATCTCACCTGACCACTGCACCTTCTTCCACATGTTTGCGGTGTCCACTACATGACTTGTAGCAATATTTACTTGGGGAAGAGTGGCAATATGACAGCTAGAGCTGAATGCTATAGAAAGCCCAGAGGGCCAAATTGTTTTAGGGTATGACACAAAGTTATGCTGTTGACAGGTTCTCCCACCTGAGATACGGATCTCTGCTGTTCTTCCAAAATTACCCAAGGCCTTTTGGACACGTCTCTAATTAATGCTCTCTTTGCCTGTCTGTGAAATGTTCAAAGTGTGAGATAGCTGGTTGCTCACTAAAGTTCTTTGACAAACCTCTGAGGATACAGAAACATCTGTATTTGTCAGTGATCTGGGTGTATTGCATCTGTGTGGTTTCCTCTATGCCTTGGAGCTGCGGGTTTTCCCGGAAGGCAGGGCTGAGCAGTGTGGTTCAGCCCAGCTGCATCCTGTCTAGTTCACCAGCTGGAGCATAAGAGAAGTGTCAACCAGTGTGGGACCTCTAGCTCCAATGACTCAGCATCTATACGGAGTTTAGTCACCCTTGACTAAAAACTCTCCCTGGGTTTGACTCCAACTCCATCTCAGAGACCAGTAAGATTCACCAGCAGTGATCTTCATCCATTCAAGTATTTGCTCCATTCACCGATTCAAAATCATCATCATACTGTTGAAGGGACTGAATTTTGCTGATGCGTATGGTGTCACTGATCCAACCCACACAGCAGCATGCAATTTATTCTATTCAATTTATTTATTAGTTAAATTTTCGTTGCAGAGCTTATTGTTTGTTTCTGGGTATCTGTAGAAGCCCTTAGACTCTTTTAGCAAGACTTTGCTATTTGAAAACTTTCCCAAGTTTTCAAATAGTTTTTAAGGGCCCCATTTCAGAAAAAACGGCTGATCAACCCTGCGTTGAAAGCAGCTACTCTTAACAATTCTACCTCACGCTGTCATACTCAGCGTTTTCGGTTTCAGAACGGTTGATATCAATCAGGTAGCTAAAGTCAGTGTCCAATCAACCCTGAGTTAAGCATGAGCATGAAAAGAAGCTTTCAATGGAACACAGCTAACGTGATTTACCATGGCAGCGACAGGAAATAAGCCTTGAAGTGTGCATTTCTCGCAAGTGGAATCGGAAATCTTTAATGAAGGCATATGGAGAATATAAACCATAATTAACAAAAAGAAACAATGCTGTTGCTGCTGAAACAAAAGTATATTCTCTGAGATCCAGGGAGCCAGTGTAATGACTTTAGAACTGGGGTGATGTTCTCTACTTTCTTAGTCTTAGTGAGGACGCAGGCAGCAGCGTTCTGGATCAACTGCAGCTGTCTGATCAACCTTTTTGGCAGACATGTGAAAACACTGTTGCAGTAATCAGTTAGACTAAAGATAAAGATATGGATCGTTTTTTCCAGATCCTGCTGAGACATCAGTCCTTTAATCCTGGAAGTGTTGTTCAGGTAATAGAAGGCCGACCTTGTAACTGTCTTTAGATGCCTTTGAAGGTTCATGTCCGAGTCCATCACGGCTGAGATTTTGGGCCTGATTAGTGGTTTCTAGCTGAAGCAGCTGAAGCTGTGTGCTAACTTTTGATCGCTCCTCTATTGGTCCAAAAATAATTAAGTCAGTTTTGTTTTTATTTAGCTGTAGAAAAATTTGGCCCTAAGCATTTACTCAGCGCTTGAAGTGGTTTATAGTCACCTGGTGAAATTGTGATGTAGAGCTGTGTGTCGTCTGCATGGTAACGGGTGCATTTGAACGCAATTCAATTTTTTCAGAGTTACCACAATGGTAAAAGAAGGAATTAGGTTTAAAACAACCAGAACAACTTTGAAAATAAAATCAAGGCTGGATGAGGACCAAGGTAGCAAGGATAGATATATAGAGAGATATGTACACACACACACGCCCGCGCACGCACACTGTATGTAGTACAATATTTTCTGTTTGTGCATGGCTCTCACTAATGCTCATCTCTTCCTGAACTTCTTTAGACAGGCATGATGTGCTACAGCGACAGTGGCGCAGGAGTTAAGGAGTTCGTCCTGTAACTGGCGGGTTTCCAGTTTGATTCTCCGCTCCGACCGTCTCAGTCATTGTGTCCTTGGGCAAGACACTTCACCTGAATTGCTTGCTGCTTGTGGTCAGAGGGCTTGGTGGCGCCAGTGTGTGGCAGCCTCACCTCTGTCAGTCTACCCCAGGGCAGTGCGCTATGGGGTTGTTGGACTTGATAAAGCGCTATACAAGTACATGCTATTTTACTTTTTGAGAGAGTTTTTAACCTAGCTCCTGTTGTCACACAGGTTCTATATAAATGGATTCCTGTTTGTAAAGTTTTAGCAGTAGTCAGGCCTGGGCATATGTAGTGAAACTGAAATTAGCTGAACTGTGATTAGTGACAGTTCATAATTTTTTAAAAAGGGGGCAATTAAAATCTCACATTTGGCCAGGTAGTTAAAGCCTTTCCCCTTAAATCATATCATCATTTACAAATGCATTTTTTGTATTTACTGAGGTTGTTTCTGTCTGATAGTAAATGTGATTAATGATCTGAAACATTTAACTGTGACAAAGAGCTAAAACTGAATAAATCTGTAAGGGGGCAATTACTTTTTTAACATTGCACAATCGCACATTGCACAAACATGATGCATCTAGACATGGGTTATTTACAAAAACAAATCTGAGTAAAATACCATGTAAAAACACTGACATTTGCTTGACATGATGCCAGGCTCTTGCATATGTCAACTTATCAATATTTCTGTCACCACCTGACAGGTGTGCTTGTGACTGTAGTACATCTGTCTGCAGTAACTGTAGGAGCCACACAGAAACACAGAAAATCTCAATATAGACAGAAATAAAAATACAAGCAGGTTATGGCCATATCTGATAAGGTATCTGCAATATCTCTATGTACTCCCTTTCTACTGTAAGCAAAATAATGCAAGGAGATGGCATAAAATGCATCTTAAATAGGAAAATATAATGTTTAGATAATACTTCCAACTGAGTGATGTAGCAATTGGATATATTGCTAATAATTTTAAACTATTTTCATCAACTTTTCTGTTCCCAAACTTTTGGCAGTAGATCTATGACATTCTGACATTGTATCTTATAAGGTAAAACAAAATGTACAAGAGGTTAAAAACCAACTATCCGGTTAGATAGTGATGATAATAATAATGTAATATTAAATACAAATCAAAGGACAGTTTTAACTATTGAGGTAGAATTCTTTGAAGATATTATGAAGAGTAAGTTTCTAACATGCAGCAGTCAGTCATCTCGGTTTGGAGAAACAGGGAGTTAGTTCTCACAGCAGACACAGAGCTAAGGGTTAGTCAGAGTGGGAGCAGTTCCAAGTTTGATTTCTGCCTTGGATCAAAATAAAACATGATCCATTTCAAGAGGATCAATACAAGTCACCAATAGTTCATAAACCTATACATGATCACTTTTCAGGCGGTTATTTACATGATCGCCATGTAAAGATAAATGTAGGACATGTTGCAAAACATGAGCGTCTGAAGGAAGATAACCGAGTCTAGAAATGTATGAAAAAATGTGTTTTTACATTGTATTACACTTTTCTGGTTATGCATTGCAGTTTCTGTTTTGCAATACTTTCCACACGGAACATTATAGATTGCAGAGCAACACAATCCTGAGCGTAAATTATCATAGGCTTGTACGTACTGTGCTAGCACCGCAAAAGTGCCATTTGTTTGAATGGTTAGAAAATATGGCTTCCACCACTGTGAAATTCTTAACACTGGCCTTCAAGGTTGTTAGAAATAAATATCTGAAAATGTGATGTGGATTTGTGTTCACAAAGCAAAAAAGTGTCAACTGCTTTAAACAGCTAAAGTATGACTGATATTTTTAACTTCTGATAGCAGCTGCCTCTTACCTCAGTCGGTATTGTGAATGAGCTCTTGTTCTTGATCAACTCATCTGGTTAAATAAACAAAAAGAATAAATTAAGACCCAGGAAAAAATAAATAAATAAATAAAGTAAATGAGAAGCAATTGGTAAAAAAAAAAAAAAGAAAAGACCCAGGAACAGAGAAAACAGGTCAAGGGTAAAGCTGTGGGGAAGTGTAAAAGCACAGTGATAGTATAAAATATCTAAAAACGGAAAAAGTTTAGCTAAACTAACACTCGCAGAACGGGCAGGTAAAAATAAAGGTAAAATTCTGCAAATAAAAACGTTGTAAAATAGATCTTTTATAGTTCCCAGTGATTTCAAGGCAGACCAAAGCATGTCCATACAGAACTCTGGGGCCTCGAGCCAAACACTGAAATGATCAAGTCAAAATAATTCACAGATTAAAGTCCAGACTAAATCCAACTGAGAGGCTATGCTAATACTTGCAAATTGATGTTCAAAGATGTTCTCCATCCATCTCCAAAATAGCTCAAGCAGACTGGTTGAGCTATTTTGCAAAGAAGAATAGGCAATGATTTTTGGCTCAGTATGTGCAAAGTAGGTAGAGAGAGATCCCAAAAGACTGGCAGTTGTAATTGCAGTGAAAGATGGTTTACCATAGAACTGACTAGGTGGATGCCAACAAATGCCACACCTTTCAGATTTTTATTTGTAAAATAGTTTGTCATTTCCTCTGCAAGGAGGATAATGACTACTCATTACCTCTTCACAAATTTTGCCAAAATAAAAAATCCACGCTCTATTTAAGCAAGACAGTTTACATCCGACATGAACGTTCGAATTTTGACCATGTTAGAGGGAACCTATTGAAAGTTTTTGTGAATGAACCCACCACACTGCTCTTTTTGCTGAGTGTCCTCTTTCACAGCTGCTCTATATTTCAACTTTGTTCAGTTACAGCCTAATAATTCAGTGGATGACCACCGACTACGCCTGCACCAGCTGTTGCAGAGAGATTAACTCCAAAGCTTCACTACATCTTCAAAAAAAATGCTGGTTTGTTTTTTGAGGAGGAAACGAAAAAGAGCTGCTTTTTTCCCCGATTGTTAGCAGAAAGCGTCCATCTGCTGCACACAAACAGTGGAATAAGATCCTGTTGGGTGTATTTCAGTCTGTTCTGTCGCACAGCACTGAATCCGAGTCTTGGATGAAAGATACCTTTTGATGAGGGTTGTATGAGAATTTAATGAGGCAATATAGGAGTGAGCCTGGAGCTACTGCAGCCCATTGATGTGAGATGTTTTAAGGGGATTCCTGCTTCTTCTCCTTTATGTTGGATATGTTTATGTTCGATTCTGAAACAAAGGGTATTGCAAATTTTGCTTTATGTAAAAAAAAATGTGTTTTTTTTAATAGCCGCATGTGTAGCTCGGTGACCTTGATTTGAACTGCTTCAAAGCCATCGTTTGACCTGAAAGGACACAGCACAGACAACAATTACCTAAAACTATCTTTGTCAGATAACACCGTTGCACCCTCGCAAAATCCCCTGATCCATCTTTAGTTGAAAGGCGAGCCTCATTCAAAGGCATGCCTTGGGCAACATACATCTGAAGTAAAGGAAGATCAGCTTCTCCAGCTACCCTTTGATATCAGGACACCCCACTGTAAGTCTTGATTTCTTAGTGTGTTTATTAGCCGCTACGTCAAATTTTTGATGCTCTCTGCTCAGAGGTGGAAAGCACTGGAATCGTCCTCGGGGATGAATGCGATTGCATTCGATGAGGTAATGCGTTCTAATGGGCTTTCCATTCACTTCCTTGCAGTCTTCTCAACATAACCCTTTAATGTTTCTGTCTGTATACAGGCATCCTCTCTGGTGTTCCCGTAACAGGTCTCCTAGAGGTCAATTAGCGATAATGAGGCAATAATGTGGTTTACTGCAAACCTAATTAGATTTGGTTTAGCCAGTGGGCTCTCTGATGTCCCTGTAAGAGACTAAACTATGCATATCATTTTCAGGGTGTTTTGTTTCATTTTACTTCACATGGACAGGAAGTAGTTTTCGCACTAGAAACTGTAACTCTTGCTGTGAAAGATATGAAGGTTTGCCTGTTAAGCTTCCATCACTATCAGCTAGTTACTGGGAATTTGCAGAAAAGCCTTTCACCTGTGCTCTTTTCTAAAACAATTTATAATATAGAGGCTCTTCATTTCAAAGAATGCCAGACACAACGGCATATATAAAAACACAAAGAAGTGTGTGTGTGTGTGTGTGTGTGTACATATCTCTCTCTATATATATCCTTGCTTTCTATAATTGCCTAGATAACTCTCAAGGTTTTTCAAATGTGGCATCTTGATCAGATTCTAGGTCTCCTGATAGGTCGGAAATTACCAGTGACACTATCAGTCTGATATGGTGTCGGCTGAAACCATTTAATTCAGTCCAATTTTGTTTATTTATGTGGCACAAACTAAGGTTATCTCGAGGCACTTTACAAGACAAACAGATTCAGCATATTCAGAAAGACAAACAAATCAATTCAATCACTCCAATTCTATAGATGGGTACACAATTTATTTATATGCATTATTCAACCCTAGTAAAATTTGGTTAATAACATCAACACATAAAAAGAATTGTTACATATGAGCTTGATGTTCCAAAATAAAATGCTGTTTTCTTGGATTTAATAAAGCCATGAATTTATGTTGAATACTGTTTAGACAGTGTATATGAAAATAACATTTCCAAGAAGACAGGACTACTTTATTTATTTTATTCAGCCAAAAATTACCAGCAGTATTTTCGGCACTTATTTTATAGCCATGATCTGCATAATGCAAACAGTTTGGGAGTTTGAGAAAGAAAATACAAGTAAATAACTTACTGTGGCTGTGAATTACAGAGACACACATACATGTGGACCGGTTACCCTTTCAACGCTTACATAATTCCTCCTTTAAATATGGGCAGACATAGCACAGAATTTGAACTTGCAAACTCAGGATGCAAACATTTAGCACCAGCTAATAGCTTTGTGCATCTGCCTCTCAGTCTTAGTGAATATCTACTCTCGCTGCCTAAGAATATTGCTATTGTATAGGAATCTGGTTGATCTTTTAAGCTTCAGAAAATAATTTAACCTTTGTTGTTACAAATTGGTTGTTTAAAAATAAACTGAACTCAACTGAATATTATCTTCCTTAAGGTTGAAGTAAAGGATTGATTTTTCTGACTATATTTTGTAATGATCTAACTTGTACAAGAAAAGAACAATGACCAGGAGCAGAAAGCCTTTACCACTCAGGATTAGGGCTGAAACACAGCAAAATACTAAATCACATGAATTCAAACATTGTGGTTTAACTCAAATAAATGACGAGCCAGCTAAATGATAAACAAAGCAAAAAACTGGTGCTTTAATGTTAATCCAATCAGTTGAAATAATATACACTCAAATCTTTAAGTGGCCTTTCAGATCAATTGACTAAGGCTGTGGTGCTGAGATGTTGGGAGGGCAGGATCCCCATTTCAGCAACGGCTCTGCCACAGTGAAGTTTGTAAAGTCTCACACCAGAGGGGACAGTTTAATCTGTGACCCAGTGGCACTTTAACATACACTGCATTTGCTTCATATCAGAGCAGATTCAAGTCTTTTCTTGGCAATTTGTGCTGCATTGGTTCAGGAAATTATTCTGTGTGCGTGTGAGGAGGGGGGGGGGTCTCTCAGCTCCATATTGAACATAAATAACAAAAGAGCAGATGAATATAGATATTAACTGAATTCACTATGACTGGTTTAGAGCCAGCGTTGCCAGACAGGAAATTGCATGGTTTGTTTCCAAAACTCAAAGAGAAAGCTTGACTATCTTCTTTGTTGATTAGTTGGTTGTTGTTTTTTTCTCTCCCTCATGGTGTTTCCCTCCCCGAAAAGATGAAAGGACAATTTCCATGTTAAGTGGACCGCTTCTCTGAGTTGTGTTGACATAGCGAAGTGCATCTAGACGTGCTCATGTGTGAGCGAGGGGCTTTTTTCGGCGGCTTAGATTTGATAAGGTTTCGCAGTTGCTTCCATCTATTGGATTTCTTCCTCTCTTAATGTAATTCTTCTAACTGTACGGAACCCCAAATTGCATTACCCTCACCGCATTAGTAGATAAAAAGAATACAGTAGTCTGTGCGCATTGTTTATCACAATACATATGTATGTTTTGTTCTGCCCAGAATATCCAGAGAAAGCAAACAGATTGCTTGGTGCATCTGTTTATAATTTGATTCTTGTCATAGCCCAACTTTTTTTTTTTTTTTTTTTTTTTAGATGAGCGTGCCATCCTCTCCATGTTGACAAAAATTACGGTCCTTTTTTATAGTTATTTTAATTTTTTAGAAAAGGTCGTCCATCTGCTCCAGCAAAGTCATGAAAGTATTAACATTCCTGAATGTGACAAAAAGGAGTAGAAAGGAATTTAAAAATCTCAACGGGACTTCTGTTGGAGATCCAAGGAGTAATTTTCTCTTCCTTTTATTACAGAAACATTGCAACACCAGCCATAGCTTTTCATAAGTGAGCAGTGGAAAACAAGTTTAAAAAAAAAAAAAAACAATTCCTGCTTCTGCTCCTCTCAAGAAAAATGGGTTTCTTTATCTCCCCACTTCCAATCCGCTGAGGATAACTGTAATCCAAACTATTTCTTCGGTTGCCCCTATAACCTTTCCTGGCGCTGTAATGACCAGTCCTAGCCTCTCAAATCCCATAACAAATCAATCACTCATATTGACAGGTTTAGTCTTTTCCCTTGCAACTTCCAGATTTTCATCTGTTCTTTCCATGAGCTATATTCGTAATGTTTAATAAAAAGAATGCGCTATGTATTGAGAACACATGAGCAAGCAATTCCCAAGCATGTATGCTTTACGTCTATAACTTTAACTGTTTTTTTAATCAAAACGTGAAATATTGAACCATAAAACTGTGCCTTGCAAAATAATTCTCACCCAGGGGCGGTGTGGCCATAGGGAGGTTCGGGAGGATTTCTGAACAGCCGGTCTGTTTCAAGCTTAAACTGACCGGTGGTCGCAGTGTTTGTTTTTTTTCTACCCTGTAAAATGCAGCCGTGTTGCTGTGTGGGCGCATAGCTGCCCTGTTGCAGCTGGCACGGCACGTTAGACTTGGGTCTATTTGATATTTACATATTAAAGGGGAAGTCCGGTCAACAAGGAAAAATCAGGGTATCATTAGCTATAACTAAAACTAATACATTTGTGGTTATTTAATGAACTTATCTTTAATCAATAAGAAAATAAAAACATAAATTGTCGTCTGAATCACTGTGTATGGGGGCTGACATGACTGCCCAAATATGGGCAGTAAGGGGCGTTTGACATCACATCCTGCGACGTGGAAGAGCGGAAGCGGCGACAGTATTTCTCTCCGCTTTCCATGCAAAGTCAATAGGAGCCGTTCTACACAGCTGCGATCATCAATAATTATTTCGGATTTCCAGAGGACTTCACTGCTGACATTCCCAAGAGCTATTGCTGAAGCAACAATGCCCACGTGCATGGCCATCGGATATTCCAACACAACTGGTAAAAGAGGAAAAAACATTGCTTATTTCAACACAGTCACTTCAGCGATCTCTCCTCCGCTGTGTGTCTGTGTGTGTGTGCGCGCGCTCTGCTGCAAACTGAAACTGAAACCCCGTCTGTTAGATGCAAAGCCGTGCTGCGCGGAGCGCGCACACACACACACACACACACACGCGTGTATAGATATATACTGTAGGACCCGACTGAGTTTGATCTTGGAAAATAGTGTGCCGTGACAAACAGAGCGTTGAAACTTGCTCAACAGCGGGTCCGCCGAGTGACGTCAAAAAATGGGAGGTGACAGTACTATTCTTGACCAAGATGGATTCCTCCACATAAACATGATTAAATGAGAATTATTATTAATTAAAAAAACTTATAATTTTTTGCACAGTATGTAGTAGTTTTATATTTAAAGTACTTTCAGCAGTTTGAATTCTGATTTTGACCGGACTTCTCCTTTAAGTGGAGGTATGAACGGCCCCACCTAATTAAAAAAAATAAAAGACAGAAAAGCGGGAAAGAAACTGGGGTGAATTAAATTAGCTGGAAAGAAAGGAGTAACAAAATTAAGTAGAAAAAGTTTGTGCAGGATGCAGCCAGCATGCAAAATTAAGCAACATTTTTAGGAGGGGCCAAGGTCTGCGCAATTATAGTCAGCCAGGCCAGTGACGACACCAGACCGAACAGCATGGCTACAGCAGGCTTCATGTCAAAATTATGGTTCCACTTGTATTCATGGTGCGATCAGATCAAAGTCCTCTCCAAGCCAGGCTCCCTGGCTAAAGTTCATGTGTAGAACCACATTCTGTTGCATTACAGCTGCCATGTTGTTCAGGTATGCACCCATCAGTATTGGTCAATTAGAGACTAAATTGTTTGCCCATTTTCCTTTGTAAAATAGTCACTCCACAAACCCTTAATTGGATGACGGCCAGGACCCTCACTGGGCCATTTTAAAATCGTAGCTCATGTTTTGTTTTTTTCCAGGATTGCCATAAATTTAGTTCATCCATCTTCCCATCAATTCTGACCAGCGTCCCAATCCATGCTAATGACAGGCATCCCCACTGCATGATGCTGCCACCACCACCATGTTTCATAGTGGAAAGGATGTGTTCCTTATACACAAAAATGCTATTTTGTTCTCATTTGACCAGTGTCTTCTTCCTCACTGTTTCTGTGTTTCCTACATAGTTTTATGGTAAACTCTTGAGGGTTTTCTTTAAACAATGGTTTTCGTTTTGTCACTTCTCCATAATTGCCAGAGCTGTAGAGTTTAAAGCTAAATTACATCCTGTCAACAGATTCACCCACCTGAGCTGTGGATCTCTGCAGCTCCTCTAGAGTTTTGACGGGCTTTGTGGCTTCTTCTCTGAATAATTCTCATTGTACATAGCCTTTCAGTTTATGTGATTGCCGTCACTTCAAACCTACCAAAACGTGACCACAGTTCTTTCCATTTTCAGATCATGGATGGAGAAGCACTCGTGAGATTTCCAAAGGATATTGTTTTATAACCTAAACCTGCTTTTTCCCTGACCTGTCTGCTGCTTGCCTTGGTCTTCATTATGCTGTTTGTTTGTCTCTAACAAGCCTCTGAGGGCTTCACAGAACAAATGGATTTATACCGAGGTGACATTACCCTCAGGCAGACACCATTTAGCATTAAGGGGCATCTGAAGGTGTTTTATTTAGTGGTACCAGCGTAAAGAAGAATTAATGCAAACACACTAAAATTAAGCTCTATTCTGTGTTGATCTGTCAATTACAATTATAATACAATACATTGAAGTTTATGGTTTAACAAGACCAAATCGGAAAGAGTTTAGTAACTTTAAATACTTTTGCAAGGTGTCATATTTATATTAACCGCCTGACCTTTTTATGGCCTAAAATGATTCTAAAAGGTAAAGGGAAGTTTCTTAGCTAATGCAGTTCACCTTTTGACCTTAAATTGTGTCTCACTGACAATTCATTAATCACCAGGAAGAGCCACTGACACAAAGAGCATAATTCATACAGCATAGGCCTAAAGCAAACTCATCAGTCTTCAAAGGGAGTGTAACTCTGGCTCATACACAACAGCCGCGTGCCAAAGAAACTATTCTCACCGGATAACAGCAGCACTTTGATTATCAGTCACCGTCCAGCTATGGAAACACTAAAACGTGGCTGTATAGCAAAAAAAAATAAAAATAAGGAAGCTACATCATGTTTGTTAGAGTAGAAGTTCACCTCAGGGATTACATTTGAGATGAAATTAATAGCGCAGCTTTTGTATTTTTTACATTTGGCAATCAGAATGTTCGTAAAATATTCCAGATGTTTCCAGCAGCTCCCGGTTTTACATTTTTCATCTAATTAGAAAGAGGCAGTTACTCCATAGATGCTGCTCTACTGACTCAGAGTCATAACAGGCAATGTGTTGAACATTAAACATGATTATTGTGGCCCGCCATGAATGTACTACACCAGTTTAGTCCGTGCACCCGGGACTGCAGGCATGAACATTCTGCAAATGGCATATTTTTCATGATGTAGGAACTGAAATGATCGCGGTTTTCTGTGAGATAAGATGGACAGGAGAAGCTGAGCAAACGTTAGGGCTTCACAAACATTTAGGGTAAAAATGAAACCTCAAACACCCAAAGTTTTTTTAATCACCTGTTCACTTAAAAGAGGGAACCGTTTCATATGCTGATTTGTAAAATAAACCAGGAATCTAATTTAGTTTGCTTGGATTTCGATTGAATGTCTTGGTTTCTAGAACAGTGGCTATGTTTACCTCTTCTCTTATAGGTGATTTTATTGCTTAAATGTTTTACTCTCTGGTAAATTATTAGTTGTGCCAGGTTGCAAAACATGTTGGTCTTATTTGTTATCAGTTTCATTCATTTGAGCATCGTTACAAGGTTATGCCTGTGGGTTCTGCATTTTGGGTCATTCACCATGTTTTCATATCGTGATGAGAAATCCATCCCATTGTCCTCTGCTTATCTACTGTAAATATACAGCACTGTTCACTTATGAAGGGGCTTCATGTTTATTTTTTCTAATCCATCTCTGGGGTGTCAGAAATGTTTTCCGCAACAAAGTTAATCTTTATCTTGTTGAAGGCAGTGGGTGAGACAGCAGTGAGTGGGCATCTTTGCAATTACGGTCAAAATTTGCTTTGTACCATCAGAGTAGGATTTAACAGCCTTATAACAGCGTTTACTGTTATTCCATTTTCAACTCGTATTTCTTAATTCATAAGATTTGGCCTTTTTTCATGTGGGTCGGCCTTATTTTGACCTTGCAAATACTAAAGAGAGCCATGGACCTTTATTATGCATCATAATAAAAATCTTGATATTTCATCAAGAGTACACATGACGTGTGTTCTTCTGTCAGTTGCATTACAAAACTAGAATACAAAAAGCTATGTACGGCCTGGATTATGGTGCTCCAAGGGTGAGGGTTTATTTTACATAGTGAAGTTCTTAGGCTTGTGCTGAGTTGTTGTGGAATGGATGGGCCTATCGTTTGTCCTGCCTGACAAAAAGTTTGTTCAGTGATGCTGCAAAGACCTTTGTTCCTCCCTAATTTCTTCACTGGACATAACATTTTCATTTCAGCTCTTGAAGGTGGTAGCTGACTCAACGCATATAGGAAATGAAAAGCCACAGACTTGGAAGGCTGCAGCTAAAAGCCTCAATGCTTATATCTGGACCTTTCTGTACACTCATGTCTACCTGGCAGTCGTCTGCCACTATGTGGATGAAAGCAAGCATAAATTGGCCACATTTCTCCTCGCTGTAAGTCAGTTCCCATGGGGCTCATATAGCTCAAAATACACTGTAGCTGGAGTAAAGGCATCTTTCCTGAGAAAACCGGGCATCTTCGATGAAGATGTGTAGTTCCAGATACTGATGGAAACATGGAAGTTGGTGTCAGGGAACTATGTCTAAGGCATCCTATTATTACTGCACAGTATATGAACCTGATTGCAAAAAAAGGGCTCTGGTTGAAATCCCTGGGCTATCTGTAATAAGGGGCCATGGGAATGAAAGCTGAGACTTTCAGAATCATCTTTACTTGCCAGGTTTGTGCACACAAACAAGAAATTTGACTTTGGGCTCACTTTGCACTGAATCTAGGCATTCTAAATAGGAATACATGACAAGAGAAAATGAAAAATAAGTTATTTTAGTAAATCAGGGCATATAGTACATACACCTTTTAAGCTTTCATAGTAGAGAAGCACTGACTAAAATGCTGTGGCTGATCACTGCTTTTGTATAATTTTGACCTGTTCACACAGATGTTATCTGATTTAGATTTCACTTAACAGTTTAAAAATAAAAATAAAATGTAATTTTTTTTGCTGAATGCGGTTATTTAGTATTATGGCGAACATAGGCAACGTCACGTTGTGTGTGTGTGACAGAGAAATGGAACAGGATCTTACCATTTTATAACAAAATGATTGTGAAGCTAGTGCTTTGAGCAAACTTTGCCCTCTAAAAGTAGTGATTAGCATTGTTAGCATTACTACAACAATCCGTGTGTTCCCTAGAGAATGTAGATCCTTACAATGACTCTGTTTGACCGATGAGGCCGAACAAACCGTAATAGGCGTTGTAATACGTATAACACGCCAGTGGGTGACACGGTACTGCGGGAAGTGCTGTAGGAAAAAGAAGAATGCCGACTGCTATCACTGCTGGCATAGACGTAGACGCCTCATTATGTGCTGGAGCACGTTCTGCGTCGCCGCCATATTGGATGGGTCTCTCATACTCAAGGCTGGCATAGCAGCCAACAGGAGTAAACGCAGAGGGAGCAACTTTGACTGGATTTTCTGCAGTTTACGGTTGCAGTATAACTATTGAAAGTATATCACGTGGTGCAGATCACCATTTTGGGCTGAGATTGGTTCTGAAGATGAGTTTTTACTTGGCGAGAACAATGCAGAAATCCAACAGATGGACCATAATTTTATGCTTTTTAATTTCTTATCGCTGTATTTCAGAAACTAAGGCTGAATCATGTTGCCAAATTAAGTACCCTGGAGTTACAGAGTGCCAGCACATGCAAGAAGCTGTGCAAAACAATTCTTTTTGAAGGGTCTGAAGCTCCAGCCCTAGTTGGAAGCAGGGTAGTGTAAAACACTGGAATGACCTGGAAATGTTAAAGAACACTTTTCCAGACGTTTAAAAAAATTTTTTTATGCATGTGTGTATGCATGACACGCAGAAATATGAAGAAATGATGATTAGTGTCTAGAGAAGGCTCCCGGATTGTACATGTGAGAGAGAGTGAAATAAATTTAAATGAACAATTCAACTTGTTTCTTTATTAAAATGTACAATATATTAATTTAAACATTTATCAATATGTAATACCAAACGTCTCTTTGTTTAAGAACACATAACAATATTTCAGCATGAAGCATGTACTTATTTACATATTTAATAATATGCCATGACACATGTCCCTGTTTGTTAAATAGCATAAAACTATGTATTTCAGTATAAAATCACATATTTATACAATAATATGCCATATGTCTGTAAGTTTAAAACCATACATTTATGAAATGCATTGTTTAAACAACATATTTCAATATGAAAATGTGTTTTTTTATGTGTAGCAGAGTCCTGTATGATAACCATATCTCTGCCGTTTGTAACAAACCAAACCGTGTGAAAATGGGGTAAAAGTTTAGGGAGTTATGATTTATTTAAAAAATCTTCCTCAGTACAAATAAATGCACTGGGGTCACATGAGAGACCCATACAAAATGGCAGCCACGCTGAAACGTCAGCTCCAATAGGCAGTGCTAGTCCATTGGGCATCAACTTTTGTAATGTCTATGACTGCTGGAGTAAGAAAAGAAGCTTTTATTTGGACCGACGATGAGGTGGAACTTGTCCTCCAAGCTACACTTGACTACAAGACCAGGAAAGCACAAAACAGAAGCTTGTGAAACCTGTGCAGCACAACTGCAACTATGCAGATCGCCATTGTTGTTGTTGTTCTTGGCAAGGCAGCGCATACGTGTTAAAGGGGAGGCACAGTCTACGTAGGCTCGCATCAGATTTTCGAAATTCTGATGAGCCTTTCATCACTCAATGCCTATCAAGCTGAAAACTGGCCGATTCCAGTCAACAGCTGATTTCTTAGTGCATTTCTGCTTTGCAGATCAAGACCAGAGGAATATACCACAACTACAAGTGATTCAAGAAGACTGGTTATAAAATAATTTTATGTCTTAAACAATGTTGGGTCAACAACTACATTCCTGCAAGCAAAAATGTTTTGTCCCAAATGTTCCAGATTTTTCTCATATCCATCACTACTCCGTGAATGTACTGTATGTATACCACTCTATCGGCACTACTCTACTGAGATGACAGCTGTGTAATTTGCTTCCAACTGCATAAAGGCTCAAAACCATCAAAACAATGAGTTTTATGTAAATACAAACACTGCTGGACCCAACAAATTGAAATATCATCAAAACAATGGCGGCAGTAAAAAGCAGATAAATGAACAGAGTAATAAAATTCTCTTGATCACCATCCCATAACGTGAAAACCCCCAACCAGATTATCTACAACCATATGCTATGCCACTGTTGACATGTTCTTGCCTGGGTATATTATTTTTCTAAAAACAGAAAAAATGACTTCATTCTTTAAAAGAGTCTGGCACTAATTAGATAAATACGTCGAGCACAGGCTGACATTTCAAAACATAATTTTCAATACAACCACGGAGAAGCAACAAATGAGACAAATATTCCCACGTCTGGGGATTCTCTACAGTGCTGGACAGAATACAAAGCTGTTGGCCTCCATTTCTGTCCTAGTCCCCTGAAGGCAGGGAAAATTGTTTCAAAATAAGTCTTATTTCTACTAAAAATGATCAACTGTTTTCCAATTAGTATGTTCAAAGACTATTGAGCTGTACTGTAATATCACCTTTGTGCTATTGATAAACTGCAAGTTAGGTTTTGTGCTGATTAATAGAAAAAAATTGTCCATGTTTATTTAACAAGAAAAACATTAAAAAAAACAGATACAATACAGGAATGTAGCAACTGAAATGTTAAACACAATGCATTAGAATTGAACAGAATCAAATTGAACATATATTTTTCTTTCCCCTGACAGATCTGTAAATTAAGTTTACAACTGATTAAACATTTATGTTTGAAGGGAAACTATTTTTCAGCCCTTATTCAGGTGTCTAAAAGCCTATGTTTGGACCAGATCCTCTCAGGTCTTAAGAGGTTAAGTTAATTCAACGTAAATTCTACCCAAATATAGATGTTTTTTTTAGACAGCACACAAGCGTAAATCTACTCTGTGGAGTAGATTTCATACTGCCATCTCAAAGCAGATGGTTCTTGAAGTTAAAGCAACACACAAAAAAAGGATTTATCATTTAAAGGGTTAAATTTATAAAACATTACTGGAACCAGTATCAGGCTGGACATAAGTCAAATAAAAAAAAAATACCCCTGAGCACCAAGGCTTTATTAAAAAAACAAAAACAACTTGCTAACAATGTTATGATTTATCAGATCGCTCTTATAGGATCAGAACAGTCTCCGTGGGGCTAAATGGATGGTTCAAACTGAATTTCTCTCCTATCACCATATAGCCAGGGGTACAAAGAAACATTCAGCATGAGGGCAATTGGTGTGCTGTGTTTACTTAATCAGAGGAATCACATCTGCTATGCTGAACTGATAATAGAGAAGTTTATAGATACACAAAAATATGAAATGTATTTGATTGAGGGATAAATCAAGGCGTTCTAAAATGTTTCCAATTTCTAAAATGAAACAGATGTCACATTTAATGTCATTATTTTATCACTATAAAGGTAAAAAAAAGTTGCTATGGATCAATTCTGGACCAGAAATTAACATGTTAATTTTAGTTGTGTTTTGTAGACTATCACACACCATGGCAAAAAACCAAAAGATTCATTATGTCAGTAAAGGTGGAAGACAATGGCAGGGCAAAAAGTGTGCCCTTAATAATTGTTTTCAAGGATTTGGCAACTCTATTTACAGACATTTTTGTCTCATGTTAAACCTGACAATAAATGTTTTACACCAGATTTATACATTCCATTTAGCTCCATTTAATCACATTTAATTACAACAAATGTTATCTCAAGGCACTTTAAAAGAGAGATTATGTCTGTAGGTTTCCACTGGTGGGTGTGGCTGACCAGTATCACGGTACAATCTTCTCTTCAGCAAGCAGAGGATATCAGGAACTGCCTTGTGAACCAAGCCACAACTTATGTTTAACCATATCGGTGATGTCTAGGCTTCATTTTTTGTTTTTTTAAGAAACAACCTTGCTGCTGTTCCTGGTTAGTGTGGACATGCCAGGCATACGGCTGCTCCATGGCAGGTAGCCTCGGCCTGTGGGAGCCGAAGCTACCTGCCCCTTGCTGCTCTTGAGAGCTGTGATGTGATGATTAAAGCTTCTTATTATTGTGACATCTTTGCAATTTCAGGTGAATACCTAGCACACACACACACACTATAAACACACACACAGACACAAGTAATCCACTTGAATGGATGTTATAACACATTATAACACACACATAACTAATATCTTTGTACTGCAAACTGTCTAAAATGATGTCAGTTGCAGTTAATTTATTAACTTAAATCAACCAATTAGGATACCATTATTTTTGTAGCAAAACTGCCCCGGCAGATGTGTGTAACCAGCTTCTCCATGTGGTATGCTTGACATGCTGTGACAGAACATGAGGGGAAAAAGATCTATTTTCAGAAACCCCCATTCTGAGTATTTTCTGCACCTTTCCAGGTTTGCCCAGAGATATCCACCAAGTCAGTATCCTGCCTTTGTGGGTCAATGAATTCTGGAGACATCCAGACACTGAAGAATCTCTCTTCCTCAAGACATCTGTCCTTTCAAGTGCTCCACATTTACCTGGAATCAAGCCAACTGCCATAGTTGTCATCCAAAACTCCTATTGCCTTTTCTTTTTATAATTTTTTTGTGTGTGTCCTGTCTGGCATTGTGGCATTAATAATTGCTGTCTTAATGCCAAAAAGAGCCCAACAGATTCTTTCACAAGTGGAGCCTTACTGCTTTCGCCACAGTGCTCCGCTTGATTTATGTATGCAAGAAGCTTTATTAGATTTTATGCTGGGACTATTTCATATTCAATGGACACTTGAAACAGGAAGGTAAAAGCGGAAAAAACAAGAGAAACAGATGAGACTAAATGCTAAAAGGAAAAAAAGTTTAAAGATAACGAGGGCAGGAAAAGGGAGAGAGCAATACAACACTGTCAGTCTGCTTCTTCACCTGCAAAGAGAGATATAAAAAGAACAGCAAAACTAACCAATAAGGTATTACAGGTACAAATCACCAATGCCTTGATACCTTCACTGAATAATATGCAGTATTAATTTAATATGAAATGTATAAAGTGACAGCTAAAGATAATAATAGGGGTTATCTGTATAGAAGTGAATCTGTAAGCACCTGGATCCAAGCATCTGTAGGTGTTTGTGAGAGTTCGCTTGTATGTGTAAGGTTTATCCATAAGAAAAATGCTAATAGTGGTTGTGAAGAGCCAAAGATCTGCCCCCCGAGCGCCCTGAGGCAGACACTAGGGGAACCAGAACCCCAGATGCCTGCCCAGATGGGCTCCAGCTACGTCGGATCAGATCCAGCCATGGGCCCAGAGACCAAATGCCCTGGGGCACCCCGTGAAGCAGCCGCCTGGAGCCTGCCCTAGCACCCAGCCTCCAATTAATGCCCTATATATAAGTGTGCAAAATTGGGGTCAAGGGCGTAACCAGACAGCGGGGCTGGGACATCCTCCCCGCTCCCCAGCGACGTCCCCACCCCCCAAGGTCCTCCATGTGTGGCAGCGTGATGGAGCAGGCAGAGGGAGGTGTCCGGGGATGGGGATGAATGACTGGGAAGCAACATGCCCTCCCAGGAGGTCAGCTCCTCTGCTGACTCCAATAGGCACCCCCGTTCTCCAAAAACTCACCCGGAGAGGGAGGCTACGCACCACCATAGTCCTCGGGGCCAGAGATAGGCGGCAGGGTCCGATTACTCTACTAGTCTTTGCACAAGACTCTTAATATGACCAATTAAGGTATTTTGGACATGAGTGTTTCTGCTCCAGCAAGATGTAGACCTTTGTTAAATCAGGCAATCTGCTTGGTTATTCTTCGTCATATGAATGACCCCCCCCCCCCCTCCACTTTCCAGAAAGAGAACAGCCTAAATTGGAAAGTGTCTCATTTGGGCTTCAAACTTTCATTCAGCTACGAAGGGAAGAGACAGGAATTAATTTGCAGCGAGTGAATGGGTTTTGATGGGGGGGGGGGGGGGGGGGGATTTCACCAGTCAGTGTTATCCTAGCTGCGCCATAACACAGAGGAAAACAGTCAAAGAGTTAGATGTTAAATATCTAACCTCAGATGCTATTTTCTTACAGAACAGCATCGCGTCAACGACTTACCCAAGCCTCTGTGTTCTGCTGATTTCTTGAAAGAAGTTAAAGTGAAAGGCAGCGCCAGAGGCATGGTTATTTTCATAAGGCTTTTGTTCTGCAAGATCAGGCACAACATCTGCAACATGGAGAGCAAGGGTCTTTGATACACACGAATAAACCTTTATGTAAGATGGTCCACCCTTTGTGGCTTCTCTCTCTGATAATAACCTATAAACTTTTTTTTCCTTTAAAAGGGCTTAGCGAATGAATCGGCTTGATTTTATCCGTTGTAAAAACCAAAAGAATAATCATTATTTTACCATGAGTACAGAATAAAATTAGACAATTTGTGTCTATAAGAGTTACAATTACTGTCATTCAAGAACCTTTAATTTGAAATAATTTCTTCAAAAATAAGTGGCACTGGACAAAGTGTAGTTTCTAAAAATGGATTATTTTCTGCCGTGTTGCTACCCCTCTCTGTCCTCTTCATTTCCTGTCTTAATCCAATCATGTCCCAATTACTAAACACAGAGATGAAGTCAGGCAAAAACAGAAGAGGAAGACTCCAAATGTAAAGTGTTCAGTTTTTAAACAGAACACTGACCTTTGTTTCTTGGATTTACTAAAATCCAAAAATAATTAAAATAAAATAAATAACAATAGCCAAAGAAACATAAGACAAGACATGCACCATACAGACACACACACATATATATATATATATATATATATATATATATATATATATATATATATATATATATATACATACATACATACATACATACATACATACATACATACATACATACATACATACATACATACATATATATATATATATATATATATATATATATATATATATATATATATATATATATATAAATCTTGGATAATCTTAATGTTGCAGTATGAACAAGAAAGGACCACAATATCTGGGGAATAACACTTTAGTAGAACTGCTGATGTCTTGGCTGTAGCTCTGCATCATTCAGTCTTTTATTATAATTTCATTTCAAAAGGTAGACTAAGCAGATATCGCCTGAATGAAAAAAAAATTGATAAAAATCTGAGTGGTTCTGGCGAGTAACTTTTTCCACAAATACTTTAAAAATTACATTTAATTACACATGTATTTCATTGTACATGTTTAACCATTCTTCCATTGAGTGCTCATCATTACAGATTCAGCAGATTTTTTAAGCATAAACACTAAGTATGTCATTATTCGGTCCCTAGTCTCCAATTGGGGACCCAGCCAAGGGAAGTTCCATTATTAGTATTGGAGTCTGACTAATCTTGAGTACCGATTCCCATTGTGCTGTCACTGTGTCTGCTCGAGTGAGCCATACAGGCTCATTTTGCACAGCTAACCTAAAAAAAAATATATATTTTTTTTTAAAACCATGGTGCTCTTTTCATATAATTGGCTTCCAAAAATAGTATAACTGGTTGTCAAACTGTTTTGGTTCATCTAATATAATTTTTCCAAAATTTTAAATGCTTTTCACCCATTACACTAATCTTCACAGGAAAATATATTTGACTTCCTGCTACATCCTTCTGTCTGTTGGAAACATTTGAACTTTGTTTGCAAAACTGGGAGTTTAGGAATATCTGAGCATGGAGGACAAAGACTCACTGAGTATCTAGGAACTTCTTCAGGTGTTACTACAGCCTGTTGAGCATTTAGACCTCAAAGTATATATTATTATTTTCAATGGAAGTCCTTCCCTTTTCCCAAAGCATTCCCAGGTGGCCCAGACCTGTTGCAGGATTCCCTACAAAAGGCAGTCAGTGCAAGAGACGTTCACCTTACCAGAGTGCAACGAAATTGTGCATGTCATTGACACTTTATTTTTCTACCATCTCTTTTTGGTCTATTTATATTGTTAATACATATTCATGCAAAATGAATGTTAAAACTTTTCATGTTTTATTGGTTATTATTGTAGGCTCCCAAGTCGACCAAAAAAACAAAAACCATACATTGAATGATAAATTATAAACACTAGGCAGACCTTGATAATGGCAAGTGATGAACAGGAAAATGTGGTACCTTTGCTTCCAAGGAGCAAAACTGCGTTGTAAACTTTGAATTGGTCCTACTTTATAATTCTACAACCTTTATAAACATTTCCAATGTCTTTACCATCCTTTTACCCCTTTTCTGCCCAATCATTGTACCTCACAGCATAGAGTGAAGTACGTTGTTAAATAGTTAACGAAAGAGGTGGAAGAGTGAAAAAAGCATCAAATGGAAAACGGACAAAACTTATGTAGCAATTTTCTAGTCTTACGATCACTCAAAGCACTTTTACACCGAGTCACATTCAACCATTTACACTCACAGATGCTCATACATTTATATTTATACACCCATATGCAGATCAGTACTGGAAACTTGGGGTTTAGTTGTCTTGTAAAGGGGGAAGGTGACATCAAACTCACAACCTTCCTATTGCCTTATAACTATGTGCTTTTCATACTGCTCACAGCTGCATAGACATCCTTAGTGATATGAAACTCCTCATAGATTTCTTCTGCTTTTATCTGATTTCTTCTCCATTATATCAGACAAATGTATGAGATCAAACAACTTTAAGTATCTGAAAAGGATAACCTGAATAAACCAAAACAACAGTTTTCAAATGAGGATTTTCTTAAAGCTGTAGTTGGTAATCCTGTTCAGAAACACCTTTTGTTATACTGGGTGAAATCATCCTTCCATCCTGACAGCAGTCAATACATTATGTATTCAGAAAAAGGAGGTTAAAAAATTAGATCTCTGTGGGAGCTGCAGGCCTGTAAAAACTCTAACCAATTACTGCCGTTTGGTCCGTATGGCGGGGATTTCCGGTCCTGCTCTCATTCTCCTCTATCACTCAAGTTCCAGGGGTATCGCCTTATCTATTGGTCGTCCCACGTGCCAATCATTCTGACAAGCTCACGTAACGCCAAAAGTTTGAATTTCTAAATGAGCAGAATAGGAAATGATTTCATTTTGAAAATTAGGACATCACTTTGTTCGCAATAACTTTAGTTCAACAGGAGAGGATAATTTGTCAGAGGCAAGTCTATGTCTTTCTGAAAGAACTTGCAGTTATTTTACACAGAGCTCAGTTCAGATATCTGTGGGGTCAACATGATGAGGCTCCAGCTAACAAGAGATTGTTATGAGGTAGAGCTCATGGTTAACGAATGTCACTGGATGATAAATCGAAACAGCCACTCACCCCCCTATTACGTGAGTTACAGTTAAGCCCAAAATGATTTACAAACTTTGATGTGGCAAACTTTGATTCAAAATAAATTTAATTCAGCCAATGAGTTTGTTCCTGATTAGAAACGAGTATGGCATTTTTAAAGAGATAAAACAATTCAAAAGGAGTATCAAGGTTGGAAAAAACTAAAGTTTATATTTTTATTGAAAATAAAAATTATTTATAATTTTTACTATATATAAAGGCCCAAGTCACCATCTCTGTCAAAAACATTTTGAAGATGAGATAAAGGTCTAAGCTGTTGAAAGCATATCAAAGAGATGAGAGATGACCTTAGACTTTTGCTCAGTACGGCAAATTTTAGAAGTGAACACACCTGATCTGTTTTTTGGGGGGGTTGTTGTGTTCATATGTTAGGTTTGTATTTAAGGCAAATATACTTATATTCATAATTGCTGCATTCATTACCGTGAATTACTTTCATAATAATTTACTGAGGATACCCAGCGCTTTTCACCAACTGTTTGGTCCCAGTGTACATCTGAGCCATTATTCTTCACAAATTAAGTCATGAAAGAAAGGAATCGTTTGTGCCTGAAGCCTCTTGTTGACCTGAATCATAAAACCATTCTGCTGCATCAACAGCGTTACATGGTATATACCTGTTTGTGTCCATATGTGTGTGGATCTGGACGTGAGCGCCTTCGGGTGGCACAAAACGCTGGCCAGTAATTACGTTAAGCTCAGCTGAGCAACACTGTTAATCGGTATGTCACTGTTAATCTGTTGCAGTCAATATATGGATGCTGCTTCTTCACACCTTAAGGCATAACAATTGCTCCTTTCCTTTACTTTTAAACTGGGTCATTAAGCTCAAGAGGATAAGCTTTTATTTCTTCATAGTCTCCCTGTCCCTTGTAGTCAAGACAAGGAATTACCAATAAAGATATTTTATTTTATCTTAGAATTCACATTATTTAACCAGAAAGTATTCAAGACTAAAAAATGTATGTAAATGTTTAAAATGCGTTTAAACTGTCTTACTGAGGCAGGTTTCCTTTGAAATGTTACATTTTTAAAACCCCACACTTTAATGTAATAGTGTTACAGGTTAAAGACCAGAAAAAGCATTGAACATAATGTTTCAGTCAGTAAAGCAGTTTCTGATGCTGCTATTGAGAAGAAATCCCACCTAATGTAATTTCTGCATACAAAACTATGTGTAATGCTGCGCAATGGCACTAGTACGGTGGAGTTTTATTAATTTTATATTCTAATATGGTGTTTAAAAGAAGCTCACCTTTTTTATCTGTCCACAAGACCGAACCTCCCAGCGCGGTGATTCATTCTTAACAGGATGTCGTGGATGTTTTGAAGGATTCTGATTGGCTGACATAAGTTTTAGTTTTGTGGTACACAACCCCCTGTATGGCCAGCATATTTTTATAAAATGCTCAGTGGAATATTTCTGCAGGTTGGTGTGGGTGAAAACTTTTCTAAAAAAAACTCCCGTGTGCATGGTATTATTTTTAAAAAACGATGTAGGGGAGATATTCGTAAAAAAAATGCTGCATGTGGACGAGGCCCAAGAAGTCTGATATCAGTCCCTTTGCGAACAATATGAATTACTGTAATGTTACGTGAATTAATCCTTCAGGGCTCCTTCAATGATCCTTTAATCCCCACAGCAATTTTGGTGCAGCAATTTTTTGGCTTCATTTACAGAAATGTGCAATTCGATATTCCCTGAGAAATAGGAGTGTGCAAATATGCACTACCAGTAGTGTGATTGTAACTTGTGACAGAACACAAACTTCTCAACAGGGAGTAAGAAGCTTATTAGTTTATTAGTTTTCAGAATGTTTTTGAATTAATGTTCAGAATGTTTCAGTGAATCCATGATTTGACATAACCGGTTCTGAAGAGTAAAATAAAATTAATTAGAATTAACTTTGACCACTAGCAGAGCGCTCTAGAAAGTTTCCAATACAAACAGCAGTAATGCACTCAACTGGTCTAAAGTTTGCTTGCTGAGAGAATACAGTCTAGTCAGATGAGACCAAAATTGCAAATCTGGATTTCATTATGCACACTATCTTTGGTTAAGAAATATCACTGCATACCTCTCCAAAAATACCATATCAACCGAGAGGATTGGACGTAAAATCATGGTGTGGGCTCGTTTATCAGTATAATAACAGCATACTTTCTAGTGTTGAAAAAAAAAGAATGAAAGGAGAAGTTTTCTGAGAAATTCATCATGAGACTGAGGACAAAACAATTTTTAGGAGGAAAATCTTATTTGGTTTCAAAGAAAAAGTGGTTTGAAATGTCCAGTCAATCCCTAAATTGAGTACAAATGGAGATGTATTAAAAGACCCGAACATGAAAGTTCAAAAACATGCCCTATATCATATTTGCTTCAGCAAGGTTAGAAATATTTGCTGGCTGTTTTAAATAAAAGCATTTAAGTCATATTAGACACATTTCTGTAAGTTCATTGAAATAATTATTTTACTTAAGGTTATCATAATTTAAGAACCTCACACCAGTCGATTCTTAAGCAAGATGGAACCCTGTCCTTGTATGAAACAGGCATGCAATGATTCAGTGCATGTCTACCTAGCTTTAACAGTGGCATCTCTAATAAGACTAACTGTATGACCGTATCTTTTCAAAGCAGCACTGGATAATCAGATTTAGAGCTAACGTCCCTGACAGTACTCTTCATTCTCCTCTTCTTTCCCTGCCTCCCCCTTTGTCTTTGACATCACCTCTTTAAAGATTCATAAGCTGAGGTTATTTACATAAAAGTTAAAGCATCTGATTATTCGCATTACAACCCACTCTGACCGGCACGAGTCCAGCAGGGACCGGAGGATTGGTCAAGGTTACAACAGAGGCATGTTCAATAGCATGTGATGGGGCCCACCGTGACACGAGGCAAGGTGTGTATGTAGAAATTCTGAGAAGAAATATTCAATGGCCCTTAAAGACCTTTTTTTTCACCTTTATGCCAGATGCAATTATAGTTGGACTGATAGGGGACAATTTAATAACACTATTATGTTGACACCCGTTACGCAGAATTAATTTCACAATCATTTTACAAAAGGATTTTTTGTATTAATGTCAATCTGATATTTTCAATGAATAATAAACTGTGGATGTGATTGCCACAATACACGCAAAGCTGTTTTCCTCTACTGTTGTTGTTTTGTGTTTCTTTACTAAAGTGAGTGACCACTATCCAAAGCTGGAACAATATCTACACATGAAACAGGCAAAAACATCAGAATTGAAACTATTCATTGCAATTCAATTGGGGTCATTAGGTCGCTATTTGCATTTAAATAGCAACATTAAAACGTTACACAGCATCGTCGAATAATGTGCTCATTCATATTAGGGCATCATAATTAATGAGTGTTTCCAAGGAAACCTAAGAAAGCTAATTGCTCTCTGGGTGGTTTCATTACAGCAACAACATGCCTCTGTGTCTAAATGTAGATTAATGGATCAAAAAGTAACTATAAATTCATTTTTTGACCAAAAAAAAAAAAGACTAGATAGATGCATGGATGGATAATGGTATAAGTTATGTTATATCTTGGGAGCTGTCACTGTCTATAGCTGGAGAAAAAAGCAGAAAAAAACTTAACTGGTATCCGTCTGTTGCTAGGCTGAAGAATAATTAAATTAGCGCTCGTTACAAGAAGGTTGTATGCAGAAAACAGAGAGAATGCTCCCCACCAAAATCACTCTCTTAGTTTGGGATTAGGGTCTGATAGCTTGAGCAGGATGTCAACAGCCAGACCATCAAATGGAGTATTGTCGCCATTCTGTGAGCCTACGGTTCATCATGTAAGAAAACCGTTTACTGTGAATGAAAACTTTTACTACCGCTTTTAGCACTAGCCTAATGTGGCGTTTTAGGGACAAACAATGTTGCTTTTCATGACGTTTGTAGACTTCTTTTAGAATTTTTTTTGACAGTTACATTGTACTTATTAGTCAAGCAAAGACTGATTAGGTGAAGAAAATTAACCCTGCACAACCCCTGCTTGACTGGCTACTATAACGTAAAATATTTTAGTGTCACGGTTAGCTGGAGGGGATGTGATGATGGGGCATTTTAACAATGCTGGTCAGAACTGCAGCAGAAATTACATTTATCTGAATGCCATAATTTTAGTCTCTTAAATTAAAGCAAAGAGTTTATCTCAATGGTGAATTACAGGCAGTTGGGGCTCAACACAGAGCTTTTAAATGCATGCGTAGATTCCCAGTTTATTAGTTCTCCAAGCTTCTATTCACAGACAAAACTTTTCTTCTCCTTCACCACTCATATGAAACTGTATTGTATTAACTAAGGTTCAAGTTTTTGCCTTGGGTAATAATTGTGTTATACATTGAAGCCTGAGTTTGACATTGCAAACAAATTACTCTTTGGCAACTGATGGCTGCATTCTTGGCTGCTCGCCTTTTAAAAATTTCTTGATTTCAGACATGGAAATTAATGTAAATATAAGCCTGAAGAACCGAGAAGGAAAAGTTGTAAAAAGGATGGCCTATGTCAATTATGTTTTTCCCATCTCAGGTGATTAATATGCCTCTTTCTCGTTTTTACATGTCATGTCACTCTGCACATCCACCATACCCCTTTGAAATATTTCTGAACTTTAAACAGGATGTGTGTATCTGTGAATTCAGCAGAGAACCCTCGAGCCAATTTCTGCCGAGGCAAGATCCCCAAGGCTGAGCAGAAATGCCTTAAGACTTACAATAACTGTCCGTGCTTGTTTTCTAGACATGCCAGCAGCATGTTCTGCAGGGCTTCAGAAAATGGTCTCTATACGCCAATACAGACCTCTTTTGTGAACTACAAGGATCCTTGTGTCATCTCGGAAGGTAAAAAAAAACAGCCGTGCCTAACAAAACTGATCATACATAAGATATTAGAAAATGAAACCTTGATCAGGAAGTCTTTTGTAGATTTTCCACCTGAGGTATACCTTAAAAATCCAGCTATACCAGTAGTATTCATTTTCATTTTCAAGTACTCCAGCAAGGGCGACGGTGCACCAATTTGTCCGTCATCTCCTCCATTAACTGCAGTAATGCAGGCTATTATGGGTGGGTGGAGGAGGATTGAAGGGTGGGGGGGTTGGAGGGGATATTGTGCTTATGGGAGGATGGGTTGGCACTGTCGCTGTTGCATTGACATTTAGTTGTTTGTTTTTCAGCACAGAGCAAGAGCTGAGGAAGGTAACCATATGGTGGGTATTTATCAGGCAAAGGCTGCCATCGTGATTGAATGTGAGCTGAAGGTGAAGCTGCAGACAGCTGAGGGAGAGAGCGGGGCCTGATGCCTGGGGTCTGATACCAGGTTGTTCATCATCTCCCTTAAAGGAAGGTCAACAGTCCAATGAATCACACTCACCAACAAACTTACAGCTTGTTCTCTGTCAGCTTCACTGCATTTCTGCTGAAGTTCTCAGAGTTTAGCAGCAACCTAATCCAATCCCCGTGTCCCTGAATAAGCATCTTTACCAGGGTTTGTAGCAGGGAAGACACCAGAGTCATTTAGTTCGATTAATCTTTAATGATGTGCCAGACAACACTTTTCCAAAAGAGTTGAGTTAGTTTACAGCGTTAACAAGAACAGCATTTGGTGGTTCAAAGTTAAAGTATTAGATTGAAAATGGCTAAATTATTTCACATAACATGGCTCTTTAATTTTACTTTATTTTGCACATGACCCAAAAAGCTGAGATGTTTCTCATATTAAATCCAGAATGAACAACATGAAAAATTAAGATATTCCTGTATAAATACTTCTCTTAGCAATATACCATATATGTTTGTAAGGTAAGACATCTAGACTAAAGGCAACATAGTTGAAAAGTTTAATTCTTCTACTTGCATGGTTCTTCCTCCTTTAAAAGATTATTCAGATTTTTTTTTTATTAAGTTGGCTTCTGTTAAATTTGAGTGGTCACCCCTGCAGTGGTGAAGGCTTTTTAGCTGCTGTTATGCAGTTTCCTGTCTGGCCTTGAATGTTGTTTCATCTGAAAAATGCTTTTTTTCCAGGCCAAAATTTGAAGAAAATCCTCATTGGCGAATCATGTCATTAGCTATGTTTACATGCACTAAATTTCACGGTTGGATTAAAATGTATTCAGGTTGAAAAAAATAATAATCGGATTGTAGCGTTTATATATGCACACAATCAATAACCTCATTATAATGTGCGTCTATATGCACCTGGTATTATTCAGAATAGAACCACTCCAATATACACAGTTCTCAAATTTCCTTAAAAAAACAGAAGAAGAAGAACTTTCGTCTTTGCTGAACAACAAAATAAAAAATAAAATAGTAAACAAAGCAGTATTGTCCAGGTTGGACTTGCACCAGCATCTAATTACGGTTGAAACGTTACTGGATAAATAATAATTTGAAGCTCTTTTAATGTTTTAAAAAAGAAAGGTTGTATCGGTTGCACTAAGTTTTTCTTCCCGACGTATGTATTTCTGCCACTCAACACATTCAGAATAACTTGATCATGACAAGTGTTCTTACATGCATGCCGATCGGATTGTCGATCGGCATGCACAAATTCATTCTGATTGAGCTTAATCCGATTCCCAATATTATGATTGGCTTGTTTACATGACACATTTTTATTCCAACCGGCCATTTATTCCAATTACCTTTGTCCATGTAAACATAGCTAATGATATGACATTTGTGTAGAATTGACACGTTGTAGCAGAATTAATGTGTAGCAGTGAAGCATAAGTAAGGTATCAATGTGATCTCCTAACTGTGACCCCCATGCCAATGCGTTTTACCACCATAACATTGTGACGGGGGTTTTAGTGTTCCTCTGATCCATGGGGATCATTCAGCAGTTTTAGGAAGCTCCTCAATAGCTTCAGGAAGCCCCTTCCACATAGGCCTACCACCTAATGGAATTCCAAAAAAAGTAAAAAACAAAGCAACTGGACTGGTTTTCTGTAGTTTGAAGACGTTTTGCTTCCTATCCAGGAAGCTTTCTCAGAGAAACTCAGAGAAAGCTTCCTGGATAAGAAGCGAAACGTCTTCAAACTACAGAAAACCAATCCAGTTGCTTTGTTTTTTACTTTTTTTGGAATGACCATGACCTGGATGACTGAGAATCTTCACCAGCACCTAAGGGGAAGAACATTATGGCCAGATGCCACATAACCCTGAGTTCCAGGGAAAAACAGAGGCCTGGACATACCAATTTCGAACAACATGATCTGACTTTTGCAGCGTTTTAATAGCAATCGCGAGTAGCTGACAACCTGCATTGGGAGAAAAATAAATAAAGAATGATAACCAGAATGAATCAAGGCACTTATCTTTGAATTTTCCAAATGTCAGTACATTATGTAGATTTGTTAAAAAAGACAGCACCCCGTTTCTTCAATTTGCCATGGCCCCAAAAATGACTCAGAAAAAAGAAATGGCTTGAATTAAAGCCATTAAATCTGGATTTCTTAAATTAATGCTAAGACCTCACAAATCACATGGGAAGGAACACATACGAGGTAGAAAAGACTGGCATTTGGTCCAGGATACTGCACACTCTGCTAAATTTGACAAGAGCAGTCATGTTTAAAGGGAAAGTAATCTTCCACCCTGTAAAAAATCAGACTGTCAGTGAGGAGGAAAAAATATGTTAGACATTTTCCCTCACTATATGAGGGGGTTAGGTTCTTATAAGGTGCCTGAAATGATGAAAGATACAAAAATGAAATCCTCTCTCTTTGATTCATCTTATTGTTGAGATTACCCAAGGTAGCTTTGGGGACCCGCAGGGGGTCAGTGTGTGATGTGCATCCAGTCATGTTTTAGAGTTACTGCATGGCTACATACTGTGCTTTTAGGAAACAATAAGTGGGATAAAGACAGGATCTTGTAAGGGTTTTTACAGTTTTGGCTTAAAACTTTACATGATTCGTGAATCTTAACTGGAAAACATGATCGAAAGTACATTGACAGCTTGTTACCAACTAAATTTACTTCCTGATCTGATTATTTCTGGTACATATGAAGAGAAAGAAATGGCTCAGACTTAGCTGACACGCATTGATGGTGAAACCTGGACATCAGCCGAGTCTACTTGCCGTGTGACTGGAAATATCCCAGGGAGCCAGCAACTTGTCAGAAAGAAATGAACATGACAATTGTTGCCTGTCAAACCCACTCTGCCTCCTCTTGTTGCCTCCCCACTCACCACTTGTACACAATCTAATAAAAGTAGGAATGCCATGAAAAGATTAGTCTAAAAACAGGAGCCATTGAAATGCACAGCCATCGCTTTCATTTCACTTCACATGACACTATCACAGTTGCACAGAAGGCTTATTTCAAAGCAGGTGGTAAATACTGCAGCACCCCTCCCATGCAGCTCAGCCATCAGCCCCTGAGGATGCAACACGAAGCCTCACACTTTACAAGCAAATGGACACACACACACACGCGCAATCAGGGACATCTTGATTGTGCTGAGCATTCTGGTATTCTTCATGATTAATTGTGTACTTAGTTTGCCCAAAATAAAACAGTTGAAACAAGTATTCCTGCAGATGTAGAAAATATTCAACGTACCTATATACAAGAAAAGTTAAATTGGGAAACTTAACTCCTGTCTGATCAGGCGACTTCTCATGTCGTCAGTGATTTTAAACCCAGCTCGCAAATGCAAGATGGCCGTTTGTTTTCTTTTTAGTCAGCTGCTTTGGCTCTGCAACACTCCCATGGATGTCATTTTTGCCCAGTCTCTCTTGTCGTTGAACAGACACCGACCTCAAATGAGGCATAGGGCTGGAGCTTTTAAGGCCTTATTCTGGGCTCTTATGCGACCTCTTGGGTGTGTCGTCAATGTGCTCTATGAACTTTTTGGTTTGCTGGCGAATCTTTGGAAGGTTCTCTGTTGTTCCATGTTTTTGCCATTTGTGGATAATGGTTCACGGTGGTTCAATTTAGCCCCAAAGCATTTCGAAAAGGCTGTTCCTAGACTGGTAGATCTCAACGAGTTTTTCATCTGTTCTTGAATTTCTTTAGATCAGTGGAACAGTGGCGTGGACAGACATTTTGGGGGGCAGGTGCTCAAGTAGAAAAAAAAGGGCACCCTGTGCGACACATGGAGGCTATATGCCTTTGTAGCGTGAGACTCAGATATCACAGACACAGCTTGAACATCAAGTTGGCCTTTATACACCTGTTTTAAGTCAAAAGCCATATGCTGTCTGATGCAGATGTTCAATAGTGTTCAAGACCTTACCGGTTGGTTTCTTCAACAATCAAATTGGCAACAACAGAACAAGGTATCAGAGTCAGCCCTACACATTTTGATGATCTGGGCAAGGTTTTCCATTGCACCTCTTGTACAATTTTCAAAATTTATCTCCCAGTTTACATACAAAAGAAAATAGATACCTTTGTCTTTGATGTTATCTTTCATTAAAAAGAAAAAAAAAGAGAATGTCCAAATAAAACAGGTGAGAACAATTTGATGAATGAAACAGAATATCAGAAGACTACACCATACCTGCCAACATCTGCTGATGGCAAAGAAGGACACCTAATATGTATTAGTGAGCACCTACGAAGCAAGCTGTGTGGTTTGATCTAGTAGGGACATGACCAACTGAGAAAGAAAATCCCCGACTCAAAACAATGATGCATTTTAAGTGCACTTTACAAAATTCTTAGGAATAATAAAGTAACAAATTATTATGGATTGATTAAAAGGTAGAAAAATGACTCGCAGTCTTTAAGCTGATCTTCCTGAGTAGAATTTGAAACTTATATAAACCTTGTTTTGATTTTCATTTTACACACAGAGCAGTGAGCACAAGGTGTTTGTCTAGACCAGGGCTCTACAACTTTATGTAGCTGTTTAGTTTCTCCAATGTAGGAATCTGAGCAGTCCTCACTGCATTGGACCGCATACACCGCATGTGTATGTTTATTCTCATAATCCCCCTTGTTGCATGGTGTATAGAAGACTTGCATATATGCCTGCGGGGCTGATTTCATTGCATTGACTCCTAATATAGTCACACATTGTGATATACTTTAAACCTCATTTTATAATGGTTTTCCCATGAATATCATCATATACATATATAAATTGAAGACCCTGGCTTCAAAATAAAAGGAATACTGATTTTAGGTGTGACAACCACAAGCCAAAACAAACATGCATCAAAATCTGGTTGGGTATCAATTATTTGCCAAATCAAGACTATACACACATCATCTGAAATGATACTAAAGGACGAAATGTAGCCAACTTAGCACACAATAATAATTAAGAAACTTGCTGCAAAACAAAATAAAACAATGCAAATACAGATAAAAACCAGTAAAGATTAAGTGAAATCAAATCTCAGTTGGTTTGAAGGCCAGTGAGTAAAAGTACGTTTTTAAATGAGTTTTAACAATGGACAAAGAGGGGGCCTGTCATGTGTGCACGGGTAGAGCGTTCCATAGGTTTGGGACCCCAATAGAGAAGGCCTTGTCTCCTCTAAGTTTCCGCTTTGAGCTGGGAACCACCAGGAGTAACTGGTCAGCGGACCTAAGAGAGCGATTGGGGTGTAGTGGTGGAGAAGCTCTACCAAGTAGGGGAGGGCCAAGTTACGTAAGACTTTAAAAAAAGAACAAAAGGATTTTAAAATGAACTCTAAAATACACTGGGAGCCAAGGAAGAGAAGCCAGGACCGGAGTAATATGCTCCCTTTTATGTGTTCCTGTTGAAACACATAAAAAAAAGGACGTGCTGCAGCATTTTGCACCAGCTGCAGACAAGCAAGTGAGGACTGGCTGATTCTGAGATAAAGGGAGTTACAGAAATCCAGCCGTGATGAAGTAAAAGCGTGTATTACTGTTTCCTTGAAAGGATAGCTTTTGTTTTTGCTGTTTCTCTCAAATAATAAAGGCTACACTTCAATGTGGCCTTTGTTTGACTGTCAAGTTTAAATTCATTGTCTGTCTTGAAACCAAGATTTGTTACCGTGGGCCTAATATGCTGTGTATCCTTGCTTAGGTCTGACAATAAAATTTGTTTTGGATTATCTGAAATATTGGAGTGTGACAAAAAGCAAGTAATCTCTAAGGGCACAATATTTTTTTCATAGCTCTGTATTTATTTTTTATTCTTAAAGTCTTCAATGTATTTGTAATTTTAATGCAATTGATGTGCATGGCATTGCATTAAGCTTTCTAAGCTACATTTTGAGGCATGAAAGGTGCTCTTTTAATAACATTTGCTTACATAAATTGTTCCCTCAGACTCCTGTTTGACCAAAGTTTAAGCACAGAAATTTTAAAGTCATTTCACTTAGGGTTCAAGTAAATGTTAATATTGACAAGATGTGCAAAGTGACCACAAATGTGCTATAATGGCTGGGACGTTCATTCCCAGCAATTCAGAAGCAATAAGACGGTGGCCAGAAATGTCTGCCCGCTGGACATAAGAAGAGTGGTGCCAAAATTTTGCCTTGCGTCTGTGCTGTGTACTGAAATGGGTTTACTGATTGAAGATGGTGGGGAGAAAAACAAAAGCCAGCGTTAGTCACACACAGAGAATGATGAAAATAGGTGGTCTGTGCAATGAGGCTCTGAAGAGGAGCCTCTCTGTACAAACAAACTCATCAAGGGCTGGAGTGGGACAAGACAGCAGGAGATCAGTACAAGCAAAGAATGTAAAGAGGGTTGGTTCAGCATCAAAATTATGAAAAAAAAAAAGCCAGATGCCCCAGTGTTGACAGTAAATATGCATGGCTGATTGCAGGGTCAGAAGTCTGTCCACAACGTCAGCACTAACCAAGGTCTGGAAATCACTTCTAAACTTAGTTTTGTGTACTTCAAAAGAGGAAGAAAAATGAGAACAAAGCTACATTCGTTTCAGCAGCAGGGCTTCAGCGTCAGCAGCCTTGCTCCCCTGTCAGAAAACCAGAGAAAAAGTACAGCATTGTCATCAAAATGAAGGGATAGCTAGCATGTCATACATTTAAAATGTTGCTCTTCCCACCAATAGCTTTCAAGTTTCGTAAATCAGAGGCTCCCACAGTGCATGAATGCACTACTGCACCAGACTGCAAAAGCACACGAGTTTCTGAGCACACACACGAAAGCAGCCTGCAGCGAACTGTCCCTGCCAAATCACAGGAGACATGCGAGTACGTAGGTAGCATATGGGATACGATCAATCTAAAAGTCACATGGATGGAGCAGAACAAATCTGTTGATGACTACTTTGCAACAGTTTTGCACCCATAGTGTTTACAAAATCTGAAAATCTGAAATTTGGGACACGCGTATGGAATCAGCTCCCTTGAGTCAACGATTTATAGAACCACATTTTGCTACAATCACAGCTGCAGGTCATTTGTGGTATGTTACTACCAACTTTGCACTTCCAGATACTGCAGTTTTCTTTGCTTACAAAAGCTCTCAATCCAAAATCTATTGAGCTTGAGATGTTTGGCAGTCATGTTTTCCACAGCTTTGCAGCTGGAGCAAGGTCTGTACCCAGTCTCATTAATATATTTTGATCTAAAGCTCAGCTGTATGCTTAGGATCATTCTCTTGCTGGAAGGTTGATGATAGTGATGCTGCCACCACCATGTTTCGCTCGCTGTGGGGATGGTGTGTTCAGGGACCGACATTTTTTACACTACACGTGGCTCTTTGAATGTGGGCCAGAGAGTTCAGGTTTGGTCGCATGTGACCAGAGTACCTTCTTCCAAATATTTGCTATGTCCTTTCATGGCTTGTGGCAGACTTTAAATGGGGCTTTTTGTGATTGATTACAGCTCTCCTTTCCTCAGCATCCTGGTTTAGGAAGACAGTTTAGATTTGCAGTTGTGACAAAAAAAGTTGTTCCAAATTCACATAATGGATTGAACAATGTGCTGTGAAAGGTTCAAATCTTGGGACATTATTTAATTATAATCCTGCTTTAAACTTTCCATATCATCATGCCTAACCTGTCCACCGTGTTCCTTGGTCTTCGTGATGCTGTTTGTTTACTAGTGTTCTCTAAAAAATGTCTAAGGACTTCACATAACAGCTGGAGGATTCAATTACAAACAGCTGGATTCTACATACCAAATAGGGTGACATCTGAAGGCAAATGGCTGCGCTGTATTTTATTAAGGAGAATCCAAGTAAAGGGGACTAAACACATTACAGATTTTTATTTCTAAAAAGTTTTGAAAACCCATGAGTCCTTATGTCGCTCTATCACCTAAAATCTCAAAAGCCAAATAGGTTTGTGGCTGTAATGTGACATAATGTGGAACGATTCAAGCCAGATGGTTATTGTGATGTGCCTAAAATCATTATTGAATCTACATTTTTAGGGCATGTAGTGCCATTTGTTTATTTATGGATGTGCACAAGAATTATATTGGAGGACGGAACCCCAGCGATCAGCACAAGGTACAGTAAAAAGGCTGATACCCTTTTTGTTTATTTTAATTTCCTAGTACTGTTTCTCTTAAGAACTTTTCCATATGAACAAGTTAAAGATTCAAAGTGCTTTGCTAAAAAAAAAAAACACAGAGAATCCAATCTAGTACTGGTCAGCTATCCTCAATAAAAAGGCTTTGGAGTGTAAAATGTTTTGTGTTTTCTACCTAAATACTGAACGATGTCGCAGGGATCAGTGCTTTGTGCCAAAGAAAGGAAATTACTCTCTACACTCAGTTGGATATATGCAAAGCTTTTGTTTTCCTTACACGCACACACTCGCTGGTAAGTTATTGATTCTCCACCACCCATTGTGTTGCACACTGAAACTGACGCCTAACTTACAGAGATTATGCAGGAATCGCTGCAAACGCTTTGAGAAAGAGAAAGATAATAGAAAGAGACAGCAGCAAGCTACTCTTCCTTGGAATGACCCTCCCTCGCTAAATACTACAGAGATACAAAGGTGATTTAAAGATTCCTTCATTTGCTTTGAGAAGCAGAAGCTTTTTCATTTCTCCCACTGCAAAATGCCTGGCTCATTAGGGATCTAGGTCAGAGATCTTGCACCCTGAGGTGCACCACACAAGACTCGGCAAAACAGAGCAACAACATAACAACATTTCAAAAAGCAAAGAAAGCACATTACCATTTTAGACTACAGAGAAACATTTCGAAAAACAAAACTGCACCATTTCCTGGAACACAGCTGCTCCCTGCTCTCTGGGCTGGATCACTCTTTAAAATGTACTTTGTTTCGTGTTTTGATTTCGACTTTTGAATTTTCATCTCGCTCTCAGCCATCGTTTTGCTCAATTATTGAATGATTTCCCCTTGTTTGATTTAATTAGAAATTGATTGAATTGGATTTTATACAACTGCCAATAAATTGTATATGTATTGAACCATTTTATCTTGAAAAAGTGCCTTAAGAAGACTTTTGGTGTGAATTTGTTCCAGAATAAAATTAACAGAACCCAATTTACTCTTCAGATTGAATTTGTTCTTTCCGTTAAATGGATTTTAACATGAAATATATTTCAAATGTAACAACTTGGGAAACACATTTTTAAGTTAGTACCTCAATAGTAATCAATTTTATTTATAAACTAACTTGAAATACAAAAAAACTCCAGGCACTGTGTATTTTTTTTATTAACAGTGTGCTATATATATTAACGATTGGGAGGTTCATGGGAAGACTGACAACTCTGACTGGCTGAAATAAACTTACAAGTCCACACATGCCAATATAAACTTCTGTGATTTTCCTGCTGCTTCAACTTCTAATGTCTTTCGTTACATTTTATACTCCCAAAAAGTCTTGATTTGTCAATACAAGTTTCTATAAAGAGCGAGATTCTATTTTGGAATTCTTTATGAGTTTAATGATCCATATAATCACAATTTTAAAATTCATAATGTAGTATTTTGTAACACTATATTTTGCCGAGACAGCCATTTCACAATTATTCAACCTGTACACAACGGTCTTTAAGGCTGTTTGACAGTTTTTTTCTGGCCTAGAGTGGAGAAGAATCATAATCAAGCCACTGGGAACTCTATAACGACCCTTCATTTGCTTTAGCTGTGATGTGTATTTAGAAGCCATTAAGGTATTAAAGTGAGATGCAATAATGGGGAAAATCAAAGGAACTTCTAAACTAACAGGGGATAACTTCATTACGCCTGAAGGGCATTGGGTACAAGAAGATTTCCAAAAGATCTGATATTCCTAGAGCATTATCAGAACATTCCTCACTGCACTGAACTGCATGAATGTTCTGATCTTTATATTGGAGAAACCCAACAACCTCCACAGACACATGGCTCAACACAGGAGAGCTACCTCCTCAGGACAGGGCTCAGCCATCCACCTGCAACTCAAGGATAAAGGACACTCTTTTGTGGACCAAAATGTTCACATTTTGGACAGAGAAGACAGATGGTTTGAGAGAGGGGTGAAGGAAGCCATTTGCATAAAGCGAGAAAAAAGCTACTTTAAACAGAGGAGGAGGGCTCAGGTTTCAACATTCAAAAACTTACAACACAGCAAGAGGTTTGATTCCTGCCAGGTTTTCACCCCATTTCACACCTCCACACATGTGACCACAACATTCCTCCTGTGAGCCAGGCAAACCATGAGCCTAATGGCTCTCCATTGTGAGGGGCAATCAGTTCCAGGTGAATCTACATGCGAATCCAAGCTCTAACGAGGCCACACCAGCAAGTCTATAAAGTTTGGAACTCCTCACTACTCCAGACATTTTGAATTGAGAAAGCTTCCTGGATGGGAAGCAAAAAGTCTTCAGCTTCAGAATAGAAGTCCAGTTGTTTTATTTTTTTAACCTTTTTTGGATTGATCATGACCTGGATGAATCTTCACCAACAAAAATCTCTACAGTCAAGCATGCAGATTGATTATTGATGATGTGGGGCTGTTTTACTAAGGCCAGAACTGGCAATCTTGATCATGTAACTGGCATTATGGATTCCCAGTAATATCCCAGGCCATGTTGAAAAAAAAAAAAAAAAACATTATGCCCACTGTTAACAAATTAAACATTGGTGATCACTGGTTCTATTTCATATAGGCTTCGCCCTTTAAGGCTCTCGCTAGTGGGTTTATCCCTTCGCGCGCGCGAGCACTGAAAAACTTTAGTCCACGCCCACCAGCTGTGTGGGCCCCACTCCGGTCAGTATAAATAACGGTCAGACTGGACTTTCCAGCAAGACAACAATCCCAAGCACACCTCCGAGTCAACCAAATCCTACTGGAGCAAAAGATCCTGAAATGCCCTGGAGTTACCTTCTCAGTCACCAGATTTAAATCCGACTGAAAATCTTTGGCGGGATTCAAAGAAGGCAGTTGCAGAAAGGAAGCCATCAAACAGTTAGAAGCTTTTGTGTGTGAAGTATGGGCAAAAATTCCTGGGAGGCATGCAAGAAGCTTGTCAGCACTTATCAAAACTGTTTGTTGGCAGTTATAAAAGCTAAAGGATGCTCAACAAAGTGCTAAAGTTGGGGGTTGAATAATACTGCACACTCACATGTGTTAAGAGTTAAATTTTTCATTTGAACTTCATAGTTAGATCAACGTTTGTTGTCAGAATGACAAAAAACAAGTGAGTCAAATTTTTGTTGAATGAGTCTTTGTAATTTATTGTCATCCACACTACTAAAATGTCTGAGGCTGAGGGGGTTGGATATTTGTTGATAATTAAGTTTTGTACAATTTTAATTTAAATAACTGCGTACCCCTTTCACACAATTGGTAAAAAAAAAAAAATCCAATGGCATAAGAGGAGGACATGATACTAATAAGAGGAAAAAGACACCTCCAGCCTCTTCTTACAAAACATTTGACCCTGTGGTATACACAATCGGATTACCAGATAACCTGCCGCTGATTACATGCTAAGTATACTGCACTTGTGCGGCACAGCCCCAAAACTGATCAAACTGCAACTAAAATATCACAGCAATGACCCAACGATAACAAAACTAAACCGCACGCTATGCTACGCAGGCACTTCATTCACCTGCTTGAAAGTAAAAGTAAAACTGATAGCATCACTTGATGCCTGATTTATTCATCTTATTATTATCTACACACATCGAGAACACTCAGAGAATAGAAATATTTCAAATGATCCTTTAATACAAGAAACAAATAAAAAAAAGACAGTGACCTCAAGTGCAGTATACCTGGACAGGACATCATTGTGAAGAAGACAGCATGACTCCTTTGTCAGCACTAAAGTCAGTCCATTAGTTGGCATTCAGTCTCCATGGTAACTACCCATTGTACTGGCTAATGGTAGTTTATTACTTTCATAACTGTAACGAGTTTTAGCAAACTGTAACTGCACAAAATCCAGCCCTTAATCTGAGGGACAAACATGAGCAGAACGCTGTGATTTAGTCGTTTCCTGAAGGTCAGTTCTAAACCATGTTGGACCAAAGGCTCTGAAGCGCAGTCTCCCTCACTAAACACACCATACTGTGCATGTTCTAACCTGGCCAGGAGAGCCTTCCCCTCAGCAATCTGTCATGCAGCCCATCGTCCACAACAAGCTATCCACCATCTCCCTTAAATCATCTAAGGCCATCACCTGACTACATTGACAAATGGGGCCATGGAAATGGGATGGAAAAATGGACCCCAGACAGAATTCTCTGCAGGTCCCTCAATGGCCACTGGTTAACTGACAATACAGATTTGATGCAGGACAACTCTGGAGCAAAAAGTGGGTCCTAGAGATGTACAGAATTTTTACAGATCTTCTAAATACCCGTTTTAGACTCAGCAAACACCTATATAAGCTATCCAGCTGGTTTTGTTTTGAACACAAGCAGCCCCTTCTGAGCCCTCACTCATTACCAATCTGGCTTGAGCCAAATCCATAATTTTGTACATGCACATGCTGGCTGGTTACTTATTTAGATCAAATACCAGGAAAGCCCCTTTTCCTAGTGCATGAACCACAAGCAACCACTGCATACAGCCATTATTGAACTGCTCATAAGGTTTAGTTGTGGTGATTTCACCCAAAGTCTGACAATAAGAATGGATGTAATTGTTTTTTATTATGGACCCCAACCTATAAATTGCATTTAATGTCATAATCTAAAAGATTGTGTTTTAGTGGTCACATGAAAAAGTTTCTGCTGTTTTAATAGCTTCTAGTATTAAATTATTCCTGTGCCTTCTGTTACCTTCTTTAGCTCAATGTGTTTCTTTGATGCTCACTCGGGTTTAGCCATGTTCTATAGAGATGTTGTTTGCTGTGTCTGTTATCTGTCATCTCAGCCTTCTTCCGTGGCTCTGGTTCATGTGCCATCCCAACTGTCATGCATCAGTGTAAAAACTCACCTGTTTCCACTTCAATCCCTCTACTCTGCCTAGTCATTCTTTGTTGCAATCGTCTGTTCTACTCCACATGTCGTGCCCAGTGTCCTTTGTTCTTCTTTCATTCTGTAGCCTTTAGACATCTTATCAAAAAAAAAGATAAAGGATGCATGATCCTGCCTGAGTCTTCAAACCTTGACAGGTAATATTCATGTCAATCTTTGAGGAAAAATATCAACAATGTCATCCCTATTTCCTGCAGAGATCTAGGGGACATTGTGGGAAATGCTTAAAGTCTCATTAAAGCTACAGACTGATGGATCAGAAACCCTCAAAAGCAGAGACAAGTAAAAGTCTAGACATAGGATTATGTCCAGGTTCAAAGTTATGATATGAATACGTTTGTACAGGTAAAAGAAACAGGTAGCTGAGAACTGTTGAAAAAGGTAATGTATCAAACAATTTGCTGGTAAGTTATCAAATATTAGGGTGAAGATAATTTAGAGAATCGTGTTTTTTTTGTTGTTGCAAATTATGGGTTAGCCAAGGTTGTATATACTGAGGTTGTTTCTTTCCTATCTGGAGATGGTGGGTAATTGGGTAGGAGAATGAAACAAAATAAATGTAGGAATGAATCATGGAATAATTGACATTTAAAAATGAAAAAAAGGTTGCTCAAAAGAAAAAAAGCCCATCTCCTCATAATAAAAATGATTTACTGTACAACAAACACTGTCACTGAGACAAAAATGGAGATCAAGAAATGCAAAAGGTTATAAAGTAAGTCACAGTAACCATCAGTTGTAAGATGTACTATCTGTGCGGAGGCTACTAGGTAGACCGAACAAAGAGCTTTAATTTGGGCAGAAATTAAGACAAATTTCACAACTTCTGTGCCTTTGTGGGTCGACGCTGTTATTTATTTAGCAGATACCTTTCCATAGCTTACTCTCTTTCACCAGAATAGGCACAGAGACACTTAAACATGACAGCATGCATAATTAAGCTAAAAGCTGAAACAACATGCTTGACAGCATGTACTCTGTAATCACTCAGAGCACTGCTCCATACGTGCATCCACATGTTTGTTTTTTCTTCCCTGCATCACCCGGGCTCTGAAGATCCACAGTGTTTTCAACCGCACACTTTCACACATCAAGCTCTACACTGTAACATAGAACAGAGTATGCCTAAATAGCAAAACATGTATGTACGGTAGCTTATAGAAAGGGTGGGCGTTAGGCAGAAAAATAAGAGGCAGCGCAGCTAGAACTTGGATATTACATCAGATTGCTTATAAGAGCAGGGGTTTAAATTAGCGAAGAGCCTCCTAGTTCAAGAGCAAGAGGGATATACAGAGTATTTCAAGAGGTTTATTCATAAATGAAGGCTGACTTGTTACTCATCTTTTAAGCAAAACACTATAAAATATACCACTAATGAGATAAAAGTTGGAGCTATTGATAAAGCTTAGTGAATACTTTAAATGTTCAGTGGAAAATAATTTTCTGAAGCACTAGTCCCTGAGATGTTCTGTTGTAATAGGTCTGGGTCAGGTCTGAATAAGAACAGCGATTGCCCAGAAAGAATCATCTCCCCTCATTTAGTTCTGCATGTGTGGGCGGATCTGATGAGTCGCAGTCCAAGAGTTCAAATTCCTGCCTGTATGAAATGTAGCCTTGCCTCAGGGTGTGTGTCTACAATTCTTCCACACATATACCGTGTATCTGCGGACGCTAGTCGCAGACCCACAGTGACAGTGCAGAAGAATTTAAGCCCACCTCTGGAACCAGTGCTGAGAGGACACAGTAGGTTACATATTGCCCCCTAGTGGTCTCTGCCAAAGGGAGAAATATAGATTTGTGTGTGCAGGTTGTGTGGCAATCCACAGTCGTCTTTTTGAACTTTAATAGTTGGGATATTCTATAACTAGCAACTTGCAAGGTTATATTTTCCCTAAAATAACTTTCATCACTGAGCTGCTGATCAAATTTGGTATTTGTTTTGTTTTTTAGCACCATTGTATCAAGTCTCACAAGATTTTATATTGATCTGTTGTAAAAATGGCAGGTTTAAATTTAGTAGAGAACAAGACAAAAGGTTCCAATCAGAACCTTGAATGCACATATAAGTGGCGTTATCATTTAGTTGTTTTTGTTTATTTTAAATAATGCTTAAAGAACACCAAGTCTAACAAAATGGAATCTACGGGAACACCATTTAAGCCATCTACGGGGAGGCAAGTTTAATATCAACATGCTCATCAACATGCAGAGGGTCCTCACCAAGTAAGAAGCCTATGGGGTAGAAGCCCTTCTCCAAAGTTAATATCTTCAACTACAACTGAAATTTCAAGATACCAAAACAGACACTGAGCTGTTTCAATACAATGATAAGAAGTATGTTCGCAGGAGTGAGCAAGAGCCCAAGAGCACTGTACCAACTATAAGGATGGCAGTAGCAGGATCATGGTGAGGGCCCTTTTTATATCCATTAGAACTGTAACACTGTTAAAAAAGTTGATGGACTAATTAAAATAGAAATACTTCAACCTCAACTCAAATGAAAAGCTAGCTAGCAGTGAAATAGCCAGTCAGACTTATGCCAGGATGCTGATGAGGTCAACAAAAACCATAGTTTCTTAGTGGCTTTGTACATTTATCTAAATATATTTGTATATTTGAGATTTCATACATCATTTTTAATGTGTGAATTACAGAAACTCCACAGTAAATTCAAACGTATGCACTCAATTCTTGTTTATTCAAAAAGATTGTTGAATATGTTGCATGTTGCATTATCAAAAAAGAATAGTTAAAAACAAGTACTTCAAAGCCAATAATCAATCTATCCTAAGTAAATGGATATGTACCACAGGCTTTTAAAGTAGATATTCTTAAACCTTTACTTAAGAAACCCTCTCTCAATCAAGATGACTTAAAAAAATTACATACCTATATCTAATCTTCTTTTGCTTTCTAAAATTCTTGAGAAAGTTGTTGCTAATCAAGTATGTGAACATTTACAAAGTGATGACCTATTTGAAGAGTTTCAGTCAGGCTTCATCATAGCACTGAAACAGCTCTGGTGAAGGTCACCAATGATATTCTCATGGCCTCAGATAATGGACTTGTGTCTGTACTTGTCCTGTTAGATCTCAGTGCTGCATTTGATACAGTTGATCACAATATTCTCCTACAAAGACTTGAGCATACTGTAGGGATTAAGGGGAAAACATTAGGCTGGTTTAAATCTTATGTGTCGGACAGATTCCAGTTTGTTCATGATAATAATAAATCTTCCTCAAACTCTAGGGTCACCTGTGGAGTACCACAGGGTTCAGTCCTTGGGCCAATTCTCTTTACTATATATATGCTTCCGATTGGCAAAATTATCAGACAGCATGGGATTAATTTCCACTATTATGATTATGATACTCAGCTATATTTTTCCATAAATCCTGATGAATCCAATCAATTACTTTGACTGCAGGCATGTGTTGATGACATCAAAGCCTGGATTACTTTACATTTTTTGCTTTTAATTTCTGACAAGACAGATGTCATCTTTGGACCAAAGTCCTTAAAAAACAAACTTCTTAATTCAATCACTTAATCTGGATGGCATTAACTTGGCCTCTGGTAATAAAGTAAAATATCTTGGTGTTATCTTTTGACCAAGACATGTCATTTAAATCCCATATTAAACAGGTTTCCAGAGTTTCCTTTTTTCACCTCAGGAATATCGCCAAAATTAGAAAAATTCTTTCCAGGAGTGACGCTGAAAAAGTAGTCCATGCATTTGTTACTTCAAGGCTGGACTATTGTAATTCTTTACTATCAGGAAGTCCACAAAATGCAATTCAAAGTCTTCAGCTGATCCAAAATGCTGCAGCAAGAGTTCTGATGAAAATAAACAAGAGGGATCATATTTCTCCTATTTTAGCTTCCCTTCACTGGCTTCCTGTTAAATCAAGAATATAATTTAAAATTCTTCTTCTAAATATAAAGATATCAGAGCTCTGATTACCCCGTATGTTCCTAACAGAGCACTTCGCTCTCAGACTGCAGGTCTGCTGGTGGTTCCTAGAGTCTCTAAAAGTAGAATGGGAGGCAGATCCTTTAGCTATCAGGCTCCTCCCCTGTGGAACCAACTCCCAGTTTTGGTCTGTGAGGCAGACACCCTGTTTACTTTTAAGACTAATCTTAAAACTTTCCTTTTTGAAAAAGCTTATAGTTAAAGCGGCTCATGTTACCCTGAGCTATCTCTGTAGTTATGCTGCTATAGGCTTAGGCTGCTGGAGGACATCAGGGTCTATTTTTCTCACACTGCTGAGTTCTCCTACTGTTCTCCGATTTGCATTGGATTCCTGGATCAATGTGTGCTTCTGTGCTTTTATGTGTCTCTGCTCTGTTTTCTCAAACCCCCAGTCGGTCGAGGCAGACGTTCACACTGAGCCTGGTTCTGCTGGGTGTTTTACTTCCTGTTAAAGGGACATTTTCCTCTCCACTGTCGCTTCATGTATGCTCATTATGAGGGATTGCTGCAAAGCCATGGACAACGCAGACGACTGTCCACTGTGGCTCTACGCTCTTTCATGAGGTGTGAATGCTGCTTGTCAAGACTCGATGCAATCTGCTAGGTTTTCTTACATAGGAAACTTTTTGACCAATCTGTTTGGATGCTTTGATTGAATTTGACTTTGTAAAGTGCCTTCGGATGACATGTGTTGTTAATTGCTGCCATATGAATAACATTTAATTGAATAGAAAAAAAGAATCAAAATGACATTCATGCCAATGATGCATATATGAAAACTTCTCACTAGATCTAGATAACTGCATGCATTTTATTTGTGGTTTTCTTTTTTTTAAGTCAATAAATTCAAAAAAGTACCTCGGTCCTTGAAACAATATTGACCTTTCCGAAACAGTTTCTGTCAAGCATGGTTGGGAGTTAAACCATTTGTTTAATGGAATGGCTGCTCTACGTTTTTTAGACTACAAGTCAAAGTCATGTAATTACAGACAAATGTTGACAATAGATGTCTTGCCCAAGGAATTCACATTCTACAAAATGTGAAGAATTTGACCCAAACTTAAATTAATTTGTTTGTCATATAATCACTGTCAGAGATCTTAACCCACTCTTTGACAGCTCCTATAGATACACAAAGAAATCAGTGCATGTCATGACAAGTTTTACCCTGCTATCTATGACTTCTTGTAAGTTAAAGCCCTATTTTCTTCTTGATGTTTTTTTATTTTATTTTTTTATTTAAAATTGATCCATGTTTTCATATCAACTCGCCTGGATTATTGTCATTCCCTGTAGCTCGGTCAAGACCAGATATCCCTTCACGCCTTGTAGCTTGTACAAAATGGTGCTGCTTGTCTGTTAACAGGCACTAGTAAACAGAAACCATATAACTCCAGTTCTGGCTTCCCCCCACCGGCTTCCTGTTCATGACTGGATTGATTTTAAAATGTTGCTACTGGTTTTTAAGGGTCGTAACAGTCTTGCCCCATTATGTTTAAAGGATCTTCTGAAATATTGTTAAACCACAAGAACAGTAAGGACAAAGAGCTCTCAGATGTTCCAAGGTCAAACCAGAAAAGCGGAGGTGATCGTGCCTTCTTGGATGCAGCCCCCAAACTGTGGAATAATCTATTCACAATAAGTCTAAATCTTTTAAAGACCCGCCTGTACTGTTGGGTTTTGAGTTAAACAGAGCTCGACCTCTTAACAAGTTCTACTTTTTACTTTCTTTTATACATGTGTGTGTGTTTAAACCACTATTTTATTGTTCTTGCTATTCAGCAATACTTGCCATGTTTGTTGTAGATATAGCTGATACTAACAGTTTTCTTTACATCATTTTATATATATACAGAATTTCCTCCTAGCATGCACATCTAAATTTTCAGCTGCTGGCTATGTCCATGTTCTGTGGAAAGTCAATGAGTCTAGAGCAGGAGCTGTTCAATGCAGAGTTAAACGTCTAAAGCTGGAGTTCTGGAGCCGAGGCAAAAGAGGAGGTCGTCTCAAAGTGGTAACGTATTATTTGGAGCTGAGTTAAGGGAGTGTGTTGTCCTGCGACTGCCTTAGCACACTGGATGCTGTTCTTTTTTATCCATATGTAATTTGTAATGTAGGAAAGACTGAACTGGTTGACTTTGTCAGTTAACAAAAATGTATTTTTGTACACTGTGCCTCAAGAAAGCAATATATTTTTTGACATTTTACATTACATTACATTTTACGAGACAGACCAATAAAAAGGTTGTAAATCATTCAAGTGAAAAAAATATATTTTTACAAACCTTTTTCAGCCACCTTTTCCTGTAATTACAGCCTTAGGTTTTTTTAGGGTACGTCTCTTCCAGCTTTGCAAATTTAGAGACTTTATTGTGTGCCTGTTCTGTGCATATCAGCTCAAGCATAGTCCGACTGGATGGAGAGTGACTGCAGACATAAATTTTCAGGTTATGCCAGAATATCGATTAGATTCATTTCTGTACTGTGATTTGGCCGTTCTAACACAGAAATATAGTTTTATCTATTCTAAACCATTTCATAGTTGCTCTTGTTGAATGTTTAGGGTGGATGTCCTGCTGAAAAGCTGAATCTCTTCTCCAGCCATAGGACTACTGATGATTCTAACAGGTTTACTCTTAGGATGGCTCTGCGTTTACCTCCATCAATCCCCCCTTAATTCTGACAGGTTTCCATATTTCTGCTGAAGAAAAGCATCCCCACAGCACAATGTTGCCACCACCGTGTGTATAATAAAGGGTGTTTTCAGGTGTATGTGCATGGTTGTAGGGTTCTTACAAGGCTTAAAAAGTCTTAAAGGACATTACTATTTTTTCAGGTCTGGATAAATATGGGAAAATATATAATAATTAATGTATAATAATGCCTACTACATGGCAAATCCTTGAGAAATGCACTGGTTATCAAACAGAAATTAATATATATTACTCTCTTTGATTCTCCCAAATCAGCCCTTGATTTCAGTATCTTGGTTTCTTGTTTGTTCACTGAATTCAATTGTTAGGTTTAAATAATTAGCATTTAGGCTAGGCATTTCCAGTTCTTATTTATCATCTCCCAGAGTTACAGATTTTACAGCAGAGATGATTTAAGTTAGAACAGATGCCTCAAAAACCGACAGACAAGTCCTATACCCAATACCAAGCCTGAAGCAAATTCATGCAATTTGAGTTTAAATATTTGTAGAACAGATAAGACAGCTACTTTTTTTCAAGCCGTTCCATGCAGAAAGATTGATATGAAAAATAAAGGTAGTAAAAGATATTGGAATCCTAATGCCATTTTTCTACTTACACACAGCTTTTGTACATAAACCAGTTGGTTTCATTTAGGACTCCTCTGTCCAGAACATCCTCTTCCCCTACGTGTCGGCTTTGGCCCCCACATTTCTTTAGGTAAACTGCAAACAGGACTTCCTATGAGTCTCTTTCCACAATGGTCTCTTTCTCCTGCCACTTTTCCTCATTGGCCAGATTTTTGCAGTAGACAAAATTCGCCGCTGGAGCTCCTACAGAGTGACAGTGGACTTCTTTTTGCTGCTTTTCCGGTGAATGCTCTTCTTACTGACCCTGCATATTTAGATGGGCTTTCCATTTAGGTCAAATTTAACAGGGGTCACATCTTACAGATGTTGGGGAATTGTTTTATATCCAACTATGCTGTGACCAGCTCCAAAACTATCCCCAACCTTTCAGCTGTGTTCGCTGGTCTTCATGCGGCTTCTGTTCACCAATGTTCTCGAACAAACCTCTGAAGCCTTCATAGAACAGCTAGATTTATACCAAGCTTAAGTTCATTTACACATAAGCCAATAATAAGGTTTGTGGTTGAACGTGACAAAATGTGAAAGAGTTCACGATGTGTATATACATTTACCCTGGTGTCACTTAACTCAAATATAAATTATCCTCAAAACTCAGATATATTCATACTTTAACCTTGGTTGGTGTTAACGAAAAATGTGTTCACCCTCAATTTTGATTCCATTAATTGAAAAAGTGATATTTTGGAGCATCAAACCTTTCAAATTATGTAGAAATTGCAACAGTAAAACGGATTATTACTGACTTACTTGTCAGATCTCATTAAAGCACAAAACCAAGCTGGCCTGCTGTGCCACTGTCCTGTAAAGCCATCAATTTTGTTGCCAGGTTACATTTTTCATCATCACAGTGAAAGTTAAATTAGCAGCGACAATTGCCACAATCTCCTGGATACCCTCAGATCAGCTGATAATTGGATGCTTCTTCTCAAGAAAAGAAGCCTTAGTAACATCTCACATAATTGGTCATGGTTTCAAGCTGGAGATTTATTAATGTCAACCGTCTCCTCCCTGCACTCTGCGGATGGTTTTGCTCTGTTGTCATTAAAGTAGCAATGGGATCATAGGAATATTTCCAATGCTGGAACGAGTAACCACAAAGGGGATAGGATTCTGGGAGCGCTTTTGAAGTTTCTCTGGCAAAAAAAAAAAACTCTGCCCATGGACCCGAACAACTGCACAGCTTTAAGTTAATTTAACTGAAATAAAAACCTCTCACCAAACCATCAGTGGCAGAAACTGTGCAGCTTCTCCAGTGTAGCGGGCACAATTGCATAAAAGAATGATTCTTTAGAGTGCTTTAGCTCAACAACTGCTTGTGTAATGTAGCATGAATAGAACAAATTACTACACCGACCCATCTCTTATCCTCTCAATATTCAGCTGGTGCTCCTCTAAGCAGTCATGCTGTTTAAATCTCTTGCTCGCCTTTGCACTAAATGTGGTTCAACCTGCTGGTCAACAGTTCACCTCAGATTTATCCATTAAAAAAATAATAATAATAAAAAAATAACTGTGCACTCCATACCCAAGGTAACTCATATTAAATAGCCGTAAAGTATGAAAATTCAATCCTCTATCATAGCAGCATAATCTCACTTATAATAATAATAATAATTAAAAAATCAACCTTTGAACTGAACACATTTTTTTCAGTGAGAATTAATGAATATTTCTTTCAAATTCTCTCCATCTTCAATTTCTCTCCATCCATTTATCAATACATATTACAGATTAAAGATCCTACAATAGGAGTGTTGCTGAAGCTTGTTTTATAGTTAAACGTAATTTTTTGTTTCTTCTGATGATTCCCTTATCTCTTGAGGTTTCATTCGACGGTTCATTTCCTTGAACGGAAAGCTTTACTTTCCGTCAGGCACTGTGAGGATGATGGCAAAAGAGGTGATTTGGTCAATTTTACCTGGAAAAGTACTCATTTCATTATAGGATCACTATATGTAGCCATATAATGATTGTTCCGGCCTGGTTCCTTTGAGATCCACTTCGGACAAACATCATCCAAGTCCTAGTAACAGTTCTGAATCCCTAGAGCCTTCTTGGCACTCCAGTCGGTCGTGGCTCCTTCGTTCCCACTGGAGTCCTCAACCACCATCTGGCCTGCCCACCCTCCACCATGGATCTACCATCGAGTCCTGTGCCACACCTCTGCTCACCGAGCGCAACCGCTACCAGCAATTCTCCCTCCGGTTCATCATCCACCAACCTTTCCATAAGTTTCCTCGGCCTCACCATCTAGCCATTCAGACAGAACTCCAGTCCACTTCCATTTTCCCCACTTACAGTGATTTTGTGTAAAACAATGGTATTACCAGGGATTCCCAAGCCTGGTCCCTCATCCCGCCATAATAATAAATACATCTCTTGGAATAATTAAGTTTTTCTTAATTTACCAAAACATTTCTACACATAATCAGCTGTCAAGCCTGAAGAAGAAAACATCAAACACTCATTGGTTGAGGCCAATGAGGATGCATTTTACAGGATACAAAAATATGAACTTCTCTTTGTGTAAGAAAGCATTAGAGTAAAAACCATTTAACTATTTTTTTTTTACAAAGATTGAGAGACATTTAAAGTCCCACTTTAAGTTTTCTCCTTCTTTTATTAGTCTTTTTATTGGAACAGAGCCTTTGCTTTGACGACTAAAGCTACATACCTGAGAAAAGAAATGTGCCTCCAGCAAATTAAACAGTTTACTCTGGACTGAACAATGTTTGTGATCAATTTCTTCAGTCAAGATGAATTAACACTGGGTGAAATGCAAACAAGGATGTAATGGGACTGGAGAGCACAACATGGTGGCTATGGCCTTTAATATTGCAGGCCTCACCACTAAAAATATGAAATTTTCAAATGATTGATAATCTGCAAAACACTGTAAGAATGTAACCCATAAAGACTTCTTGAAGGTTCCTCTGGGAAACACCAACAGGTTCATTAGTGATCTTGCATGATGGCACCTTGAGCAAGCCCATTCTTCTGGGCTTGCTGCCCCATGAGCAATCAAAATGAAAGAAATCAAACTTCTGTGGCAGAAAAACAATCCTTTAGTCCAACAATCGGGGGCAGTAACTTCCTATTGACTACACATGCATAAAAGCAACATAAAACATATTCAAAACCATAAGAAACCCAAGCCTTCCCAATGCCCACGCAATACAAATATTGCCAAATGACTAACTGACAGTGAAACCAGCTCCTCTCCCAGCTTTATACTCTGCTCAGCTGTTTCCTCCTGCCTGCCTGCAGAAACCCAACAGCAACAACAACAAAAAAAATATATATAAAAAATACCGCAGGGGGGAGAAGGAGCCAGTGATATGCAGAAGCTGCTGCCTCTAACAGCCATTGTACAAGTTCACAACATACTGTACATCCAGCTTCCAGTGCAACAGAGAGCGCTTCAACTGTAACTCTCCAGCATCAAGAGAAATCTGACAGCACCAAGCTGTGTGCACAACAAAACAGCCATCCCACTAGATCAACTGGAATTACAGCATAAAGCAAACCCAAGACTGTGTGAAGGAGCCTTTATGTGTTATAGATACAAAGCTGTGCTTTTTCAAAGTTGGAATAGGAAAAAATAAATAATATAAAAATAAAATTTACGTGAGCTGTTTGAGAAATTTCTAATTTAGAGGTTTTTCCTCTACCTAAAATGTAAAATGCTAATGAAAGCGGGAGAATAATAAATGGACCATGATAAGCTGGGGAAATTGCTGATAAAGAGAAAACAGTTACAGAGACTAATGTGCTAGAACGCCGCCTGGTTATTTTGTACGCTACCATCTCATCTCATTAAACAACTATTTGCTGTTTTGATTGATGCGTGAATGCATGCCCAGGAAGGAGTTTTACCCTAAATGCTGAATGATTGAGACATGGCACCAGTGAAAACCGGTCAAACGGCTGGACACAGGCAGGATTCACATTCTTCTGTCTCTGGAAACCCTGGGTTGATGGACTGATGAGTAGTGGCAGATGAGAGGAAGACAGAGAGAACCCACCGAGAGGTCAATAGTTCTGCACTGACCTGTGAAGAACTCCATTATACCTCGATTACATCTCTGACTCGCTCCCTTTTTCCAACCGGTGCAACCAGCCAATACGGCCCTGTAACAATATCATTGTTGCCAACTGGACCACAGTTGTGATTCAATCACAGCCCCTGTACAGAACTGCATTACATCGTCGTCTCTTGCTCTTGGCACTTGTAAGGACCTTGGATCTAATATAAAATTCCAATATGATGGCTTCTCAGTCAATGATTCACCCCGCTTTTGATCCCGAAGCTTGTGATCCCTTCAAAAGCACTGTTGAAATAAAAGATCTTTTAAAAGACCATTACGAGGCCGTTTTATATGATAGGCAAACAACCTTGCTTCACTTTCATTAAACAAATAGAGAATATTAGGGAGTGAATGTCATTACATAACACTTCTGCCTGTACTTGAGAGCAGCAATCTGTCATTGCTGGAGCTACGCTTTGTCAATGCCATTATGACCAAAGAATTACACGCCTGATTGTATTCACTTTGCCCTTACACACTTCTGATGCAATTCTTTATGCTCTTACAAGTGACAAAATTACTCTCACTGGAAACAAGTGCTCATTTGCATTATTCCATTTACATGCAGAAGTAGAGCAAAAAAACTTAAGTGAATCCAAAGATGTCAACCTTTTTTCCAGGATTAGCATATTAGGTGTTTGAAATAAAGGTTTAATGACCACTTTAAGGGCAGACTGATCAAGCTATTCCAAACTAAAATAATCCATTAATTTTTATTAGAGAATCATGACATTCAGCACACAGAGTTTTTGAGGTAGAAATATCCGTTATTTTTGGTGGTGTTGTTTTTTTGCCTTCACATAAATATTAAAAGGTTCCACAAATTGTAAGCCATTTCTAAGATTCTTTATTGAGTGCAATACGTTAATTAATTGCATCGTTTAGGCTTATCCAATTCTAATGTAGCCCTACTGAAAGAAGGCAGTGAAATGTTTCCTTTATACATTTTCCCTAATATATACATAATACATAAACTGTGGTTACAGAATCTCCATTCGCCGTGTAATTATGCAGCTCAGTTTCAATAGTGTTTAGCTTATATTTTGAAATAGAGATTAAATGCAGTCCCGACTCAAAGACTTGAATTTAAGAGAAAAGCACTATTTTAGCACAGATAGGCAGAGCCATTCTTTAAATTCTCTAAATCTAGCTTACAAGATCAGACAATACAAGTTATGAGGTTAATGAGAGATGAACACAAGATGACTAGATTTTAGCATTACTTCTTAGAAAACTAACTCCCTGTTTTTTTTCTTTGCATATAGAGTAAAAGTTATACAAATCACAAATGGTCATTTGAATAATTTAACCTGAGTGCAGTAAGTCCATAAATTATCTTAGGTGGTGTGAATCCCAGAAAAGCATGAAAAGCAGGCTTCTATGTTTTCACAATTAAAGTAAAAGGTTTAGTGAATGTTAAACAAGTTCAGTGAGCTATAGCATCATCCAGCTTGAATGCGTCTCACTGTTGTATATATTGAGGTCACTGAATTTATTATATACTTCCAAAGTAGCGTTTCACGACTTAAAGGAAGCTTTGAACCAAATTCTAACTTTGGCCTCATTAGCCACAACGGTTGACAGTGGAATCGATTAAATCTTCTGTGAAACTCCTTTACCTTTCTTTAGATTTGTTCTGTACGTTCTCTACATCCAGCTCACAAGACTATACACCTACATGGTTTACAAGAACAACAGAAGATTTTAGTAGTATTTTGGGATTTTGCAAAGAAAAATAAAAAAGGTTTCATATAACAACGCAACAGTGAAGCCGTCTATAAGAAGGGACAGAGCAGACTATACTTTTTGAGGAAGCTAAGATCCTTCGTGGTTTGCAGCACGTTTGCATTATGCTGCAGATCTTCTATAAGTCTGTTGTTGAGAGCGTCATCTCCTCTCCTCTCCTCTGGTTCTGTTCTGGGGACGACTGTGGAACCTCTGGAGATGATGATGCAAAGAAGGATTTTGAATAAAATCAATAAAATTATTAACAATCCTGAACATCCACTTCATGACACTGTCATTGGAAAACAGAGTCTCTTCAGTCAAAGGCTTCTTCAGATTGGTTGTAAAACAGTAACCTGAATCTCGCCAGATGTATTCCGCTCCGCCTAGCTTCACTCACATACATCTGGGACATCTCCATAGGAATGGCCTTTATTGAAGGCTGGGCCTTATCAAAAATCCTTGCATATGATTGGATAAGCCAGTTGTCTGTCATCTTTATCAACGTGCTATTTCAACCGCTCACACCGAAGCTAACCCGTGACGCTGTGAGAGCGACGCAGGAAAAAACAAAACTTTTTTTTTTTTAAATGTGTTTGTGGCTCTAGTGGCACGCGCTTTATTGACAGTGAGCTGACAGGAAGAGGGGGGAAGACAGGTGGCAAAGCGCCATGGGTCGGAGTCGATCCCGGGCCGACCGCGTCGAGGACTAAAAGCCTCCTAACATGGTTCGCGCTAACCGCTCCGCCACAGGGGCGTCTGCCACGGGCGCGCCCCGGAAAACAAAACTTGCCAAATCCGGTCGGGAGAAGGGCGAAAACATCGTTTCCACCAACAAAAGCCTTCAGAGCCGTTCTCTGATGTTCTTTTAATGAAACAATACTAGGTAGATTGGACAACACGGAAGAAATAGCAGCATCAAAGCTAAAGCTTGCTTCCTCGATGCGAGCCGCCATTGTTGTTGGAATCTCACGGTCACTTCTCCACTACGTCAAATCCATGAAACTCCCGCCCTGCGTCCTGATTGGCCAGACCATAAAATTGGTTGGAGAAATCACTCTCTATGGGAGATGTCCCAGATGTATGTGAGTGAAGCTAGGCGGAGCGACATACATCTGGCGACAGTCAGGTTAGTAAAACAGACCGCTACTGGAGATCTTTCCTGCCCACAGCCAACACCATCTATAATAACTCACTGACCAAATGATTTCCAACAACATTTAATTACCCTCTGGGATAAATAAAGTATTTTTGAATTGAATTGAATATCATTGTGTTTTGAGACTCCATCAAGTGTAAAACACTGCTTTTTTAATGTTTGTCTAATGCTAGAAAATTATCAAAAATGCCCACTTTTTATGCTTTTTCATGAAGAATAGATTGTTTGATAAATTTCAAATAGTTTTTCAGTGTCAAATTGTACAGTTCATGTTTGAACCAACTGAAATTGTAAATCAGAGATCACCAATTAAAAACTAGCATTTTCAAAATAGGACTTGAGCACACACAAAAAAAGAGAAAGTCCTGCGCATGAACCCAAGAGTTAGGATTCGTAAAGTGAGCCTTACCAAGTCAGAACTTTAGTGTTACTGTAACCTCCCACGGCTGTCAAATTCTTTATTTACATTTTTGATGCTCTAGTGGCCTTTATTTGACAGCTGCCAGACAGGAAATGGGTGAAGAGAGAAGGGGAATGACATGTGGGGAAGGTGTCCAGGTCAGGACTCGAACCCATGACAACTGCCTCGAGGACTGAAGCTTTTTCCTGTCAAATTTACTGTAAAAACCAAGCCTATCCTTGACAATGTTATACCACCGCTATCCAAGCTAATCCAAGCAGATAAATTAGAATTAGCCCGTATTTAAGATTGTTCTTTATGTTTTGTAAATACAAACAATCAAACGTTTTACTTAAGTTATAGTTTCACCAATTAATGTTAGCAAGTGGTACTGGTGTCCAGATGTAGCTGAATACAGAAAATAGTGTCTTGCAATTTTGAAGCTGGAAAATGTGTTGTGCCCTTTTTAAAAAACATCATTTGTTACTTCATTTGTTAGCAGCTAATGGTTAAAATATGTAGTATTATTAATTTGCTTATACATAATTTAGATGTTTTCGGTCTGTTTATTCTCCCCCACTGACTACCCAAAATGTGACAATTAAAAGTTCTTAAAGACTTCTTTGGTGCTTTTGCGACTCAGTGTTAAGCTAATTCCTGTTAGCAAGCATGTTCTTTTTATCCAAACAGAGATTAAACTGACAAATGATTCGTAGTTCTCGAATTATCAGCTGAGTAAAGTTTAGTTTACTTAAAGGTATAATATGCATTTTCCAACGAGGCTCCCCCCAGAGGGCGAAAGTAAAAGTGCACTGTCGTAAAGATGCTCAGCTGTTCTCCTGGTTTCTCCGTCAAGCCAAGCGCGGTTGTTTTGAGCTTAGCAGACAGGCGAACGCAACGAAAAGTCGAAAAAACGGCAGTACAAACAATGACTAACACAGTGAAAGTATGAACATGCACACAGAGAGAGAGAGAAACCATTCCAATGTTACTTACAATTGCATCAGCAGAAACGCGAGGTCCGCGTCAGCCTTGCAGCCTTCTTTCTCTTTTAGCTCTCGCCATTCGGAAAAAGCTTGCCCGATGTTCACCCGTGTAAGACTCCTCTTTCTGTCCACAGCCCTTTTCCTCTTTCTTCCCTGCTCCGACATGGGCTTTCGCTGTTTTATCGCTGGTTCCGCCATGATAACTGCACAAATATCGCCACTGCGCTAGCAACGAGCATGCCTTTCACTGGGGGCGTGTAGCAGTTCTCGCCGTAAAGCAAGACCGACTCTCGCGATGCACGAGACTTCTGAGCCTGTGGGTGCGAGCCGAGGGCTCCTGCAATTGCAAGTGCGGTATTTCCCCCACAGACCCCCAGGGCGGCCGAGAAAACCTTTGTTCGACCTGAAATGACTCATTTAATCATCCAAAACGGTATGGAACACATTAATTAACTGAAAAATGTTGCATAGTATGCCTTTAACCCTTGTATTTGAAGAAATTAGTCTGAACTGAAGTTGTGAAATAATTTTAGCAGAGCATTTACCAGATGAATTGTTGTACAGGGACTGCATTCGAAATGTTCTAATTATAGCGCCTAGCTCCTGCTTACCAGCTCCTGTTTTTTGACCTTTCATGAGCTCAACAGTAAGAACTCTATCGTGGGTATGAAAGGCCAGGAAAGTTTATTTATATAGCACTTTTCAGTAACAAGACAATACAAAGTGCTGATGAAAGGAGCTTTGTGCGGCTCTGCTGATTTTGGTCATCCGTTAACGCCGCCGTCATTACGCAACGGAAACGCACATGGTTAATGTAAGTCAAATCCGGGCCTACAGCCTTCCGAAAAAGAACTACAAAGTACACACTCTCTTCTCTCTGAACAAGTTTATTATTTTCCAGGAGGTGGGCTGTGTTTATACGTCATGTCATGCAAAGGATTGTGGGATTCTTTACAGCTCCTTAACGCCAGTAACGAACATTGAAAGCACCCTATGGTAAAGGAACTATGATGGAAAGTGTAAAGGCTCCTTTTCCCACCTGATTGCACAATTCAGACAGCACTTATCATGGTGAAATCTGACGCACTTCCAATTTGGCTGAAGGGCCCTTAACAATTAGACCATTTCGGGGTCAGCCATGTTTTTTTTTTTTCTTTGTCAAAGGAGAATGACTGGCCATATCATGAACTATTAACTATTTTCAGAAAGATCAAGGAGCAGGAAATGGCGGTTTACTCAAGATCAGACATGCCATTTGAATTTCAAGATTTCTAGGTGCCAAAAACTCTCAAATTATGCAGTCTACAACTATTAATCCATGGGGACTTTTTCTGAAAACAGCACGAGTCTCTCAGTTAAATGTATTAATTTGTTTCAGATTTTTATCCTCTTTGTAAATGACATTTTATTTGTCATGTTTATATTGTTACAAGTGGAAGAAGAATAAGGCAACTACCAAGTTAAACATAAGTGGGTTGCTTGTGTGCAAGAAAATGATGAAAATGATGGCTAATAGGACTGGTGTTGGCAAGCAAGAGAAACAACGGAAAGCAAAGCTCACCTGGCTTTCTTCTAAATTAGCTCTCAAAAGCCTATTTACAGCTTTGGAAAAAAGAAAGTGCCTTGAGATGACATGTATCATGAATTGGCCCTATATAAATAAAATTGAATTGAATTAAACATCTGGTTGCCAGGTTTGACTCGCATCATCCATGAGCGTTTCCGTTGCATGACGACATCGGAGTTAACGGCTGACCGAACCATACACAAGTGAAGCTAATTGGCCTAATCAAGGTAATGCACAGCAAACGCATCGCCTGCTGCTTCGGGCCATTTAAGTCCCAGAGCGCAGTTATACCACACAGTGTTTCTCAGCCAAAATCAGCCCCAAATGTTGAGGAATTTATTTTACTGTTAACAAAAAGGATCTTAAGATGCAGTTCATTGGTTTGGTCTTGTTTGATGTTAGGAGGTCCGTTTTCTGGGAGTTTTGCACCACAATAGTTTATGGGTGACTGTCACCTATTAGTAGACACTGCCTTAAGCTCGACGGAACCACATGTAGGCCAAGTTGAGACAGGTGTTTAAACACTTTCTGGTTTAAACAACTAGCTTTTTTTCTAATTGCTTCATAATAGGATGCTATAATGTTTCCAAAATAATATCCCATTTCTTTGCTCAAACACTTATGGTCTTACAGCTATTTAAAAATACCTGATGAGATTTAAACGTATTGGCGGATGTTTAGATGTTTGTTTCATCTTGTGTTTTTTTCTAACAGCTAAAAATCGCTCATGTCTGGTATCACGTGAATCTGGAGAGATGCCCCTTTCGACTTTTGCAGAGCTCGTCATTGTAACGCCATATCAGGTGATGCCATTTCCTTGCACAATTGAGCTCAAAGATCATGTTATATGCATAAAGAGTACTAAAATAATAGTCAGTACTTTTATTCGACCAGATTCCATTTTAAGGTGAAAAAGACATTTGGCACAGTTTTGACACATTTGGCTAAACTGTGCCAAAATCAAAGCTCTGCCTGGCACACTGGCAGCTAAAACTTTGGTGGAACAAATATGCTTCTGCTGATTCACGCCAGATTTGCTGCAGTTAGAGTCAAGATATATATATCCATAAAGTCTGATGTTTTTTCTAGGTTTTCAGAAGGGTTTCCATGTTGTTTTGTAATGTTTATTTGGAAGTAATAAATTGGGCAAGGCTTAAAAAAATAAAAAAATAATCTTTGTTCAATCATCAATATATGAGCAACAGTTACAATAGTGATTCCACTGGAGGAAAAATTGTTTATCTTACTGTGACACAGGTAACAGAAGTTTGCATTTATAATTTATTTAAATAAGGTATGTATGTTCAGGTGGAAATTGCTCCTAAAACCCTTATGGCTCAAAGCAGTTTGTGCCCTATGAACATCTTTTTTTTTCTTCCTTTTTAACGTGTCCTGTCTGGCAGTGTAGCACTAAGAATTCCTTTCTTGGTGCCAAAGAGAGCCCAACAGATTTACTTTCACAAGTGGAGTATAACTGCTTTTTCTATGGTGCTCCGCTTGATATATACCATGCAAAAACTTTATTGGATATTATTTTGGGATTAATTCAGATTCAATGGACACAGAAACAGAAAGGTAAAAGTGAAAGAACGGAAGGGAGAAAGGTGAAGCAAAACGTTAAAAGGGAAAAAAGGTGACAAAAATAGAGCAGAGGAAAAGGAGAAATCAAGATAACATCCTCGGAGTCTGCTTCTACATTTGCAGAGAGTGATATAAAAACAACAGTAAAACCAACAGAAAAAGTATCACAGGCACGAACAACCAACACACCAGAGGATCAAGGTGCCAGCCACTGGCAGGGAGCCTGACGGAAGGGTTGGACTCTACACTTTGAGGAGATTTGAGTTGTCCCAGGAGAGGGAACAGCCTGTGTATATCTTGACTGAAAGCTTTTTAATGTAAGCTGTCCTGATGACAGACATTCAATTAAAAAAGGAAACTCCTGAAAAATTAGACTTCAGTTTACTGAAGTAAACACCTGTCATGGTATGAACAAAGTCTGTAATCGTTAATGCTTTCACCTTTTTTTTGCAATGTTTAGAACCATTAAGTCTGCAACATTTAGGCAGATGGACATTAAGATCTTCAACTACACTTAGCAGATGATTGTCCTCCTCCTTTAATACTTCTGATCTTCATCTGACAACATCGCCCAAGGCTTCAGTGTGTATTATGGGTTTTTCCATAGTCAGGTGTGCTTTCACTATCTCAGGAAGGTTCTCTGAGATATCAGACACCAGGTTACAGTCATAAATCATCACTTTACAGATGTATTGCATAATATGAAGATTTGTGGACCTGTGGCTTGCGTTTTCTCTGGCTCAGTCATACCTTTGATTGTTGTGAGGAGAAGGATTATTTTCCTGGGTATAAAGTTGGAGTGGGTCAAATCTGTTTTGGAATGGAATTTCAACATTTCCAGCTAGTTAACTCCTGACAACATCACGTTGTTTTTATATCGCCAGGACAGCGGGGGCATTTCTCTGTAATATCAGCCAGTTGTCTTTGTCTAGTTGTGGGGTTCTTCCTTGATCTTTTGCCTCGAGCCTAGAGTGTTCCAGGGTGGGCTGCAGGTGGGTTTATTCTAATTTCCATAGATAATCTGTTTGTTGGAGTCGCTGAGCTGATTGTCACAGTTTGGGATCATGGGGAGAGTTGTGTCATTCCCATATCCGTTTACTTCCACATTTATTTCAAGTCGGCAGACTTTCATTTCCATAAGAGTGAAATTTTGTATAAGCTTGTCAAAGTCCTCTGAGAAGGGTTGCATTTTGTGCTGATTAGCTGACATCTACTGGTCTTTTTCTCGGAGTCCAAACAGGAAAAAAATCGAAACAAAGTCTTACTGTAAATCCTTGAGCCATTGATTCAACATAGTCTTGTCCAACTTTCTCTAGATCTGGCTAGGAGATAAAAAGTTAAACGCAGAAAAAGGAAAACCGACCAAGCAAACAGGGAGCAGAGGAGCAGAGGAACAAATCCTCTGAGCAGGCGGAGTGCAAAAGCAGATTTAAATCGACAAAATGACCCCGAGGTCACTACAGATTTGCATCCTGTGCAAAATGGCCCATTTTTGCACAAGAGACAGTTGGGTAAGCCACAACCTCAACTGCAAATGTACAAAACAGCCTAGTAGCAAAATATTGCACCTTTGCCAAAGTTTTACTTTTTCTTTGTTGCAGTAAGGCAAGGCAGGTTTGTTTGTATGGCACGTTTCCACAACAGGATAACTGATTATTGATTAGATGAAAAAACATATATAATACACACAATAAAGTACACTGCAGTAGCATGTTAAATGAAAGTACTGAAAATATGGACTACATTTGGAAATGAGTTAATGATACAATTGAAAGCAACATTAAACAAATGGGTTTTAACATATTTGCAGTTTTCTGGAAGTTAAACTATAGGGTTTGTCATGATATAGACCCAACTTTTACGGCAATACCAGCTCAACTCCTCTGAGATAGGCTGCCCAAAAGGTTTGGGAAGGTGTTTACGTGAAAATTTGGACAGTTTGTTCAGAGCATGCTTATGAGGGCAAACCCTGATGTTGGACAATACAGAGGGATTCATCCCAAAAGTGCTTGGGGCAGTACTCGGTGCAGGTCAGTCAAGTTTCTCCTCACCAAAGTTGCTCATTCATGTCTCAACGTCACCCTTGTTTACATAGCCAGGCTTGCCCTGCATGCATGTACATGCATGTGGACAGCTGCCACCGAGGGCTTAGTCCCTTCCTGCCCTAAAATGCCACCATCAGAGCAGCAGAGCATTGGAGCAACACCCCCAGCAGATCAAAATGTTCTCTTGCTAACATCTTATATACATCTTGTTTAAGTCTACAGACCGTGCTCAAGTACCACCTAGTGGTGAAATACCGCTTATTGTTAAGTGAATGTCAGTGCTGTGCCATAACATAATTTTTATGTTTAGACCGTATTTTTCAGACTATAAGGCGCACTTAAAATCCTTACATTTTCTCAAAAATTCAAGGTGCGTCTTATAATCCGGTGCACCTTATACATGATTACCGCTGTGTTTACTGAATGATTTTATGTGGGACAATGCGCTCAAATATCTGTTAAAATGTGTAAATATGACTTTGGTAAGCAACAAACCCGCTCCGCTCAATGGATATTTGGAGCATTACGGTACGCTGTGTCACTACTTGATCAGACCCCTGAGCTGTCTACAAGACTGCCTGACTGTGATGTCGAGACTAGAAATGCATTCATGTAAAGACCCCCACATTCTCAGGTGTGGTTCACTCCGCGGAGGTCCACGGGTAAAGGTATGAGCACAGCTCAATTTTCGAACTGTTTTATATGTGATACCGAGCTTGATACACTGAGCTGCTCCAAACTGGAGGTCGCAAGGTACGCACGGCATCGCAGTCCCTCTGTTCTCACTGACAGGTTGGAGCCTGCTGGAAAAGAAACAGCTCTAGGTGCTCAGCTAGCTAATCAAACATTTTACCATCCGTTCCACTGCATCATCCCAATTGTAGGAATTTGGCACAAGAAATGTAGGCAACATTACACTCGACTACGAAGGGTAAGACATCCGCGGAGAGTCAGCATGGAGTCCACGCAGCTCACTAGTAAGCGCACAGTACGCCTGAGTATGTGGGAGCCTTTAGGCAGCCCGTGCCCGAAGTACACGCTAGCAACAATTAACCAAGTAAGTTAATTCAATATAAAAGTTACGTTTATTTTGGCCTAATGTTAGACGTCCTCCCGACATAGACGGATAGAGAGATGTGTACGTCAAGGGGCGGAGTGATAGTACACACTTGGGAAGAATATTTAGTGCGCCTTATATGTGGATAAAGACACACAGACACGTAAATTCACGGTGCGTCTTATAATCCGGTGCGCCTTATGGGCCGAAAAATACGGTAATATTGAATCAGTTAATTAGCTGTTTTATTTTTTTTTTACTTTGAATGACACTTTTGGGCAATACATCAATACCATTTTTAATGTTTACATGAAAACAAAGGTGTAATTTTGCTCAGTTTCCTTACAATGTAAAGCACAAAATACAAACAAACCTAAACCTTCCGTCACATGATCTTATTCATGAGACAAACTAATAAACGGGAAGATTTTCTGTGACAGGTGTTGCTTCACTGCTTCCTTTTGTGTATTAGAGTGCACAAACACATGACAATTTTGCTCTCTTTTTTTTTAATACCCCTAATGACAAAAAGGCACCTGCAATTCTGCCGTCACAACAGTTATCTTCCTTTGAGTCTTTGTGAAAAGGAAATTACAAACAGTAAACTGATCCAGAGATGTCCAGAGAGCTGTGTGGTACGTCGGCACAGTGATTCATGACGTTATATTCAGCTGCAAGTAGATGAGCCTGTGGTAATGAATGAGCCTTAAACAGGGCTTTGCCCCAATCATTAATCTTACAAGTCTGGGCCACGAATAAATACTGAGTCACTCTATTAACACAAAAGAAGACATCCATTCGGTTAAGCTTTCTTAGATATACATACAAAGTATGCATACTGATTCCAAATCAAATATTTAATTGCAGGATATGTTCTAATACCAGCTGAGAAATCTGAAAACAACCCCAAAAGATAAATAACAAGCCTCTCTTTTAAAGCAGAAAAAAATAAAAAGATTTTCTGTTGCACCAAAAAGACTGAATGAAACAAAAATTTGGAATTGAGCCTGTGCCGCCGATGAAGGTTTGAGCAGGCACTGAGCTGTCGCAGCTGCCAGAGCGTCAGTGCACCTGCTTTATGTCACCAGGTGATTGATGCAACCGTCATTACACGCCTAAAGCTTTATTTGATGAAACCGCTATCTTTGAAAGTATGTCGTTTTCATGTCACACTGTGCAAGCTTTTTCAAGTCTTCCTCTACCCCGAGCGGGATAAGAAAACACTGACAAGGATGTGACAATGTTCCTCACGCTACAAGACGAAGGGATTGGTTGGGTGTTTCCCCCCACATTCAGTTTTACAGAACAAGCCTCAAAAATAGTTGGAAACCTCCTGAGGTTTTTTTTGATGTGTTCAAGAGGAGGTTTCAGTTTTGAGGAACTTTTGAACATCTTGTACAAATCCCTTTCTGTACTTCTGTTATCAGTTATTCAAGGTTTTTTCTTTTCTCTTTTCTGACAGACATTTGTCTGGAAAGTTTCTTGAGGAATTCTTTCATAAGTCAAATGTTTTAATCTGATTAAAAAATAAAAAGGAGAGCTATTTAAATAATATATATTTCAAAAAGATTTACAGCCTTTTGTCTGCTACAGCAGGAATGTGTGAATTAAGTTTTTTCATGTCTTATGAGGTGACTTGCAAAAGCAATTTCACGTTTTGTCATGTTCTTGTAATGGTTACTGCTGGTGAACCCGATATTCAGCCGGACACAGAGTTACGTTTTTAAAAGGTTTATTGTGAGGCTGATGAGAAATGGCTGAAGATGCAGGCAGGCAGGGATGAGCAGGGAACCAGAAGATGCAGGTAGTGACAGAGAAGGCGATGTGGACTAGGGAACCACCAGAACAGGTAGAGCAAGCAGCTGGAACTCATGGGAAAACAGGCAGAACTGCAGCAACTATTATCTGAAGAGTCCAGCTGGCTGAGCACACAGGACACTGGACGAGAAGAGAAGAAACAATCTGGCAGGGATGAGATGGCTGAAGCAGGTATAAGTAGACAGGTGCACAGGTGAGCAGAGTGGATTACTGGCAGCAGGTGGAGCTGATGTGGGCTGATTGACTGGAGACTGAGCTGATTGGATAGTGGCTGGTGGCTGAGAGGTGACAGGCTGATGCTGGAAAAAGTCCAGAAAAGTCCAAAACAACCTAAATCATGGCAGTTCTGAGTAAAAACTTTAATGTATTTTATGCGATGGACCAAAAGGTGTGGTGTGTGCAGTGATGCCGGCAGGAATTTTGGGCCCCATGACAAAAAAAAAATACAAATCATCCCTAAAGCTTATATGTTTGCTTTCGTCCCTAATTGTCCATACTATGCAGAACTACTTTTGGCTATGATCACACCTTCAGGATTAGGTCCCCCCCCCAATCATCTTTGCAAAAATATTTAACACCTATTAAACACCTATTAAAACCACTGTTGCCAAGGTTTCTCAATTGGAGTTAGGTGTGGACTTTGACTGGGTCATTCTAGTACATAAATGCACAGCCAAAGGAAAGCATAATTCTACTACCAATATGTGTTACTGTGGGGAATGGTGAGTTTGGGGGTAAATTTAGTGCTTTGAATGTTGTTACAGATGATTATTTTAGTCCCCTCCTGACGAAACCCCTTTCTTCCATATGTTTGCTTTGTTCTCTCCAGTTCATGACCCGCGTGTCATGTTGCAAGGTTATTTCCTGACCCACATGCTGAATCATTTGCGAGACACAGAGTAAAATGCAAAGTGATTAATTCACAATAAAGGTACAAGAAACTAGAAAACAAAGGAATTTTCAGTCTTTGGTTTTGCACTGTCTGGAGGAGGAGCGGTTAGATTGGGCGAGGACAAAATGATGAAGAATAAATATACAGGAGGAGCTGAAATGAGGGTGGCATGCCGGCTCAGGCATTGAAGGACGAAGGGTAAAGGCTTGAGGAGGATTTGTGTTCCAGAGGTGGTTTTGAGGCAAAGCAGGTTAGTCTTGAGTTCCAAGAAGCTGGTGATCAGAGAGTTCACCCGCAAAAAGAAAAAGGTTTTTGCCGAATGTTGACGATGGAGCTGCAGTGGACGATTGTGGTTCGAATGGAGGTACCTAAAGAGATCCATCTTAGGAAGGTTTGTCATATGAATCCAGAGCTGGCTTCATAACTTTCACCAGGAAGCACAGAAAGCACGAGGGCAAGTTGAGCATAAGGCGAACATAAATTACTTCCTCAGAAACTATAAGTAAATTTTAGGAGCACTAAAGAAGACAGGGGGCTTACTGACAGGTGTGCAATCTGCAGCAGGCCAGCCAGCCCCTCCAGAATGGGTCCTCTGTTCAGGAGAAGGCTCATATACACAAAACCAATCAATCCCGATGTTTGTTGCGCTGAATATCTTTTCAATTTGGATTACTCTGGATTGCCAGTTATTGTAGTTGATGGTGTTAGATAGATAGTTGATGTCTTTGTGTTTTTACTTTTAATGTATTTGGTTTTGGTCTTTAGTAGTTTGAGGGTCTCATTGCAGTCATCAACCCTCCCAGTAGTTAAAAGCCTGCCAATTTACGTACCTCCTTACCACATTCTTTTGTTCTCCGTCTCCTGTTCTTCTCATAACTGCTTCTGTGTTTTGTTTTTGTATTTATTTAAATCCATGACCAGATCTCACCATGTGCTTTTGGCTTTCCTATCTGTGTTTGGGTCCATTTCCATAACTCGTGACACTACATGGCTTATTACATTTGGCTTTCAACAATGGTTTTCTTCCTGCTATTCTTCAGTCCTTTAATATGGGTAAAATTTATGTAATGCATCACTAATAGTAGTCCTGTCAAATCAAGCTATGGTGCCGAGCAGTGAGCATAGGGTCTATTAGAGGATGTCGGGCCCTCGGGCCACCCACTTGTAGTCTCTTTCTAATGGTTTGGTTGTAGACATTCATGCTTGTGGCCCGCTGGAGGCCACTTTGTAGGGCTCTGGCAGTACTTACCCTGTTTCTCCTTGCACAAAGAAGCAGATACCGATTCTGCTAATAGGTTAAAGACCGCCGTTGGCCCTGATTAACAAGCCCCTCGACTACTGAACTGACCACATCAATATTCCAGAAATTTAACTGACTTAATACTATACTCTGGTTAAAACGTGTTCCTTTCATTTTTTCATTTTTTTTTTAGCAGTGTACTTTAAAAACAGAAACTATGTGTTGTCCCATTGACATAAAGCTTTATGCTGGACTTAAAGTGTGTATTTTTCTATAAGTTATGTAGTTTGGGTGAATTGCTGTATTTAGTTATGTTTAGTTATTGAGGTCTTTTCTGTACATTGCTCTTGTCTAGTGTCGTTCCCTTGCTTTCCTTTTGTGTTCAGTCACATAATTCATTTATTTAGCCATTTTCGCTGAGCTCCATCAGTCATATTCCCCACATACCTGCTGCTGATTGAGTTAATCAGACTCGCCTGTCCCTTGCTCCAGTATCCCATCATCCCAGTATTTAGACCTCTACTTTTCTCTCACTCATTGCTAGATCTTCCATTTGTAGCCCCCTGCCCCTGGTTCTCCTCTGTGTTTGGCTTTCATTAACTATCCCCCCTCTCCACATAATTCTGCCGCCACGTGGGTCCTCTAGCACTGCAAGCATAACGGAAAGGGGATGCCTAAAGTATTAACAGCAGGAGAGGCAATTATTGCAACTCCAGCAATTTTGCTGAAAGCAATTTTTGATGTGTGACTTTTTCCAATACTGAATAGATATACTCAAATCAAATGCTGTTTTTTTGTCAAATGTTCAAAGGGAGATCATTCTGCTACAATAACATCAGAAATTTTAGGGCTTTTTACACAATTTTACCGGGGATGGGTGGGGGAGAGCAATGAGCATAGGGGAAGCTTTACATTACAACTTGTGATCACACAGTGCGAATACAAAAAACGTACTTAGATGGCTGAACAAATAAGAATGTAAAATCTATATGTTTTTATTCTGAAAGCTGTGCAGTATTGCTTGTCAACATCATGGTATTATTCTGATCTAAGCGGACGTCCTCAGAAGTAACATGTCATTCAGTGTTTTGTTTCCTTCAATAAAGGATTCTGTTTAGTAATTGCCATTTCCCTCTACTGCATAATTGCTTGGGTTTGACTCATTTCTAGCCAGAGTGCCGTCACCTTTCTCCCTTTATGTTCTTTCACCTGAGACAGCGTATCTGCCATTAGTTACACCCATCCTCATCTCCTCCAGGGATTGACAGTGAAGTAAAACAAACTCAGAAACTGTAACATTTATGTTCATCTTTCCAGAGGATGTTTTATTCAAAGGTGCTGCCTGGGGAATTAATCATACCACAATTTGAGCATCGCAGCTGTTTAATAAGCAGCTTAATTACTCTTCCTCTGAAGTTCAACATATGAGAGTTGATTTTTATTAAATCACAGTGCTTTAATTTTAGACCAATTAGAAGCTATGTATTATGTGTGTACTTGGGTGTCTGCCTGCTGTGATTTCCTTCTTGACATAAAATTGAGAGTACCCCACTGCAGCATGGCAGTATCCTCTTCAGCGCTTTCATTTTGATAAAACAGTTACAGAAGAGCTATGAAAAGTATGCTGTGCAATAAATTTATTTATCTGCTAACTAGTATTTATCTGCATTCATTCAATTAATCCTTGTACACCACTAAATGTTTATCGTCATTTGACTTAAAAGGCTTAACATTCAAAACAGGAACCACTTGGGAAAAAAAAAACACTTCTCAAGGACGATGGCACACTTACAACAAGCCTAATTGAGAATTTGATCTAGTCGCTCTAGGGAGTGGACAAACTGCTGCTGTGAATGTTAAAGATTGAACTATCAAGATTTGATCAGAGGTAGTCAAAACGCTGGCCTACTTTTAAGTCGCTTCCATTTTTTTTCACCAAGCTGTGTAGGAATGCATTAAACTCATTTGTATTCTATTCAAATATCAGCTTTGTCAGAGCACAGAAAACGTAAAAAAAAGTATTTTGTGGGGTTGAAAAAACTGCCATGTAAAACAAAGCAGGAGAGATACCAGAATAATAAAGCAAAAAACAATCTGATTAAATGAACTTGTTGATAATCCAAAAAAAATTATCTTTATGATTCTGAGACAGTCATCGATTGAGATATTGCTGCTATTAGGAAATATGTCATGATAAGGTTGAAGGAGGACCCAAGCCCAGATCACAATGACATTTTTTTTTCAAAAGCCATAGCACAAAGGTGGCTAAACAGAGTGGCTAGACAAAATCTGCAGAGGAAAGCCAGGGAGTATACAAGTTTAATTGTATAGCACATTTCAGCAGCAAGGCAGTTCAAAGTGCCTTGCTGTGCAGAAGAAGGATGGGGAAATTAAACAGAGGGCAGGTGAAAATAATCAAGGGGAAATGAAGAGCAGCTGAGACAAATGAGGGAGAATAATTAGCAGGGGCATACAGAAAAAAAAAACAATAGAAAAATATCTAATCAAAATAAACAGGTAGGAATCAACAGTGAATGAACACAAAATAAGGAGCAAAAAGAAATAAAAAATTCAAACACTGAACACAGGAGGATCATGACAAAACTGTTTTCTTGTTGTTTTTAATTAATGGAGCTGCTAAGTCCAATGAGCTTTTTGTCTCCTTTTGTTTTTCTAGAAATCTATTTCCAAACAGAACTGAAAATAACATTAAAATGTTTTTTTCACAAATAGTGTAAATGCTTCACCAACATCAAACTTAGTGTTAAAGAATCTCTGCTCAATGTAGAACAATCCTGTAATACTTCAGTCACCTTAAGATTACAAACTGCTTGTGATCAAATTAAGTCCAGATTCCTTGAAAATAGATTTAAGGAATCTGGCCCCTATAGAAGGCAGGTTACCAGATGCCAAAGTCAGCATTGTTAGCTACCACTGGTGTGGTTTGAAATGGGAGGCTGTTTCTTTAAAACTTTTTCAACTTTGTGCTGGTGCCATCGACACAACAGTGCAACTGAAAATCTGCTTTCTTTCTTATTTCAAAATAAGGCTCAATCCCATTTCCTGAGGTCCACTAGTACTCCTCCTCCCATTACCCCTCCACACTTTATTACGTTAGTAAAGTTGTTTACTGAGAAATGAGACGTTCTTTCAAAAAGCATATCAATTCACACTTATTACTTGCATTTAAATGTACACATATGGCTTAAAATGCTCATATGCGTCATGTAAAATCATCACTCCTGTTCAATATGTCAGAGTATATTTATTTTTATGCTTGTTAAAGAAAAACAAACTAACTTTATTCATTCATAAAGCACTTTATATGAACCACAGCTGCAACAAAAGTGCTGCACATGTAAAAACAAGAAACATTTAAAACATAAAACAAGGAAAGAACAATAAGACCAAACAGTTCTAAAAACTAAAATGACTGATAAACATATACCGTTTAATATATCTGTTTTAATATATTTCAAAATCTATATAGATTAATTCCCAGCATATTGCCAAACAATTTAATAAAATAAAAATAATAATACAAGATTTGGTATAGAAAAAAAACACACATTTATCAATAAGGTTATTTCCAACATTGTTGGAGTAAAGGTGCCATGTGATGTAAAACTGTGTCTCATGACTATCTACCCAAAGAAGCTCGCCTCTTAGATCTTGATTGATTTTGGGCCTTTACAGGCGAAAAGAATCATTGCTTTACCATTAAGACAAATGGACTCACCATCTATAAATTTGTAGGTGAAGGAAATGTCGTCTTACGTTATAATGGGAAAAATGACCTATATTGAGTTTGAACATTCATCGAGACCTTTATTAGATTTCTTGAAATACAGCAACACATAATTCAATGAAACTTATTCAGCCGTACCTTTTCCACCCTTTCTGCTTCATTGTCTGAATATGTTTGCTCACTCGAGGAAGCTGTTCCCTGTTTAAAATGTTTGAAATGTGAATGCAAATATATAAATCTTAAAAATCTTTATTGAGAACATATTTCAGTTTGTGATTTGTGCTTTTATTTGCAAGTGTAGTACATACCTCTTCTTTTCCAAGTGGGACTCTGAGAAATCTCAAATTTCTTAACCTTGTCTTGTCCAGCCTCATGACAAACAGAACGGCGCTCTGGCTGCCGTAGTTATGCCAAACATATTTGCGTTACCAAGGGAGGCTTTGTACCTATAATTATATCGCTATATACCTTCACACCAAACTATTATTGGTGTAATTTATTGCTGTTAAGGTACTATGTACAAACTGATGCCAAACATGACAGAGGGAGAGGGGAAGAGGGACAACAAGGACAGAGTAAGAGAAAAAGAGAAAGACAACCAGCCACGACAAAAAAAATAATCTTATGGCCTTCATGGGAAAGGCGAGTAAAGACAACCATGAACACCTGCAAAGAGACAAAACTAACAGGAAAAATTGTTTTAGACAGCATCAACACCATGAGCAAGAATATGAATTCTATGCGTGTCACACTGTGGATATTTGTATTGGTTTTATATTACGTATTTTTTCTTGTATGTTGTAGGATGTTGTAAAGAATCACCTTCAAAACTGTATGACTTGGGTTAAACGCTTTGAGCTTCCTTTTCCAAGCTATTGGCCGATTCCTCCCAGCACAGCTTGGAAAGTGAGTCAGGTTTGATGCCTGCCCTGGTTCCATACACTTTTTCAGCTCTACCTGTCAACCATTTTTTTTTTATATATATATATATATATATATATATATATATATATATAGATAGATATATAGATATAGATGATCTCTACTGTGTCAAGTGATCCAGTTAATCCTTCAACATATCACCCACACAACACTGAGTCCAAAAACTCTGAGCTACTTTGGAGAAGGAGGCTGGGAACAAAGCTGTGATTTAATGACTGGTGACAGGACACAATGTTTGTTTTTTTTGTTTTTCTTTAATAATGAAAAACCAGGAAGTTACAACAGAGCACGGGGAAACAACACAGGAACCAATGCAAGAGAACACCACCATCCAACACTGAAGAAAGAAATCTGAGCTTAAATACTGTGTAGGTGTGATTAGTGACACTAGGTTAGTACAATCAGAACCAATCTGTGGCATCCCTGCATTTGGGGCCAGTGGGGCCTGACCCCAATCGATGTTGCTTTGGAGTTCTATGTTCGCAATAATCAGTGGGACACGATCGTTCTTTATAGAGTGATATTGTAAAAAAGACCGATTCCCTTACCAATAAAATCCTGTTATAAACATTTGTGCCTATATATCTAAGTCTGCCAGAAAACTGACAACCTCAGTAGGTTAATTCCTCTTGAGGCGCCTTGATATTGGGGCCGGCCCACCAACGTTTGTTTAAATAATGAACATCTGAAATCGGAGTGCGCATGCCCAAAAAGCTCTCAGCAGACAGCTGTAGGGCACAAATCCTACGGCTCCACGCTCAGGTCGTTCAATCCAAATACTGGAAATGCACACGTTACGTTTACGTTGTGCTAGTGTGCAGCCATCTAGTGTTGGTTGGCCTTGCTGACTCATTGCAGGAACGATGTGAATCTTGTCTGTTCAATAAATGAACAATATGAGTGAGCCTTTAATTGTAATGCTATGTATAAAAATTTAAATACACTTACCTTATATAAACTGGCATTTCTGGTTTGTTGTGAATGCTAAACGTCACACACTATCTCTCTGTGTTGTTCTCCAATCTCTTGTCTCCACAGCCAGGCCAGCTGTGAACGCCACCGCCAGGCACAAAATGCCGCGAGACCATGCCCATCGGATCAAAAAGTTCTCTTGCTAACAGCGTTATAAGGTTATGAGTTACTTACTTCTTCACTAGAAATCTTCCTCTGAAAGGTGATACTGTTTTGCTGTGTATTTATCCTTTACAAATAGGCTCATACGAGCCGATAGGTGAGAAGGGGAAATGGGTGCCGAGTGCTGGAGCGAGGTAGAGAAAGGCGTGGCTTGATACACATCATGTTTTGGTCTACAGTACAGTAATCAAGCCTTACCTAGTGGTAAAATATCACTTATTGCTCCTTTCATTTAAAATTGATCAAAGTCAGGCTGTATGCGTCACAAAAAAAATTAGTTGCTGCTAATAGGTGTTGAGTTTTTGTGCCCCACTTAACTTATTATACCACAGACGCCACCGGAACCAATGGCTGCTGAGTGGGGAGGAAGGTTGACTAATGAGAGAACTGAAACATGGAATAACTAGAACTAGAGCTATACACTAATTTAACAGAGCTATTATAAAAATTATAGAAAATTAAGAACTCAAAATACAAGAGCAGAAATAGAAAACTCAGATAAAAGCAAACACAAAGCCCATGGGATTATTGGAACAACAATGTAGCCTTAAAGATGCACTCACAAAACTAGGTCCATCTTTTGTGTGGAGAAGGAATTTCAATTCATCCAGTTACTGTTGAAATATTTCAGCCTGAACAAGAAGTGGCGAACAGACCAACCATGACCACTGCTGTAGCCCTTGAGTCAAAGATTTATATCTATTGAGGGCTTCACTCTAGAGTCATACATAAGGTTGTATTTGTGGCCTCACACAAGCATTTTGAGAAAAAGCATTCAAGCACCCTGTAGCAGGGATTACATAGCAATTTCTTAATGATTTTAAATGTAAGGATGTACTAAACAGTAGATGAAACTTAAATGCTGTAACTTATCTGTTACAGGCAGGCTCTCCAATAATTTACTTAGAAAAGCATCCTTGAAACACAAGAGCTCTCAGCGAAAGGTGGCTTGTTTCCAGGTAAACAAACTCTTTGCAGTGAAGACTGTTATTGTGCACTGATTAAAGGCAGACGACACTGAATCTTTCATTGCAACTTCAAAAATGAACTTCTGTTGTGAGCAGCTTTGATCCAAACTCACTGTTTCAACCTATGGTGGCTCTTTTGACAGGCAGCACTCACGCACAGTGACGAAAAAGCCCCCGATTCAAGCAGGAGGAATGCAGCCCCTTCTCTACAATCTTTCAGAGCAGTAATGATTAGCTCTCTGGCGGCTGCTTCCTTAAGGCGAGTGATTACGACATGCTCTGCAAACTATGACACCTTTTACCTGGAGCCCAAACAAAAAGAATACCCTAAAATATATTCTGAGCGCTACTAAGAAGAGTTTGAGCTGGATTGTTGCTTTTACCGCTTCTCCCCAGCCAGAGCTTGTGTTTATTATTCAGAATGAGGACTTGTGGGGAAATTGGTTTTACTAATGAAAATTACCTCCTGGGAAAACAAATGAACTGTAATGTAATGCCGCCAACAAAGAGTTGCATACCTGCTATTTCCATCTGGGGGTCTGGGTTGGATGAGAGCTGTTGAGTATGAATCATTTGTCCCAGTATTTCGCCTTCCTTTGCCCCTTGCCCAGGCTGCAAGTGCTGCTAAGCCTCTATAAGAGGAATAACCTGAAATGGAGGAACACTTCAATGTCGCCCTTTCCTCCTCTCTTCTACGAGTGATTATACAATTGATTTTTTTTTTTCCCACCAGTGGCTCCTGCTACAGGAACAGTAATAACAATTTATCTTGGCTCCTTGTTCCATTACAGTCGAGCTGCAGTGAAACCAGAAGAAAAGTGCTGTGTTTTATGATTTATGGAGGCTATTTGACCTGTGTTTATTAGAGAGATCCACAGAACGTGATGCAGACTTAGAAAATAGACCATGAGCTTTGCCCTGTAATGGCGGCGCGAACAAGATGGAATGGGTGTCCCTGGTGATTGGAAAACAAACATGACCAACATTACTGGCGATGTAGATAGATAGATCAACTCCGCTGCTTTGCTAAAGTTTGAAAACTTTTGTTTTTAAAAATAATAAATATATGACAGCGACATTTTTGAACACAAACAGTCTGGCCCAACTAGTTGCATACAGTGCTTTGGCAGGACCATAGAATCAAATATTGTATTTACTAAGATTTTTGCTGAACTGCTATTGTAGTCATTTTTGGGGGCCAACATGTTGTTTGACTTAAATAACACAATTCCTCCAAACAAAGGACGTCTTCAACATCTTCATTTTCTCACACGAAGCCACATTCAAGCTAAATAAAATGTGCCGGCACTACTGGTGAGCCTAACTCACTCGTGCAGGACACACTTGACCTTCTTTTGCAACAAAAAAAAAACTTAGTTTCAAACATAAAATAAATCAGATTTAGCATAGAATTAGTTTTTGAACCCTTACAAGTGATCTGAGTCCAACTACCCATGCTACCACACTGTAATACAGAGCCTGTTTCTATACTGTATGCATGCAAGTATTTAAGTATTGAGCGTACAAATGTCTGTATGCGGACATATATTTTAGCGTATTGAGTTCAAAATCATACTCCTTACACAGAAAGCCCTCCATAACCAGGCCCTATCCTACCTCACTAATCTGCTCCATCGTCACAATCCATCCTGCAGCCTCCGTTGATCTGATGCTAACCTCCTTACTCCACCAGTTAGGACCAAGTATCGAACTTAGGGCGACAGAGCCTTTTCTGTAGCTGTCCCCTCCCTTTGGAAGTCCCTCCCCAAACACATCTGATAAAAACATGTTTTTAAACTTGCTTTTAAAGTTTAGCTCAGTGTAATTTGTTTGGTGTTTTAGTGCGTTTGTGTATTATTTCATGCTGTTTTGTTGATTTCATGTGCTTTTTTTGTAAAGAGTCTTTGCGTATTCAGAAAAGCGCAAAAACAAAAGCGCTTTGTATTATTATTATTACATTTTAGCTAGCTCACGCTGTCTATAGCACAGCAACAGCTCAAGCAGATCTCTTAGCTCTTCTTGCACAGTACAATATCCAGAAAATGGGGTTGTGTTGGAAAAAAAAAACACGCTCAAAAAAACGCATACCGTGACTCACAAAGTTTACAAGCGACTTTAGAAAAAAACAAGCCCAAAGTCACTTAAAGATAAGCAGACTTGGCAACACTGATTACAACAGCGGGCACTCTCCTTGGGAGCAACTCTCTGCTGCTAAACTATGTAAATTACAACTGCAACCCCACACATCTGCACATCATTTGTGGAGATGGGATCTTCTTCATTAACCAAAAACAACCCTACAATGTTATTACACATTTGAGGGTGTCACATTAAGCATTGGCAGCTTGCTAAGAAAGGTCGCTAGGGAGTGACCCCATCAAAATTGCAGGGAAAAGAAGCATAAACATAAATTACAAAATGAAAAAATTTCCACATCTATTCACTCATAATGTGTCTTTTGACTTATACTTTTTCTGTATTCCATTCCATTTTGGGGTTATTATTTTTTCTGTATAGGCCTAATTACATATATTTCAATGGTAAGGGACGGCGGCCAAATGAGTGTGTACGTTTGTTCCCAAACTATTGGCTTCCTTTTTACTTTTTTAAAACGAATGAAGGAATTTGGACCACATTGACCAGACTTAAAAATCCAGCAGCAGCAGGTAAGTGATCATGGGTGGATTTGTGTTCAAGTAGAGTTTATTGTTGTTGTTGTTGTTATCCTCGATATCCAGTGCCCGTCAATTTTCTTTTATCAATGATGTGGTTCAGGCAATGAGCCTTCCTGGGTCCGATTCTGCCTGAGGTCTCTTCCTGTTCTGGAGACCTGAATCCATAACTGAATCGGGTCATTTTAGGTTTCATTTTTAGGTTGGATGACAGTTAATATGAATGATTGTTACATGTTTTGAGTTATTTTTTATTAATTGTGACAGATAGAAAGTAGAAAATGTCATAATTTAGCTTTTTCAAACTCATTTTCATATTAGCTCTGATGAATGAAGTATGTTTGGCATGTGTCAGTATAGACGGTAATATCTGAAAATAAGTAAAATAAAGGATAAATCATGTTTGTTTGTTGTTCTTTGTTTTTCCAATTTCTAAACTAAAGTACTGTGACTCTTAGGGGCCTCCACGTTGACTTTTATTTAAGGAGGCTTTTAAAACATATCATCTGTCTTCCATTCCACCTTCATCAAATTTACTCCTCTCTCCTGTGGTTAGTGATAATATTGAACTGCAGACGTTATCTCTTCTCTCACACATCTCTCTGACAGTAAGGGGGAGCATGTTAATGTCCCACATGGGTCTGGAGGTAGCATGTTAATTCATCCGTGGCCCAGTTGATTAATGACGAATAGCAGTGGAACAGTAAACACATCATGCTCCAGGAAGCTTCAATGATGAGTACATCTGCACAGGATCTTAAAGGTGCCGTTATGATCTCTGGATTTTAGTAATTTTTGGAAGGATCTTTAGGTTTTGTGTTTTCTTCCCCTGGTGCGTTGCGAGGTCTGTTTTTGCAGGTCTGGTTTTTAAGTGCATGGGTTTTAATCAATCATCTTGGCTAAATAACCTGCCTGCTCTTGAATCATTCAGTACCAGGGGTGTAACAGTACATATATTCATACCAAAGTTATCCAGTAAAGCCTAGATGGTGGGGGTGGGGGGGGGGGGGAGGGTATGCTTGAACACGTGCAAAATGTTTCGGTCCAGATGTAAGTTGCGCAACGTTCTGTAGTGCAACTTTAAAAAATTACACCAATGCAAGACAGAAAGGATTCTTAGAAATCACAACACTCCTCTATGTGGGAACATTAAGGTTTTTCAGGAACCCCTCCAACCAATTCATGAGGATAGTTTTCTTTGCGATACATAAAGCAGTGAAAACCATGTAAACTATTTCTTTTTTCAGAGGACTTTCCTCAAAATTACAGAGCAAGCAAACTGATGGGGAAGGTGTAATTTTGTATTGTATTAGTTGTAAGTTGGTATTTCTAGTCAATTTGAAAGTTCTTAGACATGTCTGAGCCCCAGCATACGGATTTTCAACCATGAGGTATGCAGCTAGCTCTGCACCAAACTGGGCCCCATTTCACAAAGGTGGGTTAGTGGATATTCCTGCATACCCTGGCTTTTCCGTTTCAGTAAGCTCGGAAGTAATTACCCTGAGACAAATTATGACAAGTTGCTTTGTGACACAACCCTGCTTGGTAGCAAGGTTGTTAGGCCTAACTCTGAGTTTTTCCTACTTTTTAGCTGAGATCTGCACAACGACAAGTCGGAAAAGCCTCGTCCTTTTCTGGAGAAGCTTGTATGCTGGAGTGCAAATACTCCACAGAAATCTCTGTCGGGAGAGGCTGATCAGACCATGATTAAATGTCTTTTCAAACGTTAAGTTTTCCACCACTGTCAATGATTTATCCTGATATTCTCAGCCCGCACATCGCTCTTATAACACAGTGAGGGGACAATCTCAGTTCTAAACAGTTTCTTTGTGCTGCACTTCGTTTTTATGCCAACGGCAGCTTTTTAATAATGGAGGTGATGCAGAAAATCTTTCGGAGGCAACTGTATGTCATGCTGTCTGGAATGTTACTGTTGCACTCAATTACAGTAGAGTGTAAAGGTGTTCCATAGTCAGAGACCCACAAGATTGATAAAAGAACTACACAGAATGAAGGCAATAATTAATCTGTATCAAATTTTGAGACTTCCAGCTCTAATTGTCCATTCAGATATTTTAAGTTTAATTGGCTGCATGGCACTCACATTCCTAGATTTGCATGTTTTTGAGCCTCTCAACACTGTTAGGGCAACTGTTAAATAATGCCGCCTTTACTTTAACTTAAAATATAAATATAGCCTATTTGATTTAGTTAGTGTAAAGTGAGGTTAGCACAAATTATACGCCTACAAGAAAATCAGCGTCAACACATTTTTTTAGAAGAATGTGCGAAGCCAAAAGCTGGCAAAAAGATGAATGAACTTAGTACTTTCAATAACTCACGCCGCCACATCATTAATGGCAAATGTTGATTATAGTCAATTAATGCTTCAGTTGGATAAGGTTAAACATAAGAGTAATTTATAGCTGGACCTTACCTGTTTAAACTGTATTTTCTTACACGTCCTTTTTATGCCTGTCGTGTTGCACCTGGATGCATAATCAAACCCCCACTCCTCCCTACACCTCATCCTTTTGGAGGGTATTGAATGAGCGTAGAGAGAATGCAGCTTTAATTATCCGTCAAATAACAGTCATGTCACTCATGCATTGACTTTTTCAGCAATTCTCTGCTGCCAACTTGTTTTTTTCCAGCAGCAACAGCTTTGTTTCCTTTTGTTATTTACGGTTTAATATTCTCAATATGCTTTGATTAAAGATTTCTAATTCTACTAATGGGAAATGCGCATTCGAGGCTTATTTCCTGCCGTTGCCATAGTGAATCACGTTATCTGCCTTCCACTGATGAGGGCTTCTTTCATGCTCGTGATTAACTTAGAGTTGGTTGGACACTGAGTTTAGTTACCTGACTGATATCAGCTGTTCTGAAACCGAAAACACAGAGCATGACAGCGTGAGGTAGAACTACTCAGAGTAGCTGCTTTCTACTCAGGGTAGATCGGCCATTGTTTTTGAAACAGGGCCCTGATTGAGTCACCTGAAACAACATTGAGCTGAATGTAAATATCACAGGTACTGAAGAAAAATCCCCTAATGTCCAAATGTAGCTGTCTTTAGGCAAGGCAAGTATTTTTACATAGTACTTTTCAGTAACAAGACGATTCAAAGTGCTGTACATGAATAGAAAAACATTAGAGGGAAATATTACATAGGAAAAGAAAAACATTAGATTAACAAAGGAATAAATAGACTTCTTTAGGTTCACTGTAACAAGCTTCATCTCTAATATTCAAAGCTTAATTGTTTATATTCATACATTAACAAACATACAGAAGGCATCAAATCACAGCACTTAATTGTTTAAATTCATAATAATCCCAAAACAACTTTTTTAAAGCTACAACTAGAATAACTTTGTTTGTTTCATTGTAATAAGAATAAGCTAAGTAAATCATTGACGAAACTTCTTTAGGTTCACTGGAACAAACTTCATTACTAACATTCAAAGCTTAATTGTTACAATTCATATACAAAACTAGGAGGCAAGCAGAGTAAAGGAGAAAGCACAGCAAAGTTGGTGTTTGTGCATGTATGTTAGTGTAATTGTGTGTGTGCATGTGCGTTTGTTAGTATAGGTCCATGAACTGTGGCAGATAGCCCCTTCAACCATAGTCACCGATAGTAATGGAACGTTATCAGGCAGTTCAATAGCACTCTGTTCCAGGTCACAGAGTGTCTAGTTTATATAACATCCAGTAGTAATTAAGATTGTCGGCCTTTCAAGGCCGACATGGGGGACCCAGTTCGGATAACAGCATTTGTGTTATTTTCTATGTGTAGCCTTCAGCTTTTTAGGATCAATTAACATACGCATTACAATTAGAATGGAGCCGTGACTTTGAGTGGGTTTCTGTTAAAAGAAGATAAATTGATACCCAAATACATTACCGAAAAACACCTTTAGTCGCTTAAAACAGTTTTGTTTTTGTCAACTTTTAACTTGGATAAAATAAAAATTAACACAGAGCAGAGAAGTAACAATAAAACACTACTGTCATGATTTGTCTTTGGATGAACCCGGACAGAGCACGCACACACAGAACTAAAATTGAGAGTTTATTGAAAGGTAGATGGATAATGGCAGGTGAAACCAGAGAGGCAGGACTGGACTGGAGCAGAGGTGTAGATGTGTGCAGGAGCTGGCAAGCAGGACCAGAGTCACGGCAGAGTGAGTACTTGGAGACCAGAGCAACAGCAGGATCCGCCGCACGGCAGAGTGAAGACTTGCAGGTCAGAGTAACAGCAGAACCAGCAGCTCGGCAGGGTGAATACTTGCAGGCCAGAGTCACGGCAGGATCAGTAGCACAGCAGGGTGAATACTTGCTGGCCAGAGTAACAGTAGAACCACAGCAGGATTAGCAGCACGGCTGGGTGAATACTTGCAGGCCAGAACCACAGCAGGATAGCAGCTCCACCTGAAGTTCAGAGGTGAGAACAGGTAACATCCAGCGGCAGGCAGAGACTAAACAGGGGTAAACCAAGGCAGGAAACAAACAACTAGCAGGAGCAAACCAGGCAGACAGGCGAGGAGTGAGTGGAGTCTGATGACGGACAGGCAGGGAAGTGAAGACAGAGGGAGGCTTAAGTAGGGAGGCTGGCAGGTGAAGTGAGTCTGACTAATTAATGACCAACAGGTGTGACTGACTGCGAAGGGAGTGAAGGGTAACTGAGAGAGGAAGGAGGAACTGAAAACTAACAGTAACTAAACCCTGACAAGGAGGAAGAACTGAAAACTAATAGTAAACCAAAGCCAGATCAAAACTAAACCCTGACAACTACAAGCATTTGAATCATCTGTTTTTAGCTGCCCTTTTTAAGCTTTGCTACAGAGGTATATTTTCCTCCATCTAACAAGATTACCATCACCGTTATGTTGTGAAATCAACCAACAGGAAAATAACATCAGATCAGACTCTAAGGCTGATCTAAGGCCACAATAAATGTAAGGGACTGCTGCACTCTCCCCTCCCAAGTGACTGTTCTCCCAGTGGGGTGCCTGCTGAAAGTATAAAGCCCAGGGCCACAGAGCAGATTCAATTTATTTCAATTTTCAATTCAATTTTATTTATATAGCGCCAATTCATGAAACATGTCATCTCGAGGCACTTTACAAAGTCAAAATCAATCATATTATACAGATTGGTCGAAAATTTCCTATATAAGGGAACCAGTTGATTGCTTCAAAGTCCCGACAAGCAGCATTCACTCCTGGAGAAGCGTAGAGCTACAGGGAGAGTCGTCTGCATTGTCCATGGCTTTGCAGCAATCCCTCATACTGAGCAAGAATAAAGCGACAGTGGAAAGAAAAACCACCCATTAGCGGGAAGGAAAAACCTCTAGCAGAACCAGGCTCAGTATGAACGGTCATCTGCCTCGACCGACTGGGGGTTACAGAAGACAGAGCAGAGACACAACAAGAGAGACAAACAAGCACAGAAGCACACATTGATCGAGTAATCTGTTCTATATTAGATGATAATAGCAGGTGAGCTGTCTTCTCTGGATGATGTCTCAGATAACAGAATGCCAGACCAGGTGTACCTACTATGAAGAAAAAAAAAGAGAGAAAACAAAAAGTTATAAGCAGAAATTATGACAAGCAATGCATAATTGAAGAACAGTAGAACTCGATAGAGTGAGAAAAATAGATCCTGATGTCCTCCAGTAGTCTAAGCCCATAGAAGCACATCCCCATAGGTAGGTCATGGCAACATAAGCCACTCTAGATATAAGCTTTGTCGAAAAGGAAAGTTTTAAGATTAATCTTAAAAGTAGACAGGGTGTCTGCCTCACGGACCAAAACTGGGAGTTGGTTCCACAGGAGAGGAGCCTGATAACTAAAGGATCTGCCTCCCATTCTACTTTTAGAGACTCTAGGAACCACCAGCAGACCTGCAGTCTGAGAGCGAAGTACTCTGTTAGGAACATACGGGGTAATCAGAGCTCTGATATATGATGGAGCTTGATTATTAAGAGCTTTATACGTTAGAAGAAGAATTTTAAATTCTATTCTTGATTTAACAGGAAGCCAATGAAGGGAAGCTAAAATTGGAGAAATATGATCCCTTTTGTTGATTTTCATCAGAACTCTTGCTGCAGCATTTTGGATCAGCTGAAGACTCTGAACTGCATTTTGTGGACTTCCTGATAGTAAAGAATTACAATAGTCCAGCCTTGAAGTAACAAATGCATGGACTAGTTTTTCAGCATCGCTCCTGGACAGAATGTTTCTAATTTTTTTATATTAGAAACATTTAAATGACATGTCTTAGTCAAAAATAACACCAAGATTTTTTACTTTATTACCAGAGGCCAAGTTAATGCCATCCAGATTAAGTGATTGATTAAGAAGTTTATTTTTTGAGGACTCTGGTCCAAAGATTACAACTTCTGTCTTTAAATGCAGAAAATTTAAAGTCATCCAGCTTTTGATGTCATTAAGACATGCCTGTAGTTGAAGTAATTGATTGGATTCATCAGGATTTATGGACAAATACAACTGAGTGTCATCAGCATAACAGTGGAAATTAATCCCATGCTGTCTGATAATTTTGCCAATCGGAAGCATATATATAGTAAATAGAATTGGTCCAAGGGCTGAACCCTGTGGTACTCCACAAGTGACCCTAGAGTTTAAAGAAGATTTATTATTAACATGAACAAACTGGAATCTGTCCGACAGATAAGATTTAAACCAGCCTAATGCTTTCCCCTTAATCCCTACAGTATGCTCAAGTCTTTGTAGGAGAATATTGTGATCAACTGTGTCAAATGCAGCACTGAGATCTAACAGGACAAGTACAGACACAAGTCCATTATCTGAGGCCATGAGAATATCATTAGTGATCTTCACCAGATGCTCTCTTCCGCCACTGTTCATCAGTCACACTGGGGGAGGAACGTGCTTTCTCTGTCTGTGAGTCCGAATGGGGTTGGGATACCCAAAAACATGTGCTCAGCTGGAAACAGAGTCTGCAGTCTGTCTTCTGTGTAATCAGATGCCGTAATAAGGAACCAGTCTATACCGAAACCAGTTTTTGTTTTCGGTAAGGAAAGCTGAGCCGAGGCTGCATGAAGCGATTTCCTGTGGCTAGACCGAGCCACACTTCTGCCGTGCAGAGATCCACATGCTGCGACCTCTGCAACAGCAAGCTTCCTGCGACCAGAGACCCACATAAAAGAGTGGGGGCCGCTTTCTCACAGCTAGCCACTTGCTCATCGCCATTGGCTCGAACAGCTTTCAACCGGAGATCACCCCAGCTGCCTTGTCGCCACAACCAGAGACAAAAGGCAGAGGTTTGGCAGAGAAATGAGCAGGGAAAGTTTAGAATGGTTTACGTTTATTGTGTTTTTACTGTTTTGTTTTAAGGTTTGACTGAGTAAAAAGGCCTGGAGCTTACAGGCTAGCTTTGTTCTTGAAACAAAGCTTTGCTGATGTGTTTTAGATGTGTTTTACGGTTATAACAAACTTTATTTCCATAAGGGTTTTATACACCGATGGGACATTAATGTTTGTGTTTTCCGGTCCGCTCATTACAGGAAAATATATCTTAAAAGCATTTTAAATTGGCACCGAATGTCTTTTAGTATTAGCGCTATTAGCCGCTTAATAATGTACTACTACCCCAATTAAACGTAATTCTAGTTTGTTTTAAACATAATGCTTGTCGTCGTTTAGCTCTGCTATCACCTGATAGTGCTGTGAGCGTTAGTATAGCATTATAAGGGAAGATTAATGTCAATTTAATGGTATTTCATGTAACTTTAGGATTAACTCATCAAGATAATGTAAACACTGCCAGGATGCGCTCTGACACACGTAATTTCCGGTCGATCATGCGCTACAGCGCCTTCTGACTTCTTAAGTCACCATTAGGAGTCTTAATTATTTCCTGGAGAAATAATTGCATTAATAGAAATTAAGTGTCCTAAAGGTTATTGATTTTTACTGAGCAAATCATTCTTTAAAATGTTATTTCCTCAAATAATGTTTTATATAACTCAGATTTGCATTGTGAATGGGATGAACACATACCAAATATTGTTCTAGATTAGTTAAAACAATTTAACCTCATTCAAGATGAACTTTGGTTCTTTAACTTAAATCTGCAGTTAACCCAAGATTCACTGAATTATTCTATTGCTGATGGTTTTCAACAATCTTTATAGATACATAAATACTTTATTGCTCCCCTAGGGGAAATTCAGGTATCCCAAAAAGCTCACCGGTGTAAAAACCTAACATTTAACAAATACATAACAACAAAAGCAATCAAGTGTTATTTGTCCTTTTGTTATTTTGTGTGTACATAGTTTATTTCATCTTAGTTGCTTAGTAGTTTTAGTTACGTTTCACTAGCCTAGTAGAGACGATTTGTTGATTGAAATATAGTGTTAATTCAGATAAACAGCATTCCATAGTGATGTTCTATGGATTTTATTTCTGTTAATAAATTCTTGAACTTGAAGAAATGTTGTCACTCATTTATTCTATATGTGTGCAGAGTTTGCTGTTAAAACAATGCCAGTGTTCGAATCACCCTTTCAACTACTGTCCTAATATCAGCTGTTTGGGCTGATATTCACTGGACAATACCTAAGAGATCGAGTGTTATTTATAAAACATTAAATAACTTAAAAACATGCATAATGGCACAACACCTACCTGTTACACTACCCAAAAACATGACAACTGGCAAAATGATGAAGAGTTACACTGTGTGCAATAGTGTGGCATTCAGTTATTTATTAAAACTGTACGGGGAGGGAAATTACTGTGTGTGTGTGTGTGTGTGTGTGTGTGTGTGTGTGTGTGTGTGTGTGTGTGCGTGCGTGCGTGCGTGCGTGCGTGCCTGCGTGCGTGCGTGTCTATGTGTGTATGTTGTGTTTCAGGGATAACTCATTATGACTTTTAATGACTTGAAATTCAAACCACAGGACCCAGACTTGACTTTAGACTTGCCCAACTTAACTTATGACTTGACCAAAAGGTTTGAGACTCATTTGTAACCTATGAATTACTGACTTTGCTTCATTTCTGGAAACTGGTTGCATCTGAGCTTAGAGCCTGGATCTTTATATTGACAAGTGGCAAGAAAGCACATATACGTATCACTTAGTTTTAACAACAGAAATCACATGAACAAGGGCTTAAAAAATAATGTAAAAAAATAAATAAATAAATACTTTTGATTGACAGCATCATTACAGAATTGCTCCCATGTTGGTAAGCATTTTACATATTCTAGCTCTCAGCTTAAACCAATTTCCCGCTGTCACATATTGTTTATGTGCTAATAATAATGCAAACAAATAACACAGCAGCAATTGTGTTGATACCATTTTCTGTGTGAAACGTGGAATCTCATATCAGATGCACTCCAGAGCACCCAAAGGCTTTCTTACATCTTGTTACAAACGTCTGCTTTAGCTGATAAAGATAGAAGATGTACCACCGTCCTCTGATCGATAGCGGACCATCTGAGAGTTGTGCCCTTTCATCTCCAGACCGAATTGTCACCATTAGCTGGACGAGGAGACTGGCGTTGGCTTTAAAACAAAACCTCAAGCTGTAAAAACACGGATTGGATACAACAGCAAAATGCAGAAATATAAATTATCTATTAAAAGTTATGGTTTCATATTGTATAACATATATCTTTAGTAATCATTATGTCTGTGCTGCCAGCAGGGAGAGAGAATAGTACTCTGTATCATATCCAGCGCGGCTCTCTTCTCAGACAAGCCATGGGGAGGCGAGACAGAGAAACACAGTCTTACTCAGCTTGACTACTAATGAATGTGTGGAGCCCTCTGCCATTATCTGTAAAACTAGATCTTGCTCATCTGTCCTCCAAAAATGAACACGATACTTCCCTTTGCAGGAATAATAACTCTCACATGTGTAACATAAAGGCAGCAGGAATAAACCTGAAAGTGGGAAGAGAATTTGCAAAAGAAATTAGACCAATACATAATATTCACTTAAAAAGATGCAATAAATAAGATTTTCCCTGAAGTCTGTAATGCATGCAAATCGACAGAGGGCTGAATATTTGTAGTTAAAATAATTTGTTTGTGTCTGCTGAGTTGCAGGTACTCCATCAAGTGTGGTTTGCTTATTTTACATTCAAGTTCACAACATTTTTACTAACATCTCAACCAGGCACAGATGCAGTAGTTTGGGATTTTTTTTTCCAGTAGAACATGTCAACGGCAGACTACACTCCTAATTACAATTGTTAATTTAAAAAAGCAGACTGTAAAATTCAGAATTACTCAAACGTGATAAAAGGAATTACTCCTTAATCTTTTTTTCCTGTTTTTGTTTGAATCATTTAAATAAACTCTGCATTAATTTGAATTTTTGATTTGTTTAAAACTTACTTTGAAGAATACAGACAAGTATAACAAATTATATGTTTGTTATTTTAAAAAATCATTAAAGTGCATTGCCAGACTGAGTATCCATAGCAATTTGAGACATTGCTACTTTCTATAGCACAGAAAACCTGAACTCACAGAGTTATTAACGATAGAGATTGCTTAATCCCTCACTTTTTCCCTAACGTTTTTCAAAAAACAAAGAGAGCAAAACACATTAGCCAAAATTGCTTTCTATAGAAAAGAAAACAAAAAAAGGCACACACATTAAATAGCATAGTGCTGTGGGGAAAAAAAACTCTTACAGATCTATTCTGTTTTTCATTTTTTTTTTCAAAGTTTCAGATTTTTAGAAAAATGTTGATGCAAGATGCTACCTGAGTAAATACAAATTTACAAATGACAATTTAATTTATTTAATGAAAATAGTTAACCAAACCAGTGAAGACATCAAAGACCTCCTCGTTGTCAGAAACATAACAGGGAGAGGAGATAACTTCTGCAGTTAAAGTTGATCAAACAAATGAAATCAGAAGTCTGTATGAGACAAATACGTTTTCATGCCACCATAACTCCATCAAAGGCTCCGCCTCGGAAAGAAAACAGCTACAGAAATACTTTTTATAAGACAGAAAGACAAAGAAGTACACAAAATTAATAGCAGCAATAGCTCAAAATATGGTTCTGTCATGTAAAGAGAAACAGCTGAACCCAGAAACATTGAGCCAAGAGCAGAGTCTATGAAAAGACTAAAATACAGGGGGAAAAATTCCTTATAAAAAATAATTTGTATTGTTCACTATAACCTCAACATTTCGACCTCCAGAAGCATATCTAGAGGCTGTTCCTATCAACTCTTCTGACATTTTGAAATTAACTTTCAAAGTTTTATGCTTCTGCAAGCAAAATTTTTCAAACATTTACTCAGCTGTGATGTTTTGTATTGATATAGACCCCATCTGAGCAAAACCGACACATTTTGAAGTTTTAAATATTTATCAACCAGACTGTTTGTTTTGTTTTTTGCCATCCCCCTATAATTTGTCAAAAGCAAGCGCCTGGAGGGATTGTAATTTTCTTTATGTGTTCACGGACACTGCGCACTAATCAACAAAAGAGAGAAATGTGCCTCAGTTAAACTAATATTCCCTAATTTCTATCAGCTCCCCATTTCACAGCAGTGCTACCTACAAAGGAAGACTATTGTTTTGCATGTTGATTCAAAATGAGGCGGATATTAATTTTGGTGAACAGGAATGCCTGTTACCAGAAATAAATACAGAGTTTGACTCAAAGGCATGCCAGGGAACCAATAGTTTGTAATTAAACTAGCACATTAACTTACTAAGTTTATTTTTATGTGCTCCCTGAGGGGGAATTTTTTGGCATTTGTTCTGTACTAATTCAGATCCAAGTGCTCCCACTTCTAATTTTGACAGTCCCAAATATGGTGGTGTTTCCCAGAGAGGCTCTTGTGGTTTGAAATGTTGGGATATGTGTGTGTGTGTGTGTGTGTGTGTGGGGGGGGGGGGGGGGGGGGCATCACTGTCTTTGTAGAAGCTAATCTAGACACCCCAATAAAAACTCAGTTTTTAATCCGTCATTTCATGTAGATTTGAAGGCAATTCAAGAACAGTAATGACATAAATATGCATTTTAAAATTAAATTTAGCAGAAAAGTTCAAATGTGTGGACAGTTGGTAGAACTATAACATAGATGTGCTGAAATGTGTTGTAGCAGAGCTCCATAGTAATGAAGCACAATACTCTTACTGATGTTATCTAGAAATCAAAACAAACTGAAGTAATGGTACCATTTTGTATTACAGGCAAGATACTTAAGGGATTTTAGAGGAGTAGTTTTAAGTCTACTTTATTTCATGTGGAGTTTTTTCTCCATTTTTATTTCCATTTCAAGTTCATTTACTAAACAGACTCTGTTCAAGTTGCTTGAATCGTTACTTGGGTATATTTTTCACAAGTATTAATAACTGATAAAGTTCCGTTATAAAGTATGCCTCTGACAGGTTTTCTCCTAACTCCTAAAAAACATTACTGCATCGGGAAACACCACCTTAGGGTCTCTCCTTCCTATCCTTTGTAAACTGCTTACTGGAAAATTATGGAGGACCAGGAGAGTCACTGAAAAAGAAATACAGACATTTCAAATTCAGCATTTAAATCATACAATTAGAAATCCAATTTGAAAAACGTTTTGTAATTGCACATTTCCCATCAAATTATTTAAGAGGAATTGTGCATTGTATTTATTATTCCATTATTAAATACTGCAATTTGAAAATGTATTTCCAAATCCTATTTCACACAAATCATAAATCTGATTAGAAATAACTTTCCAGATCGAACATTTAAAAGGTAATTCATCCATCCATCCTCTTCCCCTTATCTGGGGTCGGGTCGCGGGGGTAGCAGCTTCAGTAGGGAGGCCCAGACGTCTCTCTCTTCAGCCACTTGGGCCAGCTCCTCCGGGGGAATCCCAAGGCGTTCCCAGGCCAGCCGAGAGACATAGTCCCTCCAGCGTGTCCTGGGTCTTCCCCTGGGCCTCCTCTCGGTGGGACGTGCCCGGAACACCTCACCAGGGAGGCGTCCAGGAGGCATCCTGACCAGATGCCCGAGCCACCTCAACTGGCTCCTCTCGACGTGGAGGAGCAGCGGCTCTACTCTGAGTCCTCTCCGGATGACTGAGCTCCTCACCCTATCTCTAAGGGAGAGCCCAGACACACTATGGAGAAAACTCATTTTGGCCGCTTGTATCCGGGATCTCGTTCTTTCGGTCACGACCCAAAGCTCGTGACCATAGATGAGGGTAGGAACGTAGATCGACCGGTAAATCGAGAGCTTCGCCTTTTGGCTCAGCTCTCTCTTCACCACAACGGATCGGTACAGCCAATAGGACCACATCATCCGCGAATAGCAGAGACGCAATCCTAAGGCCACCAAAACGAATCCCCTCAACACCTTGGCGGTGCCTAGAAATTCTGTCCATAAAAGTTATGAACAGAATCGGTGACAAAGGGCAACCTTGGCGGAGTCCAACTCTCACCTGAAACGAGTCCGACTTACTGCCGGCAATGCGGACCAGACTCTGACACCTGTCATACAGAGACCTGACAGCCCTTATTAAAAGGCCCGGTACTCCATACCCCCCACAGGACCCCCCGAGGGACACAGTCGAATGCCTTCTCCAGATCCACAAAACACATGTAGACTGGTTGGGCAAACTCCCATGCAAGGTAACTCCTTTTTCCATTTTCTTTTTCACTTTGCATTTCCAAATTCTTTTTGCAACTACATTTTCTTTTTACTTTACCCTCTAGATTTAGCATTTCCGTGTCCCTTGTGGAACACCAGGAACAATTTTGGCACGTACACAGTACCTCTTACCGTAGCCGTCATGTTGTGGCTGTTCCCTTTAATATTGAGTCTAAAATGTGCAATTACAAGTGGTTTTCAAATTGGATTTCTAATTGTATGATTTAAATTTGAAATGGTTGCATTTCTTTTTCAGTGACTCTCCTGGTCCTCCATACCATGTCTAATAAATCACAGTGAAAGAACAACATGTGTTACTCAAACCTTTTTCAGCAACCCATCTCTTTTCTATCGTCTATTCATCTTAAACAGGGGGAGAAGAAGTAATAATCTGTGAAGGTTTGGTACAACTCTGGGCATCTAGGTAAATCACCACTATATCAGCTAGAAAAAAGAAAAGGCCCGCTGAAAATGATTAAAATGTCTATCAGAATCTGGTATTTAATTTTAGGCAGAAAGTATTCAAACATAGAAGCAAAATACAATCTGAGTGGGCAAACTCTCTCTAGTGACCAGACAAGGACTTCTACTTGGCTACAGTTTATTTGTAACACAAAAGTACCGCTCTGGCAGAAAACCAGAATTAAATTAGGATTCCAGCTTTCAATGAAACCACTCTTTCAGTTCAATTCAGTCACTTGAACAGCTCCAAATCATAAGGAGAATGATAAAAAAGGCAGTTTTTTAATAAATATATTTGATAACATTTGTATATTTGAACTCATAGGCATGCGTTATTTGTGGTATTAATTGAGAGTTGAGCTGCTTGATTCAGTCATTATGGCTGCAAAGCAAAACAGAACATGCTTTTTGAGGGAGGAGCCATCGTTTCTGTTGGCTTGCCCTGACTGTTGGCAAAGTAAGCAAACTGATGCCATATTTTACTTCTGCTTTGTCAACAATCTCTGGACAGCTTGCAAAAGCGTTTGTGTTTGCAGCAATGCTCTGTGTTCCTTCACCATAAAAGCCGTACTGTGTGTTTTATGTAAGAGGGGGACAAAAACAGAATGCCTCGCATGCTTAGGGGGAGACATAAATCCTTAAGTCACTGGGAATATTGTTCATATTAGAACAGCAATGCTAAGAGTTCTTGTGCTAATAAAATGGGGTCGTAGGAATAGGGGAATGTGTCATATATACTGAGGACACAGGGGAACGTCTTTTTACCTTGCAAAGCAGCTAGATTCTCATGAGATTTGTTATTTGTTGATCTTAAGAGAATCTATTATTTTACAAAGCTCAGGGCTGTTAGTTTGTGCTCACAATAGAAACCTTAGACTGCTCTGCCTCTCCTGCTGGTAGATTCAGTGGACTTTTCAGTATACAAATATTAACAGAAGCTCACATTTTCTGTGATGCTCCGCTTCATTCACATGGTTCAAAAACATGCTCCTTTTGCTCGCTTTTTTTTTTTATTATTATTTAAATATTCCCTGAATGTTAGGTAAGTCATCGGTGATGCTGGCATACACGCGGACATCCAGTCTGTGAATTGTGTATCATTTCAAATTCATCATGCTCATCGCTGAGAAATGGCTTATGTTTGCTCCACAGCATCTGCATGGTATGCAGGTCGCGTGTGCTTTGCTGAACTGCTGTGTGTGGATATTACCATAGCCGACCCTTGTGTTGCTACCATGGTGTAACACAAGGGTCTAGCTATGTGTACCTGCACAGTCTTTTGGAATTTGATATAAGCTTTTCTTAGAGTAACTTTTTTTTATTAGTTACTCATTGGCATGGGGCAGTTATCACCAATGGTTGCAAAGGCTTTAAAAGGGTTCAGAGCCACAAAAATACTTTATTATGCCTTAGGGTCATTTTAATTTACTTAAGTTCCTAATGTATTGTAATGCCTCACTTCCCCTACTCCTGGCTGTGGCTGAGCACTACTGGCCAGCTGGCTGAAAAAAAAACTTTCCCTTCCTTACAACATAGATAAAATTGCATGTTTTTGACTGTTATATTCAGCAGTATGTATTAACACTCATTAAAAACACTCAGTCATCACATTGAGAGCAGAGGCACCACTATGTTATGTTGGCATAGTTAATTCTCTTTTAAAACCACAGTCATCATTTAGCATTTTGCTCTTAACTTAAGCAGCTGACAGCAGGTTTGCTCCCTGAGAACATTTTCTGACAAACCGTTCTCACGCACTGCAGTGTAGAATGATCCAGTGCAAGCAAGAGCCAGAGATGATTTTATGAAATGTGAGAACCCCACGAAAGATACAGAGGTAAAAAGGAGAGCCCAGCAAACGGAGAGCCCAGTGCTGCGCTTCATGTGTCAACCCGTTTCAGAGCATTCTGTCTGCAAGTCAGAAAACTGTGGGATTCACCATTGGTTACTGTTAGTATTTAACTTAATTTTATGGGGTCAAACACTAAAAGGAACATGTTCACAGATGGATATTTTAGAGCGCTGTAAAGTGTGCCATTGGTTTGATCAGATAAAAAAAAAACGAAAGCTCCAATGGTCCTGCTACATCCAACCTGAATTACGTTCCTTACACTTGACAGCCATTCTGGAAACGTAACTCCTCTGGAAAAACTCTGGCTTCCCCAGTCCGGATTCCAAGGTCAAAGTGGGCATCCTTTCCCACTTTGACTACGGACAATCGGACCTCCGAGTTCAAAGAAAATAAATACTGACAAGAATATCAGGAGCAAGTCTCAATCAAAATCAAAATTAGAACTAATCTTGAAGATAACATTATTAAAACTGTAATAACCAACATGTGCTATTATTTTAACAGCAGTGGGCTTCATAGTTGCATTTTTGTTTTAAATATGAATTAGATATTTTGTATACATGGTTGCTTTAAACTTTTGTTTTTTTTTATACATACTGTGGTAGTTATACTCACATTGTCATCATATTGTGAGCATCTATGGGCCTTAAAAATCTTCATGCAACTGAAAAATTGTTATGTTGGCAGCAACAGCAGCAAAATATGTATTGTCTGCATTGTTGACATTTTTTGCATGTCTAGCCAGAGTACTTTTTTGCTCAAGCCTTTAGACAGTAAGTCCTTTGGTTCTCATCAAACGACCGCTCTGAAGAGTCTGCTTGATGGCATTCTGCTGAGACGTCATCTTTTTAAAAAGGTTCTTCAATCTGTGCAGCAAATTTCCAAAGCCCTTCTAGTATGATTGGATGTCAGGTTATGTTTTGGGTTATCATTTCGCCAGCCCCACCCCATCTTTCTTGGTAAAAAAAAAACTATGCAAACCTGAGCATCTTGATCAGGGTGACTTTGAGGCCAGGAAGCATCAATATTTGCCTCCCACTACTATGAATTCTCCGTTGATCTAAAAGCAGCTATCCTCCTGATAGCAGCTGGTATCTAGAACATGCCCTTCTGCTGATGTTGGCAGGCTTTTTTTTTTGTTAATTAGCCTCTCCACCACAAGGCCAATGAGCGTGGCAAAGCATTCATGCGCTCGCACCGAAAGATCACGCTGGTCCATTTTTTTCCGTTTTATACTTCACATCGTCAAAAACTCCCCACATAAACACACACAGTCAGATCCATGCACACATCCAAACCAAAAGACGCCAATATTCTCTCTGCCTCTGTGAGGGAGAGGAGGAAAAGGAGCGGCACATTAGCATAAATCGGGATTACTATGCATGACTGTCACTTCAAAGATAATCAAACAAATTAGAAAATTCTTCAAGTGCTCACAAATGTTGGAACGTGTCACAGATAATCCACTTTGCTTTTATTTATTTATTTATTTATTTGTTGTTTTTTTAACAGGAGTAGTTAATATGTTTATGTAATTGAGAACAAGGTGGTGCTGCATAGCAATGGGAAATGTATAATTAATCAGGAGCAAAAGGGGACAACAGAGACAAAAAAAAAAAACATAGACAAATGTCTACGCAACAGATATAAGTAGAACCCAATAATCAATGTGCTTTCACTGCCATCCGATCATCATTTGCTTCCCAGATGTAGGTTTCTTCACGTCGTATGCAAATGAGGAGCAGTGAGAGAGCTGAACTCACAGTAGCGGCTTCTGTGGAAACACCCTGGTTTGCTAAGTATTAACTCAGGCTTGCTTTGTATCCATGCACCTATTGTCAAGTAGCAATGCACACCAATTTATGTCCTGATTGAACGTTTTTTACAACATCACTATGACATGATTTTACTTTTTTCATACACTGATGCTGATTTAACTTGAGGCAAGAATTTGACACGAGTAATGGAATATAACCATAAGGACGTTTCAATACAAAAACATATTTACCTGCTGTTCTGCCTTTGTGTTAAAAAAAATCCTATTGCTAATCAGTCTGCAGATAACACACTATAGTTGCCAGTATATTAATATAGTTGCCAGTATGATTAAATGTAACACGATTTGAGGAGAAAAGGGATTTTAGCATAGTTCGTGTCAGCCAAGCGACCCTGTTCAGGTGTTCTTTTACTTTATTCTGCCTTTATTCACATAGTTGATCTCACTGCCAAGGTGGGTCTCATTCTCAATACGAGCCTGTCCAGGGAGCATTTTGAAAATACATCTAAACAATCTCTACATACTTCAAAGGTGTGTAGGCTGACATTTCTACATAATTAATTTTAACGTGACCTTTGTTATGTTTAACACATTTATTAGAATCTGCGTTTTTGTTTTTGTTTACATAAAACCCTCTTACATTTGTGTATGCAGTAGTTTTACTTGGAAATTAGGATTCTTGCTGCACAACTGACATTCATTTGTGGCAACAAGCTGAACGTCATCTCTGATATCGAGGCAGCATCTTGCTGTCGGTGCGCAACCTGAAGAGCTCGATTGTTTAACCACACTTTAGATTAAAATGTGTGTTTCCATCCGTCAGTGCAGAACACATGTAAATATGTAAATAACTTGTCATATTTACCACTATTCTCCCAATTATTTTTCACCCACCAAAAATAGAGTAATATAGGGTGTTTATAACACATTGGTATTATCACAACAACAAAAAATTATTGAAATTACTTCATGATACAAAATCAAATGAGGCTGCCTTTAAATGCTGGATTATGCCTTCTGGTGCCTTTGCATTGTTTACAGATTATTTTTTGGACCTTGCAAATGTATAATTATTAGTCCAAGCTTAGACCACTGTCAGACCCAGCAGTTTTGCTTACTCTAAACCTAGACAAAATTATAAAGACGTATCATTGAGTGATCTAAATGAGGTTTGTATAGCTGTGATGTTGAAATCCGAGAGAAACTACATCAGACGTTGCAAAAAATGCAGCTAAATACAAGCCAAATCAGCAACTTATGTTGGTAGTTTCTGGATGCTAGTACCAGGAAAAATACCATTGTTGGCAGACTAAACTTACTCATGACAAGACCTGGCAGCAGAGACCCTCACTTGTGCTGGATTTAGAGGCACAAGACACTCAGAAAATTAGTGCAGTTGTCATTTTGATATAATTTCATTTCTTGCTGAAAAACTTCAGTTGTTAAAGCAAACAGCCTCTGGGGACTGCTCACTAGTCTGAATTTTGTCCATTTTTGATTCGCTCACATGCACACCTGACAAATACCAATTTAACCCCTGCTGATCCCAGAATCAATAACAATTAACCGCACGCCCTACTGCCACAGTAAAGCTGCTCACTCTGCTGTACCGCTCAAAACTGCTGGGAGCTTTGCTGCATGTGAATTTAACAGCTAAAACTTGTGTAAAAAAAACAAAACAAAAAAAACTCCTCCAGGCTGGTGCAATTGTCAGCTTGCCCAGTTAAATGTTTATATGTATTGTATTAAAAAAAGGGATCCACCAAGACTGTAAAGTAACCACATCGTATCTAAGAGCCCGGGGCCTCATCAAGCAGCCGTAAAGTTTAATAAAGTAGAATGAAATGTGATTCTCACATGGTGCCATTCATTTCCATAAGTTCTGTCTTTACTACCCTCATGTGTCGCCTCAGTGTCTCTTTGGGGTTGTAGAAGCTGGAGCGCACGCAGAACGCTTTCACAGCTCCAATTTCATTTAGCGTCATTAGAAATCCAATTCCCAGCAAATGACTTTTCAGAATTTCACAGCAGTCCCCTAAGATGTTCTTCCATGACCCACTTTTGTCTCAAGCAGCAACGGCGTCCTATTATGCTGCAGTTCACACAGTAAAAGCATATTCCTGAACAGTTCATATTTCTGAAAATGCTCTACAAGCATTTTTTTATCAACAGTATGGTTTCTTCACAGTGCTGGTGAAACTATCACCATAGTGGAAACTGGTTATTTGCTAGACCTTCCATGATCATTTAGAAATGCTGCAGCACCTTGTATTACAGTTATACATTATGACTACTCCGACCCATTCAATTTGTCATATTTCTATGAGTAATGGTGAAAGGGTAACACAGACAATGCCATTGGGACATTTTGTAAAGGTATTCTAGAAAAGCGGACATGATTTCATGGTAAAAGGAAAGTACGGCCACTTTTAATTCCAGGAATACTTTGTGTCAGGACTAGGGTGCTGATCAAGATTGTTTCCTGGGTGCATTTTTATTTGCTTTTGGTGTTACAAACATATAATGCTAAATAAAGCGCAAACTCATTTAAGGATAAAAGAAGTGGGAACTGATGACCTGAAAATACTCTACAAGTCCTTTCCAACTAACCCCTACTATCAGAGATTTTACTAATGTTTGGGGGCAATACTTTGCGATGCAGATATCTGCTCTGTACTGAAGAAGGTTCACTGACCTCAGCGTGGTTGGAGTGGCACCAACCTGCAACTTGATGTCTTTTCTCATCAATTCAGCCCATAATTATTTCACTGCCTTAAAGGAGCAATAAGTAAGGCATTTACTGTAAAATTAACCAGAATCCTTCTCATATGTCACCCCGGATGGAGGTAAAATTCCCTATAAAAAATTGCTCCCTCAACAATGTCTTAGTAAAATTCTTCTCCTTTCATATTTAGAGGTATGGTGCGAAACTACGTTGGTGCAGTGTGTAGCCCGTGTTTACTTCCTGGTTTTTGAGTCAATCCTATAAAAGTTCCCAGTGTTGCCAACACAGAGCGCAGCATTTGGTATTTGTTTTATGTTTGTAAAAGAGCAGCAGCCTGCAAACATGTAAGCCAAGAAAGAGAAGCGGACCAGAAATAGCCTAAACAATACCTAGGAAGTCCTCAGAAAGGTAAAACTACCTAAGGCTATAGTATAACTAGGATTAACCCCTTAAGCCCACCCTTGCCGGTACCGGTATGGACTGCTAGGGGCGGGGCTACCCCCCTTTTTGTCCAGTTTTCTAGTTAGGCAAAAAACTACAAAGTATCTCCTCGACAGGTAAGCACTAGTTTGTTTGTTTTTATACTGAACAAACAATTTAGCAGTTGGCTTATATAATTCCAACCAATAAGCAGAGACTGAAGTTTTGCATAGGGCCTGCCAATCTGACAACAGCCCATACCTATCCTGTGTAAGTAAAAATTCAGTGGGGTCAGGGTGTATTTATTTGGCTGTGTTTTACAGCAGCGACAAAATGACATAGGCTGTTGTCAGTGGCAGACTGGTGGCTCGTTTTGGATCTCTAGGGTGACCAGACATCTCCGATTTTCGGGAACAGCGCCCGTTTTGGACGACCTGTCACCTGTCCTTGGCAAAAGCACATTTGCTTCTGCCAGGGACCCCCTTTGTCTTCACTCATGCTCAACATCCTCATCTCTCTTAACTTGGCAACTTGCGCGACACTCTCAGAAGGGTTTGTGTGCTGTTCCGAATTGAAACACTAGGTGTGATTATTACTTATTGCTCCTTTAAGAAGACACCAGAGAAAAACAGAATGGAATTTTCAGGCAGTGATGGTGAGATCATCATGTAAGGCGAAAAAATTGAGACAGCTATGGCACATCAAAAAACAACAGTGCTCTGACACAGTTTCACATGAAGAAATGTATATCCGTTGTATCAATAAACATTGTATATCCAAAGGTGACACATTAATTCACGTAGCTCTAACGAAGTACATTTACAAAGTCGCCTTAGTGTATCATGTTGTGAAATGTGCTTCATTTGTTCATATTTTGGGCAAACGGTAACAAAAATGTTATCCAGAGTCTCAAACATCAAATTACGTAAAAAAAGGGGACTTGGAAAAAGTCTTAAAGTAGTATTTTTAACATGAAAACAGTTCTAATCATATTGATTCAGTAGGATCGCAGGCTAATTTTCCTCCAGTGTTTATGCTTAAACTCTGCTTTGCTTCTGTAGACTTGTCGTTCAGGTAGATCTACACGTGCTGAGATAATGTTTTGTGATGTCCCCATCTGTTAAATGGCTGGCGGCAAAAACAGCTGATCTGTCTCGGCTCCCCTCTGAAGATAAGCAGGAAGAAGGCACGGCGAACACTTCAAACTTTAAGCGTGAAATGAACACACTTGCTTTTCAGTCTGTGCAAACAAGCCTTAATAAAGATGATGGGCTATAAACCCTGTGCTCCACCTTTTTCAATTTCCTGCTTCACTGAGCATCCCGCGGTAGCAGGGGACCACCTATCCCTGGGAAGATCCTGTTCAAAGTGGCATCACCTCAGTAATGCGACATATATGAAAAGCGCAGAGAGAGAGGGATTTCACACTAGGGAATGTCAGACACTGACCAAAAGTAAATTAAAGGACATCAAAAAGCAGATATGGACCATCAGCTAAAAAGAAGGTTGAGGATTGGGACCCCAGAGGAAAGATCTGTCAGCAGGATGCTTAAATGAATGATGATTCCAAAAGAAATTGCTCTACTCAGGTCAATTACGCTGTTACCCCTTTAAAATTTAGTGCTAATGGGTTTAATGAATGCGTGACAATTGAGTTTATGGAGCGTATATCCTTGAAGTAAAGTCCACAGGCCTCACGGTGATCCTAAACATCGGCAGTTGTGAACCTGCCGGCTCTGACAGGTGGTCCTGCATTGTGGAGCGGGTGACCTCCCCTCATTTCCCTCGATGCCGTCAGTCAAAGGGAAAAGGGTGACGTTAGGTGCAAATCTCACCATAATGGAAAGGGCATCCGCACAGCATGTACGTTTTTTTTAAATTGCCTCCCCAAATCAAACATGCAAATAGGGTCATGCAAATTTAACCACATCTGAGTGAGTGAATGCATGGTGTGTAAAGGGCGGCTGTCTGGTCTACACACCAGTAAACTCTCCTGAGGAAAATAAGACAAATATGTTGTAGAGCGTAAGACTAAAGCATCTTAATCTAGATTTACCTGTTATTACTTATACCATCCGGTAAACAAAATGATTGCTGGGCTCTGAAAACACAGGATGTTTTGAATACATGTTTTTTCCCCCATTCTGTCTGATTGGCACACAAAAAGAACCTCCTGAGGTGTTCTTTTAACCCCAAAAACTGGGTTAATGCTGTTGGGACAGAATCGGGTTGCTTTAATCAGAGACGAGAAAGAGCCTCGTCATTCTTCACAGACAACTATTGGAAAATATATAAAACAACGTGCTAAAATTTCACCAAACTTCTTGCGCTAGATGAAATAACAAATGACATGATTGTAAAATTGTGCTGTGTGATAATGTTAATGTCTGATCAAAAAAAGGGGGCCGCAGTCTATGTGCTATTTATTTCAGTCTCACTGTGTTGATTCTCGGCGCTGGTTTAAAGCCTTCGGTCAGCTTGGCCTCGCCTGTCCGACATGTCCGACATGTTCGACATGCCGACAAACACTTCCACTAGATATAAAACCATAATAATGGATTTGTTGCGCTGAGAAGGGAGGTAGTGGGTGGAGGGGGGAAGTAGTGGGGGGGGGGGGGGGGGGGGGGGGTTTGGGGGCATGCTGGACCGGTTTTCCAAATATGGTTGTAGCCAATCAGACTGAAGTCAACTTGATAGAGCTGCATATCATTAGTGCAACCAACCCTTGTACGCAACAGGAACATTTAGCCTGACAAAACAACAAGCTGACGTTATTTTTTAAATCAAATACATTGAAGAATGTACATATGCAGCAATATCAACTACATGAAATGATTTTTACAGCGATGTCATGGCACCTTTAAATTCTTTTTGCTGTATTGCTGTAAGGAACCTCCGGGGTATTGTTTTATAGCGGTTTTAAATTTGATAAACAGGTGTTTGATACATACATAATTCCATATTCAGTTCGATTTTATTTATATAGCGCCAATTCACAACACAATTCATCTCAAGGCAATTTAAAAAGTCAAATTCAACCAAATCATACAGACAGATTGGTCAAAAAGTTTCATTTCTAAGGAAAGATGATCTGTCTTCCCTGGATGATGTCACAGCTAACAGATGATAGATAGATAGATAGATAGATAGATAGATAGATAGATAGATAGATAGATAGATAGATAGATAGATAGATAGATAGATAGATAGATAGATAGATAGATAGATAGATAGATAGATAGATAGATAGATAGATAGATAGATAGATAGATAGATAGATAGATAGATAGATAGATAGATAGATAAGCATTGTGATTAACACAGATGCTTCGTGAAAGCAGAGGTGTAGCAGATGTAGAGAACTGTGAATGTCATCTACATCTGCTAAAGTAAACTGAGGTTCTTTGGAGTTTGTGGAGTAGTGCTAAGAGCACTTTCTGACACGGTGGTATCATTAGCAATTTTCAGCTCAGTGGTCTGCCAGTACTGGGGCAGCACTAAGAGTCAGGAATATACTCAGCTCTTTCCTGGACTGTCCTCTGGACTCTGTGCAGGAAGTGAGTGGGTGGGTGATGTTAGCTTAGCAGATGTTACTCATAAGAACTCTCAGCTCTCGCATGACACAGAGGATGCATTAATAAGCTCCTTCAGCAAGAAAACACTGCACTTACACAGTGCAAGAAGCTCATCTTACACAACAAGTACATCATTCTAACAGCTGTCTATTTACTAGCAGCATCTGTTCATATACCACTGTGATGAAAGTTGTCTTTCAGGCAAAACAACATAGCAATATGTATGAAATTACGCTCTTAAATATTTATGTTAGTAATTTCACATCTTTTTATGCCTTAGTGTATTTATTTTAGTCTTTTGATGTCTTGTTCTTTTTAATTCTTTATTCAATGATCCAATGACTTGTTACTTTCCCTAGGTTGGGACCTTTTTCCATCCATCCATCATCCTCTGCTCATCCATGATCAGTTTGTGGACATAACTTCTCCAGGAGGGAAACTCATCTATCCATCCATCCATCCATCCATCCATCTTCTGCTTATCCAATCCAGCAGTGATCTATATCAGAAGAGATGTACATTTCCTGCAGCAAGTTCTGTGTCTTCTTTGGGTTTCCCCTCCAGTGGGACCTTCCAAGAAAGTTAAGCATCCAGTAGACATCCTAACCAGATAATCAAACCATTTTAGCTAACTTATGTTTATGCAAAGAAGTAGCAACTCTACTTTGGGCTCCGTGTTTAAGGTTTAGTCCAGCGCTGCCTACCATTATATTACAGCTCATTACAGCTGCTTTTCCAGGATCTTGTTCTTTGACTACTGATAACCAATCTATTGTTTGCATTAATTGCCAACAAGTCTTACATTGCAGGGAAGGTAATTTGACCTACTCTGCTTTGAAGATCTGATTTCTTTTATTCTCATTGGAGAGTTTTTGAACATGAATGACCTGTTTAAGGACATGTCACAGCCTCTCTAGGCTTTGTCTAGTCTAGACTTTGACTAGGCCACTCCAAAACCTTCATTTTGTTTGTGCCAAATGTAACAGCGGTACACACCTTCCAAAAAGTTCCCCTTTTATTGAGACAGTCTACTGAATATTTTCCTAAAGGCTTTGAAACTCTTTCACGGATGCCATTTTTTCTTTTTCTTACTATTGGTACATAAACACTGCTTTAGATGTTGTTCTGGGTAATTTCCTGATTTCCTGGATGAGCTGTTGATGCAGTCAAAAGAACTTGGAGTAATTTTGGTTAGTTCATCCGCAACTGGGAAGGTTCATCCATGTTTTCTTCATTTCTGGATAGTGGCTTTTGTTTTAGTTCGTTGGAGTCCCAAAGCATTAGAAAAAGCTTTGTATCCCTTATCAGAATGTTAGATATTCATGACTTTGTTTATCATCTGATCTTGAATTTGTTTAGTTCAAGACATTTTGCTTTTTGAGTCTGACTGGCTCCATGTAAAGCATGATCTGATTCTAAAGATCCACCTGGGATCTTAAACTGAACCATAAAAAAGTGTGTTTGTTTACAATTCATTTATGATTTACTATGGGTAAATTTATTTTTTCCACACATAGGGGCATATATTATAGCATTTTCCCCTAAATAAATAAAATCATTTGAAAGTACTTTTTCTATTTACTTAGGTTATATTTATTTAACATTTAAATTTGCTTGATTATCTGAAACTTTTAGTGTAACAAAAAAGCAAAAACAAATCTTTGAAAGGGAAATGCTATTTCACACCACTTAAATATTATTTTATTTTGAAGGCCACCTGATTTCTTGTACTGTTTCTAGTTCCCCATTCTGTACTTTGCAGTAATTATAATACATAAATTCTAAGCTGAGCATGTGTTGAATGTTCTGTGTTATTGCAATTGCTCTCGCCTGCTGTGTGAACGGCCGGCGATAATGTCAGCCGAGCGACTGCAAAAGTGGCTACGTCATGGCACCATTCGCATTAAGGTGGGTTCACACCGACCCCGTTTTCAGCATGCGGCACGACCGATTTATGTGTTATCCCTATGTGCAGGTGCAACGCAGGAGCGTTGCAATGCAAAACGATGCAACATACATGTTTCTAGCAATGCAACAGGCACTATTTTGGCGATTACAGCGAAATCACAGCAACGCGACAACTGCAATGGATACGAAGCAACAGTCACTGAAGTTGAAAAATCTGAACTTTTGTGTCTTGTCGCGACAACCAATCAGGAACTATATGTGCCTGTGACGTGGAGTGAAGGACTGCAGAGGAGGCAAAGCCGTTTTCATTCAACAAGCTGTTAGAGGCGGTCTGCGGTCGGCCTGAGTTGTATGACTCAACCAGTTAATACTAGCAGGCTTGGTACTATCACGACCAAGCCTGGAAAAGAATGAGTGAGGAGACTGAAGTGGCTGGTAAAACTTTAAAGTCAAAGCGTCACTGGATAGCGCCATTGTACTACTGTATTAATGGTTTGTAGCCCGCTGTGTGAATTGTTTGCGAGCGACAGCACGCAAATGTGGAGACTTGGTCGCTGAAATTGTGCTTGTGTGAACGCACCTTAAAAGTACAGAAACACAAATGAACTATGCAACAAATGCACGGAGGAGCAAACACAAATGGCAACAACAAGAGAACAGAAACAACATGGAAATGAGGAAAAGTGACAAAAAAGGCACCCAAAGACCCAAACACCTAAGGATCATAACATATTCAAAATGTTTCCTTACATGCTGAATAATCACACGTTTCCTCTTTTAAATTGGGTTTTGGGTACTGGACATGTTACACAGTGTGCATGTAGGGCACAGACGTAGTGCTAGAATGTGAACCTGCTGAATCTTTCAAAACCCCACTTGCTTTGGATAAACGTTAAAAAGCTCAATAAGAGCTGCAGTACAGTACTGTAGAACAGTAATCTGCTCTTCTTCTTGTTCTGTCCACCAACATACTTCACTGCCACCGTTGGAAACATGCTGTGAGCGGTAATGGATGTCTTTTCACCATTGCCTTTGTCCTAATTGGAACTGAGTCTGTGGATAAATAGGTCCATTTGGTATGCTCAAGTTAATGCTTGGGCCTTTTTGTCCAAGCAGATTCCTGTCAGCGAGTCTGTGTTGTCTGTTTCTCAACAGAAGAAGTAATCTAGTTTCCGTCATGGATAAATTCTTCTTCAAAACGATACACAATAAACATGCAGTGCTTTAAAGGTGATGAAAGTATCACTAAAAAAAGACTTACTGAAACAAGTTTTAACATTTTTGACCAAATGGAGCTTAGATTTTGTCATGTAATAAATAAATAAAAAAAACACGTTTTCAAGGTGGCTAGTTTTTTTAAAAAACAAAAAAGCTTCAACTCACATCTTTCTCAGTTATTCCAGAACTCTGATGTTTTTCAAGCAGAATCAAATTCTGCTGATTATAAAAAAATTCTTCAGATGAAAACTGAACTTTTCCATTGTTCATGGTTAGTGTAACAACATCTTGACATTAAAACCTTGAAAACAGGCAAGAAAATATGAGTAAAATATGTTTTCACTACTTAAAGACAATTCAAATAATGGCAACTGAAAATAAAATCCCTCTATCAATTTAACTTTCCAACAACACTGAATGGATAAATGAGGATGGATGGATAATTGTTTCAACTGAACGGCTTAATGCTAATAGGAAGTAGTTTGATTTATGTGATGTACAATGTCTAAACATGCACACTGAAATAAATGTATATTCCAGAAAGTTATATTAAGAAACTTTAACAGAAATAAATGTAAATGCCAAATTGCCAAGATTCCTAGCATTAGGAATATTCCTATTCCTAGTATTAGGAATTATTATGTGATGAAAATATCAAATTGCCTAAATGACATGGAAAATGGCCTCATAGTACAGTAGCCACAGAAAGATGCCATTTAAGCAAAACAACCAAAATTGCCTAAATGAACAAATGCTTAAATTAGGAAAAAGAAACTTGTAATGATACATGTATACAACAACCAAATAAACAAGTGTCCAGAATACCAAAAACATCAGACCCATAAAAAAAGAAAAATTATAAACACAAACAACATCCAAAAATGAAACAAGGTTCTCTTCTGTTATGGTTTGTAGCTTTGTGTCATTTTTAGTGATTTTTGATGTTTACTTTGGGCCAAACAGACCTTACAAAGATCTGTAACCAGGGGATGTTGGCTTATTAATTAATCCATATCCAACACTGCAGCCAAGCACTCAAACACTTTTGCCTTTTATTTTTGCTTTGTTTTTTTCCCTGATCTAATTATTTCTCTAAAATTATTTGATAATTATGCGCTAATCCACCATTCATTGTTATCTGCTTTATTCAATTAAATAAAGGAGATGGAGTGAGTACTCCAGAATGTAATAATCCTCCAGGTTTTGAGTTTTCCTCGGGGTCTAACCCAAGCTGGACATGTCACACACACCCCCAGGGCAGTCAGCCATAAGTCATCCTAATCAGGTGCCCACACACCATGTATAACGGGGAACTTGGATATTTTGTGATGGAAAATTGTTTGCACATGTGTCTGAAATCATGTTATGCTGAGTATCACCAGAGCAAGTTTGTACATTCAATCCAACATTATGTACATTATGCCTGTCATGTTTAGTAGTTGTTGAGGACCCACATGGTAACAGGACTCTGGTACACACATGATTGAGTGTGGAATAATAAATTGAACAACAGACAAAACTCACAGAAAGACACGAGGCACATCAACATGGGAACCAGGGCAAGAGCAACAGTACAATCCAGCAGAGATTGTGAGCGACTTAAACACTGTGGAGATGTTATTGTGGCTTGCAATCCAAGGTGAGTATAATCAACACAATGCAGAGCAGCTGGGGAGAAGTCTAAGCAGGGAGCTGAGTGAATGCTGTGGGCACAAGACAAAATGGGAACACAGAGGATCTAACTCAATATCCTCTGTCATAAGAAAGAACTAAACACCACGACACAAAGGAATGAACTAAGATGGAGAGACCCAATAAGAATAATAGCAAAATACCTAAATACAATGTCAGGAAAATACATTTGTGGGAAATTAACAATTCTGCTTCTTCATGTTTGCTTTGGTAAATGTATACACCAAGTCTTGTGATCATACCAATCACTTACACAAATGAGAAAATCTTGTAACATGTGACATAAATTATGGAAAACCATCAACAAATAAGAGAAAATATATTAAATACCTTTATTGTCCCACAACAGTCAAATTCGAGCGTGGCAGTGGCAAAATCACAAACCAGGCTGTCCCCCCCCCCATTGTCATAACATCCAGTATCCACAGCAACGGGTGGTGGGTTCACTCCAGACCGCTCCAGTTTGTCCTTCAGAAGTTAGTTGGGTGATTTGAAAGCACTGGAGAGTTCAAAGAACATGACCCTAAGAGTGCTTCTGGGTTTCTCCAAGTGGTCCAGAACTCTGTGCAGCAGGTAGATGATGGCATCATTAGGGTGACCACCCGTCCCGCGTAGCGCGTGCGCGCACAGCGTTTGAAGCCCAATTCATGCGTCCCGCAAATTGAGACCGTGTCACGCATAATCAATGCTTTCTCAAAAAAAAGTTGGTCGCTCTATCCACCTTATTTTCGAACGCGGAAGTAACTATGGCCACAGCTTCAAACTATTCATGACTGAGAAGATGACATGAAGAAGTGGCCTCATATAACGTACGAGGACATTTTAACCTGTTTTGTGTCACTTGGTGCGGACGGCTCTGCAGTGACTTTACCGAAGCGAACCTCCGCAGTGAAAAAGTTGGATCGGTGTTAATAAATATCAACAAGGATAACCTGGTATTCATGGAGGCTGATGGCCGTTCAAGTCAAAACTAGTCCGACGTTCACGCTGCTGGATCCTGACTGCATCAACCGGCTCTACCGAGACTACCGGAGCGCTCTGGTGCTGCGGCTCCAGGGGAAGCCTTCAGTCATGCAGCGGCGACCTTATGGAAGGTAGGCTGATGAATGGTCTGATTCAGAAACATCCTGGCTGTTGGCTCGTTGTGATTAGATTGCTGGTCAGTTAATTTTGTAATGTTTTGGATTAAACTGATGTTATAAGTGGACATCTAAACATTCTGCCCACTTCATGTTTTGGCTTGAAAAGGTTTGAGTCCTAAAGGTGACCCCAAAGTCCTAAAGGTGTCCCCAGAACACTGAACAGTTTTTTTTTTTTTCCTGCGCCTGCCTTTACCAACATCCAAGTTCACCATCCTTCCTCCCCCTTCTCGTTCTGTGAACCTCTGGAGTCGTGAGTTAAGACTTTTTTACAGTTCCTGTGGTGTAGAGCAACTACTGTTAATCCTTTAATTTTAAATTATAATATATTTAAAGTGAATAAATTGTAATGAAAAATAAATAAAATTAAATAGCTAAAGTAAATCGGAATTGGAAGTGCATCTGTTCATTGAATGTTCAACGTATTATGAATCTTTATTTAGAAAGAAATACACATTGGTTGGCCTATTCATGAGCATACATCAGCAATTACACATGTTTATGGGAATAGGGCATTATTAATTTACCATGTAAGGTGGTATGTGCTAGAAATGTGTAAACCACTATCAGTGAGTCTGCCCGTGAGGTGTGGGCACCGCCGCGCCAAGCAGTGTCCCACTTTGTCCCTCAAAAACATACCCCTTGTCCCCCCTTGGGCTTATTAGCAGGTGGTCACCCTAGGCATCATCCACCCCGATGCGAGGCTGGTAAGCAAACTGCAGTGGATCCGATGAAAGATAAGTTTATACTAGGGGTCACAATGCCGATAGTGGTATCAGCATTGGCCTGATGCCAGCGTTAATTAGTAATACTCGTACTTGTAAAAACAACCAGATACTCTGAGCAGATACCAGTTGTGGCAGATTTTCTTTCTGAGCTGGGCTTCGCTGCACCACAAAGGCTAGACCACACTCCATGCCAGGATGTGGTGCTGCAAATTACCTTTCACTGGACCTACCAAAAAATAAATAGTAATGGAAGAAGACGAGAGAAGTTAGATGGCGGAAAGGAGCGAAAAATTGTTTGGAAATATTTCAAAATAAATACAGAGGATTCTACAAAAGCAAACTGCTGTGTTCAGCTACGCTATAAAGAGGAGGAGCGAGGAGGACTAAACACAACTTTGAATTCCAAGAGTTTTCTGCTGCTAGCAGCCCCCGATCACAACCAACACTGCAGCAGGTACTACAGAAACATGACAAAATGGCAACGGACAATCCATGTGCGGTAAAAATAACCGAAGCTCTTACTGAATTTATCACCCTGACGTTTTCAGTAGTCAATGATGTTGGATTTCGTCGTCTTCTCAACATCTTGGTATGATATTCCCAGCCGCCACCATATTGTTGAAAAGTCATCAGAAAAGTTGGACAAAGCACAAAATGCTTTGTAGACTTTTCTGTGTTAAGCTTGACGACAAGCAGCGTCAGTCCATTGCTTATCATTAGTTTAACTGCACAGTGGATTACTGAAGAGTTCACGCTCCAGAGAGCCATGTTACTAGCAAAACAACTTTGGGGTTCTCTGTTCTCTAGCAGTGCCATTGCAGGTGCATTTGAGGATATGCTTCAGACATGGAATATTCCCAATTCTATTCATGTTGTGCTCATGGACAATGCTAAAAACATGATCAAAGCACAGAATGACGCTGGCCTCCCTAGCCTACCATGCATCGCTCAGACCTTCCAGCTGGCTGTTAATGGGGGTCTTTTGGCTCAGAGAAGCGTAGCTGAAGTAGTTACTGTTGGACGAAGAATAGTTGGACATTTTAAAAATTCAACCTTGGCATACTTCCATCTGGAAGATATTCAGATGCAGCTAAACCAACCCATAAGAAGACTCCTGCAAGATGAGCCGACCCGCAGGACTAGCACCTTTTACATGTCCGAGTCTCTACTGGAACAGAAGCGAGCCTTGGGAATATTTGGATCTGAATATGAGCTACCGGATAAACCTCAGTGCTCACCAGTGGATGCCTGTGGAAAAGACTGTGGGAGTACTCGCTCCATTTGAGGAGTTAACGCAACAACTTAGCTCCGCCGAAGCTTTGGCCTCTGATGCCAGACCTTGCTGTAACTGTGCTGCAGAGATTTTTGAGCAGAGAAACCGATGAGGACCACGGCATCAGAACCATGAAGGGAACCTTAGCAGCAGAAGAGACGTTTTTGTGACTCAGAAAAAAAAAACACTCTACTGCATAGCAACGTTCCTCGATCCAAGGTATATTAATGTGTTAAGGTTAAATATCAAACTTTTGGCATTAAATAAATATTTGCATTATGCACTTTAATTTATTTGAAATTAAAATGTTGAAGTTCATTTGAACAATTATTACTGGTTTAACTGTAACTAAAAAGTACTTTATGTTTTAGGTACAAAGATTTCTTTTTCTCAAGCATCAACCCTTCAGAAGCCAAGAATACGGTGGTCACGGAGCTCCAGAAGATAGAGGAGAGATAAGGGCGGGGGGGGGGGAGGAGGAGGAGGAGGAGGAGGAGGAGGAGGAGGAGGAGAGGATGGGTACCAGCAAGATGCGGGGGAACCACCAGCTAAAAAGATACTCAGGACCCAGGCCTGCGGCAGTCCCACTTTGGACAGTGTCTTTGAGGAAATAGCACATGAGCAAACAACAATGACCAGTGCAACATTGGGTCCTGTCATACAGGTAGAAACGTGCATTAAAGAGCCCACAACATCACAACAGAATAAACCAATGAAATACTGAGAGCTTAACAAAGTGAGGTTTCCCATTCTGGCCCAAATAGCACAAAGATACCTATCAGCACCATGCACCAGTGTAGACAGCGAGAGGCTTTTTAGCTCAATGTCATATCATTGATGAGAAAGGAAACAGGCTCACAGCTGATAATGCCGAGATGCTTCTTTTCATTAAGAAGAACCTTCCTCTCACTTTTTAAAGGTGGCTTAGCTTTCATAGATGGCACTAATGTATGTAGCAGTGGCTTTGATGCTGCCTTTTTCTTGCTTGCAGAGCAAATGAACATTTAAACAGAACAGGTAAGCTCATTGTAAAAGCCTTTTATCTGGCTCTTTTGTTTTGAGATTTGCCATAACTGTTCCATTTATCTCTGAACTGAAAGTTATTGCACTTTATTCCTATTCAGTGAATTTCTGTTAAATGTTTAAAAATGAAGCAGTCTAAAATTCTGCTGTCAGGCTCTAATATTTGCTGAATGTGTCACAGTTTACATTCAAATTGAAATGTTTTCTGGTTGCATGTTATGGAAAATTGCTAAAAAGAATTGTGTTTAACTTTTACAGTTTATTTTAAATGTATGCAACAGCATGTGTTTTTGCTGTAAATGTTATATTTTAATACAATCAGAGAGGCTGTAGGCCTGTAAAGCATGTATGTACAGCATTCCACTTTTATTTAGTAAAGCAACCTTTTTTGTATCTTTTATTTTTTTGCTGGGTAAACATCTTCTTCTACCTCTTTAGCCCACCATTTATTTCTGTGTAACTGCCATAGACACACCTACTATTCTTGAATACTCCTATATTCTTGAATGTGTACAATGTGTACACAGGCCATTTTGGAAGTATGACATCAACTGTCTCCTTTTACTGTATTATGTTGAGTGCCTAGATAGCAAACGCATGAACAAATTTCTCAGCATCATGCTGAGAAAGAATATTTTCGAATTTAGTGATGTTTAAAGGATGATAGAAAGTGGCTCTAGAAACTTGTTCTATAAATGAATAAAAAAATAAAATAACTGCTCAAGTCCAAAATCAATCACTTCCATTTTATGAGGGTTTAGTGACAGAAAATTAGATTAAACATCCAGGCTATTATGTCAAGGAGACATACTTGTAATCAGGTAGCTGGTTGAACTCATTTCGTTTTATAGATATAGGTATAACTGAGCATCATCTGTATAACAATGAAAATATCTCTCCTGTTTTCTAATTATACAACCCAAAAGAAGCATATACAAGTGAAAAGTATTGGACCAAACACTGAAGTTTGAGAAATATCGTAATAGACTGCGTTTTTTGGGGGATGATTCTTCATTCACATAAACAATTTGAATTTGACCAGTTGGATAAGACTTAAAATGTTTAAATCTGATAAGATAGTTTGATTGATGGTATCAAAAACAGAAACAAGTCCACCTTCGGAGGCAATCAAGAGATCATTGCAAATGCTTTCTAGGGCTATTTGTGTACTATGTCAAGACCAAAATCTTGACTGAAATCCTCCAAACAAGCAAAATGTCTGCACATGACCACCCAGTTGAAAACCCTGAATCTTATCCAGAATTTTAGAAATGAAGACTAGATTTGAAACTGGTCTATAATTTACTAAAAGTCTGGGGTTGAGACATAGTGGCTTGATTACTGCAACCTTAAAAGTTTGTGACACACAACCTGCTGAAAATGATAGACTGAGTATGTCTAGCACAGCACTGTCTATTAAAGAAAATGCAGCTTTAAAAGTGTTGAAGGGATTTAATCTGATAGGGAGGGAGGGAGGCTTAGAAGAAGCAACCATTGCTGACAGTTTCTGTCGGGCAGAAACTGTTAAAACACAGTTCAGATCTCAGACACATTTCCATAGATGTAATGTATCATAGATCCATAGATGTAATGAATCAGAATCAGTCTGATTCTGATTCTGATATGGAAATGTAGGAAAACCTTTCTTATACAGCCTTCAATAGAAATGAGATGCTTACTTACATCCCCAAGTTTATTAGCATTTGGTTAGAGATAATATAATATTTAACATTTAAAACACATGACAGGAAACCTTTTATATGTGAAATTATGTCCATATTTGTTTCACATGTGCAAACTATATCCTGTAGTAATATAAGGGGTGGCCTAGTGGTTAGAGCACAGAGCTTCGTTCCCAGAGGTTCTGAGTTCAACTCCCACAAGCTGCCATTCTGGGTCCCTGAGCAAGACCCTTAACCCCCCATTTGCTCCCCAGGCACCACACAGTGGCAGCCCCCTGCTCCCCAAGGGGATGGGTTAAGATGCAGAAGTGAATTTCTCCATTGTGAGATCAATAAAGTTCAATTATTATTATAAAACATGAGTTTCCAATGTGGAAGTTATTTCCTGTGATAAAATGTTAAACAGTTGCGGGAAATCCTTCATGTGAAAGTTTTTCACATAAGTGGATAGCATTAGGAGAGTTTCCCACATTTGAAGCCTGTTTTTGATATTACACCTTTTGCTATAATTATCCTCATCTGGGCTTGTGAACAACATGTGAACTGTTAATTTTAAAAATAATATTTTGTAAAGATTCCCTGCCATAAACAATCTTGCAACGTCTGGGTATAAAACACACAACTCTAGAGCATTTTTATATAGATTGGAGATAGATTGGATAGATTAGTGGCACCAGCACGCAGGCACGGATTGCTCCTTCTCTTGATTTAATGTGCATCAGCTCTGCTTTGCGAATTGCACAAATTATGTTGAAAGGCAATGCAGTCTCAGATAGGCCATCATGAACAACAAATGAAGCGTTTTTGTTTATTTGTCTCTAATATATGTCACTGCAAACATGTCAGTTTATCAGAAGCAGAGTTTTGTAAATCATCTCTGACTAAACAGTCTAGACGGCTGTGTTGTTTTGGGCTAAATGTGACAGCAGTTTAATTAGATATTCACATTGTTGCTGCAGAGTAAATACTTTAGACAACACAAATTCACACGGGCAGAGAGGAGCACCCTGGCACATAAACAGAGTACAGTTATGGCCCTTAGCAAGAACACTTGATTAAGCGGTTTTAGTACCCTTCACTCACTGCAAACCCAATATCTCACTCACACAGCATCAGATATTTCAGAAGACTGTATGCTGGGGTCTTGTAGGAGTATTCATGCATGAAATTCAAAGTCAAGGGCATGGGGAAGCATTTGGAGAACACAAAGGGGTTGTAACTGATCACAGTGACTTGATATACGATCAGGAAACACAGAATTAAAGAGTCATATCAATAAATGAATAAATGAATAGCTTGCGGCATCAAGTCCTCAAATAAAGCGGGATAAAGTAGACGAAGGAAATAAACTTAGTTTTCAAAAAGCAATCCCTCACTTCTTTACAGACGTTTGCAATAACTAACTTGAGAGGAGATCAATTCTCCTCAGCCCTTTCCGCTGCTCCCTCGTTCATGGGTCACCACCGCACATCCTTACAACTTGCAGACAGACTCGGACACGGTTTTAAGTCGGACACCCTTCCTGACTTAACCAGGATTTGAACCCTGGTTCCCTGAGGACCTACCCTGCTGTACCACAGGGGGACTACAGAAGTGTTTCTGATACTTATTCATAAAGACACATAATTCTGCTATTGACAGAAGTTTGTCCTAAGTGCACCTTTAATTTAATTTGTTCAAATAATCTGTTTTTGTTGGTAATAAAAAAAGGATTTCATGTCCCTGCAGATAAAATCTTTATGGTTTGTAAAAGTATTTGTTGCAATTTAGTTGTACAGGCTTTAAAAATCCTATTCCTTAGTGTGGCAGAATGCACCTAAGGAATAGGTTAGCACACAGCTTCAGCTGCTTCAGCTAGGAACCACTGATCAGGCCCGAAATCTGGGAGTAGTGATGGACTCAGACCTGAACCTCCAAAAGCATCTAAAGACAATTACAAGGTCGGCTTTCTATCACCTGAAGAACATTTCCAGGATTAAAGGGCTAATGTCTAAGCAGGATCTGGAAAAATTAATCCATGCATTTATTTTTAGTCAAATTGATTACTGCAACGGTGTTTTCACAGGTCTGCCTGAAAAGTGGATCAGACAGCTGCAGCTGATCCAGAACGCTGCTGCCCGCGTCCTCACTAAGACTAAGAAAGTGGAGCACATCACCCCAGTTCTAAAGTCCTTACACTGGCTCCCTGTATCTCAGAGAATAGACTTTAAAATACTTCTGTTAGTCTATAAATCCCTGAATGGCTTAGCACCTAAATACATCACAGACTTGTTATCAGTGAATCAACCATCCAGACCACTCAGGTCTTCTGGCTCCAGCCTTCTCTGCATACCTAGAAGAACCAGAACCAAACATGGAGAAGCAGCATTTAGTTCCTATGCACCACTTATCTGGAACAAACTTCCAGAAAACTGTAAAAGTGCTGAAAGCCTGAGTTCCTTTAAATCAAGATTAAAAACACATTTGTTAACATAAATCAAGTGGAGCACTATGGCGAAAGCTGTTTGCTCCACTTGTAAAAGCAAAATCTGTCGAGCTCTATCTGGCATTGAGACATCAATTCCTATTGCCACATTGCTAGACAGGACACTGGGGGAAAAAAAAAAAAAAAAAAAAAAAAAAACACATTTGTTTAGGATTGCCTTCGACTGTTCTAATTGAACTGTATTACTGAAATATAGTCAGTTTACTTTGTATTCCAACTGTTCTTAATGTTTGCTTTTAGTTTCTATTTTCCCATGTTCTATTTTGTTTCTACATTTTATTCCTACTTGCTTTTATTCTGTTTTATTTTCCTATATTTTAATCATGTAAAGCACTTTGCATTGTCTCTGTACTGAAATGTGCTATATAAATAAATTTGCCTTTGCCTTTGCCTCTTAAGGGGCTCTCACATCTTAATGTGTCCATGGTCTACTTTGAACAACTATTATGACCGATTAAAGTCAAGCTTAGATGAATAGGTCATAAATGCATACTTATTTTTCACATCCATGCTGTTGTGTGACCCTAGCCTTTTAATTTCTGCTCTGCAAAATACACTTTATAGTCAATCCATTTTTTCACCTTTTTTCACATTCTACATAAATTAGTTTTTGTTATGCAAATATTTACACATAAATTGGTAAAGCCCCTTTGAGGAAGCTAGATTTCAACAGTTTCTCATTCCCAATAACGGACTGGTTTATATTTGTGATAGTCCTACTTTCAATGTTATTATATACTTTGTTTGATTATATTTATTCTGCTCTGTAAATTACATTTTCATTGATTAATTGATTTTACTTGACTTTGTTCAGTAACCCCTCGCCCACTGGCTGCTGCAGATAGGCACCAGCCCCCCGGCAACACTGCAAGGATTGTGTATGGACAACAGGCTGAACATTGGTGGAATAAATGTCAATAAGGTTCTGTATTTCCTTGCTCCTTGGTGATGTTTCAGTAAGATTACAATCAACCTCAATGTTATTTGAAGGTGATTTAAACTGCAACTGATTTTACAGCAAGTTCTGGCCAGTGTTTGGTATTGGTGATAACCAAATAAATGATTAGACAGCTGTTATATCTATTCTATATCTGGAATACAATTACGATGTTGATTACAGTGCCTCACAAATGTATTTTATATGTATTGTATGCAGTAGAGCAACACAAAGTAGTGCAAAATTGAAAAGTAAAGGATACATGGTTTTCTAAATTTTCTTCAAACTGAAAACATGTGTGTGTAATTTGATCTCAGTAGAAAGTAATGTTCTCTAACAAACGTCTGAGGCCTTTATAAGATAGAGATAGAGATGTGATGAGATTAAATCCCACCTAGGTGCAGTCTATTTTCTAATAAGGGGACTTCTGAAGGAAACCTTTTGCACTAGAGTTTTAGTTTCAGTTTTATTTGTAAAAAAAAATATAAAAACCATGCATCATTTTACTTTAACTTATGAACACGTTTTTAGGATAATGAACATTTTTGCAGGGCTTTGTGTCTTCTAGTACATTCCTTTGTAGTAACTTATACAAAGTATTACCTTCTCCCTCGTTTTCTCTAATTCAGTTCAATTCCAAAATACTTTATTAATGCCAAAGGGAAATGTAATAGTTATGATAATAAATAAAAAATATCACAAAAAGAAATAATAATATAAAATTACGGCGGTGAAAACAACAATCCCAGTAAAAGCTCAGTTTAGTTCCATATTAATTGCAGTTTTACTGAAATGAACAGTAGGTCCATGCATAAAATGAGTCCATATAGCAAATATTGTTTAAATTACACAGTATCTATCTAATTTGTCCTTGTCGTTGCTGCTGACCCTTATGGCCTCAGTAACATTTTGGATCAAAAAGTGCCCAATGCTTCCTGACAGATGGTCAAGTGCACCAGTCATTTCCCCGACTACAGGGGGCCACCATCTGAATGTACAGGCAGGGGGACATGCAGAAAATCCTTGGTATCACTCCGGTTCACTATCCCGGTAGTATTTGTTTTCCAGATAATTTGAAGTGTTTTCTTTTTCTTACAATGTCAAAACAAAATCCTAGGTCAAACTGTTTATGCATCATTCGTTCCTCTTCTTGCCGTTGCATAAATCGGAGAAAACAGGATGGTAAAAATAAAGCAACTTGTATTTATGTGACATCTCACTCCCCCATGCTGGATGGTGGCTCAGCAAGCAAATTGCAATTTATGAGACACTGAACTCCCTGCACAACGAACTTGGATTGTTTGTCTGAGATACAAATTCAAAATACTCTTGAGGAATAATCTGACTCGCATGAATAAACAGTTGGAGATAATCATCCCCTCATTGAGAACCAATGAAAACATTCCCTGGAGTCGCTCCAACATGATCCCCACCAGTATATTAATAGTTCTGGGGACAACAGCACTGATAGAGACAGAAGGTTAACAGCTATTGGCCCAGTGTGACTCCCGGGAAGGCAGAATGACCAATTTCTGTGTTTAATAGGGTCTAATTAAATCTAAGTCTTGCTCCAAAACATTGCCAGTAATTTTTTTGTTCAGTGTAATGAAACTGCAAGAGACTGTTTGCTCTCACATTCTATTACTTTTACGTTGCTCATATTTGTAAATATAAATGTGTTTTTTGGATTTCCAGCGTCTCCCACATTGCAGCAAATTCTCATTAGTCTGAAATAGACTAATATAACTATGTTTTTGCCTTTCCTTGCAAGAGCACGAGTACTTTTTGTGCTCTGTTCCTTCATCTGTCAGCGGGTGCCCTTCTATGATGACCACAGAAGCTCCATTAGCAGCCACAGTCCTGATTGATGGTCCACAGTACTGTGATGGAAGGCTACCAGTGCTTTTCTGAACCAGCAACATGCTTATTGCAACAACAGTTCACGCCACAGAAAAGGGAAATTGCTATGCTGATGTCCCGAGGCTTAGATTTGAATCAGTGGTGAGCTCAGGAAATGTCAGAAACTTATCAGGGGTTTTTTTCTGAAATTTGCCTGCAAATATGCCATATCTCTGAAGGAGAATGTTTTTGAAAACATGGCTGTGAAGATAATGAGAATTTCATGAGCGAATGTATGGAATCACAATAAGTTCTTTCATGTAGAGCTTTCATAGAGTTTGGACAGGCGGCTTTTCAATACAAATACGCTGGTTGTCCATTATAAAATCAAAAGAGTGAGTGCAAAGTTCAGTTGCTGAGGCTCCAAATGTGCACTGAACCACAACCATTATTAGTTCTATAATCTATCATCACTAGCCTACATCATCACTTTACAACTTCAAATGTTTAATTCTGCTTGAGTTGTTGGTAGTTTTATTTAGTTTTCCGAATTCTAGTAATATGTTTAAAGGTGCAAAAGAAACAGATTTCTCCAGCGAGGAGGAAGAAATTTTTGTCTGAGAACAGTAGCTTGTAAAGATTGCTTTATTTTAGCAAATCATGCGGTAGTTGTGTTAAACATAGTGGCAGTGAATTGAAGCATCTGAAAATCTAACCCTACTACATATAAACAGTGATGGGAATAACGGCGTTGAAATAAACGGCGTTACTAACGGCGTTACATTTTTCAGTAACGAGTAAACTAACTAATTACTTTGACTGTCACTATAACGCCGTTATCATTGACGACACCCCGTTACTGCACGTTACTCAAGTCGCACAATGAACTTTTTTTTTTCACTTCATGATAGGACTCGTGCGCATGTTGTCATGCGAGAAGCGAGGATGAGATAACCTCTCAGCAATTATTGGCTGATGTATAGTAAGATTACGTCTTCAGCCAATCAGAGAAATTGGGTAGGTGAGGGTTTCCGCATTCACAGTGGCGGGTGTTTAGTGCTTGTCACTACCCGATCCGTACGTACCGGTAGCACAATCTGTTCCATCAGCTCATTTGCGCGTTCCGGTAGGCAATATTTCGTTTTTCTTACTTTTTTATTCTTTTGTATTTTGCGGCTACTATAATGACGAGGTCTTCTCTAGGTTATGATGTGTACACCAGAGGGCGCTAAAATCTCAATCGATAATTTTACTTTCTAATAAAACAAATGTTTAGTGCAAGATTATATGTATAACAAAATTCACCGTATAATTAAGGATGAAAATATTTTTTTCCAGTCCTGTTTGAACAAATAATAAAACTAATAGAGTGCATTCATCAGCAAACCTCTGTGCAGGAACTTGCAGGTACAAGCTCTGAGAAGGTGGGGGCTGGGGGAGGGTATGGGGGAGAGAAACGAAAAAGTAACGCAATAGTTACTTTTACTGGTAACTAGTTACTTATATAGTGGAGTAACTCAGTTAGTAATTCAGTTACCTTTTGGGAGAAGTAACTAGTAACTATAACTAATTACTTTTTCAAAGTAACGTGCCCAACACTGCATATAATCAGCCAAATGTTAGTAATGTAGTTGTCAAAACTTTTTTTTTTTCCAAAGACACCATCTGTTACACCACCTGAAGTCTGTGGATCTGCTACTGTTGTTTATCTCAACACCTTGTTTGGCTCTAAAAAGTCAAAACACCAATACACAATCTGTTGTTGATTTAGCTCAGACACTGAGGAAAAAAAAAAGTCGTTGCTGAAGCTAATTATTGCGGGTAAACATTGAAAAGGGACATCTGGGAAGTGTGGTTATTGATTTAATTACTAAAGTAATTTAGGGATGTCAGCAGATGTTTTGCATGGACAGAGGAGACAAAAGTAAAAACCAAGGTAAACAAAGCATTTATCTGAAAAACTTTCTGCTCACAAAAAAAAACACCTAGGGTTACGTTCAAAGCCTGACCACTGCAATCACCATGACATGAACTACGCTGTCCACCTTCCTTTGAAGCAAAGATTTAATTAAACTCTTGCATCATAATCCTGGGATTAAACGTGTGTAGAACGGAGAGCGTTTAGGTGGCTGTGGTTAAATGTGTCTGCTTCATCTGTTTGCTTTCACAAATCTGCTGTGAAGAACACTCAGCTCAGATGCCAAGGTAACTTCGAATGACCTCACCGGATTGTAGATTTAGTTAAGGCAAGCTCTTATCCTGACAGATGGTGGTAGTTTTAAATTCATTACAAATTTCACCCAGTTTGCATGAAGGATCTTTAAAAAGAGAACGGGTGCCCAACCCATTCATTTCTGTGCTGCCTTTAAATGGCCAAATATGTACTCAACTTTCAGATGATTCCATTAAAGAGATTATGACACCAATGGTTCTTTTAATGTCAGAAAAGCATGTTTTAAATTTACCAAACTGCTTTGAAGAACATTGGGGAAAAAAAACATTGCGGTGTAACTTTCACAAGTGATCAGGTGTTCATGATATATGATACTTGAAAGTACTGAAAGTAGCATATTGTCCCAATTAAGAAGAATGCTGAAAATCAGAGAATGTAGTTTACCTTGTTTCTTTCCTACAGGAATAACTAAGCTAACATGAAATTGTATACTTCATTTAAAATATTTAGAATGTATTGTTGTTCATTTCAGAGGCAACATTGTCACATTTGTTTTTGTATCAGACAACACACATAAATAAGGAAGATACTTTAAGCTTACTAGGAAACCAATCAGAGGAAAAAAAAGATTTTCAATTATTCCTGCAAATAAATATAAATCAGTGTCAGCTGACTGGGCATTATTCAACGTTACCATGTTCAGTGGTTATGCTACACTGATTAAAGTCAAACAACAGAGCGGAGAACAGAGCAGCAAAAGGTGATGGTGTAATACATAAGAGGAAAAGTTCTAGTTTCATGCACACTCAACACCTCCACCCAACCCAACACACAGACACACCTGGCTGGCTTTGTGCAACACCAGTGCATCAGGCAGCAGCTCAGTTGTCATGTGAAGCACAAAAGTTAATACCTTTTTCGGTTGTAGAAAATGTTGTCTTAAATGGTGACGTGACACTGCACATTGATTAGCCACCCTGTCGGCACGGTTTATCTCAATAATTCCCCTTGAAAAAATTAAAGCATCATGGTCAGTCACCAAAAAAGAAAAGAAAAATGTTATTTTTTTGGTGACCATGATGCTTTAACTCCCCAAAAATGTCAGCTGCCAAGCAAAAAATTTGCAACACTTTTTTGCTAGGCAGCTAAAACAGGATGTGTGCTTGGTAGAACCTATTGTATAACTTATTACCGTGTGAAACCCAGGTAGGGTAACCAAAGGCAGAATAGGAGGCTTTGAGGCAGCAGCTGAAAGGCAAGCTCAGGAGCTTTCTTTTTCAAGTGTGGTGCAAGCCTGGACACTGAAGAGATTTGGGTAAAACAATAGAAAACTCATCAAGGAGCAGTGGCTAAAACTGTCAGGATCCCCAGGAATGTGTTTACCACTGTTAGCTCCCTAGGGATCCTTCAGCATGTTACACTTTAATTCTGTTCATCCCTAGATCTTTGTTTGTGTCACCTATTTAGTTTTCTGTTCAGGATTTATGTTAATTTTATATTCTGGTATCTGTTGGATCCAGTTAGCTAAGTTCAGTTAGGTTTTTTTTCCCCCATGTCTGCCCATTCTCCTGTTCCCTGAAAGATCCTAGTTTTTTCCCCTGCATCTGCTAGTTTCTTGTCCCCCTTCTCCTCCATCCTAATTGTTACTCTGTTCACCTGAGTCCCATTGCTCCGCTTATTGGTCTTTCCTGTATAAGTTCTGCCAGCTCTATCACACACGTTGTCAGTCTCTCCGTCTTCTTTCGTCAAGCTACTCTGTTCTGGTCATGTTCGCTGTGTTCCTGGTTCCCTGTCATACCTGTAAGCCTTGTTCTTTCATTAAGTCATCATCATCATCTTCTACCTGCGACTCCATACCCATTGTCTGTGTTTTGGTCCAACCTCAAAACCCTGACAAAAACAATACTAAACACAAAGACTCAATATGAAACCCACTTTTACAGAAAGTAAAAAATCAGTATTAGCTTTTCCGTTTATACTTTATGCCATCTGTTATCTACTCACAATCTACTGTAAAGAAATGTAGTTGAGTTATGGCTCTTATCCACAAACCGGGGGTCACTCAAGGCCAATTAGGTTTGATCAGTGGTCATAATCTAGGATATTTCTCAAGAGTGAGTTGGGCCAAATGTGAAACAGAAGCAGAATCAATGGAAATTGAGTGAAAAATAAAATCCTGAGAAAATAGTTGAATTTTATTTTTCAGGAGACCTGAGCATGTACGACTGAGCAAAAGTCATTTATACTCCTGGTAGATTTAGAGTTACATTTATTTTAATTCTACCAATGAGAAAGCGTTCCTCAAAAGATAATAAAACAATGAAAAATAGTATTAAGTTTGAAAAAAATACCTGTTTTTATTTCAATTTTGGTATATCAATGGAAAAATCTTTATTGTTAACACAGCACTTGAACCCTTCGTATAAGTGCTGATCAACTGTTTGTTTTGTTGTTACCACTGGTAAGTTTTACAATTACGGTTACTTTTGCTGGTAAGGTACAAGTCTGTAAGGCTGGAGGGCTTCCTGGCCATCACTCCGGTCTTTATGGTTCCTCCACAGATTTTTTATTAGATTTAAGTCTGGTCTCTGGTTGTGGCACTCCAAAACGTCCAGTCAGAAGAAATATTCGTAGAACTGTAGACCAAACACAGAAATATTTTTGGCCTAACTATTTCTATGCGTGAAAACAATGTATCAATTGTAGTTGAGAATACATGTTAGTGCTTCTTTATTTGGAATAGCCCATTTCCAAGCCTATTTTTATTGGTTCCCAAGGAAAACATACCAATCATAATATAGCGACTTTGCTGACATATTTTTGTGTGATCAATGAAGCCAATGTAGCGTCTACTCTTAATACTCTTAATAATACTTAAATTTCTCTCTGGCTGAGAGGTAAAACTTGTATATTTATTTGTGCGTTGCTAATATATCTAACTAACCCTTCATAGCAGACAGAACTTGGAGACAAATATTCAACAACAACAAAATTACAGAAACTGAAACATCTGGTCATCTTGTTTAAAGATTTTGTTGACAAGCTAAATGAGATACCATGTAAAGAAAACCTTGGTATAGTTTCCCTTTAGGGTTCTTGTGTCACATAGATAGAAAAAGACAATTGAAACAATGTGTATCTACATTGTTCTCAGTGTCTGTCTCTATGTCTGTCACACAAAAATAGCCATTCTTGAAAAAAAAAATCCTACTCGTGTTGCTTTGTATTAATATAGATTTTGAATTCGTGTGTGGGTTTATTAATAAGAGGCCCAGGCACGACAAATACCGAGGCCAGCTGCCAAGACATTCATGCCCCAAGACAAAGCGGAAGATCACTGGCTCTGTAGCCCGCTGATGAGTACACAGACCCTTTGATTTTGCATTTGAAATAGAGATGTAAAGCTTGTACCCCGCTGGCCTGTCACTGAGCAGAATCCCTCAAATTAGGATTTTTGCTTTCATGGTCCTGCTTCTTATCAATACGACGGTCGCAAGGATTCGGTAACAGAACAGAGAATGGTAAATATTTAGTCTTCTCTGCGACTGAAGGGGTTTTGTTAAGGTTTATGCGCCTAAAGAGGGGGTTGCTGATGCTGATTAGGATAATGTTCGAGATTATTTGTCTGTACAGTGATGCAGGCGATCTAAAAGACAGTGGAATGTCACGCAGGAAAGGCTGAGTCAGATTCAAACTGACATTCCCAACCAGCTGAGCTTCCCACACACAAACAGCTCTGTTTTATTGTTGAATTCATGCTGTTTGGCAGATGGCATACTTTTTTTTTTTCATCATATCCTCATGCCATTGCCTTATGTACAGTGACACGTGACAAAGTGCATGATAGTTTTGCGGCATAGCTAAAGCACCATTTTAGTATTCCAATGCTGCACATTATTACACCCATTTCCACACATTAACCTTTCCTGAGTTCTTTTCTTACTGTTGTGCCCAGACTATGATTAATATGCCTTTGGTCTCGTGTGATAAAATCTTGCCAATCTCCCTCCACGCCTGCCTACAACTCCAGTCACCTTATTATTTTCGAAAGGTTGCATGGTCACCAAGCTTAGATTGTTCCATTTCCCTGCTCTACATGTTATGCTGCACATGTCCCTCCCTCATTCAAATGTGTTTTGTCTGCAGGAATGGAATATGGAAATGTTTCTTTGCCCGTGTGTGTGTGTGTGTGTGTGTGTAGGTGTTTCACTATATCATGTAACCATTTCATCAACTTCCCATGAGGGCAGCACGTGTGAAATCCCTTGGCAGGCCACAGTTTTCTCTGATGATCTTTTGTTGCAAATGGGAGAATTCAGCTAAACTCCATCTGTTTTGTGAATAAATGAGAGAAAATAAGTGAGCACGTTTACTTTCTTTTGACTGTGTTTGTCTTTAGGCGTCCTTTTCCGTGCAGTCTTGGAGTTAGGCGGGGTTTCTATGCAGGCAGGAAAAATCGGAAACTTAGCTTAGATGTATGATCTTCCTTCCATCCATGTTTTTCTGTGGGTTTTCTTTTTGTAGATGGCATATTAAGAATGGGCTGAAACTTCTGTCTGTCCATTGTCTGCAGGGTCATGGGGGGAGGAATGTGGGAGAAAGCCAGAGTACCTGGAGAGAAACACGCACATGTACAAGGGAGAGCACGCAAACTCCATGCAGAAAGACCCCCAGCTGGGATTTTAACCCAGGACCTTCTTGCTGCAATGCAACAGTGCTATCAACTGGGCTTCTGTGCAGCCTCTTCAAACTTTCCCACGAAAAACTTGTAGAAACCCTGGTGAGATGAACATTTAAAAAGTAATCTGTTTCATCCGTTACACACCCAGGTAGGGTTACCATTGTTTATGAAGTCTGAATGTAAAAATGACTAAACCACTTTGGTTCGTCTTAAAATGAGGCTTCTGTTTAGCTTGGTCTTTCCTCAAACTGTCGTTCGTTCCAAAGAAATTGCAAAAAAGTGAAAGTCTAGATATTTTAAATCCATTGGTGTACAGCTTGATCTTCTATGACTGCTTGCAGGAATCCTATTTAAATCACACTTGTTAGGTTGTGAATAACTCTACCAAAGCAGGCCTGTTGTTCAGAGATTTGATTTGATTTAGGACAAAGCAAGCAACTACTTTCTCCCAAAAACATCATGACATGCACCTCCACCGAATCATAGATGAATAACTCATGAGCAAAACGTTGTTAAAACACATACTGCTTGCCAAAAAGACAACAGTGCACAGGGTAATTTTCATCATGAACCATTGTGTGAGCTAGACAAAAAAAATAAGTTTTTGACATGCTTGCAAGGTGAATTTATGATAATGATCCCCAATTGCAGTATTCTAAATTATTCAGTTGCCAATGGATAACAAGAAACAACAAAGAATACATTCAGCCTTAAGTGGTGTAACATTAATAATCCAGAGATCTTCATTAAGGCTTTTGTCTATTGGTTTCAGTTGGTTTTCATAACAAACTGAAGGATATGGTAAGAGATGATATTAAACGAAAAACTTTGAGGTTGAAAGAAGAGTGATGGTACCTATTTTCATAAAAATATGTAACGCACAAACCTTTTTCAACTGCAGCAGGATAAAATCTTAGAAAAAAATAGTTTTGTTGAAGCCAGGTTAACAACAGATATGAAGATCAGTGAGGTTATATGGTTTTATGATGAGAAAGAGCACTACGGATGCGACGTTTGCTGTGAGACTGTCGATGGATAAGTAAGGTCTTCCCAAGGGTCTTTGTGGATCTAGAAAACACCTTTAAAAGGGTGCCACGACAGGAAATGTGAGACGATAGAGCGATGTGGGATATATGCAAAGACGGCGAGACAGGGGTGAGGTGTGGGGTGGGAGTGACAGAAGGGTTCATGTTCCCATTTTTAGTTTGCAATATTGTTGGAAAAGTTGGCAGATGAGGTCAGACTGGAAATCCCATGGACTACGAGGCTCATGGACCACACTGTGTTCTATAGTAAACAGTTTGAAGGGAGCCTGCATAGGCAGTTCAAGGCTCTCGAAAGATGGGGGATGCAAGTAATTAGAAGCAATATCGAAAAGATGTAGGCGAATTGAGAGTCTGGTAGAGCCTTGAAGCCATAAGGAGCAGAGTAACAAAATGTGGATGACTTTAGGTGCCTGGGGTCAACTAGTCAAAGCAAAAGGCAGGGCATGAGAGGTAAAAAAGAGCACGCAGACAGGGAGGAGTGGATGGAGACAAGTAAATGGTGGTTTTGTAAAAGTAACCAATTTCTAAAAATAAATGTATGATGTTTACCTTAAATATGCAGTAAAACAATATTAAGGCAGAAAAGGAATCATACCGTTGTAGTATAAATTAAAGCAATGCAGTATACATCGAATGATGACTGAACAAAAAAAAACAGAAATCAGATGACAAACTTGGAAACTAGGATGTGTTGTGGAGCGAGGCACGCTGCAGATTGCCTCAAAGACATTGGGATAGTGGTTCTGGAGACAACAGAACCGATGACATCAGATGCAACAATGATAACAGACAGGACAATACCATGAAGAAGGTTTATTGATAATGTCGATGAATGTCCGCAGAATCTGAAAGTCAGGAGGGGAAGTTATGAGGTCTGGAACATGGACCCTGCTTTGTGGTGTGTGTTGGTAAAAATAAAACGTACGGTTGATATTACTACTCTCATCTGTCAGCCTTCCAAAATCTTCTATTTCATTTTTCAGGAACCTTCGGTTCTCCAAAATTGCTTAAGGGAGAGATACAGTTCACCATTTGTGACAACTCTACATTAACGTGTCGACTAGTAGGTGCCTTAGGAAACTCAGTCACCTCATCACACATGGTTTAATTAAAAGTGCAAGCAAACGTAATGCTGTTAAACACAATTCAAAACGTGGAGAAATGTCACAAAACATTGTTTTAAAGAGAAAATCGTTTAACTGTAATGCTCTAGAAAATATAAAGCAAACACAATGTGACAAAGAGCTCCTGCAGAAAGCTAATTAACCCTCCAACATCCTACGTTGCAGTTGGCAAACACTGGGAAGTTTCTTTTTCCATAATTCAATTTGTATAACCAACAGAAAAAGCCGCCATAACAATGTTATTTCATCTGAGGGAAGACAGTGCAGCAGCAGTTGCCAATGGAAGTCTGTCCTTTCTCCTCTTTGCTCCTTAACTCGGATAACAGATTTCATTACGCTCATAACTATAGAAGGAGGCTGAGCTCATTATGGCCCATAATCCAATCTGAGCTCCCTGAATTGCTAGTGCAATGACATAACAATATCGTCCTTGGTCTAGAGAAGGTAGAAATGTTAACAAAATTCCTGCAATGGAAGGGAAAAAAAACATTTCTAGCTGTTTGGCAGCACTGAATGGAAAAAAACGAGGTTATGGCAATAAGAGCTACATCCGTACAGCTAGTAGAAAAACAGCAACCAAGAAATAGGCTAGTAGATAAAAACCGCTGGGTTATTTATTAAAACCAAATGCTGGGTTCTAAGGACAGAAGATTCTAACCTAACATTAGGGGAAACATTGTGAGCCAGTGTCGGACATCAGTTCTCCACAATTCAGCATTCTTACCAGACTTGCTCTATAATAATGTAAAACCCATTGGGTTGGCTTAATGGTTTTAATTCACACTAGAGAGAAACTTTCTTCACTCAAGCACAAGCTAAGGGAAGTCTATGTTTAATGTCCACACTCTAACAAAACTGCTCCTACAGTCAAGATAGACAAACAATATTTCACACAGTGCTGTGCATAAAATGTGTATTTTGTTATCAGTTTTCAGCTGTTTGTCAGCAGATGTTTTATAAGCTGAGGGCTGGGGGTTAATTTGTCTCTACCAAGTGGTACCCATATTTGTACCTATTTGTTGTCATTTTATTTATTTCTATTTTATCTCACTTTTGTAACTATGTTGCACATCAATCTACCTTTCTTTGTTGTTCAATATTTCCAACAAAGTACACAGATAAATTGATTTTGTTTCTTACAGGAACATCTAAAAAAAAAAACAGCATATCATGAAAACATTATATGTTTTGTAACTACTTTCAGAAAGAGAAGCTCAAACTTAAATTCTTTACACATAGAGTGAAATATTTCAAGTTTTTACTTTTTGTAATTTTGACAATCAGGTGCTTACAAATAATGCCAGAGTACCTGCGGCCTGGTCTGGTCTATTAGTCAAAGCTAAATAAACGCTAAGCAAACTAACTGAATGCTAAGCTAATAAATCATGGACCTGAAAATTGATAGAAGGACCACAAAACCCACTATTTAAACGCCAACTTGTTATGGAGGCACAAAACGTGGCTGATTTTATACCCCACAGCTGCAGGGCTACTGACACATAACTTTCTTCTGGTGACGTCACAAAACCTTTTGAACCAATTTTTGTGGGTGTTATTCAAAGAACTTCATATTTAATTATTAAAACCCCAAAGGTTAGACATTTCAAACGGGACAAAGTGAAAACTGTATTAATATTTTATGTTGGAGGCTTTTTCTGTTATTATTTTTGATCATTTGTAATTCAGAATTAAAGTAAATCCATACATTTTGATACAACTAATACTTGTTTAGCAATACAGGTTAAGGTTTTTTGTTCTACTTACACATTCGTAGCTGTAGCATTAGAAAGCAGTTACTTTAACAAAGTTGCCTGTCTATGCTGGGCCCAAAGCTACAACCCATCTCTGTTGTGTCAAACGAACCGATTCCAGATTTGTTGGTGTTTGATCCAAGGGGTCAGGAAAATATCCAAAACTGAGTTGTTTCAGGATATCTCTAAATCTACATCATGCTCTTTTTTTGAGAAGAGTAACCTTGCGAAACAAGTCGTTGAATAAAAGAAATGTCATAAAGATGGTTTGCCAAGCTGCAGTCTGTAGCAGACATATTAACTTTTTATTATTCTATGGCAGCCATGCTTATACATTCTTCTCACATAATTGTCTTTAAAGAAAGCACACCTGGGTGAGAAGTTATATCAGCACCATATACTGTGGTCTCATAGGTGATTCTAATCCTTCTTGAAGTGGAAAGAATATGCTTTAAAGCTGATTAGGTGACATAAGTTTCCCTAAAGCGTACCAGACATCAACACACACTTTATTTGCTCATTTTCACTTTTGATTAAAACCTGCCATCCACAAAAGCCCTCCAGCCTCTATATCCACATCACACCTGCTGAATAGCATAAAATCATTTATTGGTTAGCAGTTTTAATCAGTGAGGCAAAGTTTTGCGCTTATTTACTTTTTGTGCTTAACACAGATGTCCCAGGTCACGTGCCTGCTAATTGTTTCCCCTTTCTGTCCTAGACATTTCCAGCAGTTTCAACCTTCGTTTGTGTTTTCCTTAGCACTTCTTTGGCTAATAGGTGATTAAATTGCTCCAAACGCGCAATATCTTCCTGGAACACATTGCAGCATTGCCCAGCACTCACATCCTTGAACAATGACGAGCTTTAGGAGAGGACAGAATTAAAATTCAAAGACAAGGCGAGTTCATTTCAGTCTCACAGACCTCTGTGCAAAAAGCACTTGACTGATTTTAATCACATTCTTATTTATTTCAGCTTAGAGCTTGGCATGACTATTTAGGAAGCCTGCAGCGGCTCCATTATAATATAGACATGGTGCAACAGCGCCATCTAGCAGTCTTGTGCGGGTGTTAAAGGAGCCCCACCAAAGCTATTAGATGTCACTCTAAAAGCTCTGCCTTCACAGCACTGCTGCACAGCAAACATTAATTTGCAGAGTATGGTTTCACTAAGAGTGCTTTATCTCCCTGTTTGTTATACACCCCATTCAGTCAGTGTTATTGTATACATCTGTCTGCACTTTTGGGCTATAAGACTGGCAAACAGGGGGAGTGAGTCATGGAATACGATTGGCATTTTGCAAATACAATGAAATATCCATCTGAGAGCAACTGCATTATGCTTCCAAGGATGATAAATGAGAATGTAACCTAAATTTGCTTTGAAAAGAGGTACTGTCTTTGTGAGAGATGACCTTTTTTTATAATACGGTGACTCGTATATAGGGCTGAAATCAAAACAAGGAATAATTCATATACAGGACCTTTTGAAAGCATTCATGCCCCTTGAACTTCTCAGATTTTGTCACACTATAGTAGTGAATTTTGATGTATTTCTTTAAATTATATGTAATGAATCAAGAGAAGGGAGTGCATAATTGTGAAGTGGACAGGGAAGGATTTATGAATTTCAAGATGTGGCATATATCTATATATAATATATATATATATATATATATATATATATATATATATATATATATATATATATATATATATATATATATATATATAATATGAATTACATTTTAGTATAAATTCAGCTTTTCTCTGAAGGCGGCCTCATAGCTTCATTAGAGAACATTATTTGAGAATGTTAAAACAATATCCCAAGCTTTGAGCATCTCACAGGGCACTGTTCAGTTCATGATCTGAAAATGGAAAGAATATGGCGAAACTTACCGAGATACTGGCCGTCCATCTAAACTGACAGGGCGAGTAAAGACAATATTACTCAGAGACATAGCCAAGAGGCCAATGTTAATACTAGAGGAGCTGCAAGGATCTTAAATGTAGGTACAAGAATCCATTACCAGGACAAATGGGTCATCCACGCCACAAATCTGACCATTATGGAAGGGAGGCAAGAAGAAAGACAGTTGCTCTGGTCAGATGAGACCATAATTGAACCTTATGTAAAACTCTTTGGGGGGAAACTAACACTGGACATCACTCAGACACCCCACCTTCACTGTTGGTGGCACTATCGTGCTGTGGGGAGGCTTTTCTTTAGCAGGAGATAGAAATTGGAGTTGATGGTCAGGTGGATGGAGTTAAATTCAAGGCGTTCCTGTACTAAAATCTGTTAGAGGCTGGAGAATACCGCAGGACAACAACACTATTGCTGAAGTAAAATAGTTTAAGTCGAAGCATATCCGTGTGTTAGAACAACTTAGTCAAAGTCCAGACCGTAACTCAATTGAGATCTATGGCAAGACTTGCAAATTGATGTTCACACACGTGCTATGATCCAGCGATCTAAAAACCGCTTGAGGTATTTCACAAAGAAGAACGTATGATAATTTCAGTCTCTATATGTGCAAACCTTGGAGAGACATACACTGAAAGACGCCCAGCTCTATCTGCAACATAAGGGGCTTCCACAAGGTTTTGCCTCGGGGTTGCCAAATACAAAACCCCTCTTCTGAGTTCTAGTTGTGAAAAGTTGCTGGAACCATTGAATATATTCTTTATAGTTTAAAATTATGCACCACTTTCTGTTGCTGTAGCACAGTCTAAATGAAACACTTAAAAAGAAAATAAAAAGAAGTTTAAAAGGTATGAATACTTGTTCTAAGCACGGTTTTCAGTCACCAGAAGCCATGTTTTGACAAGAACAACTGTTAATAGGAACAGTTGTTATGAAGTATTATTAGCACAACTCTCTGCATTGCCAAACTATTTTTATTGGAGATTAAATTGGTTTGTGGGAAAGGTTCAAAAGCAGAATTTTGCAAATGGATCGAATTTACGGGTTACTCCTTATCAGGATTGTTTCCCTCACCTGAAACACATTTCCCCATATACGACTCATTTTGATGTTTAAGAACATTGTTTTTATTTTCACACATTCTTTTTTATTTTTCATGTTACTCTGACAGAAGTATTTGCTTACATGAATGCCTTTCCATGTCTTTCTCGGTGCCCCTGCCAGCTGGTTGTCCGACAGTGTTTGTGTGCATTCTGCCATCATTAAATATGCATAACCTCCCTGCAAACAGTGTCCTGACAAGCATCTAGAGCTCATTGGATATCAGTCATTAAAATTTAGCAAAGAGGCCAAAGCGCAGTCTGTAGGAGGATAGGCATCAGGTTCCCCCATCCAGGCAATGGATGAATTTTTCAAAGTCCTATTACCTCAAGGCGGTGCACTGTGACATTACAGTTGTGTGTCTCGGCCGGAAAAGCAGTCGAGGTTTTAGAAAAGCCGAATCCACAATAACAATATGAGTCTCGGGGTGGCTGTACTGATTCATTTACTACTGTTGGTTGACAGGGCTTATACTAAAAAAGGTGAGTTGTCATTTTTTATCCTGATGGAACACTGTTTAGACTTAATAGGAGTGTTTTATATTCTGGGGGCTATATATACAGATAAAACTGGAGCTCCATTGTTCAAAGTCAGAGGGTAATACAATTTCATGGATTGTATCAACTGGCAAGAAAACAGTGAAATCAGTCAGGGATGAGCAGTAAGCCTTTAATATCTTTTCCATTGAGCTGAAATAAAACATTTCTTTGTAACTTCTAGGTGTCAAATGTGGAGGAATCCTCTCTGCTCCGTCGGGCAACATTTCCAGTCCAAACTTCCCAGGCCTTTATCCCTACAACATCGACTGCTCCTGGCTGATCGTGGTGGCTGAGGGGTCCTCGGTGCTCCTCACCTTTCATCACTTTGAGCTGGAGTACCACGCCAGCTGTGCTTATGACTATATCAGAATATACAATGGCATATCTGAGGACGAGGGGAACCTCCTTGGGATATTTTGCGGTGACATTTCCCCACCTCAGTTCACCTCTTCTTGGAATGTCATGTCCATTATCTTCCATTCAGACCGCCATGTGGCCCACAGGGGCTTCAGCGTTGGCTACAGAAAAGGTAACTTGTCAGATTTAATGCAATATGACAGCTATTGCGAGTCTAACGGTATATAACGCTTGCTGATTTGGTCACTCATGAATTGTACCTAAACATCCTGGCCTTAACCTCACTAAAACCTTATTTTGCTGCAGGTCTGTGACTGACCACTAGAGTTCACAATAATATTTGAACCTTGCATAAAACAAATAGAAAAGTATTCCAATCTAAACTTACCTTATTTAATGTATATATCGGTCACAAGTTACATTTTTTACATACAATGATGGATTAATTTCAAAGTTTGTACTGAGTTTTAACAATTTTATTCTTAATGTTTACTAAATAATGCCAAGCCCTTGTAGACCATTGTCGCAAATTCACCTCATACCACCTCACAGCCAGAGTGGTTTACAGCTGAGCTCAAACTTTTTCATACCCTTGGCAGATTAATGTTTCAAAGTAATCTTTCCATTTTAACTCCATTTTCATCCGACTGGAAGTAATTTTAATGTTTTTGAGTGGTACAGGCAATGTCCCAACTTGAATTTAATAGAAAGGCTGTGGAGGGAGCCAAAAAAGGTTAAGGTTATGGCAAGGAGTCCTTCCAAGCTCAAAGATTTGGAGCTCATTACCAAACACAAATGGTCAGAATACAAGTGGAAATAAAATAAAAAATAATTTTCAACACGCCATTTTTAATAAAGTACAAATAAAAACAGAAGTATTTTTTTCAACATGCTATTTCCTTTATGTTGTTTTTTAATCTTTTAAAACATACTAGTCTCATTTCCTATCAGAAACAAATGGTTAGCTAGAATCAGAATAAGTTTAAATGTATATCTGCAGTGGTAATTATTATTTTTGTGCTTAACGTTATGAAACCCACTAATGCCGCCATATTGACCCATATTCTACCCTCAACAAGGATCATATCAGAAGCTCTTCATTTACAATATGGTTGACACCAAAACACAATTGATATTTTTGTATAATTCTGAATTATTTCTGACATTTCTTAATGTATTTATTTTGTCATTAAACTGTTGCAAACCCATTACTTTCAACTGGAGCAGCAATGAATCTGGAAGCTGGTTGTTGATATTTTTCTGGGTGAACCATTCATTGTGACAGCTTTGGTTAAATGCTCCTCGAGGTCAAAGTGGTTCTGAGCTGAAAGGTAGCCAATTCCTGTTTCTTTTAGAAACCCATCCACGATTCAAGGATCACCAACGAGGCCGTTTTTAATAACCAGAGCAGTTTTTGCTATCACACTGGTGACGGTGTAGTGGACATTGTGTGTAAAGCTGGTGCCCATCCCCTTCAACCAAGGACAACTCTACTTCACACATAAAGGCAAACAAGAAAAGCTTTTTTGTTGTTTTTTTAAGCTCCCCTGGGAAAAGGCTAAAAGATTAGTTTTGACACAAGGATGTGGATTTTAGATTTCAGAATGCAAAATTTACAGTCAGGGTGTGTTGTGTTTTCCTCTTTTTCTAACCGTTTAAAGATTTAAAAGCACCATTTGAAAAGAGAATGATAACATTCTGGAGAAAAATATCTGTGAGGCTGTAGGAAAACCTGAGCATGGGCAGCAGTTGACCTTCCAACAAGGCGATGATGCCATACTGCAGATGTACTTGGCAAAGAAACGACTTAAACAATTCAGAGAGGTTAGAGTTCAGACTTGAATCAGATCCGGAGACATGGGAGATACTTTAAAACTCAGTGACATCCAGGAACACTTCAAAATTGAATGCCACTGAGGCCCAAAAAGTCTCAGGGTGCAAGTGCAAAAAATGTTGCTTGCAAATATATCGACTGCTTTAATGGTAAATAGGAACTCTGAAATTCATTGCAGAGAAGCCTATAGGGAATTCAAAACAAGATATTTGTGGCACACTGGCAGCAAGGATTAGTGCGCACAGCTCCAAATCTTAAAACATGATGATGGGTGCATGTTTAAGAAAGCAGTGACAAAAAGCAGTACTGGACCCATTTATCCTTAAACATTTTACTACTTTCAATTTGTCAAAATTGGAATGCTTGACTTTTTGTGTTCATTTGCAAGTCTTATTTGTGGATGAATATTTAGCAATTTTTTTGTTTTACTTATGTTGTTTTCCTTTTGTTCTTGAGCAAGGAAGAACGATGTGTACCATTATAAAAGGGAAAGGTTCAAGTACAACACGCACTAAAAGGGGCCAAGAGTTGTTTTTTTAACAGAGCAGGAGAAGCAGCATGAAACAATACAGATGGGATCTTTATTTATTGCTTTTCAAAGTGGATGGACTTTTAAGTTTGGACCTTAGTCTCCTTTTGTTTGCGTAATAAATATGCCCCCAGCACATTAGTGGGTCTTTGATCTTTTGTTGTTAGATGTTTGGCTTGTCAAGAGAATGCAAATGCAACCATGGCCAGGAGCCAGCACCCTCTATTGATAAACTTTCTGGTTATAACGTTTTGCCTTAAGACCATTGCTAGCGCCTCTAAAACCTATGAGCTTGCAGAGATATACATTACTCTACAGACTGCATATTCTTTTAAAGACTAAAGACAATTAACCATCAAGCTCTTAATTGGCTAAAAGAAAAGAAGAAGAAAAAAAAGCACCAGAGTGTTACTTTACAATAAGACGATAGTAAAACTACCAATCAAGTGAGCCTAACACAAAAAATATCACCCAAAAGCACAGCAAGAATAAAGCATGCATACATCAGTTCTAGGGATAGAAAAGATACACACGTTTCCAAAAAAAAAGATAAAAAACCAAAAGCATCTTTGTAACATTTACTGAAAGAAATAATTCAGAGAAGCTGTTTAATAACAGTTTGCCTTCTCTTAGGGGAAGAGACACCATTTTAATACTTTCAAGAAAAAATGTGACCAACTATGATAAAGTGTCGGATCTATTCTGTGAATATTGCTTTTGTGTTCAGAAATCCTCATTATTTTTTCCCCTTTTTTAGTTCAGCAATGTAGACTAAACCACAAGAGCTGTTTAAAAGATATGCCACCTATTTTAACAAGTAATACTTTTTCTTCCCAATGTTTTTTTTTTTTTATCAGTGTGAGGGTTAGGAGAAGCAATGGCTTTAATCATAGCAGGTAACCGAGACAAGAAATGCTGAATAGAAATGTAATAATCAGCCTTAAATAGCACAATGCATCCAGAAGGTATTCACGGTGCCTCAATTTTTGTCACATTTTCTTATTTTACAGCTTCTATCAAAAATGGAGCAAACACATTTCCCCCCAAAATTTAACATGCATGGCAAAGTGAAAAAGTTGGAAATTTCTGCAACAAAAAATAAGATCATCAAATATATTATGCAAGCATTCACATCCCTTATTTAAAGGGGACATATCATGCAAAATCCACTTTAATAAATTCTTGTGTGCTTGGAGTCTCTAGGAATGCAGAAAAGTTGAATGCAGTCTGTTTGGCTACTGCTTAGATATTTTTATATTTATTTGGGTCATATTTTTCGAGCCATTCAGTTTTCTGTTTTATATTACATTTTTTTTGCACAATTGCGTCACAGTATTTGCTGTAGAGCTGCTAAACAACATCATGAACTTCCTGCTGACCAATTTCACGAATCCAGCATTTTTATTTTTCGCCACCATTTTGTAGTTCAAGCTCAAAGGCACTGAGGCTACAAGTGGATAAGTGAAAGTATTCAGTTGCTGGGTGTATAAACCCACACAATTCATTACACTGTCCCCCCAAATTCTACAAATATGGCCGAACAGGATGGAGTGGAAGGCACTGCAACCTGTAGGGGGCCGGGGTCTGAAGAGGCCCTTTTGCATTTAAAGAGAAAGCACCAAAACAAGCTGCCCTCAGCCGCAGCTCAGAACAGGGGCAAAAGAGGAGCTATGGAGCAACAATAACAAGGAATTCAGACCAAAGCATTGCAGTTCCACTTTATATAGACCACAACTGAATGATTTCAATATGAAACGGAAGGCATTAAAAAGCATGATATGTCCCCTTTAATACTCAACTTCATGTCTTCTTTTGTACAGTGTGTCTCAATAAGCTTAGCCTATTTTGGGTATTTTCTGCTGTTCGTCTTTAGAGATCCTCTCCAGCTCAGTCAGGTTAGATGGGGTGTGTCAGTAGAAAGACATTTTAGGTCTTTCCAAAGATGCAAATCCAGGCTCTGGCTGGGCTACTGAAGAAAGTCTTTGTGGTCTCGGCTATGTGCGCCGGATCATTTCATCATAATTCTTCCAAATCCTTAGCTTGCTTATTTATATAAATGAGGGGAGAAATGTAAGTGATGGTCTATATTGAGGTCCCGGTAACAGATATGCAAATATTTGATGACATATAGCGACATGATCCATAGTGAGGGATGACTTCTGGCATATATACCTAACATCCAGCCATGGTAAAAGGAAAGTACACCGCTACATTTTTTTTTGCCTTGCAATATATATTTGGTGTTTATTTTTTTTAACCAACCATAATGGCTTGTCTCTTTGTTTCCCGGATCATCATATAATAGAAAAGGTACAGTGTAATTTTTTTAAACTCAAGGTTCTATTTAGACATCATTTCAGAAATTATTTCTTCTTTAAACCAAACAATTGACAGAGAGCCCCCTTTCTTTTAGTATGGCATTTTTCCCCCCTGTTCTCCTACCATATTTTTCTTATCCGTAATGGTTCCTTTCCCCTCCTATCCTCACTAGACATGTGCGGTGGAGTGTTGACTGGACTATCAGGCGTAATCTCCAGTCCAGGCTACCCTCAGGAGTACAGCAACAACGCAGACTGCTCCTGGACAATCCACGTGTCGAACACGAGTGTTGTCACCTTGGTCTTCATGGACTTCCAACTGGAGAACAACGAGGGATGTAACTTTGATTTTGTTGCCCTGTTCGATGGCCCAACAGTGACCCACCGTCATCTCGGTAAATACTGTGGGACGGATAAACCCCCAAACACAGTCACTACTGCTAATCAGCTCCTAGTAGTCTTCAAGTCAGATTTCAACATTGGTGGACGAGGCTTCAAGGCTTACTATTACTCAGGTAAGAACATTTTCATGACTGAGTTTCTTTTAGTGCAGCTGAAAGGAGTTGAAAATAAAGAAAGCATACGGCTAAAAGAAAATCTAATTCATGATGGTGTACTGAATGCTTGAAACAAGACATTTGAAGTACCGAAGAACTGAAAGGATGATGCATAAATATTCCTTTATATTCTGCAACAATGGATTCACCAATGTGAAAGTCCCTAAGGGGTCAAGTCGAAGGGCAGACTTTAAGCCAAGTGAATGTGACTTTGTTCAACAAAAAACACAATATGGCTGACTTTTTCAATATTATATTCTATGTGAAGCTGTTTTTTTATCTGGATAAATTAGCTTTTTTTACTTCCTGGGATATGCATGAAATCAACAACACGCTACTGGAAAGGTTTATTGTGATAAAGCTAAAATCAACAAAGACAGTAAGTTAAGATCTGTTCAATAATAACATCGCTTCTATACCTACTTTGCCTTTAATTCACACTCCTTGAGCTTTTCTCACATTTTGTCAGATTACAATTTTCTTCTTATTCGGGGGATTTATGTGATAGGCCAAAACACAGTTGTACATATTTGTGAACTGGGATGTAAAATAATGTCTGATTTTCAGTTTTCTATTCAGTTCCTATGAGTCATTACCAGTGATGGATGGTGATAAAACTTTTTGGGAGTTGCACACTAGAGGTCACCAAACAACAAACTCTATCCATCCATCCATCTTCTTCCGCTTATCCGGGATCGGGTTGCGAGGGTAGCAGCCTTAGTAGGGAGGCCCAGACTTCCCTCTCTCTTTACTCTGAGTCTCCTCTGGATGACCAAACTTCTCACCCTAGCTCTAAGGGAGAGCCCAGACATCCTACAGAGAAAACTCATTTTGGCTGCTTGTATCCACGTCGAAACCAAAGCTCATGACCCTAGATGGGTCGTGACCAAAAGAACGAGACAATAAACTACTTAAACATTAATCCGCCCAGTCACTTGCCTGCTCCTGGATTTTTAAGTCTGATCAGTCCCGTCCGAGTTCCTTTATCAACTTTTTTTCCACCAGTAAAAGCCTCTTGAAACAATTTTGTAAATTAAGAAAATCACCTGCCTCAATGTAGTTTGACTCTTCCGTTTGCATCTTTGTTTGAGGGATATTCGAGCCTGTGCATCTACGCTGCAAGGGGTGTGACTTTGATTGACTGGAATGATGAATTAATGGATGATGAATATCACAAAAAGTGCTGAATGTCCATGGGTACAGAGAGCTGCACACCGAGAAAGCTCTTTAAAGTATAACTCTAAAGAGTCTATGGCCCTTCAAAACAATGACATTTTGCCCATTCTTCTTTGTAAAGTTCAGTCATGTTCAGTCAGATTGGGCGGAGAGTATCTGTGAACACCAGTTTTCATGTGTTGCCACAGATTTTGAACTGGATATACATCTGGATTTTGACCGGGTCATGTTTACACATCAGAGTATTTTTATCCCAATCATTTTATTATAGCTCTGGCCGTATCTTATGGGTTGTTTTGCTGATGGAAGGTGAACCTCCACCCTGCCACCACAGATGCTGTGTTCCTTGGTGATCTGTTTTTTCTACTGATCTTCTCTAATGAACGTATAAGGCCTTCAAAGTATTTATACAGAGGGGAAATTACACACAGGTGGACCCTTTATATTAGTTATGTAATTTCTGAGGCCAAATAGTTTGCACTGGATCTAATTTGGGGGTCTCAGAGTCAAAGGGGAGCCGATTACAAATGCAGGCCATGCTTTTCAGCTTTGTATTGTAAAGAATTACAGCTTTCAATGTAATTCATAATTATGGTCTATATTGTATTTGTCTAGTATATAAAATCACAATGAATTGAAATTAAGTTTATTGTTGTAACGTGATGCTGATACAAACCTTACCTCCATCTCCAACAATTGGCTGGCGGTTTTCATACTGAACAGTTAAACTTGAGATTGCATTACCTACTTGTTATGTTTGCACAATGCAAGTAAACAAATAAGTCAGACTCATTTTAAATAGGGCTCTTGAAGTGTTTAATGTAAACACAGAAAAAAAACTTAATGGGTTAATAGGGATGGCTAACTAATGCAATTTTCTCAAAATAGGTGAATGCCAGCAGGTCCTGTCCGATGTGAGCGGCAACTTCAGCAGCCCACATTTTCCTAACATCTACCCAAACAACATCAACTGCCACTGGAGCATCACCCTGGAGGCCGGGTACCGCATCAAGCTCTACTTTCCTGTCATGGACCTGGAGGGCCGCAACAGCCTGTCAGACGAGTGCGACTACGACTCGGTGTCGGCGTACGACGGGGGCAGCACGGCGGACGCCCTGATGGGACGCTGGTGCAGCAGGGAGCAGCCTCCTTCCCTCATCTCAAAGGGCAACAAGCTGTTGGTGGTGCTCAGCACAGACAGAACCAAAGCTCACAGAGGATTCACAGCTTCTTATCTAGGAGGTAAATTTGTTTGCGTTTGTCTTTTATCAGGAGCTAATTGGACTATTAATTCATTGTATCCTATGGGGACTGCAGGTTTAAGATATGTACTCCTCACTGCCTACACTGTGTGCAGTTTTAAGCCAAACTAAATTTGCTCTTGAAACCCTAAACGTTCCTCCCAGCAAACAGCTCTTCTCAGTGTCATTATTCTGCTCACGAACTGTTTGAAATGGCTTTTTCTCAGTGGTGCCTGTCAACGTTAGCTGCACCAGATCAGAGTTTACCATCCTGATCCCTCTGCAGTCCTTACCTCAGCTGGACCGAGAGCGGATCTACCTTGGAAACCCAACGTGTGCAGCTCAGCTAACAACCACCTCCTACAAAATACTGTCTCAGTTCGTAAACTGTGGTACAGCCAGCCAGGTAACCGGCTCTCATACTCTTTTATGCATTGCAATTATTTATTTTGAAGCTGCTAAGGACACTGCCCTGTTCAGGGTTCTCACACATTCTGGAAAAGTCTAAAATTAGCTTTAAAATCTTGCAGTTCCGTAAAAAATAAAAGTGGTCCTTTGCGTTGTCAACTAGTGTCCCTTACCACACTGCTGGATCAGAAACTATCTCAGTGTTGCGTTGTTTCATGATTTATGAAACATGCAGCTCATGAAATTTGGTACCCATTTTGTGACAAAATATTGTCTTACAGAAACACCGGAACATCACCATGCTGGTGAACAAGCTCTACATCGATTTCTCTGACGGGAAGCAGCAAAACGTGCAAGAATACAGGGTGCAGTGCGATGCCTTACGGAAGGTCGCGTCTGTGTCCATCATCTCTGCAGAGGAGCGTCGGCTGGAGGAGCAGGCCCAGCAGGCGGACAGCGGCAGCACCGGTTACGTGGCAGAACCGGACTCAGAGCCTCATGACTTGAGCGATATTGTGTTTATCAGCATCTGTGTTCTGGCTGTCATCCTCATGGTGATAGCCATTGTTTGGTTGGTGCTGCTTTAGTGAGCCCCACCAACAGGTCCAGGTCTCAAATTTTTATATCAAAAAAAGGAATAAAAATAAAGTTAAAGAATTACTTTGTAATGTTAACACTGCTTTCTAAACAAAGTCTTATGCTTTAAAATTGTCTTCTCAGCTAGGAATTAATACATGTATGAAGACAAGGTAATGTGAACCAAAAAAGTTTCTGAATTTGCTCATAATCCCAGTTTTGCTAAACAAAACAGAAAAACTGTCCAGGGGTCTCACCTATAAGATTTTGCACATTATCCATACTAAAAGTGTACGCATGCCAAAAAAACTAAAAAAATTAGCCTTATAAAACCATGCGCACGCACACTAGCACGGAATCTCCCTTTATAGGTCATTTGCGTACTTGGTTCCCACTCGTATGCTGCCCTCTACATGCCCCGATACAGCCACAAATGGACAATGCAAAGCACCTCGTGAATGTTAAACAACAATATACTTTATTTGAGAAATATATATTTTAGATGTAAAACAATACAATAAAATACTGTTAGATGTTTCATTTTTATAAATTTAAAATAAATATTGTCAGATGGGGGCTGCACAGTGGCGCAGTGGGTAGAAGGTCCTGGGTTCAAGTCCTACCCTTGCCCTGGGTCTTTCTGCATGGAGTTTGCACGTTCTCCCTGTGCATGTGTAGGTTCTCTCCGGGTACTCCGGCTTCCTCCCACAGTCCATAAACATGACTGTTAGGTTAATTGGCCTCTCTAAATTCTCCTTAGGTGTGAGTGTGTGCGTGAATGGTTGTTTGTCCTGTTTGTCTCTGTGTTGCCCTGCGATAGACTGACGACCTGTCGCCCATTGACAGCTGGAGACTGACAGCTTGCTCCATCCAGCCAAAACACCAATGAGTAAAGTTAAACCTTTTCAGTTCGAACCGGAGCGCTTTAAAATGTATGGCAGTAATTATTATTATTATTATTGACCTAACCTGGCCAGCCAGATTGATAATGTGTAGCGCTCTAGTTCTGCACATTATTGTGTGTTTGTGAATGCACCAATACCGCGAGAATTCATCTTGCAGGCAAGGTTACAATTTACCATCTGCATCACCAATTTCCCCTGTCTCTAAAATGAGCATACGCCGGCGTCAGAGTGACTGAGGACCGCACATTTTCCCATCAAGTATTTTTTTATAGTTCCCAACTTTTGCATGGAAAGTGACATATGGAAGTTTCAGGTCCCATTTTGTTTTTACCAAGGCTTTATAAATTAGACTCCAGATTATTTTACATCATTTTGTATTTTTGGTTGTTTTGTACATGAATTTTTCAGGCACATAAAGCAGCTGCCTGTAATATGTGTTGTACCCATCATACATAAAGCATACCTGCAGTGGTGATGCTACATGTGTTTTAGCGCCTAATTTGATGTGATTTTTTTTTATAAGCTCATTATAACCTAGTTTATGGAAATGTGCTTAATGGAACCTTGTATGGGCATGTTAACTTTAGTAGTCTGATAACTCATATGTATTATGAAAATATTAGTAATATATAACTTGTAATGTAAAAAAAAACAATCCTCAGCTTTTTATTAGACACCCAAGGCTTTTAAAACAAATCTAACTTTTCAAACTATTTGTATTCATCCACCTTAACAAAAGCCCAAATACAATCTGAAGAACAATTTTGATGCCACCACATCTGTTCTTTCACTGCATTTTCCTGCAATGTTATTTTGGTGCAAAACTTTGATGCAAAAGTTCAAGTTCAAATATAATTTAATCGGACTGTAACACGTTCTGCCACGGGGCATAGGGAGATTGCAGCCAGACCTGGATGTTTTCTCTGGAAGAAAATGCAAACCTACTCCTTAGTTCAGGTCCAGGAGTTTGATTTCACCTGGAGAGAACAACCAATCCTTATTGGAAATTCTTGCAGCTCCCTCAGCGTTGCTATCAGCCTCCCTGACCAGTTTCAGTCCCATCTTTTCATTAATTTGCTTCATACTTTCTCCCGTTGTCCGTGACAGTCTTCACTGTCATGGTGTAAATACAGTGCTTTGGACCTCTAAAGAACGAGAAGGCTTAGATCCTACGTTACATTTCTGCAAACTATGGCTTTAGCTAACGGATACAAATAAGCAAACATCAAGTAAATCCTAGAAGGGCTGCTGAACTTTACTACAGCTAGATCAGATTTATGAACTGATGGGAGGCGCGAACTCATGAAGATTAAATGCTGAAACTGAATCAAAATGTGGTTCAGCAAGAAATATCTGTTAATGGTTTGGACATTTATGCAACCATGTTTTTATTTTCCAAATTTTCAACTTTGATATATGTGTTTTTCCATCTGAATGGCACAGGAAATATCTTGTATGTGGAAAAAGTTTTGAAATTATGTATTATGGTCTTGTTTTTTTTACACCAAGAGAAAACTTATTTTTTTATCAGGGTTGTGTGGACTTCTTTGCCACTTTCTTAGGTTGTTAATTTACAGACAGAAGGTTGAAGTGGCAAGCAGTGAATCCACTGAGAGGTTCGATCCGCACATGATAAAATGTGTTTGGGAACTTGTCTTAAGTGTCACTAGTGTTATATACAACTTATCTTCTAGAAGTAGCACCGTATGCTGCCGTAAATGTGCTAAAATAATTGGGGGCTTGAACTAGTGAATGTGTCTGCACTGTAAAGAACAGTATAGGGTACATAAAAAAAAGAATCAAACATTCAAAATTATAAAAACATATATATTTATTAATTTACAATCCAAATTTAGTTGTTGAATTTTGTATTTAATGGCAGTTTTCATTCAGTTTCAAAATAAAATCGATGACAGATGGTACAGTACAGTATAACCTGGAGCTATTTAAATTAGAGCATTTACTCATTAAAAAAAAATTCCATTTACTTTTGTGCCACAACATGTAAAAATATTTTGTATTTTCAGCAAACAGAGGACATGATAACAGTGTACAAATAAAAACAAAAATCACATGCATTAAAATCTCTTCCACCTGAGGTCTGAGTCGCAGTCCAACCTGTGTTCACTTATTTCTTGTATTTAGAAACCAGCTGGCTGATGGACAGTTTGCCGTCCTTTACTTGACCTCTGACGTCAGGGTTGTGTTTGAAGGCGAACACCAGCGCCCTGACGGTCCGTCTGTAAGAGCTGCTGACTAACCGGGAGCTCTGGTGAAACACTTCCCTCTCAATGTTGTCTATAAGGCCGGAATCCTCCTGTGGCGCACAGAGACAAACAGAAAAAGGACTTTTTAGTTTATTCGGTTCAGCAGTCTGTAGGAGTAGAATACAAAGTGACCAAAGAGTTTGGGAATAAACCCAGGAAGGATCAAACGTTGATGCTCAGTGAATGTGAAAACCAACAGACCTTATCTTAATATATATTGTTACAAATTCAAATAAAGGAGAACAAGTTTATGATCATGCAGAATTTGATGAGCCTTACCAGTTTCTACAAAATATATATTTTGTAATTGTAAAATTAATCAGAAATAATCAAAAAATGATTTATTTGGGCACTTCGATCTAATTGTATCTTTAATAGCTAATTGAAAGCAGGACTTGTAGCAATAGATTAATATTTTTTACACTTTAACGGGTCCCTTTGCACATATGAGGCAGCGAGGGGGTGAGCCTTACACCATTTCCAAGGGTTCCTATGTCTTCAAGCACAAATTCCTAAATTCTCCTTAGGGATTACACATGGAAGGAAAAGATAAGAAAAGAGGAAACAACAAATGAAGGAAAGAGGACACAAGTTAGGAGGAAGGGAATTAAGAAAAGAAAGAAATGAAAAGCACAAAGAATAAAATAAATTAAGGATGGCCACAAGGAAGGAAAGAAGGGCACACGGAAGGAAAGACTGACACAAGAAAGGGAGTAAGGGTAGTAGGGCAGAAGTAAGGAATGAAAGGAGGGAGGGAGGAACCTGCTTTTAGACAATGGGATGGTGAATAAAGTCTAGAAACACAAATATTTTTCCATGCTTATATGTTTTTCTTCATACTTATCAAGAACCAAAAAGTACTACGTACATATATTACTGTCCCAGGCACCTTGATTTCATAACTGGTTAAATAAAATCAAGCCTAGAAGGAATAGTTTACAAAAAAACATTAAGTACAGCCCAAAGAGCCAACGTGCAGAAAATGGGAATTTAGACTAGGTGTGCTTTCTTTTAACCCTGACTGTAAGTGTGTGAACTTCAATGCATCATCTCAACGAAAGCACCACATGAATGTTTCATATTACAACAACAATAATGCTCTTTCTCACCTTGACCTCCAGTGCTTCAGACAGCAGCCTGCGAGCGTTGCTCCTCAGCCCCTCCGACTGTTTGTCAGAGCGCACCTCAATAGACGGCTTATTTGAATTCTCCTCAATGAAAGTCCTCCAGTCGGTGTAAACTTTTGCTGCCAGAGAACTCACCTCAGGGTCCGGATGCTTTCGCACTTTGTTGACAGTGTGACCTAGGGAAGAAAAAAACAACAACAACAACAACAACAACAACAAAAGATGAATTTAGTCTCAACTTAATTTGCATAATTTGGGCTTGTGGCAAACTCAACTTTCACCAACGAACTGTAATTAGATATTTCAATGGACATCATTTACTTTTTCCAACATGGAAACATTAATAAGTGCTGGGAAAATGTATTTCAACCACTACAGATTTATTTAGGTTTTCCTTTTTCATCTAACGTAAATGTTTTAGATAAATATCTGACAAGGATAATGTGAGTAAAGACAAAAGGCTGATCCAGGATTTTTGCAGTATTTTTCCCCCTTTGTGTTTTATTTTAAACATTGTCAAAATGATATAACTAGTAAACCAATGGCCCCAGTGAAGGATGGGCAAAACATTCCCATCATGTATCTTTTATTTTTAATATAGTGGTTTATTACTGCAAAATACACATTGCGATGGATCAGGTAACCTGGCTTTCAAGAGAACTAAATTAATCTAATTGACTTTTTTTTGCTGTAGATAAATTATCACAGCATTACTTTGGCCTGTATATTTTATTTTATTTACAGAAAATAGCCTATATTATATGGGTCAAACGTATCTTTTTTGTTTTTAGTTTAGCCTATTTTGTGTGGTGTATTGTCCCAGCAAAGAGCAGAAAACGACGAGTAAAGGGTCTCCTGACCTATTTTAGTGGACCTGAGCACCTCTTTGGATGGGATCTTCTTGCTCAGCTCAGTCAGGGCGTTCAGCAGGTTCTCCTTGCTCTGTTCTGGCAGCTCCAGCGTCGACTTGTAGCGCAGAATGTCCTCAATCACAACTACCCTCTGAAAGAAACATCATGGAAGGACCATCATTGCATCGGTCTGTAATGTAGGAACAGACTGTTGTTTGTTTACACAGCTCAAAATCTCACCCGTAGAGACTCGATTGTAGCTTGTTTGTAAACTCTCTCGTCGCTCTTCGGTTGTTTGGGCGTTTCTCCCTTGGGAAGCCGAACCACAAACTTGTCCATTTTCAAATACACACGTATCTTCCTTTAAAGATAATACTTACAGCTTGCTCGTACAGCTTGCTCGTGAAAGCTGAAGTCAGGGCTAACCACTGCTAACTGTTGTGGTTACCTAGCTAAAAGCTATCTTGTTCACAAGTCTGAAACAACTTTACAGTTAAAAGAAAATTAATGTTAAAAGAAGATTTAATACATACGATAAAACCATTTATCTGGCATCGGTAACCATGCTGATTTGTTGAAACATTTTAGAAAATAGTGTCAATATTGGAGATAACGACGGAAGCCTGTTTGCAGAAGCGATCATGTTGCCTTCAGGTACGATGAGAAAAAAATCGTTGATTGGTTAAATAAATGCAAACACACTTTAAACGTATCAATTATTATTATTATTATTATTATTATTATTATTATTATTATTATTACATTCCCTTTCATTTACTGATATATAAATAAACCGAATTCAGTGGAAATATGTCAATATTATTATTAAAGTAGTTATTGTTTAAATAGGTCTATTCTCATTTTAACTCTCTGTCCCTCTCTTGTATGTGTGTGTGCGTGTATATAGGCTCAAAGTGTTTGTGGTAAAAATCTAATGTTTATGATCTCATGTAACATTCAAAATTTCCTACAAACTGACTTGGGTGGTACCTGAGATGTATCACTGTGTGGAATAATCCAGTTAGATAAATAACCTATGTGTATCTACTTGAAAAAGCTACCTCTTGAGAAACACCGGTATGTTTTGTGTATGTTTCTATAATCAATCAATCAATCAATCAATCAATCAATCAATCAATCAGTCAATCTTTATTCCAGAAACAAGTTGGTCCATGGTACACATACAAAAAGATAAATAAGATATTAAAGTTTTCTATATCTTTTTTCCCAATTTTGTTTTTGTTTTTTCCCATGTAACCTTGATATTCCGCTTAGATTAAATATTTAAAAAAAATTGTGACAGTTACAGTGAAATGTACATATTGATCGGGTCTGTATGAGATTACATATAATTTAAAACAATATACCATAAAAATAACGATATAATACTTTTAAAATTGCATTTACTGGTCGAAATTGGGTAGAAATTGGTTCTGTTCAAAAGATGCGCGGACATTTAATAGTCCTTAAACGCAACCTTTAAACCAAACAAATCTCGCGAGATTACAGTCTCGGTTACGGCGGACGGGGAAAGAGAAGTGCAGTTGTTTGTTTGGGTTTTTTTTACAGGCAAAATGGGAACCTTTTCTTTCTTTGGCTATGTTTTGGGACTATATGTCCTAATCGCTTGCACATTAGCGTCCTCGGACGTGTTTAACAGCGTTCTGGGAAGCACAGCATCCTGCCATAAGTCATGCGGAATGACATACAGTTTGCACACGTATCCACGGGTGAGGACTTTTATCTTGCTTGTGTCAGCTATCTTGCGCTAACGTTATGCAATTTACGGAATTAAGAACAATCTTCGTCCTGTTCTATCGTTTGATGCCTTATTGTTCGAAATTGTGAGTGGGTTATATAAGTAATATAAGTGCGTAATATTTCGCATTCAACTGGTCCTTTGATGTGTTTTTGCGTTTTCAGGAGGAGGAACTATACGCCTGTCAGAGAGGCTGCCGTCTGTTCTCCATTTGCCACTTCGTCCGTGACAGCGACGATTTGAATCAGACCAAATCTGAGTGTGAATCAAGTAAGTAAATGCAAGCTTTTAACTTCCACCCACACGCTTCAGGCCTGTAGGACGGAGACTTGTCAGTGGACTTGAATGATCTATTGTTGGATTCTGCACAAAGCTGCTGACAAAAAATAAGCCTAGAAAAAGATTTCAATGCGCTCCTGCTGTCATTTTGTAAATGTAGTATCTGCATCCAGTCATCCATTTTTTTTTTACATCCATCTGTTTGTCCATCATTCGGCACTTAGTTTTTCTGTTTATCATTCTTTGAAGCATTTTTGTCCATTCCTTTTGTTCGTCCTGAGTCCATCCATTCTAATATCCATACCTTCATCTGTCATCACATATCCAACCATCATTTGTCCCTTCTCTTCATCATGCATTTATTCATTTCTTGCTCACCATCCATCTAGTAACTTGCAACAGTATTTTGTCACAATTTTTATTTTTTGTCACTTCAGTTTTGATTGGGATTCATTGGGATAGGTCAGGGGTCAGCAACCTTTGCAACCCGCAGAGCCACTTTTACCCTCGGTCCAGCTAAACAAATTTTGTTTAGAGCCACAAAAGTTACACATCTCTTTGAAACAAGAGCTTGTTTTTATAGTATACTATAAAAAATTTGTTTACATCTTTTTTCAAATTAATCAACAGTATTTTTATGTTTTTAGGTTTAATACATTTTCTTCTATTGGACATTTGATTTTTATAGCAAATGGCATCACAATGATGAAAAAGCAAATTGTTTGCGACCTATTGACAAAAAGATACTTCATTTATCTATAGTAAAATATTCTATACACCATTAGTTTCTTTCTTTCTGGAAATGTTATGCATATATTGCAGAAATAAATGTATCCTAAAGCTAGCAATTTTAAATTACCTTTACATTTAGAAACATTGACCAATTTTTCTCCACCGCATTTGTGGTCTAAGTTTTTAAGAGCCAAAACTGAAGGTGTAAAGAGCCACAGGTTGCAGACCCCGGGGATAGACTAACACAAAGTAGTACATAACTGTGAAGTGGAACAAAAAGGATGCATGTTTTTCACACACCTCAACAAATACCACACCAATCTATTAGGAGTTTTATTCAAAATATTTTTTTGCAAGGATCTGTGTTTGTGTTACATTCATCATGGTGACCTTCTCTATTCGTGTCCGGAAATGTACTTTAAAATTCAGAAAGGTTTCACCAGGAAAACTATGGAGGATTGACATGAAATATGCATTAGGGACCAATAAAATCTAAAATTAGCGTTTGATGCATTTTGTTGCATGCCTCTAAAACTGTTTTGTGCCATCTGTCACTCCAAACTCACGCAGCCTGTCGGGAAGCCTACGCCCAGCCTGATGAGCAGTACGCGTGCAACATGGGCTGCAACAATCAGCTTCCATTTGCGGAGCAGCGTCAAGATCAGGTACACCGGTTGCTGGTTGGATGCAGAATGTCTCTCAAGGAATAATGGTGTGCTCAGTCTCCGTGTTGTTTTCTAAACAGTTGGAGGCCATGATGCCGAGGATTCATCTCCTCTATCCCCTGACTTTGGTCAGAGGGTTTTGGGATGACGTAATGAGTCAGGCCCACAGCTTCATCACTTCCACCTGGACGTTCTACCTTCAGGCTGATGATGGAAAAGTTGTTATTTTCCAGGTACTCGACTGAAGACCAGCCACGCCTGGTGACTGGTTCTAATAAGATTGACCACCTTTATTCTTTTTAATTCAGCAAATGTCAAAAGTACAAATTGTCTCCCCTGTTTTTCAGTCCGAACCGCAGGTTAGGATTTTCTCCCACATTGAACTGGACAATGATTTTAAGGAGGAGCCTCAGAAGAGTTGTAAGCACTTCAGTCTATTATTTCATGTTGTGGTCTTTAATGCTTTTCCAAAAATGAGCTCATTTAGAACAAATTCTAAATGTAGTAATGTACAGTTCAGGTCGGAGGTTTTCATGCACTCATGGGCATACATGTCAAATTACATGAATAAAACTTAGACTTGGACTTTATATGATCTATGTTTAGTTTATGATAATTTTTAATTGCTTGGTTTCCTGGCACGGGCCTCGCTTTAAGGCATAGCCTATATCTTTTAATAATGTTGAATTCTGGTCCTTTTTAGAACACCCAACTGTGTCTAAAATTCAACTTTCAAGGTGTTGGTCTGGAAAGTTGTCACACAATTAAATACAGTTTATATCATTATTATTATTATTCAAATATTCAATCCGCTTTGTATATTACACCAGCTAGGGATGAGTAATTATTCTTTAAAGCTACGGTGGCACTACTTAATGCAAGTGGTGTATAGAGGAAGCCAATTTTACAATGGCATTTCTTTTTTTAGAGCAACATTTCTATATGATGAGGCGTACAGCAGTACAGTATAGCCAAAAAGACTGATTCATTTCTAATTTCCTGTACTTCTTTGTCACTTTTATCATTATTGCAGTAAATACCACAAACTATTGTTTTTATGTCCATATCACCTATCCCAGGCACCAGTACAACTGCCTGTGAACACCTCCCACCCCACCCACCCCTCCTAGCTTGACGCTACCAGCATGCTAAACTGCTGATTTGGCTGTTTAGCAGGCATTTGGCTTGTCTATGTGGGTGGCTGGCTGGCTGCGAATGTATGTCAAGCCTGGCTGTCGGTACACCTTCCTTTCTTAGCACCCCCTCAGTCAGTCCATGTTGACTTTGAACCACCTTCTCTGTGGAAAATAACACTGACCTTTCAGTATTTTCCTGTTTATGATCGGCCTGAGTCTTGCTGCTACTTCGGTTGCTTTTGAGCATCCCTACCAATCTTACATGTCATCTGACGGATACATCTTGATCAGATTTTTATTCAACTTTCACACAACATGACATCTATATAAAACTAGTTCTGGAATGGATACAGCAGGCTCTAACAGGACATCTGTAAATGCCTTCCTAAAGCCCCCGACCTCAATCCTATGGAGAATATCTGGATTATCTTAAAAATTGGGAATCTGCCAGGAAAAATGACTCTATTTAAACAAATTCTGCCAAAAGGAGTGCTGTCAGACGTGTTTCAGAAGCTTGACTGCTACAGAAACGGCCGAAGAAAACTGCACCAATGTTGTGTTTATTTGTGACCTTGTGTCAATCAGGTCTTATTCACAATATATTCGAATAGTGGACCCAATTCTTGTTTAAAAAATCACTGTTGAGTATTTATTGTTCTCCTTCCAACCTATAATCGCAAGTTTAATTTGTAAATTACAGTCAGGATGAGTGTATTAATTACCTTATTGATGAAGTATACATTGTGATTAGAGATGCAGTGAATTGAATATTGTATAAAATAAAATGCAATGTTATTTAAAACCTTTTTTTTTTATACTCACATGAAGTCTATATTCTCCTCTTTCCAAGTCCACGAGCTGAGCAGTCCTATTTACAAAGAATACCATCGCACTTTAATCCGAGAGAGAGACAGAGACCTGACTGGCGAGCGCAGCTATGACGACGGATACAACCTTTTCAGCTGCCTGTCAAGGTTTGCACTTTTCTGTTGTCTTATCTGAGCCGGACTCCGCGTCCTGTGGCGCTACACGGGCTAACTGTGTTTGTGCTTTTCTCCGCAGGAACCCCTGGCTGCCTGGGTGGATCCTAACGACCACTTTAATTCTGTCTGTGATGGTCCTGATCTGGATCTGCTGCGCTACTGTGGCAACTGCTGTGGATCAATATGTACCTGCTGAGGTAAGCCCTGGGATGTTTTGTTGTCTGTTAGTTTAACCTGTTCTGACCCGTTGCTTGTGTTTGGATTTTTTTTTTGTTATTTTTCTTTTTAAAAGGTTCCAAAATCCTTAAGGTTTTCTGGGAACCTCAAATGGTTTACATTAAAATATCTTCAGAAATACTCTAAAGTTTAACTTGAAGTAGAAGCTACATTATTCAAGAGGGGTTAAACCTTCGGATTGTACTGTGAATTATAGCCTCTGGGCTTTTATTTTTCAGTTTAATGTTTTTTGACATATTTCTTAAGACATCAAAGTAAAAAGACTGCAAATGCTGCCCGTCAAATTTTTTTTTTTTTTCCTGTTAAACAAGCAGACATCCATGAATTAAATAGAATTTTAATCTGTTAGACCAACACAAAGTATTATATAGTCGTGAAGTGTAAAGGAAATATTTTTACACATGCTGCATTTGAGTCTTTTGGGTATGTCCCACAAACATTTTTTCTTTTTTTTTTTTAAATACATGAATATCCTGTGATCCAAATAATTTCATCATGTTCCTGGCTTTATGTTTTGAGTTGTTGTGCGGCTGGAAGCTGAACCTCCTCCAGTTTCTTGGTTTTTACGCCGTCTGACAGGATTTAGCTCCGTTCTTCATCCAATCAACTTGAAATGGTTGCTTTGTTGCTGCTGGAGAAATGGTTCCCCACAGCCTCATGCTGCTGCTGTATTTTTTATTTTTTTTTAAGGGTAGTATGTTCAGGATTCTCTGCAGCGTTACTTTTCAAATATAGTGTTAAGCATGCAGACCCAAAAGTTGGATTTTGGCCTCTTCTGACCAGGGCACCTTCTTCCACGTGCTGCTTGTGTCTAACCTGACTCCGCCAGCTGTATGTTGCTCCGCCTAGCTTCACTCACATACATCTGGGACATCTCCCATAGAGAGTGATTTCTCCAACCAATTTTATGGTCTGGCCAATCAGGACGCAGGGCTGGAGTTTCATAGATGTGACGTAGTGGAGACGCGACCATGACGTGAGACTGTTTTGATAGCAATGGCGGCTCGTCGAGGAAGCAAGCGTTAACATTGATGCTGCTATTTCTTCCGTGTTGTCCAATCTACCTAATATTGTTTCATTAAAAGATCATCAGAGAACGGCTCTGAAGGCTTTTGTTGGTGGAAACCATGTTTTCGCCCTTCTCCCGACCGGATTTGGCAAGTTTTGTTTTTAGTTAGCGGGAACCATGTTAGGAGGCCTTTAGTCCTCAACGCGGTCGGCCCGGGATCGACTCCGACCCGCGGCGCTTTGCCGCCTGTCTTCCCCCTCTTCCTGTCAGCTCACTGTCAATAAAACGCGTGCCACTAGAGCCGCAAACACAGATGTCCCAGATGTATGTGAGTGAAGCTAGGCGGAGCGAAATACATCTGGCGGAGTCAGGTTAGCTTGTGTCCACTTGTAACCTGCAAATGGGAGTTATTATGGCTTTCTTGTTGACACACAGGCAGATTTATGGAGAAGATGACTAATGGTTATGTCCAAATAATCTCCCACCTGAGCTGTGGGCCTATGCAGCTCCTCCAGATTTACCTCTTGGCTACTTCTCTGATTAATCCTCTCATTGCTTAGGTTTGGGTGGATAGTCGTGTCTTGGTTTTCAAGTTCTGCCTTATCAAGTGGGCTCTATTTACCAATAAGTTGACTTTTGAACGCGATCGGTTTATGGGTTTATTATTCGGTGGGGGGTTACAGTAAAGAGGACTGAATGCACATGCATACCACACTTTTTTTTAGATTTTTGTTTCAAGTTTTGAAAATTGTGATTCATTTTACTTTGAGTTCTCAATCATACAGTAATCGGTGTTGGTCTAGCCAATAATGATAGTAATTTATTCCAAATGTGATGAAATAATAAATCATGATAAAGCTGATAACAAAATGATAAATAGGTTTAAGGAATATAAATCTACATTTAGATGTCACTCTGTAAAACCTGCATCTGGTCTGACTGATTTAACACGCAAACCTAATTGAGGAAGCCTCTCTGTCTCTGTTTTGTTCCTCTACCTTTCAGAAACTGAGCATCTATGGGGACAGTCACTACATCAAAGAGCAGAAACTGACTCCTTACCCAGCATCCTCTCTGATTATCATCACCTCCAAGGGCCCAGAGGAAGAGGCTGGGCCACTTCCCTCCAAGGTGAACCTGGGACAGTCCAATATCTAGAAACCACAGCTGCACTTCCGAATGAACCTTCTTCTTGATTTAATAATTTTCAGTTTCTTTTTTTCTTTTTCTTTATCCTCCCATTTAAGGCCTGAGTTGGTTGTGGTCTCAGCAGAACTTTCAGATCATTCAGTGTTAACTGATTTGTCCCTGCTTTATTCAAATCTTCTTAAGTTGGAGTGATTCAAACTTTTTTTCTGTATAATTGTGACATAATAGTATATTGAGGGTAATAAAGGAATAAAATGTTTTAGGATTTTTCCTGCAGGTTTGGTGTGTGCTTTAGTTTTCTGTCGGTGTGTCTTTTTTATTGAATGTAATGATCTGACTTGAAGTGATGCTGGTTTTTACCCAAATGCACAACGTTTTTGGTAATGAAGGTCGTGTGCATACTGCCGACTCTATTTTGTTAACATGTTGGTATTGCTGTGATATCCTGATCTGTTTTACAGTAAAAGTCTGTGCTTCTAATTAAATGAGATGGTACATGCGGTTGAGTCTTTTCTGCTTCGCTGTTTGTTTACTTAGTAATAAATAAGAATAAAGTACAGACCTGTCAAACTGTTTATGTGGTTATTTGAAATCATGATGTTCTGTTTCACTTTTGGGTAAATTGGGGAAGAGAAAACCTGCCAGTATGGTTCGACTGCTGCAGACGCCTAAAAGCAAGACTGGTGGAAACGGCGGTGAATTTGTCACGAACATTTGCCTTCATACTTTATAAATTGGTTGGAAAATAACAGATTCAGAACTCAGACAATTTGAGTCTGGAATAAAATATGTGCAGGAACACCAGGGTATACTTTAGGAGCTAAAGCATCAGTCCCAAAAAAACTAGTTTTGATGTGTGCTGTTGAAATACAAAACTTTATCCACGTTTTATCTCTCCAGCTGTCGGGGAAACCTCGGGTTGTCCTCTATTCTGTTTACTTAAAATTGGCAGCAAAACATCTCAGCATAATGTTACCACCACCATCCTCAGCTGTTGGTTTAGTGTTCTGGCTTCATCTTTATTCGAACATACTTCTTGTCACTATATCCAAATACCTCAAGCTTTTTCAAATCTGACCAGAAAGCATTTTTTTTCTACACAAAGCAGGTGGTTTCTTTTTGTAACCAACTATGACTATAAGACAAGCTTGACTGTTGTGATTTTGGAACAAGGGCTTCCTCGGTTAGCATCAAGTCCATCCAACAGGGTCGCGAGGGGTGCTGGTGCCTATCTCCAGCTGTCAATGGGCGAGAGGCGGGGTACAACCTGGACAGGTCACCAGTCTGTTGCAGGGCGACACAGAGACAGACAGGACAAACAACCATTCACGCACACACTCGCACCTAAGGAGAATTTAGAGAAGCCACTTAACCTACCAGTCATGTTTTTGGACTGTGGGAGGAAGTACCCGGAGAGAACCCACACATGCACCGGGAGAACATGCGATCTCCTTGCAGAAAGACCCAGGACCTTCTTGCTGCAAGGCAACAGTGCTACCCACTGCGCCACTACTGCATCAAGTCCATGTTGACGCTAAATTTGCTTCACTGTTAAGTCACACTGGTGTTCCAGCATCTTCCGGTTTATGACAGGGTTTCATAGCTTGCTTTTTGTCCACTGGTGATAGTTTGGGTCAAGGTGTGGCTTTTCAACCTAAGAACTCTATCAAGCATGGTGATGGCAGCATCATGCTGTGGGTCTATTTCACTGCCAGTGTAAAGGTACATTGGAAAACAACTTCCACTCGACAACTGGAGGGGTTAACTATTAATTAAACCAGGACCTTGTTCATCAGTACAAAAGCAAGTGATTCCCCATGAAACTTATGGCATATATAATTATTTTGTGTGTCTATATATTTATATATATAATTTTTTTGTCTCTATATATTTGAGCCCATGTGTATGACCTTTTTCCCTCCGTGAACTGCACAAAATTTGCACAATTTAAAACTTGGGTACCCACTTCTACTTTTAAAAAGATTTTTAAAGTTGTTTGTTGTATAATGTCACCCTTAAAACAATTCAAACACATCTTTAAATGCCCTGAATTAGTCTAATATTCGTGTGATTCTTTAGTTTATGTAAGCCTCTCAACGTTTTTCCAATAAAATCCTCCGTTGGATTTCAAAGCTGCAGAAAAGGAAGAAAAGGGCTCTTGCAAAATACAAAATTTTATTAATCTTAAAAAAAGTGAAAACATACACATCTTCCCCAAAAGTAAGTAGACTGCAAAATGGATCTTGTGAATGCTACATGTAGACCGCTGCTTCCGTATTGTTTTTTTTATTATGGAATGCTGCCCGGACACATTCCATTTTTTAATAGCTGTTCAACAAGTCTGTGTCCTCTGCAGTGAAAACTAATGATGAGCATTTTGTTTTAGTCGGAGGGCTTTGAGGAGAGGCATCGCACGTGCTTGACTCTAGCGTTCTCTTTCTGATACAAGAGGCGGGATTCTTAATTTGGAGGCATTCGGTGGTGGATGGATCCATGTCCCCTCTCAGACGATCGCTTGCTGTAGGTTTGTAGAAATGTAGTTTCTCCATGTTGGCCTCCTTCCCGTCAATCAGGGGTGACGCATTCAGTACCTCTCTGACAAACTTCTGCCTGCCAACTACATCAGAATAAAGAGAAATTGTTCAAAAGCTCTGTGTTTGAACAGACTTACAGATTAAAACGAAACATGTAAAATACTTACAAAAGCGAAGAGCCGAGGCCCTTGACTCTTCCATTTTTTTCTGTTTAGGCATCTGGCAGCCACTCGTTTCCCACTGATTTACAACCTGAAAGTAAGACAAGTACGGCTACACGATTCCGCTCATTTAAGCACGCCATCTGTACTCCCAGTATTGCCTAAAAATCCTTACCTGTTCTGCCCAACCTTCTGTTTTACACCCCGAGTGATCGAAGGTGTTCAGTGGTTTCTCAGAATGAATCAGCCCCAACAGGTTCCACACGGCTGTCTTCAAAGCTGTGCCAAGCTGATATACAAATGGCAGATTATTGCCAGGGCCACAACAAAAGAAAAAAAAAAAAAACAGCCACATATGTATTGTTCCTGGCACAAAGATTCACACCACTTTCCAATTGTATTACATTACAAACTAGGGCTGGACAATAATTCAATAACAATACATATCAATGATAGAAAAAAAGGGTAAATAAAAAGTTCAATAGAACAGATTTCCTTCATTTTGCATTCTAGCCATATAGGTTTATATTACAGTCATTACATCCTCCCAACCAATCACAACACAGACCCAGGAGTGCTCCGTCACCAAGCTCCGCCCCCTTCAAAGAGTTCAGAGAGCACGTGTTCTTTTTTCTTTTCTTTTTTAAAACTTGCAGTTTTGGTAAAAAGTTGGTTGAATAAAGGGTTGAGTTTGAATTCAGGGTTTGTGTGTTCTGCATCTAAAAATAGGTCGCTAAGCAACAGCATAAAATGGTCAGGCCTGCACTTAAAACACATGTTTTGAATTTGTTGATAATTATCGATATCGATCAATATGATTTTTATTTTATCAATACGCTTTTTATCTATAATCGTCCAGCCCTATTACAAACACAATTTTACATACCGATAATATTCTTGGTATTTTACAAAGAAAAGTCTGCATGGGATGCATACGTTTGTTTGCTACATAATTCTATACACTTTTGATGTCTTCACTATGTATCTACAATGTTTAAGGTAATTAAAAAAAAAGGAAAGGAAACCTTGAATTACAAAGGTGTGCCCAAATTTTTGACGGTAGCGTAGCTGTCCACCTAAGCTGGCAGGCCAGGCAAGAAGAGGGTTAATCATGAAAGCAGCCATGTGAACAATGGTAACTCTGGGGGAGCTAGAGAGAAACTGCTGACAGGACAACTATAACATTTGTGCTCCACAGTTTGGGCCTTTAAACTGCTCTGGTCAGATGACGCCAAAATAATCAGGGAAGCTAATCAGCACTGAAGGGAGGATGGGACGAATGTTCACCTTCCAGCAGGACTACGACCCTAAACATAAAATCAGAGCAGCGGTGGAATGGTGTAAAATAGACCAAAGCATGTTGATCTGTTTGAATGGCCTAGTCAAAGTCCAGACCTAATCAAATTGAGAATATGTGCTCAGAACTATGGGGGGGGGGGGGGGGGGGGGGGGGCCAGAAAGCCTTTCAGTTACAGCTGGGCAATATAAACAAAAAGAATAATCACAATAGTTGTTTGTTTGCTTTGTACTGAACAGTTTCAATGATGATGATCACGATGTGGAAGGTATGGTTTTAATTTAAATATATATATATTTTGGATTACAATACAAAATTAAAGAACAAATTCAAATCAGTAATAAAGCATAAGGAACTACTGAGCTTTACTTTCAAACATAGTCAAGTTTAACACTGAATTCCTTTAAGAACTGCATAACCATGTGGATTAATAGAGACTTTCCAATCGAGCAGTATATTGACGTACGGAACCCATTTTGCAGTACTGCTTAAAACCGAAAAACAATGCGACTCATGTCCACACTGCTAGCTGCAATCTCTTATCCATCTTGTAAAATTACTTAAATAATTGTGAATTTTAAAGCCTTCCCTCGTCTTTGCTACCCTCATCTGTTTCTCGATAAATTACTGAAATGATTTATAGCAGCAGTAAGAGACGCTTTGGAAAAATATTGACGCAGAGGGGCTAGGTAAAAACGTGGGTCACATTTTTGTAAACGTTTTATTTACAAAATAAATATAACACCCTTTATCTTTTACTAGCACTTTGCAGCTGTGTTTTACTTTGTGTTTGTCTCTCATATGAAATGCAAATCAAATGCACCGTTTCTGATTTTAACGTGTCGAAAAACTTATAAACAAGTTCAAGTTTTTTGTTATTTTTTTTATCTTACCTTCATGTTGGTCCCAGACGCATCAAGCTTCACCAGCTTTGGGAGGCATTTGAGGTATCTCAGAGCCCTTTCTGAGACGGGATTGTCTGTATAAGAAAGAAAGAAAAAAAAAGACAATACATCATCTTATATTATGCATATTTAAATTTGATGCTGTACATGGCAAAACTACCGACAGGAAACGTCCAGGAGCTCCAGAGAGTCCAGCCCTTTGTGCATTATCCGGACAGGCGCGGTCAGTCTTTGCAGGCCGGCATCTGACAGGTTGTTGCCTCCAATGAATAGCTGAGTCAGGCTGCTGCGGAAGAGAGGATTCAAAATTAGCACCACATTTCTGCTAAGCAAAAAACAGTCAGCTGAGGTGGTTTGGGCATCCGACCAGGATGCCCCCCACGCTTTAGAGGTTTTCTGGGCACATCCCACCGGGAGGACATCCCAGAGAAGACCCAGAACTCCATATATACATATATATATATATATATATATATATACATATATATATATATATATATATATATATATATGGATCCTAAAGAGCCCACAGCCTTACCTCGCCAGTGACGTGGACGTGAGATGCCGGAACAGCTCGTGATCATCTCCTAGTCTGCAGCCAAACAAATCCAGAGACTTCAAACTGTGAAAGGTTTTTATCTCGGTGATCCGCTCATGCAGGAGTGGAAACCTGCAGAATTAGAGAAGGAGACAAATAATCGCTGCTGTTTGAGGTAAAAAAAAAAAAAGAGGCAGGGAGGCGTGGGGCTGAGGAGAAAATGTGTCACACACACTGCGAATGCAGTGTGACATAGTTTGGACTATGTAGCAGCCAGAGTCTGTACCCAAGACAAATTTCCTTTGGGACAATAAAGTTCATCATCATCATCATCAAAACAATATAAGCCAACCTGTTTCTTAGACAGAGTGAGCCGAGCACCAGGTCTCCGTATGCATCGCTGAACAACTTCAAGGCTTTCTGAGAAACGTCGGGGTTTAAAAACACGTGGCTCTCCTCTGCGGCCACAAAAAGCCTGTCGCCTATCTGCTCTGGGAAGTCAACCAGAGAGTCCACGTGGTGGATGTTGTCAGCGACGAACAGCAGAGCGATGTCAAAGAGGGACTTAGTGGTGTATCTCAGACTGCCTTCCTCGTTGTAGGTGAAGACGAAGTGCTCCTTTCTCAGCACAAACGGATTCGTCCTCCTGCATGACGACGAGGAGGATGAGGATGGTAGTGGTTTTGGCTGTGCCAGAATGATGTCACCCACACGACGAAGGTTGCCTTTTTCTCGAACATAAATGGGGCTGTTGTCCATTGCAGACACACACACAAACTTCTCCTGACTGAGCAGCGGGTTTGAAGAAAGACTCAAAGGAGATCACAAAAGCACTTCTCGGGGTCATTAGCTTAGCTAGCTTAAGCCACGAACAAAGAGAGGCTCTCTTGTGATCGAGGTTTTATCAGCCACAGCTAGTCGCCATTCTCATTATTGTCGGTTAGATTCTTGCCGAGCAGCAGCATGCAGCACAGCCAGTCTGTTTTGCTAGCATCCGGCATAGACACGGTTCAGCAAACGGCGCAGAAGAGCATCGTACGTCACTTCGCCGCCATATTGGGAGGGGCGTTTTTGGGAAAACAGGCAAAACGCTGTTCGACACAGTCCATTGCGTCAAGAGTTTGTGTGTTGTACTGCTGCAATCCTCCTTACTAATAAAATGTTGTTCTCTTTCACTTAAGATAGGAAGTGAATTAATAATAATAATAAAAAATAAAGCATGTAATTAAAAAAACAGAACAGAAAAATAGAAACAATTCTTATATATTTGTACACAACTGAAAGCCTCCCTGTCTATATAAAACAGTATAACCTGTGCTGTACTGTACCAAGCAAACCAACAACCCCCCCCCCCCCACACACACACACACACACACACACACACAACCCGTTAGTGGGTGTAACTCACCAGCTTTGTCACAATATAATGTTGTATCGATTTGTTTGGATGACGATATAATATTTGCCGATATCACAAAGTTTGTTATGATTTCCGATTGATGCAATCAATTTGATGCAATATCAGCTGCCCATCTAACACTACTATCTACATTGATATCAACTCACCAAAAAGTATATTATTTGACCATTTTATTTCTTAACTCCTACTGTGTATGATTTAAATCATAAACGTCTAATTTTAAAATAATTATAACAGATCACCTGTTGACTATAGTCTCATGCCTGAATTTCAAAATAAAGGTGCATCTTACAAATGATGATATGGATTGATATTTTCATTTTGCATCGCTCTATTTGGATCGTTAATCATTGAATCAATATGTCGATGTGGATCGATGTGTTATTACAACCCTACGACTCATGTCCCGCAGAGGCACAAGAGTGGCCCACAGACCAACACACTACACAAGACTCCTGACACTTAAAATTAAACCTACTAAACTAAATAGTGTTTTGATTCTCATAGGTAAATTAAGTTTTAGCACATCTTAATTACTTTGCTTGTTTTGTCTTATTTTTATTAGCAGAGAAATTGTATAGTTTTTCTAAATGATCCCCACTATTAGTACTAAAATACGAATGTATTATATAATGAAAACCAGCTAATCAATGAAATGTAAACTGTATTGTTTCTTTTATGCGGAAAACTAAGTTTGCGTGGGTATTACAAGGCGACTTGCCACCCACAATATGGCGGACTCTGTGACCTACGTCTCAACGCCCCGCTCGATGGTTGCTAACTTCACAATAAAAGTTGAGTAAAAGCAGTCTTCGTTTGTATCGGTAGGTAAACCAAAAGTAACGCATTAATTCGCAAAGCCTTGTATAAATAAATCTTTCAGAGTGATAATAACTTTTAGCACTCAGTGTCCGCTTAATTTATACCCAAGTTTGTATAAGGAAACCCTTATTTTGAAAATGTTTTGTAGCAGGAACGAACTGTGTTTACCTCGTTGGCATATCCTACTTCGAGCTTTCCTAGCTAGCAACGATGAAATGATTTTTACGGGCTTTCTTTGAGAATTTGGTGAGCATGGCTTTAAGCAGTTACATATCTTTATAATGTATTTCCAGTTGCTATAACCATAGAAGTTTAAAACCTTTTTAGCTGATATATACCAATGTTGGCCAGTCGAAGTTGGTGACTAAGCTAGCTTCCAAAGTTTACAGCTTTGTAAAATGCTTTTATCTCAATAGTCGTGCTTGTTTTCATTCACAGCTTTCAGGGAGTGATTTGTTGCCTCTGTGCCATATAAACCTGACAACACATTCCCAAAGGGCGGCCATCTTTACAGAAAAGTGAATGGCGTCGAAAAATGATCCATTTCAGTTTCAAGGTGAGTGTTCTTTAAAATGCATGGTTCAATATCAATACGAAATATGGCATAGTACTGTTTACATTTTTACACACATTCAAGATAAAAATGATGCCACGCAAAGCTAAATTTCTGATTATAATTTTGTCAAAATAAATATTCTGCTCATCTTTCACGCTGATCTGAGGTGCTTTGAACATTTTGTTTTACCTTACAAACAAGAACTTTGTTGCATTTTATAGCAATATGTGTGATTTACCAGCACAAATCGTGCATAATTTTGCAGTGGAAGGTAAAAGATACAGGTTTTATTTTTTAAAACAAATATTTCATAAATGTTATATTGGATGAGTTTTATAAAAATGGCAAAATACTTGTCATAAGTTTGTACAGGCATCTCTTATGGGCATTCTTGGCAGTGTTTCTGAGGCTTTTATTTTGTTTATATCTATATGGTAATTATATTGCCATACATTTTTTAATTTCCGTCGATATATGTTTTGTCCACATCGCCCAGCCCTAATTTATAGACACAAGTAGCTGTAGTAGGTGCAAGCTTTTTGTGAAAGAACAAAATGTGTCTAACGTTTGTCTCTTCACACATCTATGTAGAGTTTGACGAAGCTGGGGATCTGCTAGAAGCCAACAGAGACGCAGTCACCATTAGCATTGAGAATGAGGATCTCAAGTCCCAGAGGCCAAGAAGCACCGTTGGTTTTGCTGAAGATGCTGCTGATGAAGAACCACTCATCAGTGATGACAGAGAAGAGGTCTGACTAAGACTTCTCTCATAGTGAAAAATTGCTTTGTGTTGAAATATGAAATTGGGATGTATCCACTATTTAGATGATGAAATGTCTTGTTTTTCTTGTTTTATTTCAAGCTTCTGTCAGGGCAAAAGAAAAGTGCTCCTTTCTGGACCTTTGAATACTACCAAAGATTCTTTGACATTGAGACTCATCATGTAAGTCATTTCATTTTGTTACTGGCACAATGTGTATCATCGGATAAATTGCTTCGGGGCAGATGTCTGTTAAAGCAACATCGTGCGAGTTTGACCCAAGTATTAGCTTCATTTGAGATATATTAAATAATTTACAATATACAGCACTTGCCATGCATGGATGTTCTGTGCGGGCTGCCATCCTCAAAAACCTGTCATTGTAACTTGAGAGGTTCGGATCTGTCACTGAATGAGAACAAAACAAAACATATGACACCTGATCAGATATATTTTTGGTTCTCTGATGTAAGATTTAATCTAAAAGGGTGAATGTGGCCTTGTCTTTACTAGTAACTCCATGACTTCTTAATCTGCTGGTCCAAAGTGGTCCGCTATCAGATTCCAAAACACGGAGGGAGACCGTTTAACTTTGCGACAGTGCAGTCTGGCCAGCGGCCTTCAGGGGCGCTAAACCTGGAAGTTACAGGTCTAGTGCCTGCTTGGGGCTAAAAGTTACATGGTGTTGCTTTAAAGCAGCTCACTGTCTGTAACACAGCCAGCGTTACCAGATAGTCAAGGTTTTCCAGCCCAAAAATCTGTTAAAAACCACCACAACACACAAAAACCCGCCCAATCAAATAATGTTATATTTACTGTATGGGAAGTTCTGAATGCACATCAATACTATGCGTTTTCGAAAGCTGCATTCCAACAAAACCCGCCCAGAGTTCTTACCTTTATTGCAAAATCCACTGTTTGCTGAAAGGCTGAACATGCGAACATTGGACTTACTCCTCTGAACTATAATATAATCCAGTGTGATTTGTACCCAGTAAGTTACATGGTTGAGTCAAATTTCCCGAATAATTGCTATGAACTAATAACTTATGACGTTAATAGGTTACCTCAAAACCCGCCGAACTGACTCCAAATCTGCCCAAATTATGTCCACCCGCCCAAACCAAATTATACCTGCAAAATAAAAATGAAAACCTCCCAATTGGCCGGAAAACCGCCTAATCTGGCAACGCTGAACACAGCAGCGTGAGCGTGTCTATTTATAGCTCTCGTTCATAGTTGCTTATTTTCTGGCCCAAATCAGCGACTTCACGGTCAAAAACAAGCCCAGCAAACCGCAACCTGCAACTCAGGAGATTTACAGGAGACATCAGAAAAAAACAAGCTAAAATTTGTTTATAATAAACAGACTTGGTAAATTGCTGTTGATGCCAATGGTCTTACATTGGGCTACCGTTGAGCTGTTCGTCTTACCTCGAGAACGGAAATAGAGCTGCGAAACTACGAACGGGTTGGCGCATAGAAAGTTGCAAGTAGGGGGAGATGGCAGACCCCTCCTTCGTTTCATTAACACTTAGATTACCGTCACAGGGATTTAGAAGAGGATTCATTACGGTAAAAATGTTACTTAGTGCTGCTTTAACCTGGTTGTGATCTGATATGTTTTTAACATTCACTTTAGGTAAAGGAGAGAATCCTTGGCTCATTGGTGCCGTGGCCTGGAAAGAACTTCATTCAAGCTTACCTTCGTAAAAACCCTGATCTTTACGGTTAGCACGGACTTAGTATTTACATTTGTACCATATCTCAGATCTTTTGTGGTGGCAAGCTGGTTTATTTGCTGTAATTGTTTATAAAATGTTTACGTTGTAAATAATCATTTTATGAATATTTTGTGTTTCTAGGACCATTTTGGATTTGCACCACTCTTGTGTTTGCCATTGCCATCAGTGGAAACATAGCAAATTTTCTGCAACACTATGGCAATCCAGGCCATAAATATACCCCAGATTTTCGAAAAGGTAAGTTCAGTTCTGTTAACATGAACTATGTTATAAAGAACCTCCAGTTTATCTCTTGCATGTGTGTTTTCCAGTGAGCATAGCTGCCACAGCCATCTTCAGCTATGCTTGGTTTGTGCCACTTGGACTCTGGGGTTTGCTGCTGTGGAGGAACAATAAGATCTTGAACCTGGTATCATATTCCTTTATGGAGATTGTCTGTGTCTACGGATATTCGCTTTCAGTTTACATTCCAGCTGTGGTAAGCGCAATCAGTTGACCTATTATGCTACTGGCATTGCTCTGCAACAAAATGTGTCTTATAACACATTATAGTGAAGCAATTAAGAAGCAGTTTGCAATCCTATATAGTGCGTTGCAAAAGTATTCTCAAGCCTCGTTTTGTCACACAGCAACAACAAACCTTAATGTGTCGCTTTGGGATCTCACATTAAAGACACACACTACGTTTTAAGACTTTTTTGTCTAGATTTCTTGTAAGTAGTTGAAGCTCAGTCAGACTAGATGGAGAGTGGCTCCCAGATGAACACAGATGAGCTTTCCTGATGGTTTGAAGAGGTTTTTCTTTATTGAAACTTTCTCCAACATAAGTCCCAATCATTCCTCAACCAACATGGTGGCTACATTGACAATAAAACAAACAAACAAAAAAAGAATGAAACATTATTATAACTAGCTCACACATTACTTCATTAACGTCAAATCATGTGTTTTATATATGAGCTAATGTTAGGCAGAAACATTTCTATTCTCATAGTCATTGAGAATACATATTTATTTAACTTGTTCTATTCTTTTGGCAGGTGCTAAAGCTTTAGTCCTTTTGTTTATCCTTATTTTCATGTTGGATTTGAAGTTATTAACAATTAAATACATACTTGTCCTCCATAATAAGGTACTTCTGGGTTTACTGGAAATAACAAAATTAAAATAAACTGATGCTGAAATGAACCTTTTCAGAGTAAAATGTTCCTGTTCAGTGGCGTTGTATATGTGACTGCATGTTAAAATAGAATAGAAATAACATTTATTGTCCCACAGCGGGGAGATTCAGGTGGGTCAGCAGCAAACTGAAAAGCAAGCGGAGGCAAGCAGATACACACAAAACGATCAGCTCCATAACGTGCACAAGGAACTTTGGAAAAAGCAGGAACACAAAGCACATCCAGAAAACTCCTACTCTGGGCTGAGTAGGAGCTGCTTAAACACGCTGCTCATACACCGCCCAAAACGCAGAGAGTTATTGTCCTGCTGGAAGGGGAACCTCCACCCCAGAGGGTTATGCTGCCACTAACAAGTTCTCTTCCAGGGTTTCCCTACATTTAGGTCCATCAATCTTCCCATCAGCTCAGAGCAGCATCCTTGTCCTCACTGAAGAAAAGCAACCCTTACTACTATGTTTTACCACAGGGAGCGTGTGATGAGGTGGATGTTTGGTCTTAGTTTTCCGCCACACTAAGTCATTCCAGTAATCAGACAGTTGGCATCCACACTTTGATAACCACCTACAACAAAAACAGTGGAAAACCTGCTCCAACGACCCCTGTCTTTCTTTTGACACTAGACACAAAGTGGGTTACATACAACTGAACAGCTGTCCTTGATTTGTCTTGTTGCAAACGTTAAACTAGACGTCGTCATTCTTCTTGCCTCACTTTGACTAAGGCCAGATTTCCTGTCCTAGTAAGAGATTCTCCTGACTGAGCCGTGGACCTCTGCAGCTCCTCTAGGGTTGCGAAGGGCCTCTTGGCTGCTTCCCAGATTAATGCTCTCCTTCGTGGCTTGTCAGTTTAGACGGACGGTCATGCCTTGGCAAGCTTGCGGGTGCACCATACTCTGTCTACTCTATTTGAAGATAATGGATTGAATGGAGCTCTGTGAGGTGTATTGTTTTTATCATCTAACCCTGTTTGTAACTTCCCTGCAACTTTATTCCTGACCTGTTAGCTATGTTCCTTGCTCTTCGCGTGGGTGCGTGTTCTCTAATTTTCTTTAAAAAGCCTCTTCATAGAATGGAACAGACTAAGTTACACACAGGCGGACTCTGTTTACTAATTAGGTGACTCTGGAAAGCACGCGTTGGAGTGGTTTTAATAAATTTTTTGAGGAGTTAATGGGACTAACTAAATATGGGAGCCACATAACACAGATCTTTCTTTGCTAACATAAAATCCAAATAAAATACTTTGAAGGGGTGTTAATACATTTGCAAGGCACTGTAGGTTGATACATTTTTTAACAATGCAGAAGTAATGAGAGAACTGAACATTTGATCTCAGTTTAGAAGCAGTACTGTTAGAAATTGACCTGATGTAAATAGAAAACGTATACTTGTGAGTGATGCCCATCTTTGACGATGTCATGACAGCTTGTGAGGAAGTATTTGTCCGTTGCTCACAAGAACATTGAACACCACTGACGGCGATTGTTCCCGTAACAGGTCCTGTGGATTCTGCCATACGAGTGGCTGAGGTGGGTCACCATCGCGGTGGCGCTCTGCCTCTCCGGCTCAGTACTGGTGATGACTTTCTGGCCCGCTCTCAGAGACGACCACCCCAAAGTCATTATTGCGACCGTATCAGCCATTGTGTTGCTGAACGGGCTACTGGCTGTTGGCTGTAAGGTAATTATTCCGTCTTCCGGCACTGGTAATGTGAGCAAACAAATCTGATCTTGGGTCTATAATCCTGATCTGCCTTTGCAGGCTTTTTAATTTAGTGGACTCTTTCAGGATGTCCGCATTGGTGTAGATAACAATCATTGTCCAACTCTCAATTGTTCTCTGTGATCTCAGCATCGCCCAGCGTTGACCCCCGCTTGTTTGTGTCCGTGACATCCCACGCTATGCCATTTTTGAGCAGCTCTACTTGTGTGTTTCTGGGAAACAAATGTACCTGGTAGTGTCGGGTTGTTCTCATCTGGGGAACCTCTTGTCAGTGGAAACTTTGACCATGCTTGCTAAATGCTGTGACAATGGGCTGTTGGATGACTTCTTAATGTGAATACTGTCAGGTCTGCAGGCATATCCAATGTCTCGTTACATCCATGTAATTGCTCTACAGAGTACAGTAACCCTGAAGAGGGAATAATATGGATGGATTGTGAACTTTTGCATTCTTTTCTCTATCAGTTAATATTTTCCTCACTCATAGCTTTATAGTCTGACATTGCTAGCTGTTTAACGCATGGATTCTGCGTTTTTTTTCTTGTCGTCTTTTAATATTTACAGCTTTGTGAAAGTTAATTGCAGTGATCAAACCTTTTTAAAGAGGCCCAATCCGGTAACCTGAAAAGCCAGATTGATGATGTGTAGCACTCACCGTTCTGCACGTTATCAATCTGGGCATGCTCCCATCTAATCTGTTCGGGGAAAGGAGGGACATTCAGCGGCACCTTGGGTCCCGCTGGCTGGTTTTAGCCAGTCACAATATCAAATAAAAATGTTGTAAGTAGCAGGCACCATGAGAAACCACAACAAGCTTTCCCGCTTTTCTGCTTTCAAAGAAGAAATAGTGGATTCTGAAAAAGCAGATGTGATAGCAGCAGCTACATGTGCGTCCTCGTGTGCTGCCGCGTTTATTCTGGTTCGCCTGTGGGCTCAGCACCTCTTGCTTTCGTCACAGCTGGTACGTCCCCCCTTAAACCATAATACTGCAACATGATTGGCCTGAATCGTTTTTGGTTCAGTTTTTGGTTCGGGCCCATAGGTCCTTTTTTGGCCAAAACAATGGAAGGCTATTGAGGAGGCCCCATCCCCACGGAGAGAGATTAGATATATCTGCAAAAGAATTTTTGTTGTTTAGCATAGCGCCCCCAATGGACCCGGTGTACCTACTACAGCCTTTTCCGCGGTGCTGGGTCTTCTCATGTGAACGCACATTTTTCTGAACCATTTATGAAAATTCACTGTGTTTGCCCTAGAGTTGTTCGGTATACCGGTACTAACTTGGTACCGGGGTACTACGGCATTTAAAACGGTACTATACTGCATTTGGATAGGACTGGTACTTGCGGTGCTGCCAACAGCGCCTACCCGCAACAGCGCGCCGGCATCGCTGAGAGGACGAGGAGCAAGTTGGGGAGAAAGACTGTTACCTAAATAGTGACTTTGTCGCTAGATTTAGCGAGTTTTCAGACCCTTTTAGTGACTTTTTTTTTCAGAAAAGTGACTAGCGACAAATCTAGCGACTTGTCTCTGTGTTGTTAGAGACTTGAGCGACAACACGTAAAAGCATTGATCGGTCTGCGGTTTAATGTTTTTAGCGAGCAGCAAGTGCCGCTGCGAGCCCTGCCCCTCCCACCTTTCCAAGTGCTTCGCCCTGGATGCTGCCTGCAGCCCGCCTGCAGAAGGCGCAAGGAGGAGGAGACCCGTTCCACTGTGTGTCCACATTTCAAATGAATCACACGTGTGTAAAGCTGCCGCTGCTGATCCTGCCCTGGTCTACAAAGAGGGATGTGTTCACTGAACTGTCGTTGCACTAAAATAAATCTCTGCTTGAAGAGAGAGAGCGGTCTTTCCCCTGCGTTAACATGCTCAGGTTGTGTCTGCAGGTTGTTTCACCTGGTCATGTCAGGTCTCTCATATCATCACCGCTTTATTCTAGCAACATTTGACTTTGATCTCCTAATTAAAAATTATCTAAGCATGGCCCGGTCCATGAACCTTTGGTTCGCACAAAATTAATTTATTTAGTGTGGGTTTGGCAGAAAAGAGATTTTGCTGCTACAGTTGCTATCTTATTTTAATTTCAAATAATTGGATTTGTTCTCATTGTTCTAATCTATTCACATCGACTGTTTTTTAAAATTGTTTTTGAATGCAATAAGAAAAGCCTAGTATTTTTTTTAATTCTACTGCACTGTTCTAAAAGTGTTTTGAGTGCAATAAGAAAATGTTAGTGTTTTGAATCGTTTTTTATTTTATTTATTTTAAAATGGCGTGCTTTAGAAAAGCTTGTCTTTGTGGTATTTTATTTACTGTACTGTTTACTGGTATTTTATTTAATGTTTATGATATTTTTGTGTTCTCTTTTTTCGAAAAAGTATCAAAAAGTATTGAAATACATGTTGGTACCGGTACCGATACCAACATGTTAGTATCGTGACAACACTCGCTTGCTTTCTGATTGGCTACACGTCTCATTTAACAGGCTGCATGCTCATTTGTCTTCAGGGGAACACCAAGACAATCCAACATGTTGAATATCCCTGATTTGAGGTCGGAGCGGTCCCGACGTTCTACTAAGCGGATCTGATCGCTCTTAACACACCACACACGGCAGGCTATTCTCTTAAGATGATTCGCCACCTTAATTCGCCACCTTCCGTGTTGGTGCTGAATGTTCCTGAGCCTAAAGACATTTCAGAGTTGCTCATCATTTATGCATCATGGAGACCCCCTCATGACACCCTGAAAACCTGAGATGTGAAGAAAGCGTTGAGTCGTTTTAATCAGGACTGAAAGCTCTGTTCAGTGCAACTTTCCCATTAAGGCCAAAGAATACCATAAAAGTTTATTCTCAACATGTCTTAGCTTTGTCGGTTTATATTAGCATCTTAACGTCTCCTTCTTTTCCCGTGAAGCTCTCAGTTGTCTTGTGTATGATAAACTTTCCTTGTCCTTTCCGACAGATGTACTTCTTTAGCAAACCAGAGCCAGAAAAAGAACCAGGGCAGACGGTTGTCAGTTCTACAGTGAAGGCCATCAAAGTGACATCACCATGAGGGACCTGCATTGTGTGAAGGTAAACAATGGAGCTAAAGAGGCTTTTTAGCACTAAATATAAAGAAAAAAGGATGTGCTGAAAGTTAGTTTCTCAATCTTATATTTTGGTTTTGCATATTTGCTTTAACATTGATGTTAGAATTATTGTTTTTATTTTCAAGCTGCAGCCCTATATTAATGACAGCGGTTATTTTCTTTGGATAAGGGATCAAGTGTGTCACTTTTTGACCTACTTAAGTCAAACACCTGACAACCGACTTCTTTTACATGATTGTGTCTTCCTGAAGTGAGCATTATCCTATTTTTTTTTTAAATGACAGGTTCTCCAGTTCCCTTATTAGGGAGACTCAAGTTTCTGCGCTGAACAACGGGACCACGGACATGCCGAATTACGGCCTTTAAAGGCTGCCGTGTAAGCTCGATGCAGCTTCATGACCTCTGAAAATGAAAACTGGTCACAAGTATGTTTCTTTTAATGGGATGGCTTCTAAACTTGCTCAAGTTAATAGGGGTGTAGTATGACACAGCACACACAATCTGTTATAGTGGTGGTGGTGTTTCCAGCTTTATAGCGCTAATGTTAAAATATACATATAAAAAAACTGGTTTGTGATGGTAGCATCAGTGGTATTTCATTGATCAATTAATTTATATAGCTATATAGGTGTTTTATACACCACCTCTGAGGGTAAAGTTGTTTGTATTTTCTTACTATCAAGTGCCCTTAACTAATGCCCAAACCTGGTCAAAGTGTCCAAGTATTTTTTTTGTAAATATTTTATAAATAATTTGTTGTTATTCTGGCAAATTATATTAAAATATATCAAAATCCTTGTCCATTTTCAAAGTCTTTAATGGTGTGAAATGACAATGTAGTTCTACAGCCTTTTTTGTATTTTGGGATGATTAAATTGTATTATCCTTTGATTATAATTAAAGAGCAAAGTCATGTTGGCGTGAGATGTTATGATACTGTAATCATAGCTACCGTTTAAATAACAATTATGACCCGAGAACGAAGCCTTGAAGAACTAAATGAACTTTAGGGATATTCCCCATAACTCCTTATGTAGCACAGTGGACATGAACAAAAGCTATGTCTGGAATAATTACCATATTTTCTCTGGTTGTAACCTTTTATTTTTTACACTCTGAAATAGATCAAAAACATCTCCAGACTAAAATTAACACGTCTTTAATAAATTTAGTTAGACATGTCTATAAGAGGCAATGGAAAATCCAGCAGCAGTGAAATATGTTGGTAACTAATAAATCTTAAAAGTGTGGCAGGGATTATTGAATTCAGCCCCTTTTAATCCAATACGTCTAGTACAAAATCAGTGCAAGTAGTTCAGAAGTCCACTTGTGTGCAAATTATTCTCAATATAAATGCAGTTATTCTGTGAAAGGTTTTTAGAGATCATTAGTGACCAAACAGCTTTCTTAAGTACTTGAATGAACACTAGATGAGTCTGGGATAATGTGGAGAGATTTAAAACGGGGTTATGTTATCAACCCACAAAGATGGCTGTCTGCCTAAACTGACATGTTGGGAAAGGGGAAGCTGGCCAGAGGACTTGGTAGGAGGGATTGAGCTATAAAAACAAAACAAGGAAAACCTGATAAAGGCTGCAAAAAGCTTGAGACTGGGGTGGAGGTCCACCTTCCGGCAGAGTTAAAATAATAAACGCCCAAATCCATTTGGCAATATGTGGCAAGACCTGAAAACGGCTCACAGCCACTGACCATCCAATTTGAACTAGGGCTACCTTTCTCTCTCCTTCATAATGTACATTTGGAATCCCAATATAAAAAACGAGTGGTTTTCTGAGGCCCTGCAGAACAAGCGAAGAATTGCATTCAAATGTAAACATTAGCAAGTACTTTGCCTTTTTGTGCATTCAAAATATTCTGAGCTTGAGAACCTTAACTCACCCCAGCTGACACCGGCTTGGCAACGTGACCCTTCCACCGGCTCCTTGTCAGTGTTCGACGTTGCCCGTCCATTTCCACAGTTGGACATTTTAAATATTTAAAGGCGAGATTGTAACCAATAGGTATAGATTCAACATTTACAAGAGAGTGTCTGACTTTAAAAGCGAACTTTGGGCTCTCGCCGTCCAGCCTCTGACTCATCCATCTTAGCTGTTGCATGGCGAGCTAAACCGATAAAATCTAGTGTGACACTTTGGATGACCTGCGGTGGAAAATGTTGAGCTCTGAAACGGACCAACCGCAGGCACACGGCATGGCCTGCTTCTTACAAGGAAGAGACTGTCATCAAGACTATGCCCTTTGTTTGCGCTGATTAAGCAGTTTTTAGATTAATTAACAAAATAGAAACAAAATTAGGTCACTTGACACGCTGTCAAAGGGATGGTGGCGCCATAATTAATGGTCATTCTAGCCTCAGCTTTGAGTTACACTGGAGCCTGCTTGTCTAACTGATAACCCTCTTAAAGGAATGTCACCTACCTCAGTCTCAGTCATGCCTGTGGACTCATTAACACCCCACTAAAGGGCTCTTGTTTTTTCCGAAGAAATGAAACAGTATTTCCTCCTCGATTTTTGACTTGGACACCTCGACACAGGATGGCCTCGAGTGGCAAAGCGGAAAAAGCCTCCAAATTTGAGATGCTGAAACTTCTGGAAAACTGCCGGAAGGAGAGGGATGAAGCCTTGCAGCGGGAAAGCGTTCTCAAGGAGAGACTCAGGCAGAATGAGACACGGCTGCGTTCAACCGAGGGCGTGAAACAGAAACTGAAGAGCTTGATGGTGGACAACAAAGAGCTTAGAAAGCAAGTGAAGGCTCTTCGGACTGAGATCGGACTCGAGAGCAGCCCCGCGTTCGCTGGGAAGACCACCAAAGACATAGTCAACGATTTGCAAGAAAAGGAACGCGAGTGCAAGTCCTTAATAGAGAAGACCGCAAAGCTTAGTCTGACCATCGATGACTTGACGGCAGAGTTGTCGAACGTGGTCACGTCCAAGACGCTTTTAGAGGACCAAGTGCAGTCGTTGCAGCAAAACCTCAAGGATATGACGAATAACCAGAGGCGTCTGCTGAGGCTGTGGGAAGACAAGAAGACGCAGAGGGAGCAGCTCGCTCTTCCTGCGATTACTCAGAAGCCCTTCACCCACAAGGAGGTTCAGACTGACATGTCCATAAGCTCATACCAGAAGCTCCCACCTAATGCTTTTGAGGCTAAGCAGATGACTCAGGACGCTGACAAAAACAGAGTTTTGGACAAAGACAGTTTTTTGTCCTTTGGTAATGGCCCTCACAGCAACAAGACTTTGGTGCACGATGAAGCCTAATCACTTCTGTTCTGACTCGTCCAAAGACTACAGCAGTGGCGGCAATTAATAACTGAATTACTGCATATCTGTAACAAGGAGGCAAATCATGTATACAAACTGGAATGTACTGATGTGTCAATTGCAAGCGAGCTGGCTCTATAAGCAGATTCATTTGTGAACAATGAGTTTTTCTTGTGAGTTGGTGTCTTGTCTTTTTGTTTTAAGTATAACAATCTGTTGACTTTTTGTTTCCATCATAGAATTGCATTTTTTTTTTAGCACCGATTGACTCGTTACGATGGCAGATACAATCAGATACAATACCGTCACTTTTAAAATCGTTGTGAGGTGCCAGTGAACAGACATATTAACAAAGTTTGTAGACAGAGAACAAAGACACCCAGTTTAGTTTTTATATTTTAGAATTCTTTTACATAAAATATTGGGAAAGTTTATTATACTTCAATAATATCTAATGTTTAAAATTAGTCACTTTTAATATTGATGGTAATAACCATTTGTAAGGCTGATTATATACTAGTTTAATGCCTGTGTGTTTCATTGAATTAGAATGTGGTCCAAAAGTTAATTTATTTCAGTAATTCAGTTCAAAAAGTAAACGTCCCATGTTATACAGACTCATTGCCCACAGTAAGATATATCTTAAGAGTTTATTTTCTTCCCTTTTATTATGACTTGAAGCTAATGAAATGTATGATATGATAACTGGATCAACAGCACATCAGTTCATCAGCCGGAGCCCCTTCGTGTGATGGCTTTTGAAGCAATGACTCCATCCACTGTCCCACGACTTTTATATTCTCAAATGGGCTTTAAACCACAATCCTCTCACGGCTGTGTTTATCCCTGTTGCCTGTGCTTCTTTCTTTACCATTGTTTTTTCTTCCACTCCAACATTTTTACACATATACGTGCACATATAACTATAAACAGCAATTTCCTTAGTAATGGCTTTTTGTTGATTGAGTCTGTCTTCCTCTATGATTATGAAGGTATTATGACCATAACATAGCATTTCTGTATTAAAATATTTTTATTGGTCATAACTGATAAATTTCTTAAGAGACTGGATTCTGGATATTTATTAGCTGTAAAACTTAATACTCAATCAAATACTTATTCAAAATTAAGAAACTCTTAGCACTTTGTGCAATCAGATTATATAATACGCGTGTTTCCCCTTTTTAATTAAATCATTGAAAGAAATTACCATTTCACGAATACTGTAATGCACTATTGTACCACCTCATAAAGCTGGGCTTGCTTACTAAAGGTTGGAGTTTCACTAAGAACGAACGTGGGAGCCGAAAGAGTCGATTCTTTTTGCTCTGCTAGCCAATCGATTCCGATCCCGGAAAGAAGTAGAAGTTCCCATTGAGCCATATTTTTTTTGGGGGACGGCTTGTTTTAATGCCGTGGGTTGAGTTGTTTAGTAATGTTATTTTCCTATGGTATCTCTGTTCTAAAATAAAACAATTTAGGAATTCTTTTGCTTTTTCAAAATGGGCAAAGATTTCATCACGGCATTATTGTTAAATAAAACGTGCGCAACGGAATCGTTGACAACAGGCAGTAACACGGACAACCTTTAATCGGGGGTCCTTCGAGGTTTCTTGAATGCATGTGGCGCGATGTGGACACCGGAGGCTAAAATAGTTTGACAGCCGGGGAGCTGAGGACAATTTTCTCGCAGAGCGGGGTTATTTTCCGACAAGCAACATGTTTCCATCAGAGACAAGCTGTTGGTTTATTCGCAAGGTGAGTTTAAAAAAGAATGTTATTCACGGTTCATTTACAGAACTACACAAATAGTTCGCATTAGCTCAGTGGCTAACCCCAGCTCCGTTTGTTTATGCTAACTTCCTTTATTTCACTTTTACAACACGCTGTTCTTACTGTATTTTTGAATTAACTTATTTAATTTAAAGCTTATTTAAAGAAAACATTATAACTATTGGGTTAATGGTGTAAATGCGAGAGTGAGGAGAAATAAAGTTGACGACAATAAACAAAGTTTGCCGAGTTCATATTTCATTACTATTGTACGACTAGGAATATTCAGAGGATTTTTTTTTTATCATGCCGCTATTATTTCCACTGAGAGAAAGAACATAACTAATCACACATTAGTTTAACATATAGATTGTGCGTGTAAATCCTGTAATAATTAAATGTAGCGTTTATGCTTTCTCTCTTATTCTCTTTACATGTTAAACAAACCGAGAAAGGCTCTCGGCTTGGTAAGCAGTATAATTAAAATGTCTGAAGATGTTGGCAGTCACAAGACTAAATAAATACTTTTTTTTCGCGATACAGTACATACACATACAGTTTTATTTAGAAAGTAAAATACTTTCGATTAGAACAGGCATGAACGTCTTGTGGGCTTTTAATGAGGAATCAATATACAGTATACGATTTAAATGTTTTTTGTTTGCTTTTTTTAATGATGGACTTTAAAAAACAAAACAAACTAAATAACAATCATACTGATTGTGTGCAATTTATTTTACCAGCTTACTGTAACAATCAATAATCGTTATTGTCATAATGAGTTACCATGAAAAAAAATGAACACAGACACTAGCTCAAGATGTACACAGAGTACATAACACGCGGACACAACAGACATAATGTTTCCACGCTTTTTATAAAAGAAATCAGTTGATTGCACTGACCAAATCTGCTTCCTGAGAAGATTAAAGCGTGCAAATAGTCTTTAGGGTCTGCTAAGACTCGTAAAGAGTTAAAAAAGTCCAGTATCAGTCCCTTTGCGAACAATATCAATTAATGTCCAACGCTCCCTCAATGACACATCTATGGCCTCAGTAATCGTTTACAGAACTGTGCAATCAAAAATACCCTGAGAAATTAGTCTGCCAATAGCCATTACCAGTACTGTGAATGTAACACAAACCTCTCAGCAGGGGTTGAAGCCCTTACAGCTTTTGGAAAGAAGATGTTTTTGAGTTTCTGAAGCGTTTGCCTGATTGAAGTGGCCATTGGGTCAAACAGTGCATCGCCCGGGTGGGTGGGATGATCTGCAGCACTGCGTCTGGCCCCTTTTTTGAACTTGTGCTGCATAAACTGTGTCCAAATCTGTGCCAAACCCTTTGCTGCACTGTGCAGCTCCAGTACCACACTGTTATGCTGAGGCACAGCATGCTTTCTGTAGAAGCTCTGTAAAGGTTTGTTTTAAGAGCTTAGTGGAAAGTCCAGTCCATAAAAATATCACATTCTAACTTGCTGTTCGTGCAGCAGGGTGTTTTAACAAATAGTCAGACTTTAGTTTTCCTCTAAATGTAGGCTTTAATACGTCACCCTTGTTGCAAGCGTGTCATTTTAAAAAGTGACAAATGAGTTAAATCTCTCACTAAATACCTGCATTGCAGGTTTTGTTAGTCAAATGGTTTGTAGGTTCTTTTAGAGAACAAATATAAGCTAATATTTAGTTTCCTCACCAATACTGGAGTAGATTATCTATAATGTTTTCCAGCATAGTTTTTTTTTGTCTGTGTAATAATGTCATCTCTGTTTAGGTTATTTGGTGGAGAGCTGCCGCCAGCATTGCCTGGTCGGTCCTGCTGTTGCCGCCCACCACAGCAGTTTTTGTGATACTCAGCAAGTTCAGTTTTCTTCACCCTATCCAGACAGTTTCAGGTCAGTCATCACATCGGCTTCACTGTTTGACCCGTTTACATGACCCATTTAAAAATCTGTTTAATAAAAAAAATTACTTTTCTTGTGACCCCAGATTGCCTGTCTCTGCTGATGAGTGCCAATTCAATTTTCTCCTTCATCCTGCTTGGTGGAGTGGTCATCATGGTTGGGTTCTTGATTTTGGAGTACTATACAGGTGAGTGGCAGAAATCTGTAAAAAATAAAAAGAAAGAAAAAAGTAATTTCTTTGTCATCGGGGTTGAGGGTTTTTGAAACTTAGATTTAAGAGAAAATAAAGAAATATGTTGCCTTTTTTAAATTGTATTTTTTTACCGGTTTTTATTGTTTGGTCAGTTACTAGAGGATTTGTTTGGGTGCAGCCAAAGCACTGGTATATTAAAATAAGTGTTTGTCATTTAATTTGCCAATAGATTGTGTTCAATTGTTGATCTACCACGACTCTCTTTATCTTTAGTTATCCCGACTATTGCCTGCTCAAAAATTGCATTGTTGGGTCAGCTGCTCCACCCTCGTCAGGTTGTCAACTCCCTTGCCCACGGCCTGATGGGAATGATTGTAGGCTGGTGTTGTGCAGTCACTGTGGGCCACAGATATGAGACACTCGGCTACCCTGCTAGAAGTAGTGATGGGTAAGTAGATGCCAGGCCAGGCTCGGTTTTTAATTTGTCAGTACTTTAACCAACTACTTCAGAGGTTTGTTTGTGTTTACGCCCACAGCCATCCTCAGATGTGCCTCAATGAGTACCACCTCGTCTTTTTGCTGGCAGGAGCATTTGTGGGGTTCTCTCACAGTTTGCTGGGAGTGATCCATAACATCAATTATGTCTACTTTCACACTGTTCAGGTACGATATGATACCAGTGACATTTACAGTACCACTCGGTTTTCATGTACTGGTCTTATTTGTGTGTTTTTTATTTATACAAACCATATTTTTCCAGCAAGGAATGATGGAAGCTGTTATTTGGGTTCACAACGTGTTCAAAAGAAGCCCAATTGGCAACACTTATTTTTTTTTTTTTTTTTTAGATTTTAGGAGTTTATTGAGATAATCTTTTCGTAGCACTGCAGTGGTCACAGAGCCACTGTTCAGCCTGAAGCAAATAAAATGTTTGCTGAAAAAGTGGCAGCCCTGAAAACATAGAACGCCCCCCATTAATTTGTTTCTGCACCCTGTCAGCTCGGCACACTGCGCATACCATGAGCCGCAGGGATGTAATAGTTATAGTAATATCATCTTTATTGTCATTGAAACATACATTACAACGAAATTTGTTCTCTGCCTTTAACCCATCCCCTAGGGGAGCAGTGGGCTGCCATGTGCGGCGCCCGGGGAGCAATCTGGGGTTAAGGGTCTTGCTCAGGGACCCAGAGTGCAGGCGCTGGGGATTGAACCGGGTACTTGCATCCTTCTCTGAGTGCAAGCGCGCTGCTCTAACCACTAGGCCAACACTCCAATGTTTTACTCTTTATAGTCAAGAGCACCGATTGCCTACATTTCTTGTGAAAAATTCCTAGCAGCAAGCTACTTTATCGATACCTTGAAGTTTACATAGTCAGTCCTCCAATATGGGAGAAAATTTACTTGGCTCTGAAATAGCAGCTTTACTGAGTTGTAGGAGCATGAAGCAGGCTGCTGATGCTGATCGCTGCTGATGCACACTGGAGTGAGGGTGGGTGGTCTATGTGCGCCAGGTGTTGTCGTTTTTTTTGAGGGGGGGGGTTTATCTTCCTGGGCAGGTCTCAATTTAGTTGGGCGCGCCGCTGAAGTAGAGTCTATGTATGGGAAACACTGGGACTACGTAGAGTTTGTGAACTAAGGAGCGGATGTTAGTCAGGTGGATTGATGGCAAGGATGTGCAGAGTTCGCATTGCTGAAGCTTCATGAGTGCACCCGCCCATTTACCTTGCCTGTGTATCTGGAAAATGTCCATAGACTGCTGATGCACCATCAACCAAAATCCTCAGATGTTGGGGTTGATGGAAAAACAGAGAAAAAATCCCTAGAGAGGTCTCTCTGATGTTTGAGTTCCACTCCAGATAAACCGTTGGCCGTAGGATGCAAATACAAGCAAAAGACAAAAAGAGTGTGAAGGACTGACAGCCACAGCACTACCGTCTTATCCATTACAATTTAATAGATGTTTCTTAATGAGTCGCATCACTTTTTTTTTTTTTTGTAGACGTCAACAAGTTTCTGGTGTAATTCTGGCTGGATGTTTGACCGCTCTTCTCAGGAGAAATGGAAGAGATAATTTATATCTGTTAGTTTCTTGGCTTGGACCCAGCATATCATATGAGGTCAAGGGATTTAAAAACTTTTTTTTCCAAAATTTGCCTGTTTTATCTATTTATTTTTTTAAGTGTGTTTGGGATCATTGTCCTGTTGGAAAACCTAATTCTGTCCATAATTTAAGTGGTTTAACTGCGGATCTGAAATTGTGTTAAAGCCTCTAACTTAATTCATCACCTGCATTGTGTAGCTTAACACCCCCTCAGGATGATGCTACCACCACCATCTTGAGTCCTCTAAATCCTAAATATTATCTTTGTGGCAAAGTAGTGAGGTATTTCTGTCATCTAGCCAGTTTAGTTTTCCAAATCTAGGCATTTGGCTTGTCCATGTGTCCAAAAGAAAAAGCCAAAAATGATGTCAAATTTGACAACTTGGAAGCAGGAGCTATTTTCTTTGTCTTTTTAGGACATTGATCTTAAACGCATCAAAAAAGATTCTGAAGTGGATAGAGCGCGTTGACATTAAGCTTTGGGAAAGTCCTGACTTCATTTATACTAATTATATTTCATATTACGCTTAACAGTCAGGTTTGTGCCAGGAAACTAAGCAATTTGAACAAACTCAACATGAACTTAAATTTCTACCATGAAAAGGGTTCAAATATCCACCAGAATTGGACCAGAAACCTGCTGATGGCTTTAAAAACTGTGGTTTTGCTACAAATCTTTAAAAATATCTGTAGACATGCATGTATAATGTGTGGATAAGAAAAACTCCCCATTCAATTAAAATGTATGGACAAAATTCTTCTCAAAACATTTGTTGCTAAACAATTTAACCCTAGGTATTCAAAGTTAAAGTCCTTATAATAAAAAGATGAGATTCAGGTCTATGATAGGTGTATGTAAACTTCTGACCGGACTAGTGGCTTTAACTTTATTGCCAATATTAATCCCAATCTAAACTGATTCACACCTCTTACTAACCAAGCTGTTCCGGGTTCCTCAGCAATACAAATACCTCCACTTCAAGGGCTCCCTGCCTTTGGTGGTGAAGTGCAGCGCCATTCAAGCCTTTTACTCCATGAGGAACTTCATAGTCGTGTATTTCTTTCTGGGTAAGTGACTTACTTTAGGAAGTTTTGCTAAAGGCTGTCTTCACCATATGGTGCAGTTTTATGCTGTTATTTATGGCAAATGATCACATTTCCTGCACAACCTTATGATGTGAAATTTATTTATTTATTTAGGATACATTCCAAAAACATGGATCTGCAAAACTCTGACTCTTCATTTGGACAGGTATGTTTACTACATCAGTACCTTACACGTTTCTGGCCTTCACACCATCGTGAGGAATTAGATGAGCAGTGTTGTCTTTGAATCTTCCTCCCCCAGCTCTGTCCATCCTCTCGACAGCATAGCTGGACTTCTGGACCTGTCCCTCCTCTACCACCTCTGGATCAGCGCTACCTTCCTCCTCTTCACCTGGTACATCACATTGCTGCTCTTTAGGATCTTTGTCACAGAGGTATGTGAACTCATAAGTGTTTTTCCAGACTCAGTAAAAGTAAATTGGCATTCATTTGTAATGTTTTTTTTTGTGCATTATGTGTTACTATGTGAGTTAGTTTTACTTTTAGCAGACTTGAAGATTTGGCTGTTTTTAAAAGGTTTCACTCCCTACGTCTGAGGAAGAAGCTTCAGAATCTTTTGCAAATTGAATAATTTATGATTTGACAGTGATGTATGGGGTACCTCAGGGTTCAGTATTAGAACCTATTCTGTTCCTTGTATAGAAGGTTCTAGGTCAGAAAATCACAATTAAATTTAAGTGTCCCTGCAGTACAGCATCAAAATGTTATGCGGTAATGCCGTTATGTGATGATTTTTGTCGAGAGTGACTTACAGCTGAGTTGTACGACAAAACTACATGAAGTACAAGAATTGTGGCTGTATTAAAACAAGGTTAATGTTTCTGAATACATCCTGTACAGGAGTGAAATGTGATGGACCAGAACAAAGTGGCACATATTTGTGAAGTGGAAGGAAAAACTACGCATGGATTTTTAACATTATTGTTTTACTAATAAAAATCAAATGTGTGTGTGTGTGTGTGTGGTGCCTTTTGTACACAGAACCCTTTTTTCCCTGGTATCCTTAAATAAAATCCAGATTAAGTTATATAAAGATGGATTCATTTTACTCGTGAGGGGTCCTCTGAAGGCAATTCCTTACACTTAAATCGGGTCATGGCATCAGCAAATGGGCTTAAATCAAAGGGGAACCGGACTCTCACTTAGTTTTTCTGAAAAGTTTTTGACACCTATCAAGGAGTCTTAGTCATTTCTGGCTGGTCGCATTTCAGCAACCTGTTGCGAGCCGTCAGAAATGACAAAGACTCCTTAATAGGTGTCAAAAACTTTTCAGAAAAACTGAGCAAAAGTCCAGTTGCCTCCGTTTTAAGCCAGTTTGCTGGTCGATACCATGAGCATCATCAGACAGAAGGTTTAATATTGAGCCTGTTTTAGAATCTGTATCAGAACAATCCCAACACAAAACACATCAGCTGAATAAGTCTGGCATGGGAAAAATGTGGGTTTTGATTTTTATTTATGTAATTTTTTTGTGTGCAGGTGTACAGTTTTCCTGTGAAATCAACATTTACAGAAGATTCCCACCAGTGTCTTCCCAAAGTTCTTACTGATAACCAGCCAATGATCCTGAAGGTATAAGAATCAGCTTGCAGATCATTACAGTACACGGCCATATTTGTTTGTTCACTAACGTTTCTCATTCTGTGAATTTTAGTTTCTAGCCCTGCAGGACTTGGCGCTGCTGTCCAAACATTCTCCGTCAAGACGCAGTGAAGTCTTCAGTCTCAGTCAGCCAGGTCTGCCACGTTTACCACAGTTCTTTTGATTTATTTTTTTTTCTCCTTTTTGTTGTGAACATGATAGTTTGACTTACAGCAACATTTTCCCCCAATCTCTGCTAGGTGGACATCCTCATAACTGGAACACTGTGAGTAAAGAGTGTCTGGCTCTGCTGGCTGATCTGACGCAGAGACTGGTGGCTTATCATGAAACTGTAGCAACCAATGGGAGGGCCAAGTCTCTGTCAAGTGGGAGTGAAAGGAAAACTTCCTCCGAGACCTCAGGTAATTTTCTGATAAGTGTTTGATAAGGATAAAGCCTTTCAGAGAAATACACCTTTCTAATATTTTTTTTATTCATCAAAGCAACCTCTGGTACAGAAGACCTGATGAGTCCAAGACCCACTTTCCTAATGAAGACTCCAGCTTCAATTTTTGCCCGCTCCGTCGCCAGAGGTCCGCACAGCCCCCTGACTTCGCCGTTCACCTCTGACCTGGACAGCCCTTTCGCTTCGCCTGCCCTGCGTCGGCTCACCGCTCCGGTGGATCAGTGCTCGCCGTGGCACGGCTCGGTGCAGAGCCCGCACATCATGAGGAGGGTGCCCAAACTCTGGTCCACCTCCACAGGTCAGAGCGGCGTTGAAGAATGTTCGCGTTCTACATTTGGTGTCTTCATGTTTTAAGAACAAAGCCCGTTTAACTTATCTTGTCTGCCCGTTTTGGTGGTGTAGTATTGGTAATGAGGCTATGTGTCGTTTCAGAGTCTCAGGCCAACGGCAGCCCACCTCCCTCTCCAGCCTCGGTTCCCAGTCCCAAACAAGAACCCGCCAAACCAAGTTTCCTGGCTCAGTTCCTTCAGAACAGAAAAGAACAGGTACAAACGAGTCAGAAGGTTTTACTAAAAGAAGACAAAGTGTCTGAAGTTAACTTAATATCTTAAAAAAGTGAGTACACCTCTCGCATTTTTGTAAATCTTTTCACTTTCTGGGACACTTGTGATATGACACTGATACAGTGTAGTGTGTGTACAGCCTGTGGAGGGGTGTCTTCTCAAATTAGCTCAACACACAGCAATCAATAGCTCAAGTGCTGCTCTTCATTCCTCCATGAAGAAATCAGAGTTGCTGGATGTTGGAAACCTCCAGTTTCCCGAAGCCCCACATACAGTGTCCGAAATTAACTTCCTGATTCACCGGCCAAGTTGGCCGGTAGATGTAAAAATCAAACGGCCAGGCATATTTTTTACCGGCAAAAATATTAAACCTCACCAAACCTCAATTTTTATCAAAAATTAAGAGTGAGATTATGTTAATTTTCGGGGGGCGTGGCTGTCTGGACCCTGGAAGAGAAATCTTTGTTTCCTGACTTTAATAAGAAAATATTGTAGTTGATTATAAAAGGCACAATAAGAATTATCACATTTATATCCAGGCAATAAAAACACTACAGATTATCATTATTCTATCCGTGTTGGTCTAATTTGTGAATGAGGCAGAGTTTCATCAAGCCTATACAGTCCAACATTTTTCCCTCAGCTGCCACACTTAAAGCACGCAGGGGTTCGCGCTGCTCTTTACGCTGATCCAGCTGCTGGATTTTACCCTGGTGCGCTACGCGCGACGGATAAACAGTGGGGAAAATGCATAAATAAAGACTGTAAAGGGCTCCTTTAGAGGGAAGAGAATGAATAATGGGTCTGAGCTGAAGCCCCTGATTCCTTAAAAAGTCCGCACCTATATTACATGTAACGTAATTTTGCGCACCTGAATTCAAGCGCAAGGCAGCAGCCCACCAAAGCACCACTGGCTCTGTGTCGTTAAATACAAAAGAGCATTAAGCATTGCTACTGACTCTCCTGTTGATTTTAATTTGGACATTTTGGTATGAGTTGAAGGACATTAAACGCAGTGATTCTCGTTTTGAAGGCTGGTCGCTGACAAAAGCACCTGGCTCCGAGGGAAGGGAGGAGAGAGGCGCAGTTACAGTGCTGAGGCACTGTAACTGCGCCTCTCTCCTCCCTTCCCTCGGAGCGCACGTAGTTAAATGCAGAATTAATAAAAACGAAACTTATAAAAAGACTAATGGGCGTTTTAGACTGTATCTGGTTAGCAGATCTGTTTTCTGATCCAGCGTGCAGCCATGACTGGTTTTGAATGAAAGCTTTATCTGGGAGCCGCTCTCCCCAGAAATAAGATGTGAAAGAAGCTGAACCAGCTCCGCAGAAGGCGGGTCTAGACTGAGCTCTGTGAACGGATCATCAGCAGCCCAGATGGGCTTTGTTATTTTTTTTTTTTTTAGTTTTAATGTATTTGGTACAAGGATTTACTTGCCATGTGGCAGCTAGCCCTCTGAAATTCACTCGCCAAACGGGAAATTTACTCGCATTTGGCGAGTGGCGAGTGTTAATTTCGGACCCTGCCCACATATGTTTAATGGGGTTTATGCGGTGATGGTCTTGGAGGTGTGTCTGGGGTCGTTATCATGTTGGAGAACTGCCCTGCAGCCCAGTTTCCAAAGAATGCTTCAGTATGTAATGGTTCATGTTGGCATTCATGGTTCCCTCAATGAACCCCCCCCTCCCCTCTACCAAGGCAGCCCCACGCCATGACGCTCCCTCCAGCATGCTGGACCGTAGGCAAAACATATCGGTCTTTCTTTGCACCTTGTGGCCGCCGCACGCTTGACAACATCTGAACCAAATAAGTTTATCTTGGTCTCATCAGACCACAGGAACATGGTTGCTTGTCTAAACTGCTAAACTGCTTTTGAGCTTTCTTGTGCATCATCTTTAGAAGGGTCCTTCTTCTGGAGCAACAACCATGCAGACCGATTTAATGCGTATTGTCTGAGCATTGACAGGCTGAGCAACTTCTTTAGTCGACCACGGCGTGGCCTGTTCTGAGTGGAACCTGTCCTGTTAAACTGCTGTATGGTGTCCGCTACCGTCCTGCAGCTCGGTTTCAGGGTGCTGGCAATCTTCTCACATCCACCGTCGTCTTTATGTAGAGCAACAATATTGTTTCAGATCAGACGTGCATGTCAAACCTCCACTGATCAGTATGGATATAATGAGAGCAATGACTACACCCGAGACCCTGTAACACTAACAAATCCCATATCACAGGGAGGGGAAAATGGCTAATTGGGCACAATTTGGACATTTTCACTTAGGGGTGGACACACTTTTGTTTCCAGCAGTTTAGACATTAATGGCTGTGATATTTTGAGGGGAGAGAAAATTTAAAACCTTTATACAAGCTGTACACTGACTCCTTTTTATATTGTATGAAAGTGATCATATTTCCATTGTTGTCCCATGAATGGATATAATCCAGTATTTACAGAAAATGTGAGGCGTGTCAGAAAAATGTTTGAGGAGCCTAGCTGCAGTTTTATCCAAACATGTATTTAGTTTGTTTTTTTGCTGGAAGTACGGCTCCACCTTAAATAATAGTCTGACATGAGAACTAGGTGTTATCGCTATTAACTGTGTAATATCAAAACACTTCTGCACTTAATTGTCTCGTTCAGGTTAAACATTTCATGGCAAAGCGGGTGCTGATAATGTATTTGTTTAACAAGGTAAGGATGTGTGAAGCACGTGCATGAACACCGAGGTGCCGCTGCATGCTCTCATCTGACACCGTAGATGTTCGTTTGGCTCTAACAAATCACTAATCTACCTTCTGGTTCTGGGCCTAATCTTCCCGGCATTACTAATGTAGCTCTTTTCCATCTAGCTGTAACACTGAGCCTGGCTAATTACCTTGAAAGCTTGGATTAAGGAGTCATGTAACATGTGCTTTGAAACTCTTGCTTGATGATGAAACCTGTGTTATTTGTGCTTATCAAATATTGATGAAACTTTGCTTTTCTAATCACGTCCGGACTTTTGTAGTGCCAGGTATCTGTCGGCATCGCACAATCGGTGGTACTTTGTCTCCTGAGATTTATGCTTCTTCCTCTAATTAGTGCTGCATGTAATGTAGCCCACAGACATGTGTCCAGCTGACTACCCTTGAATTTACAGCTGTGTGTGTTTAAATGAAAACCTGACTAAGACGACTCATACACTGCTAAGAAACAGTACTAATAAAACAAAGAAATATTTCAATTGCTGTAAAATACTAATTTTGCCATATTTTGAACCCTAGAGCCCACCATTACCTTTGGAAGAATAAAATATACCTTCTTTAAAAGTGCATCTCAATAAATTAGGTCATCAAAAATATTTAAGGTTTAGGTTTATTTAAGGCTTTCGGTTTCTGTCAGTTTTCTGAAAACCTGTCGGTTGGGCGAGGTGTGATATTACAGGATAAGAAGAAAGAGTTAATTTACGCTCTGGTGTTCTCAAACAGCAAGAACTGCACAAATGAATAAACACACAAAGAAACCTTTTTTTCTAAAGAATTTATTAACAAAATACTTCCAGTTAAAAAATACTTTAATCTAGAAACTCTGACCAGGCTATTAACACTTAAATAAAGTAAAATGAAAAGAATAAGGAAAACTAATAAACCGTGGGGGTAAAAAGGAACAAATAAGAATAAAACTGAAATCAGTGAACAATAAACTATGCAGTATAACAGATCAGTGTGAACAACGATGTGTAAGAGCCAAGGTTGGTCTCCAAGAGCAACGGTTGCTAGGTGTTCAAACGACCAGCCCACAAAGCAGAAGATAAACTAAAACACTATTAGTGAGTTGTTTCTAAAATAGTTTTTGCTGAACTAGCAATCAGTAGTTTTGGATAATTGACTGTAAATGTTGCTAACTAGCCATCATAGTGTCTGAATGGAAAGGGTTGGACTATCAAGATGTTGAGGGAAACATTATGGATTCATAACATGGCCAACCAACGGCGCAGTGATGTCACTTCCTGAGTTAGCGCTTCAGCTGATGGGGAAGTAAAATAGCGGGTGCTGCTGCCCTATTCAGCAACCCCGGCATTAATACAAATCTAAATGTGTGATTGAGCGCTAGCAGCTCGCTACGGCCGATAGAACTGATGGTGACGACGGTGCGAGCGTCAAAGCTTGAGCATTAGCATCTTGGATAACTCAGACAATTTAGCAAGTTTATTCAGACAATGCAGGCATATATTTTTTTGGCAAGTTAATTGCCATGTTTCCATCCAATTCTCATGCGAATTTGAGCAAACTTTTAAAATGTGGCCAAAAAATGTGCATCAGACATGTTTCCATCAAAGTCATTTTTAAGTAGTTTTGAGGCAGATCAAAAGGTAGGGACCATGGCGCATCAAGAGCCCTCACACACACCGACACGTATTCAGGACATGAGCTTCAACGGTCACAATCACAGACACCCCTGAATTTAGTGCAAGTTAAGTAAACATGATTTTTATCCCTTTTCGTTGGTCTACTCTGTATTGTAACACTGGGAGTCTGACAAACTAATATTAGCACGTTTTAAACATTCTTTAAAAATGCATTTAAATAATGTCAGCTGAAATGTTGATTGTAGAGAAGAATGCCATTCAATAAATCTATTTGTTACAAGTTCGGTCTGTGAATATCTGCTTCAAAGAATGTCCTCAGTTAACGTTGAAAAAACTTGCCCTTAGTGAAGCGCAAACACAACTCTGCTCAGTCACAGGAAACTGCTCTCTCTTCAACTGTCTGGCATCTTCTCAAAAGCACTTTAATCTGGAGTAACGCTGTGAAATGGAAACTCTGTGGGTTTAAACTGGGCCACCTGTCCCTGCTTTGCCTGCGCAGGTTTTTATGTGGAGGTATGGGACAAAACGCTGCCTTATGATGCAGAAGAGACCACCTGGATGCAGAAATGACATGGGATCATTTAAATAAGACAGATGTTTTGGAAAGTTGATTAGGTAATAGACCTGGAAAGGTAACGTTGACCTGAAACCTTGAAATAAATTAGGTTTCCAGTGATATTCTAATTTATTGAGATGCACCTGTAGTGTCCAGAGGCGCTTGTGAAACTTACCGTATTTTTCAGACCATAAGGCACACTAAATATTCTTCCCAAGTGTGTACTATCACTCCGCCCCTTCACGTACACAGCTCTCTATCCGTCTCTGTCGGGAGGATGGAGAAGTTGGACTACACTGCCCTGTTTCTAACATAAGGCCAAAATAAACGTAACTTTTATATTGAATTAGCTTACTAGGTTTAGTGTTGCTAGCCTGTACTTTGGGCACGGGCTGCCTAAAGGACCCCACATACTCGGGTGTTCTGTGTGCGTACTGTGAGCTTGGTGGACTCCACGCTGACTCTCTGTGGACGTTTTACCTTCATAGTCGAGCGTACTGTTGTCTACATTTCTTGTGGCAAATTCCTACAATTCCCAGACTTTCTGCCAGTGGGACGAAGCGGCAGAACGGATGGTAAAATGTGTGATTAGCTAGCTGAGCACCTAGAGCCGTTTCTTTTCCAGCAGGCTCCGACCGGCTGCTTGGAGCAGCTCAGTGTATCAATCTCGGTGTCACATATAAAACAGTTCAATGTAAAGACTTCTTGCCTCCAAGAAGTTTATAGACACTGTATGCATTCGTAAAAATAGAGTTCTGCACGTACCTGAATGCGCGTAGTCTGCACAGAGTCCACCTCGAGTACGCGCGGAACGAAGTACGCCCAAGTATGTGGGGGTCTTTAAATGAACGCACTTCTAGTTTCAACATTACCGTCAGGCAGTACTGTAGACAGCTCAGGGGTCCGATCAGGTAGTGACACAGTGTACCGTAACGCTCCGAATATCCATTGAGCAGAGAGGCTTCGTTCCTTACCAAAGTTGTAGTTACAGATGTTTGAGGGCATTGTACCACATAAAACCAGTAAGCACAACGGTAATCATATGTAAGGCGCACCATCAATTTTTGAGAAAATGTAAGGAATTTAAGCGTGCCTTATTGTCTGTAAAATACGGTAGTGTAATTTAACAGTAAGCCGTTTATTTAATCACCAAAATCCTAATTGAAAACAAGACCAGCATTCTGCTCATTGTCACCATGGTACCAGTGCTGATCTGAGAAGCTGTGTGAGTCTCGTTAGTCGGGGTTAAGCCCTAAAGGAAACGCTCACTGACTTAACATCTCGTCCTGCAGCTTCCAGAAGCCTCTAGTCAGGCTCTCTTCGCGGACAGCCAGGCTCACATCTGGGCGCTAGAAGGTAGGAGGAGGTGTCTCTGGTTCTGTGTCTGTCAGATGAAGCGCGTTAGTCCAACATGTTCATCGTGTTCTCCTGCATCCACCCTGCAGCGCTGTCTTACCTTGTTCAAGCCTCCTTCACAGAGGACCAGTTTGGGGTTGTTCAGACTACATTACCCAGCATTCTCAACTCCATGCTGCACTTACAAGAGGTAAGTTGACATGGTTTACTGTAGCTTAGCAGCTTACATTAATTACAAGGTAAATGCACTTAATGGTGGGTATCTGTGAGAATAATGTTTGATGCAAAACATCTGCCTCGTTAGAGGTGGTGATCAGGAAAGTGCCCTTTAATTTGTCTCAGCAAAACTAAACAGAAGTGGGTCGTTTTATAAGGTGAGTTCTTTTGATGCTTAAAAAAATTTATAAAAAGATCCAGGGTGGTGGCACAACTTCAAACCCACCAAAGATGCGGCCGATCAACCACACTGGCGGGTTGGAAAGAATAGCATTGATCGGAGTAGCAGCCAAGAAGGTCGCGGTAACTCTGGAGGAGCTGCAGAGAGGTAGGACAACAGCCCCGTGTGCCTGGCCTTTATGGAGAGGGCTGCAAGGAGAAAGCCACGCTGAAACAAGCTCAGGGCTCCCACTGATTCAACGTTATAGTGGCATACTTTTGCTATTTTGCTATTATTATATTTAGGAAATAGCACAGTTTTTATGTAGGTCGTGCCATCTTCTTGTACTTATCCACCCAACCTTAAAGGCCTGACATGCAGAAAAGGCTGGGGCCACTGATTTAGGGACCACCGTAAACATGTGGAAGAAGCATCTCTGGTCAGAAGAGATTAAAAACTGACCTACATGCTAACTGAGTTATGGGCTCTTATCATATTGGCTCTGTGTCCCATTAAACATTTTTCATTTTAACAAAATTTAAATTTTCTGGTGAAAATCTTGCTGATTTTTTTTATTTTTTCCCCAAGGGTCCATCTGCATCAACCAGCTTGTGTTGGGGGAGCAAATTAGTTCCATTATTGAGCCGAGGGCATGTGCTCAGAAAAATAATTCACAGATGGGCCCCAGGCTGAACTTTTGGACAAACCTGGAGTTGAAAAACTTAAGACTTTAGTACAAAATAGAACGACCAGCTCAGATTAAGTTTTACAGGAAGTTCAGTGTATCCGCCTGTATAATTGAAATCCAGTAATGTGATTGTTTATGCAAGTAAATGACCAGTATGAGCCAGTGGACATGTGGTTTAAGGTTTCTTGTTTAAATTAAGTACTGGAGTTTAAAAAAAATGCATTGTTTTTCTAATATGTCCAGTGTTGAGTTAACATTCTTAATTATATGCTTGGTTCAATGAAACATTCTCGCAGTAATAAAGATCACTGCGCCGCAGCCAGATTACAGCTCCAGATGTTGCACAGACTAGCATCCGTTGTTCCCTTTTCATTTTTAGGCTGTGGATCGACACTTCAAGCTGCCCCACGCGTCCAGTAAGCCTGTCAGGTCCACCAACAGCATGGAGGACTTCGCCTTCAAAACGCTGCGCTTTGCTCTCAGAGCCACGCTCAAGACCGCCATTTACAGGATAACCACCACCTTCGGGAGTCATTTAAAGTACGCTGCTTTGATTCGAAAGGAATAATACAGGTATAGGTGCACTCTTTACTTTGGTAATTACGTTGTTTTTCGACTTTCAGCGCTGTCCAGATGTCCGGAGAACACCGAAAAAGACTGCAGCAGTTTTTGGAGTTCAAGGAATAAGAAGCTGTGCTCGGGTTTCTGCTCCTTGTTGGTGTGAGTTGTGCTTGTTTGAACCAAGAAGAACCCGCTGAAAGCAGAGGATCGTGCCTCCATTGGCACAAAGCTGCTGTAGATTGTATTGGACATGTTTAAACCCCGCTCCCGCATGCAGAAGATGCAAACAGAAACTACAGCCTGCGAAAAATGGACTACAAAAAGCCTTTGTACAGTCGGCTCATTCAGAAAAAAGTATTGTTTGTAAAGAAAAAAAAAACATGATTGTCTGTCTGGATTTGTAAAAACCCGTCTTTGCCAAAGTTCCTTCTGTGCTGGTCTTTCAGCAGCATCTTTTTATTTGGTATGAGTGAGACGGCGTGACCGTTGGCAGAATCTTGTTTTGAAATATGGATGTTGTGTAGTTTGCGTCTACAATCTGTTTTTAGGTTTGTAGTTTCCTTCCAGTCTGCTGCTTCTGAAGTTACACGACCAGATCTTTGGGTTTGTGTTGGATGAGGATGCCCCGTCTGATCACAAGCACAGATTTGGTGCAGCTTTTTGAGTGTTTGTTTGATTGTTCCACTCAGACTTGAATAAAATTTAAAACTAAAATTTATGATTCTCCAGTGAAATGATGCAGATAAGGGATTTAAACCATCATTCGACTACAGCATTTATCCTGTTTAAACCCTTAAATTCAAACAATGTCCTCCAGTATCTTTTTAAATGTATGGAGTGGCCACTGACCAAAATGTCTTCGTCTTTCCCATAAACTCCTTTCAGGTAATAAATTTAAAAATATGAAATTCTCATTACAGAATTATAACCGACGTAGCCCATCCGTCATCTAAATCCAGCTGACAAGTGGGGAAGAACTCAAAAGTTAATGTTCGCTAAGGCTCTGTCTAATCTAAACTTTAATTTTTTACAAAGTGAGCAAAAATAAAATGTTCTTTAAAGTACAAGTTGTTGAGGTGCAGCCTGCAAACTTACAGCTGTAACTTCAGCAAAAGGTGGCTTTATCACACTGCAGCGGGGCTGCATACACATGCAACACTTCAGATTTGTTAAATCTTTTTAAAATCTTGTCTTTCTTCCACTTCACAAGTATTTGCTGCTAACTGAGGACCCTTTAGCGCAAACTGGAATAGGCTCCCACATTATCCTTTCAGTTTCACTTTGGGATTTCTGATTAAGCCCTCTGTGGGTGGAAGATTTTAATTTTCAAATAATGCAACATCCTTTTGTTCTTAATGCATTACCTACTTAATATCAGCATGGATATCCAGTAGGATTAGTTTTCGATTGAGATCTGATGTGTTTTCAGTGTTTATTAAATGTTTTGGTGATACACTGCTCAAAAAATGTAAGAAAACTTTGGGGTTGTGATTTGACAAAACGTGGAAAAGTCCAGGGATGAGAGTACTTTTGCAAGGTACCATTTATGTCAAAACAATCAGAAAGATAAAAGCTGAACTTTAATGGTCATTAATTACAATCAGTAAAATGTATTACCTTTAAGAAAAAAGCTTCACTTATTGTATGAAAGTCATTTTAAAAAATGGTTTTGGTTAGTTTTGTTGCTGTTTTATCATGAATACATGTTAAACAGATACACAACATTACCAAAAGTATTTGCTTGCTCACCTGCCTTTACTGGTGACATCCCAATCTTAATCCATACGGCTCAATATGACGTTTGCAGCTATAACAGCTTCAGCTCTTCTGAAAAAGGCTGTCCAAAAGGCTTTTGAATTAATTATAGAACTTATGGACCGTTTTTCCAGCAGTACCTCTGTGAGGTCAGACATCGATGTTGGATAAGAAGGCCTGGCTCTCAGTCTCTGCTCTAATTCATCCCAAAGCTGTTCCATCTGGCTGAGGTCAGGACTCTTCAGGCCAGTCAAGATCATCCACAAACCCAACTCTCATCCATGTCTGTATGGACCTTGCTCTTCCAACGGTGCACCGGAGCACAAAGCAGGGGGCCGTCTCCAAACTGATCCCACAAGGTTGAGAGCAGAAATTGTTGACAAGCCCAGCTCCTGAGAATCCCCTCTCCACCTAACTTTGCACTCGTCTCGATACAGTCAGGCAACCATTGTTCTCCTGGCAACCACCAAACCCAGACTCATGCATCAGATGTCCAGGTGGAGAAGTGCTATTCGTCTCTCTGGAGACTTCAATGGCGGTGAGCTTTACACCACTGCAGCCGGCGTTAGACGGCTTGGATGCAGCTGCTTGTCCATGGAAACCCATTCCATGAAGTTCTGTGGCTGTGCTGTTCTTGAGCTAATCTGAAGGCTGCATGAAGTTTGGAGGTCTGTAGCGGTCGACTGCAGAAAGTGACATCCGCGCACTAACGCCTCAGCATCCGCTGAGCCTGCTCCATCAGTCTACATGGTACACCACCTCATGGCTGAGATGCTGTCATTCCCAATTGCTTCCCATCATGACATAACACCACTGACAGTCGACTAAAATATTTAAGAGGACATTTCACGACTGGACTTGTTGCATCCCATCACAGAGAGCGACCCATTCTGTCTCAAATGTAGAAACAGGCTACAGCCAAAGTGCTTGATTTTAGTCTCCTTTGGTCATGGAAGTGATTGGAAAACATGATTTTGATCATTTGGATGGGTGAGCGAATACTTTTGGTAATATTGTGCATTTACTGCATTTTAGATACAAAAAAATAGGACAATAGCAAGAAATCCTAAGTGACAACTTTGGATATTTTCCAAATTCCTGTGTCCCCCCCCATTTCAAGTGATAAATATCAACCCAGTAAAAGTAAAGCAAAACCATTTGCAGCAGCTAAAATACATCCTCCATAATCACACTAACAAAAGTTATATTTATATTATTAACAGCTACAGCAAAGATTTCTAGGAAGCCTCTAAATAAACTCGTCTTTTTATCGCAGTGGCAAAATTGTCAAAAACTTTCAATGTTACATTCATTCAGAGGGCATAAAAATTCTCACGAAAAGAAAATCTATTAACTCACCAGCGGCTCTATTAAGGCGCCAATACTGCTATAAAATGTGTTTATTGCAAAGTGTTTTTCTTTGTATGTGTTTTCCAGTGATGACAATAGCAGAGGGCGCTGAAAATAGTTTTTGTTCTGGGAGTTAAAAGAAAAAAAAAACAGACAACCTCAAGCGCATCATCTTTTCGTTTATTGCACAAATTGTACATATTTCCAAATCAACCAGTAGAATGCAATATTAGGCAGACGTGGGAAAAATAGTTTAATCAAAGCCTTTTTTTTTCTATGTATGCGAGATGCCAAAAAATAGCACGTGGGACAATCTGGATAGAACTGTTTGAAAACATGGAATAATTATGTGAACAATCCTGAACAGGAGGAATACACTTTTGAATACTTAAATGACAGCTGTTCATGTCAAGAAAAGGAAAAAACAAACCCAAAAAAAAAAGAAAACACGTCAACTTTTTCTTTTGTGGATTTTAAAATTATTTTGTCCTCGGTACAGTATAGAATATAAATCTCTGCATCAATACCAATCAAATGTTTTGACTATTTTTTCCTTTTTTTTTAAAGTCAAACAGCATTTGCTTAAGTTTTTTTTTTTTTTTTTTTTTTACAGTTCTAATATATATTTATATATATGTACATATGAATTCAATTAACTACAGTTCTCATAGAAAATGAGAAAAGCTTAACTTTATCGCTCTCACGCAGCAACTGACTGGCAAGCAGACCGACCCCGCCGCTCTCTCCGTCCTCGTCTTTCGGCCAGCGCTCAGACGGCGCCGACACGACTCCGAGTGCAAGAAAAACCGAAAACCCGGTTCAGGCGTTTGTCTGAAGAGCGTCATTCATTTTAGACTTTCTGCAAAATGTTTGATGGATTCACTCTGTATGCTCAAATAAGATGCATGTTGTTTACAATTATGTCAAAGGAGAAGGTTTAAAGGAACCACGCAAATAACTTCTGGCCCTTTAAAAAAAAAAAAGGGGGGGGGATAATCACAACCCTCAACAGAACTGAAAATCCATCTTTTTTCTATTCACCTGTTTACCTCCCGTTTGTCGTGTTCACCGAGAGGAGAGTTAAAAGTTTCCTGTCCTAAACGTGTTTCTGTTTGGAGAGAGAGGGAGGAGGAAGCGGAGGGAAGGCCGCTGGAAGCGAAGGAAACCACCCCCCCACGGTCGAACGCTCAAGTGCAAAATATCCCGTCTCAAAGGGGACAAAAGAAATTAGATGAGCTAAACTCCGCTGCAGCGTTTCCTATGCAAATACAAGACGATAGCTGCTCCCCCATCATCATCATCATCATCATCATCATACACAAGCGCGCATTTCGTCTGTAAGCACACCAAATCGTCCCTGATTCAAAGTGCAACCAGCAGTGATGAGAACAAGGAGGAGAGGATGAAGATAATTACGTGAAAAATGAAAACTACCACCTCAAGCTGCTCCAGAGTAAAAAGAAAACACAACTAAGATTCTGGAGTAAAGCAGAGCTTACCCCATACACTGTAAATCTCAAAGGGAGTCACATTTAGGGGAGGTTTCGGGGTATGCGCCGTCAGCGTTCATTTCTGCTGAACCCTCCTTCGAGAGCAGGAGTTGTGGAACCCGGATTGAGGGTATGGGTCTGCTGGTGATGTAAAGCTCACTACAGGTCGGATGCAGGTTTGTCTCACTTCTTGCCACGCATCTTTTCTGAGTCTACGTCAACGACGCGCTGACCAAAGGGGTGCGGCCGAGTGGTTCAAAGGGTCACGGGCGCTCACTAAACCTCTGTGCACAAATTCCCGCATTAAAATTCTGGAAGTGTCGCAGTCGAGAGTTGCCGCTTGCACGCTTGCCGCTGCCAGGAAAACGGGGCGCCAAGCACCTCCGCCGCCCTGCTTCAACAGTATAGTATGTTCAGGTAAATGTGTCCGCTCGCTTGTGTTTGTATGCGTCTGTGGCTCGTGCCGGTGTGTGGATAGTGCTAGCCTATGTGCATCAACTCAAGGGCAATAGATTGTGTAAATGTCTGTATATGTATGTGTGTGTGTGTGTGTGTGTGTGTGTGTCTGTCTGTCTATGGCTCAGGACGACATGCACTGGACGTGGTCGGGACCGCCGTCATCTTCGTCCGAGGAATCCGGAGAGCTCCAGGACTCGTCGGTGTCTGCGTCTGCTCCCTCACGGCGAGTCTGGATAGATACGGAGGAAAGCATCACCGGGGTTATGTGTACTAAAGAAAACAGTGCTGCCACCAATCTGTCTGTATTTTTTCTAAACGCCGTTTGTGGCACCAGTGGCCTTTATTGACAGTAATCGTAAAGCAAATGGGCAGAAAACACCTCACTGCCGGGATCCGATCCTCCGTACGGTGCGGCCACCCCACTGCTACCTCGCTACCATCTTCTTTTCTTTTTTTTTTAAAGCTGATTACTACTCAATTTTCAATTAACTCACGACAATCAAGAGCAGTTTTATTCGATCGATATTCTTTAGACGTTTATTTTATTTTATGCCTATTTATTAGCAGCTGAATTTGGCATTTCCAGCATAACACTAAATAAAATATTCTCTAATGTAGGGCCTCCGCTAACACTAGTTTCTGTAGTTAATATATTAATGGTTTTAGTTAACCGATTAATGAAAAGCAATTTTATTTAAATGTTTAACCTTTTAACAGCCAAATTTGGCATTTATCGAGTTCAAAGCAACCTAAAATGTACCGCTAAACAAAGATAGGCAGCCACTAATGATCTTTTTAATCAAATTCATTTAGTTCTAATATTCTGATTAATTATTTGATCTGGGCAACACATTTTCCTCCCATGTTACAAACTAATCAAGTTATGTTTCTTTGTCCTGAAATTTATTTGTAATCAAATAAATAAAATGTAAACAAAGCAATAATGCAATTATTTTTACTAATAAACATTTTAATAAACATTACCATAATCTAAATGAGAAATGTTCCACCAAAAGTCTATTTTTTTTATTTGATCTTTTTTAGACCTAATTTAGGCATTCAATACTTACCTTCAAATAAAATCTAAACATATAACTACTATAGGATTCATTTTATTAATACTTATCTTTACATGCTGGCAGGGGGCACTTTTTTATATAGATTGTATACTTTATAATGCACGTATTTAATTTTATTTTGTGTCAGGCAATGAACACAAACGTTTACCGTTATTACCATTTAAATCTGTAGTCTTAATCTACAGTTGGGCATTGTGCGGAAATGTTGGTTCCTAAAAACGGGTAAACCAGTGAAGTGTTTGAGAATGCAGAGAAGCTGCGTCAGCGGGTTTACCCTTTGAGGTCGTCTGTTTCTCATGTGCCTCATCAGGAACCACAGCAGCTGGGTGTCGTACTGGTCGCCATGACGCACGCTGTCTTCATCACGCTCCCGCTTGTTTTTCTTCATCACCTTTTGACAACACAAGAAATCAGTCTGGTTGCAAAAATTGGAAAACGTCAGAACATCAGCTTTATAGCAATTAAAAAAGAAAGTTGAGTTTAAATATTTTGTCAAACAATATTTTTGCTTGGGATTTTGTGACAGACACCGCGCTGTGTAAGGAAAAGTTACCGCATAAAGCTGTAGGTACTCACTTGTACTATATTAAATAAAAAAATAAAAAAAAAATCTCTTTAATTTCCCATATAGGGGGTGCTTTATTCCCGTTTGAACAAAAATTATTTTGTCACAAACAGACCTATGCAAAAACCTTATAAAACCTATAAAAAAATGATTATTTATGACCCCAATCAGGCAGGAGCAGTTTAGGAAATTCCCGTTTTGTATAATGAATCCAGTAGAATGAAAATGTTAAAACAGCTTACTCCTTTTAATTAACTGATTATATACCAGCAGGAAAACTTTAATGTATTCTTATCTGACAAGCTCCAATATCTTGACATGACACCCTCCAATGATCGCAAGAGCAGCGACCAGGAAGCAAATCTTCCTGATCGAGTCCCAGATGCTCCTGACCTGATGACTCGCATTATAAAATCTCTTCTTTTGTTTCCACTCACTCAAATTTCCCACCACTTTTCATGAGCTCAAGCACCTTGATCACAAAATCTGTATCACAGTTTGCATGAAATGCAGAGGGAAAAAAAAAATCCATCCAACAGACCAGTTATAGGATTTTGCATGCAGGCTGTTAATAATCTACAAAATATGACCACAAGCAGCTAATTGCACTTGCAGTATTGTACACATTGATATTATTATGATAATTACACTCTGATAATATATTGTAGCTCTATTAAGAACAACTTACTGGCCTAAACATACCAATATTTACAGTCAGACCTAAATGAAATAGTTTTAAACAACTGGCTCAAGGCTAGATGAGGATCCTAGTAGCAGAAAGAAAAATCTCCAAAACTCAGAGAAGCTCTTCATATATTATGTTTAAATACATTTCAATCTTATGGTCACTTTAAACCAGGGGTGTCCTAGTCCATTCCTCGAGGTGCCGGTGTCCTGCAACTTTTCGACCTTAATCAGACGACTCAATCACCTCCTTCACATGTAATTAGGAGGAGATGCATCAAAGGCTACGATCACACTGCAGGTCTTAATGCTCAACTCTGACTTTTTGTTTTCGTTGTCGTTCAAACCACTGATTAAATGCGACCGCCATCAGACTTCCGTCTGAACGCTTCACGACCCGAGAGCAGAAGGAGAGGGTAGCTGTCGCGCAGCAGCGTCCCGTTTATGGAAGCAGTGACGGATATAATTGTTACCAGAAGTGTTCAATTAAAAAAAAAAACACAGTAGTGGAAGTTGTTGAGCACTTGGTGCCAACATTAAGACCACATCATAAAACGATGAAGGTAAGAAAACAGCACAGCTGTTAACAACGGCGTTTTGTGGAGCCGTGACTGCTCCTGCTGAGGACGTGTGGTGAGAACCGGGACAGTGACGTAAAAGACGGGTGAAATACGACATGACCGTCCAGACAGTGGACACTTTAAAAACTGATACGTATGCAATTTTGTACCATATATTGAAGAGGCACGAATTGTATTTTTTTGGGGTGAAAGGATCGAAATAGGGTCGTTCACACGGCCATGAAAAAGTCGGATATGGGTCGCATTTGCCCGCCGTGGGAACGTAGCCAAAACGCTGCAGGACACCGTCCCTCCAGAACCGGAGTGGGACGCCCCACTTTAAGACAAAAAAAGAAAAAAAGCACAGCAAGCTGCAATAAGACTAAGACTAAGACTAAGATAGTCTTTATTGATCTCACAATGGAGAAATTCACTCGTCACATCGGCTCATACAAGAAGGTGCAGAGTAGGGAAGGTGCATTCAGTTATATACAGTGAATCTTCATATCTACAATGGATCAAAAGAATACCAAAAACAAAAAATACAAAAAAAGGAAATAGGAATGTAAATGTCTCATTTACATTCTTAGTGGTCTATATATATATATATAAACATATCTATATACTTAAATATATACATATATCTATGCGCCTACTTACATACGCACCTACGCGTATGTAAGTGCATATACATTGTATACATTTGTACATACATACATACATGTGTACTGACTTATGTTCAAGTGTTGATAGCAGCAGAAGTCACTACATCAGGATTATTGCACGGGTTGTAGGACAGTGTATATATATCATACCAATTTTTCTGTAAAGGGCCTTATTTTCCCTAAAACACCATTACATTTATCACTGGATGCATGTAGATAAGCAGGAATCAGTACCTCTTTCAGGCCCTTGAGTCCAGTGGGGTTTTCTGCTGTGGGCGCCCACAGCTTGATATCATGGTCCAACCCGCTGGTGGCCATTCCTGGCAGGTGGGGGTGTGGCTCCAGACAATTTACCTGGAGTTACCAAAGTTAATGACAAGGCTGGTTTCAGAAAACGCACAGCAGACAATCCCAGAACGTCACAAAACCCTAAAGTTAAAGGGGAGGGATGGACGCAATTTGTAAATAAGAGTCAAACTTCAACAAAAATGTCAAATTTCAGCAGAATTATAAAGAATAGTTTTGCCTAACTAAAGTAGTATTTTCTGATCTCCATCCACAGCCTGTTAAAGGCGGCACTTCCCTGTTCCAACTCACCACGCCTCCTCGGTCTCCCTCCATGAACTGGACGATACGAGCAGAATTTTTGTCCCACAGGTAAATATGACCGCAGTCACTGCCGCTGACCACAAACTCGCTGCAGGGCCCGTAAAAGTTCACGCCCTTCACTGGGAAACACAAGTGATCCAGAGTCAGCGCCAGAGCTTGAAGGGAACTCAAAATGGCTGCCTGATTTCACACACTTTGGGAAGGGCTGGGGGGGTAAGGCAGATAAGATTTTTCTGTCCAGTTTTAGAGCGCTCCGACCTGCCCATACAGCTTTTAACAACCTTTCTGGATAAACTCAAAATGTCCTCGTCTTAACATTTTACAAAAACAAAATCTACACAAATAAAAATCAACTAAATAGAATCCCTTGCATCACATTTACTCAGTTTACATGAGAGATTATTGGTATTTTCAAACTTTTTTTTAAAAAAACAAACCTCAAAACATAGACCTTCACACATCACATACATTTTTCATTCAAATTAAATAACTGCTGCATTCAACTTAGTAACTGAGCTCTGAGTTAGTGAAATGTGTTAGATTGATAAATTGTTTATTCCTTGCTTGTAACCGTAGCGGCACTTTAAGTCTTTCTGACTGACTGATCTTGTTGAGAGGCGACATCAACGTGTGTTTGAGAGAGAGAGCAGTCTATGTTAAACAGCTCTGCAGTTAAAGAATCTCACTATTATTTAAAATGAAAAATTTTTTGGGTTGAAATGTACTTGTTTCGGCATCTGTAGATTTTTTACAAAAGTTGTGCATCAATTTTCACTGAAACTGACAAACTATGGATGTTTTTCCTCCAATAGCAGCTTCCACAGTGTTGTTAGTGTGACCGTGTGATGATTTTGTGTTTTTCTCTTTACTGGTCAGATTTTTTTGTGTTTTCGACAGGTCGATCAGGGCTGGTCGAGAAACAAAATCAGACATTTCCATTCAGACGATATTTCTTAGTGCATCTCTGAAATACTGGAAAATGCTGCTTTATCAGCAAAAATAAATACCTGTGGCATTATTGCGATGTCCCTTATATCTCCTGCGATAGTCTGCCCCGTCGCTGTGGTTTGAGTCAAACAGGTAGATGTCTTCATCGTTGTAACTTGCCAGGAGTTCTGAAAAGATGAAAAGTGATTTAAGTGTTGCAGCACTTTCCACATGTCGAAATTCTTCACTTTTCCAGAGGCTAATATGCAGAGTTCTCATTTCGTTGTTTCCATTTTAAAATAGAGATTATAAAACTTGACAAAGAGGTTTTGTTGTTGGGAGCGCAGCCTAAATAGGTGTTCTCTGTTCCACTTTGAAAAATACAGAAAGGAAGGCAGGACAAAAAACAAGGAATTATGACATAGGGAAGGAAAGAACAACATGAAGGACCGAATAAATAAAAACAATAAAAAGAGAGCAAAAAAAGGACACATGAACAGGTAGAAGATTTAAGGAAGGAGGGGGGGGGGGTAGGGTGAACACAAAGAAGGAAGGAGGACTCGGTGAAGACAGGAAATACCCTCCCTACCCCAGGGAGAAAGGAACAAAGGACATAAAGGAGGATAGAAAAAACAAAGGAAGGAATGATACAAAAAAATTCAAGGGAGGTGTGAAATGGATAATGAAGGACATTATGGAAGGTGGAAAGAGAGGAAGGACGCAGGAAGAAAAAAATGGAAGGATGGAAAGATGGAAAGACAGACATAAGGAAGGAAGGAAGGAAGGAAGGAAGGAAGGAAGGAAGGAAGGAAGGAAGGAAGGAAGGAAGGAAGGAAGGAAGGAAGGAAGGAAGGAAGGAAGGAAGGAAGGAAGGAAGGAAGGAAGGAAGGAAGGAAGGAAGGAAGGAAGGAAGGGATGTTTTTTATTGTATTTTATTATTTATAAGGGAGGAAGAAGAGAATAAAATACTGAAAGAACAGAAAGAAAGAATCACAAGCAACAAAGTAAAGTAGGACAAGGATGGGCAGGAGGGAGGAAAGACAAAGGGAGGGAAGGAGGAAATAAAGTAAAACAAAAAAACAAAGATTTTTTTTCCCCATTGTCTTCATTTTTCATTCCTATCCAGACATAGAAAATCCTCCAATCAAATCCCCTACTTTTCCTATTGGTGCCTGAATAATGTGTTTAACAGGTACTGAGGACAGCTGAACTTTTGACTATTGCCCGATAAGCTCAGCCTAAACGCTGATAAACGTGTGCTGCTGATCTAATCTAATCTCATTGTCTCTCTGCAAAGACAAACACGTAAACCTTTGAGTAACAACAGGTCAGGCTGCTACAGTCCATCTGACATATATGTCAAACTGGCCAAGTAAGCGGAAACATCAGCAACCCGATGACAGTTGAAACAAGTAAGATCGAGGTAGAGGTGTAGCTTTCACCTGTGCCATCGTGACTGTACACCAGACAGGTGATGTTGGTTTTAGACTCGCTGGACACCAGATGTGAAGGACAAAACTTTTTCAGTACGCCGTTGTTTTCATTTTCATTAATCTTCCTCTGGTCATAGATTCTACAAAAAAAAAAAAAAAAAGTCAGAAGATGAAACAAGGAAGGAAGAAAGATGAAAAAAAAATGCCTGACAGATCAAACATCACGTCATATTCAGAGTTCTTCCTTTACATCAAGCGCCACTGGAGCCTCGGCGCAGCTCATACCTCACATACTGATCTCTCCCACCGACTGCGAACTGCTGCGTCTTTGCTGGGTTGACAAAGATGGTATACAGCCCAACTTTTTTATCGCCCTCCTTTACAACCACCAGTTTACTGCCACACATCACATAAGGGAGACAAAGAAGCAAAAAGAAAAAGAAAAAAAAAACAAAAAGGAAAATCAGCTTCAGCAAATAAACAGCAAACAAAATACAGTGCTGCTGTTGGTACTCCTGCAAAATATGCGCATGTATACTTCAAATCAACTCATCTTTATTTGGCAGTAGCATCCTCTCACACTGGAGATTCTTTTTTTTTTTTTTCCTACCCCACTATGTCCGAAATTAACCTCCACACATAATCCCGCTTCGTAATTAGCCTTAACGCTAGCTGTTAGCAAACGGGCACGACGTAGTTCTTGTCGTTCTCACGTCACATGTGAGAGTGTTTGTGTAGGTTTGTGTTTGTTGTCATACGAGCTGACAGCAGAGGAACATAAACAAGCATCCACCCAAATGATGGCTGAAAAGCACAATTTATTTGGTGTAAACATTTACTCGCCATGTGGCAGCTAGCCACATTTACTGGCCAAATGGAAAATTGAGTCGCATTTGGCGTCTGGCGAGTGTTATTTTCGGACCCTGTTACCTCGCCATCTAGATCACCGAGCGTGCCGTTAAAACTGAACCCTCATCGAGGTTTTTGGTTCCAGGTGTTTTAAACTTTGTGATCTTTAATGTAACGCGAGATTTGGGCAAATATAGTTGTGTTGCTATTTTGTGTTTCACGAAGATCCAAACATCTGCTTTATTTGAAGGCCACGTTCTCTTGCGATTACCCCTTTTCATACGTCTTCCCCAGGAAAAGAGGAAATCCACAACTACAAGGTCTTTAGACCGATTACAAAAATGCAGTAATTAAATTTGTTTTATTGAAATTGACGGGGTAATGTGCTAGAATAATTTCCACCACTGAAATTGACTCAATTAGAAAACTGGATAAAATAAAAATAAATTCTCTAAATTTATGCTACTGCAATAAAAAGATGATATTTATTTTACGGCTTTTGACACAATTTTACCATTGGCGGCAATAATTGTGGGGCGGGGGGTGCTGTCAAAAACAGAAGGAGAATGCTCAGGTATAAAGGAACACTAGCAAAGGGCAACTAAAACCTTAGCCTAACATCTATGGAAGAGCTTCATTCATATTTATTTACAGCCCCATTTGGCAGAAAAGCGGTAAACCCGACCTGTCAACCGCATCTCGTTTCACAGGGGTTGCAGCACAGCTTTAGAAATTTCCCCTAACGTGTTGATAATTTGTTCAATTGGCTAACTTATGGATCTAAGCCTACTTTAAAGATTTGATGGCGCATTAAAGCAAACACTGATAGCTATCCATCACTGATACCCGCAGTGCCACGGGAGACAGAGGCCACAACCACGAATGTATTTATTTCATAAGAAAATAAAAAGGGATAAAATTAGATTAGGCTTTTTCAACCCTTATATCCTTTTAAGTTAAACGGCTCCAAACCCAATGTGGATTTCAGTATATATTACTAAATTTAACGGAAAGGAGATGAACAGCAACAAATGCAGCTAAGCTGCAGCTTGTTGGAAACGGGAAGCAGAAGCAGAGAAAGTATTATTGGAGGAAAGAGAAATTATTCACCAGCAATACTTTGTCACACACATACTGTTTGATTGTCCATTTAAAAAGATGTTATACGCATAAATAAGTCAGAGGTATTTAGAGGGACACAGAAAAGCAAATATTATGAGCCTCTAGTACAAAGATTTTATATATATTTACATTTAGCACAAATCGATGATGAAATTCGTTGCAGACGCTTTTACTTGACGATTTTTAGCAATTGTATCGATTAATTTTTTTGCTTTTCTGCAGGAAGCCCAAAAGATCCAACATGCAGTGACTTACTTGGCAGGACGATCTAGACGCAGGTCGATGCCGTACACCACGGCGTCCTCTCCGGCTGACAGAAAGGAACAGGGCGAGTCTGGCTCTAGGGCCAGCTGATGGAGAAATCAACCAAACGGGCGTAAAAACTCAAACAGAGTTGTTTAGGGGCATGTTACTTCAGAGGCGGTTCAACTTTTCGTCACACGGAAACCTCGGCCAGCTTGCTCACCTTGTGTGCGGCTCCTTTATGCTGTGCTACCCGCTTTGTGTTCTTGCAGCGCTGCGTGGCGGACAGCTCGGCGACCCGAATCTGACCGTCACGCGCGCACATGGCCAGGGTGGAGTCTCCGCTGTGAGGCAGGAACTTTGCCTGTTGGAGCCCAGGGGGCAAGAAGCAAACTCAGATTAATCACGTGACGTTTTGTTTTTGGTTATTATTATTTTATTATTATTGTTTTTGTAAGATGAGAGTAAAACACATTTTACTCTCATCTTACTGATGCTAGTTTGTTTTGTTTTTCTGAGAAACTCCTAAATACACTGTTTTTTAAAAGAAAAATAAAGGAACACATCAGATCTTTCTTGAAAAAAAAAAAAACTGCTGGATATCCATCCTGATAAGGAATGGATGAGGTTAGGAACAAAAAGGGTGCCATCGTTTTCATCGTTTGATGAACGTGAGTAACCCACGAAGGGTTCAATCCAAAGTCACTGAGAACGTCAAACTGGAAAACTGACGAAGGCCGGCTGGTCCAATTTGCTGAAATGCCATTGCAGCAACTCAGAATGGCCCATTTGTAAGCGTGCCTGACGACACCGAGGCATGCCCCTCACGAGATGACGGATGGTTTCCCGGGATATACCCCCCCACATCCCGACCAGGGCATCGCCGTGCTCCCGGACGGTCTGAGGTTCAGCCTGGTTACCACGGTATCAATTTCTCCACAACTACTTGTACACTCTTGCCACACGAGGCCAGGCATTACCACACACCAGGGAAAACCCAGCACTGGACCAGTCAAGGGTCTAAGGATTGCATCCCGATACCTACTGAATGGTTAGGGTTAGGGTGTTGAAAAGGTGTTGAAAAGTTGTCCAAAAAACAAAAAAAACGCTGAGGGAACAAAAGTCTGTGGCCTCCACCTGCAAAACCGTTCCGTTTTTGTCTTATTGTGGCCCCTTTAGCGCCCCTGTGGTTAATTTCAGTCCCACCATAACAGCCGAGAACCAATTAACAACCCCCTCGGCTACTGCACTGACCACATCCAAAATCCACACATCTAACCGACTTGATGTTATACTCGATTAAAAGGTGTTGCCTTATTTTCTTTCAGAGCAGCGTACCTTCAGTGCTGAACAATGTGTAAACAAAGTTTGGTTTATTAAACTCAACCAAGCCTTTCTCTACAGGGTTCTTACAGATGTTTCAAGTCAAAGATCTTAGAATTTCCAAACTGAAACATCCACGGTATGCAGATATTTGTACTGCTGCCATAACCTGACTCAGCCAGATGCATGTCTCGCTCCGCCTAGCTCCACTCACATACATCTGGGACATCGCCCATAGAAAGTGATTTCTCCAACCAATTTTATGGTCTGGCCAATCAGGACGCAGGGCTGGAGTTTCATAGATGTGACGTAGTGGAGACGCGACCATGACGTGAGACTGTTTTGATAGCAATGGCGGCTCGTCGAGGAAGCAAGCGTTAACATTGATGCTGCTATTTCTTCCGTGTTGTCCAATCTACCTAATATTGTTTCATTAAAAGAACATCAGAGAACGCCTCTGAAGGCTTTTGTTGGTGGAAACGATGTTTTCGCCCTTCTCCCGACCGGATTTGGCAAGTTTTGTTTTCGGTTAGCGGGAACCATATTAGGAGGCCTTTAGTCCTCAACGCGGTCGGCCTGGGATCGACTCCGACCCGTGGCGCTTTGCCGCCTGTCTTCCCCCCTCTCCCTGTCAGCTCACTGTCAATAAAACGTGTGCCACTAGAGCCGCAAACACATAAAAAAAAAAAAAAAACTTTTTTTTTCCCTGCGTCGCTCTCATCAGCGTCACAGGTTAGCTTCGGTGTGAGTGGTTGAAATAGCATGTCGATAAAGATGACAGACAAGTGGCTTATCCAATCAAATGCAAGAATTTTTGATAAGGCCCAGCCTTCAATAAAGGCCATTCCTATGGCGGTGTCCCAGATGTATGTGAGTGGAGCTAGGCGGAGCGAAATACATCTGGCGGAGTCAGGTTACTGCTGCCAGGCATTAAACAGGAACCTGCAACAACCCCGAAAAAAGTGGAAAGAGGATAGAAGGACAAAGAGAGAAGATATACAGCTATTGATTTTTGTCTACACCCCATGTGTCAAACTCAAGGCCCGCAGGCCGAATCCGGCCCGTCAAGGCAATTTCTCCGGCCCTCAAAAGCCAATAAAGGTATATCATGTCATAAAGTAGAGGCATATATCCTTTTAAAGTGTAAAAAATGGCTAAAACTGTGGCTCCTGTAGCAAATGTTTTTTTTTTTTTAACTGTATACTAATTTCAGTTCTCCCAGAACACACTGAAACAACCCAGAAATGTACAAAAAGAGAAAAAGTGATGCAGAATGCTGAGCGTTTAAAGGGTAACTCAACTTTTCTGGCAGATAAACTGTTCAAGTGGGCCTAAAGGTGATACTTTTATGTTATTGTGATTTTTTTTTTTTACATTTTTATGTGAACTGAAAGGAAATTCTGAAATCAAAGTGACTTTTAATGACTTCACGGTGCCAAAGCGGCCCAATATAGAAATGGCTTTGACACCCCTGGTCTACACAGTACCCTGTCTGTGAAGATCTTCAGCCTCTGGTTTACTGGTAATAACACAGTCATAAATCACCGATCCCGATAAGCACACCCCCTCGTGTCCCCGCCAACTCACCTGAAAGACATTACTCTTATGGCCGCTGTCGAATTCCAGCTCGGCCCGGCGGACGGCCCAGTCCCAGATCACCACCCGCAGGTCATCGCTGCCCGATGCCAGACGCGTGCCGGAGGGGTTGAAGTGCAACGTGTTGACGCAGCCGGTGTGCCGCTCCAAGCGTCCCTGGAGCTCCAGCCTTTGCACGAGGCCGCGGGCTCCACACACGCGGCGGACAAACTGGTGCGAGTTCTTGCCAATCTCTCTGGAGCGGAGAGAGGGCACCGCCTGCCACGTGGGGCCGTGGAGGTCGTAGAGCTCTGCTCCCAGCCAGGTTTCAATTTCCTCGTCGTTGTCGTCATCATCGTCGTCATCGTCGTTGTCCTCCTTTTGCTCATCGTCGTCCTCGTCCTCGTCTGAGCTGGAGGAGCGATTAGTGCCGCCTCCGGGTCGGATTCTCTTCCTAGCCGCCCTTTTGACCTTCTCTTTGACCCTCTCCCGCCTCCCGCCCTCGCTCTCCCGCTCTCCGTCCTCGGTCAAAGAGAACAGTCCGCTGCCATCCATGCTGTCTGAGTCTTCCTCCTCCTCGCCTTCTCTGTCTCCAACTGTCTCTCCTTCTGCCTCTGGCATGGCTTTGTCTCCAGATGCCTCTGCCGTTTCTTTGGGAGCTGCGGAGACAGCACAAAGCCAGGACGTCAGGACAGCGCCGTCTGATTAGGAGATTCGAAATGAAAAAGCCGCGCCAATCAAGAGCGTTTCGAAACAGAAGGTAAAGCGTCAGGACCGCTGATCCTGGCAGGGAAACCGGAGCATCTGGTGATAAAGTCCTTTCAACAGGACCGACTGCTTCCCTGCATCGTGGCTGTTTTGTATTTTTGTCGCAACCTGATGACAAACGAGTTCCTCACCCAAAAACTACGAATGAGAGTAAAACCAAAGCGGCGCCACTGAATTTGTAAAAGAAAATAAATTAAAGAAGAAGCACTAACCGAACAATTGAACTAGTTTAACAAATTCAAGACTTAGTTGAATATAATTAATGAAGCATCACCGAAACTCTGGACATGCTGTCCCCGTGTTTGAAGACCAGAAATATTTCCTGCTACATTGCACTATTTTATTTTATTTTATTTTCTGTTACACGTCACAGCCTTTTTTCCGCCAGCAGACCTGCACTGCGCAGCACTGGCGGAATGGTAATATAAATATTGCAGCAATTATATCAGCAGAGATAAATCCATATTTTCCTGACAACTCCCTGTGTTATTTACGCGTTGTGGCACGGTGTGGAAATAATCATTTCATTCTGAGCGTGGATAAAACAACGATGTCGATTTCAGCAGAAACAGGAATGGTACCAACAGCATGCTGGGAGTAGAGGTGAAGGTGGTGGAGGAGAATAAATCCCTCGGTGTTCACCTGGACAATAAACTAGACTGGAGGCTTAAAAGTGAAGCTGTCTACAAGAAGGGACAGAGCCGGCCGTACTTTCTGAGGAGGCTCAGGTCCTTCAGGGTTTGCAGAAAGATGCTGCAGATCTTCTATAAGTCTGTTGTTGAGAGTCTGATCTCCTCCTCCATCATCTGCTGGGGTAGCAGCGTCAGAGCCAGGGACCTAAAAAGGCTCAACAAGCTGATAAAGAAGGCCGGCGCTGTTCTGGGGACCCTTCTAGAACCTCTACAGACGACTTTGCAAAGGATTCTTCATAAAATCAAGAACATTATGGATTACCCCGAGCGTCTTTCATCGGACTGTGGAACAACAACAGAGTGTCTACAGTCAGAGGCTTCTCCGGATCCGCCGCAGGAGAGCCTTCCTGCCTGCAGCCATCAGCATCTACAGCAACTCGCTGAAGAAACATCAAATTTCCCTTTTGGATCAAAAAAACATCTTTGAATTGAATCTAATTTCTCATCATGATGCCCTCAACGCTCTCTGTGACATCTAGCGTCCTGGAGACGCTCATCCTTCTTACGTTTGGGCGTCTCTACTGCGGTGAGACTTTTTCACTATATGGAGTCGACAGTGGCGCAGAGGTCAGGGAATTCGTCCTGTGATGATTGGCGGGTCGCCGGTTTGACCCCCCCCCCCCTGCTCCGACCGTCTCAGTCGTTGTGTCCTTGGTCAAGACACTTTACCTGAAGTCAGAGGGCCCGGTGGCAGCGATATGCGGCAGCCTCGCCTCTGTCAGTCCGCCCCAGGGCAGCTGTGGCTACTAGCATAGCTCACCACCGTCAGGGTGTGAACGGCTGTAGCCATTTACCATATGGTGTGGTCTTGATTTTACTTTCATAAATCATAACTTAAGTAAAAAGAAAAACTAGACAATGAGCCACAGCCTATTTGGTGCTTATGTTTGTTTATGGGTGTAGTAAAGGCGAATTGACCTGGACGAGACTGTGGCACCTCAGCTTTTCAAGGAAGCTATAAACAAACACAGACAAAGCAGCTTTACCATCTTCAGAGGAAGACCGTGTCTGGCCGTCTTTACTTCCAGAGGCGTCCCCCTCCTTCTGTTGATCTTCTCCTGGCCGCTTTTCTTCTGATCCACCTAAGAAAGCCAAACATTTCCTCTGAGAACCTCGCGAGTCCAAGGAGCAACAACAACATACACGGTTACGGTCAAAAATGCGTTTAATTCCCATCTCCGTCTCTGTACCATTGAGCGCAGCGGGCTTTCCGTCAGCCTCAGCCATTCTTCTCCCTTTCCGTCCTGCGTCGCCCTGAGGTAGAAGCTGCAAGTTGTCGAGACAAGAAAAAGCAAGCGTTCAGTGGGTCTGCTGGTTCGCTGAGCAAAGTGGGAAAACAAAGCAGGGACAGGCAGAAATCAAATCATCCCCGTTGCCGCTTCGCCGCATAGCTCCAAAAACTTACTATCGGGCTACTTTTTACCAGCTTTGCATCGCAGCACCTAATGTAACAGCGCTGACTTCCCAGCTAGCCGACCCAGAGGCCCAACTAACGCCGTGTTTGCTTTGTGGTCCTCTGCAAAACTGCGGCCGTTCCTCAAGCTGACGCTCGCCGTATCGAAAGTAAAAGCTTCGCAGCACGTTTAAGGCGAACAAACATCGAAGCCAAAACGGGACATTTCGTCGGGCGGGCTGTCAAAATGCGGCCACTTTAACTTGCTAACTTAGCATTGCTAGCGTTACCTCTACTCGAAGGCCCGACGAGGCGCACTTCTTAGTTTAGTCCTAATCTTTTCCTGCAGATTTGTTTTCTCCACCTCGCTACTTGGCAAACGAGCTAAGTGCCTCGACCGGGAGTTCTCTGATGGGAAATACACGACATTAGGAAAGCTTGCATTAAGCTATGTTTTATAGCCTAAGGGGAAAAAAAAGTCAGACAACAATACGAGCTAACTGCGCTCACACAAGGTTCTCTTCCACTCTGTTTATGTTTTGACGTTCCAGCTTCTTTTTTTTCTTTTTGCGTAGCTCCATTTCCGGTGTCGTGCGTGCCTCTTCTATTTATAATTTTTTGAAACCGGAAGTTTCCAAAAAAGAGCGATTATTATTATTATTATTATTATTATTATTATTATTAATATTAATATTATTATTATTATTATTATTATTATTATATACTGTCTGTTTTATTTTTTCTCTATTTAATTTTAACAGCTTAATCATGCTCATAATTATATCACCATCATTACTAGTAGTTGTATTATGATTATTATTATTATTATTATTATTATTATTATTAGTAGTAGTAGTAGTAGTGGTGGTGGTGCTGGTGGTAGTAGTAGTAGTAGTAGTAGCATTATTATTATTAGTAGTAGTAGTAGTAGTTGTAGTAGTGGCAGCATTATTATCATTATAATATAACAACAAAAACAATAATAATAATAATAATAATAATAATTATTATTATTATTATTATTACTGAAAGTGGTGTGCTGCTGATCTCGACTCGGGACGTCGTGTTTCGGTGGGCGGAATACTTCGAAAAGTATTGAAAAATACTATGGCACCATTCCTTGAAAAAAGGAATGGTGCCATATTTGGAAATAAAAGTGTGTGTCTAATCTAATTCAGGTTTGAGTTAAATGTTTACAAAATCATTTCACACAGAAGAAAAGACAAAAGAGATTAATCATGTCAGTAGTGTGGCAAACAGTCCCTGGCCAAGAAGTGTCCCTTAATTATTTTTCAAGGAGTTGCCAACACTGTCCTGGGTTCAAATCCCAGCCTGGTGTCTGTCTGCATGGAGCATATTCTCCCTGTGTATGCGTGGGTTCTCCCTAGGTACTTCATCACACAGTCCAAAAACAAAATTTCAACCTGCCATCAGGTGTGAATCTGTGTGTGTAAGGTTGTTTTACCTGTGTGTCTCTATGTCGCCCTGTGATGGACTGGTGACCTGTCCATGGTGGACCATGTCTCTTGCCCAATGACGGCAGGAGAAATGCACAAAGTTACAAAATGTAACTGAGTAAATGCAACTAATTACTGCCTACCTCTGATTGATGTTATTATTAGTTGATTATTACCCATTTGTTGTTGTGCCTTTAATTTGTGTGTATTCTTTAACACATTCCAAATTAAACTTATCCTGCTTATGTGTTTTGATATTAGTTTAAAATCTTTAACTCGTGCCTGCTAACTTTCAGGGGAATTGGTTAAATAAAAAAAATCACCATAAGTATTTGAATTATATTTTTATATTTTTCCCCTCTTTTTCTTTTGTGCTGTTTTGTTTGTATTATTTTGTATTCTTATCATTGTTGTCAAAGATGATGTTAAAGAGGAAACACGCTCACTTTCATGAAATATATTACAGTAATAATAATTTCATATAGAACAATAAAGTCTTTATTGGTGAGAAAATACATCACTATGTGATCTTTACAATGTATGCCGTACCCTACATGAAACAAGTAATAAGACCGCTGCTTAATCTCAAGACAGTTGATATGCATACATTTTCTTGAGATTTCGCTTTAACAACCTTGAAGCTACTCGGTATCTAAATCAGTAATGACAAGAAGTAAAGAGGAATTGCTTCAGATTGCTTGAGCCATCTGTTCTAATTATAGCTGCAAAGTGTAGTATTAGCCTGACAAAGCCCTGATGTGTTTCTATATGGGTTTTTAATTTTAATTTTTATTTACCAATAGCTAAATGATATATATATATATATATATATATATATATATATATATATATATATATATATATATATATATATATATATATGGGCACTCACAAGGTTTGGTCCTTGCTGTAAAACATCAACAGAAAAGACGCTCAGTAGCACTTCTTTTGTCGGTGTTTCATCACATCCTTTGAAATGAAGCATTCATCTTGTTTATTCCTGTACATCTTATTGTTATATCTGGACATTAATTAGCAAAATAATCAACACAAAAACACTTTCAATTTCTAGTATTTACTAAGTGAACCGACACCATTCCTTCTCCTTTAGAAGTGCAGTAATCAAGCTATTTCAACCTATCTTTGACGGTGACTGGACCAGCTTTATATTTGGGATGATGTACCCTGCTCTTTGAGAAACTGTGTCTATGTTTGCCTCCTCGACCCAGTTACACAAGCATTCCCTCACTATACAAGGCGACTAATGTATGTGGGAACCCTGGGATGCTGCCATCTCTTTGTTTTTCTGCAGTCAGAATGAAATGGAAAAGGATCAGGGGGTCCAGTAGAGGCAGAGAGGGACTTTGTCCTGCCGACCCCTGCTATTAAGCTTGTGACATAAACACAGGAAGGAAAGAGACCTTGCGCTTCAACGTTGGTGAGGAAGCCAGATGTTTCTGAAGCTTCTGTAGCTCAGGTTCAGCACACATGATGGGATAGAAAGGAAAACAGGTAACTTTCTTTACACTTCAGTGGGATGGATTTAATAAAAATATCATGAAAGTTCACATATTGTGTCACAACTCATGATGTCAGTTTTGGATCAATTCTGTGAAAAATAAACTTAGGAGAATTCTGAATAAGATATTTGAAATCTTTAGTTGATTGAACCACTAATACATGATAGCCACTTATTATATTTGTAGTGAAATTCATGGAGTTTCCATTCAGATACATTGTTTCCGTAGCTGAATGTAAATTTCGACTGTTATGTGACATGAAATGAGATGTGGCAGGGGTTTGCATCATGCCGCCCCGGTGCACGTTTCTCTTTAGCTGTTTGGAATCTCCTTAATAACATTGACCTAAAATTACGCTGAAATAAACTGTGCTTTGCAAAAGTATTCATAACCCTGGAGCTTTTTAAATAATTTGTCAAAAACATCACAAAAATCTTTGTGAATAGAAACGATACATGGATTTTAGTAGCATTATTTTTCATGACACTGACCAACATGCTGGCTCCTGTTGAATAAAGTATTTGACTGCATGATGATGCCACCACCATGTTTCCCTGAGGGGATGGTGTGTTTCAGTGTACTGAGCAGTGTTAGGTTTCCAGTTAAGAATTCATGTTTTGATCTCATCTGTCCAGCACACCTTTTTCCACATGCTTGCTGCATTCCTTCGTGCATTGCGGCAAACCGTGAACGGCACATCTTATCGGTCGCCTTGCAGCAATGACTTTCTTCTTGCAACTCTTCCAACAAAGGTAGAATTTGCTCAACTAACTGCTGATGCTCCCAGCTGAGCTGTGAATCTCTGCAGCTCCTCCAGAGAGGAAATCTATTCCCAGACTGTTTCTCTAGTTGGTGCTCACCTTGCCATGCTTGTTTGTTTAGGCGGATGGCCAGGCCTTGGTAGGTTTGCATTTGCGTCTTGTTTGGATTTTCAGATGATTGATTGAACATCTCCATGAGATGTTTAAGGCCCTACTGTTTTATAGACTAATCCCCAACTTTGAACCTGACCTGCTCCTTGATCTTTACGGTGATTCAGTGTCGTTCTGAGTCCTTCACAGAACAGCTGTATTTTGGTCTGAACCATTTTTAGCATTTATCTATGAATTATGTACTTTTCGTCAGTAAGTTGCCCATTTCTCTTTATTTTCCATTAATATTGAAAATACTCCTGTCCTGAAGAAAGTTTTTTTTTAACCCCCGTCGTGTTTTCTTTGTTCAAAATCCAGGTATAAAAGTAGAAAGAAAAATAAAATCATGATTTTTTGAAACCAAAATAAAGTGAAATAAAGTAGGCCTATAGAATATTTCCACTTTGATGAATGATTTAAATTCTCAAAAGCTCAATCGGGTTTTTGCTGTAAATAAATCTGAATTTATAGACAAGATGTGGTTTTTTTTTATTTAAATCCACATTCAATTATTTAAACTATTAACGGACAACACCAATCACAGCCTTCATATAGGTCGCCGGTAAAAGTAAAAGCTGTGCAGCAAATGTAATATTCTGTCAAATTGGACAAGTTATTGTTTCATCAGAAGTTCTACCAGACTTGCAGGAGGAGACGTAACGACGAGTTCTGTGCAAATGTCTGACTCTGAGAGGAAGGAAGGGGAAGTTCAGCCAGACCGAGGGGGGTTTCGCGTCAGCCAGCCAGCCGCCCCCGTGTGTTGCAGTCAACTCTCATAAAGCCGCAGCCACTCTGTCGGCCCTCCAGAGGCGATGCTGGAGTTGACGTGCGCCAGCTGACGGCTCGGAGAGCGGCTTCTGTCATGGCGCGCACGGATTTAAAGCAACGCCAAAGTTTTTGATTTAATTTTTTTTTATTATTGTATTTTCGCGCGGACCCGCTGTTTACAGACAGCAGCGATGGAGTACTGGAGGCAGTGTGCGATGTGGCTGATCGGCTGCAACGTGCTGCCGGTGAACCACCGGGTCACCGCGGACACGGCGCAAGTGTTCGACCTGGCGCAGACGCTGCGGGACGGGGTGCTACTGTGCCAGCTGCTCAACAACCTGAGGCCTCACACCATCAACCTGAAGGAGATCAACCTGAGGCCGCAGATGTCACAGGTACGGCGATCAGCAGAGGTCTGCTGCGTGTTGTTGTAACGCGTGTAGGAGCAAATGGGGAATTGGCCACAAAAAGGATCCAAGTTAAAAGCAGCAGCCACACCCGAGAGAAACGTTCTGACTAATGGAAACTTTTTATGTTAAATGACTTGACGTCTGTGTGGATTAGTTTTCTAGATAAACATGCCCTAGGGGCGGCAGGAGCGACTCCACAAAGTTTTATACGTGGTGGCCAGTAATATTTTTGGGATGTCGCTCCAAAACCAAAAGCCATATCCTAATTTTTGTTCGTCTTTTCCCCCTTCATGATTTATTCATTTTATTTTATATATGGCAATATGGCGGAACTCTTTTTGTCTCTTTCCCCTTAACCCCCCCCCCCCCATTCGTGTATCTCATTTAAGTAGAACATCGTTAAAAAGTTAATTTCAGGAATTCATAAAAAAAAAAATGAAGACTGATATATTTCAACCATTTCCTCTGCTAACTTTGACATAACCAATGAAACCCCTCAGTTTCTCAGATAAAAATGAACAAGGAAAAAACAAATCTGGATAAGGAGATGCAGGCCAATAGAATCATGGGAACGAATGCTGACTCAACAATTGTCCAATCACACACTCCACATGGTGGTTATAAAGGGGATAATTTAAAGAAGCTGGCTGTTCAAGGACTGCTGTATTCAAGCATATTCATGGGAAGTAAGGTGGAAGGAAAAACTGTGCCAGAAAAACTGCAGCCTTTAGAAATAGTCTTGACCCCAAAGGCTATTTAAGAGTTTGAAAGAGGTCGGAGTGGACAGTTCATGAAGCAGCACGATGAACACGACTTCCGGTATGCAGGGACACCACATCCTATTAAGGAAAGCCTGTAGTTTAAGGTTTGAAGTACCTATATACTACAATCAGCTGATCTGACTTGCTTCTTTAGCCCGATCATCACCAAAGCATCACAGTATAATTCTAATATTGTAATTAAATATAAATAATGTAAAAGTCTGTAAAAGTAAATTCTAATATTTATAAAAATATCCATATAACACTATACGTTTATAAAGCAATGCATAGATTAAAGACCAGAAGTTTTTGAGATGATTTATACACCAGGTTTAGGTCCACGGGAATGAGCAAAATCCACATGTTATGGACCAACATTCACCTGGGTTGCATTGGAAAAAAAAGAAAAGGGAAGAAAAGAAATAAAGTTATCAGATCGGTGAGTTTTTTTCTCGAACTTTTGGCTTGATTTCAGAATAGATCTGCAAATGATGAAGACTTGTATTTTCAGGCAAACATTTCCATCTGGAACAAGCTAAATGCCTCATCTTAAATTCTTTGGTGCGATGCCAGACTGTCTTTAGACAAAGGCATTCATCACCAAAATTGTTGTGAGTGGTTGCTTTTTTAGAGGCTTCATTTATTTAGCACTCAAATTAATTAGTTTAAGTTTTTTCTTTTGTTTTGGTTGTTTTTTTTTGCAAAAGCTAGATGGAATTAAATGTTCTTCAGACAGTTCAACTCCTTACAGCCACTGGAGAGGTCTGATAAAATCCTCACTTTGATCCACCCGTTAGTCAGGAAACATGTGCAGTCTGTGCAGCAGGATCATGTTTCCTCGAGCAGCAGTTTGAAGTGAAATCCTAAATACTTTTAGACATACAGGGTGTAAAATAAGTATTGGCTGTGTTTGTGAGTATTGTCAAGAATATTCCAGTAAATCTCTCTTCTCATCCTTCCTTCAGTTATATCAGTGGTTCTGAAGCTTATTCTGTTGTGCCCTCTTTTGCAGAGTGAAAAACCTTCAGAGTCCCCCCCCCCATCCAAGCAAAAATTTAAAAAAAGCATAAAAATGTAACTTCCATCGTTCTCTCTCAACTGCTGGGAAGTTGTTATTTTCAGTATCACCCAAAATCCCTTTTATATTTTATGACCATACCAAATTTATTTACAAGGCCCATTGAAAAGCCACAATTGAAAACAAAGTGCTGCACGAAACTGCAAACTAAGACATGCACTCACGTACGCAAACACTTATATGCACCGACATATGTACACATATACATTAAATACACACATTAATATAATTTGTATAAATATAGCAAAAAACAATAAAAGAATAAACACAATAACACCATTTTAGAGCATACAAGGTCAAAACTAAGTCCCACGGGTGTTAAAAGCCCGAGAATAAAAATGGGTTTCAAGACAAGTTTTAAAAGGAAGCAGTGAAGGAGCCTCTCTATAGTGCAGGGTTAGGTGATTCTACCGTTGAGGGCAGCAATAGAGAACGCTCTGCTTCCACTGAGCTTCCTTCTAACGTACATCGACTATTGCCCAGCAGTTTGGTCGAATGTCACTTGTGGAAATTCAAATAAACTGCAGTTTATACAAAACAGAGCTGCTCATGTAGCAAAATCGGCAACTATTTTGTTCAATAATCTCTTTTTCAGTATAAATAACCATCAGTGCAGTACCACATATGCAACTTCACCTTACACATTGCGAGAAGCTCACTGCCAACATGAATCACTTAAAATTATTTGTAAAACTGTATCTATTAAAAATAATTAGATCTGAGATGTGTATGTGTGTATATGGAAACATATACACATTTATGTATAAATGTATGTATGTACATATACAGATATATACAGATATATTTTTTTTCTTTGCTGAGCACTTTTGTTTATAGGAGATGTCATTGCTTATTTATATGTAGCAATGATATACAGCAATTATGACTATGATCAACTTATTCAAGCTATTGTCATAATTAAGAGTATTTAGGTTGTGAGGAAGTATATTATTATGTAGTGTGAGAACCCTGTGACTGGTTAACATCTCGTCTTTTATTTTTATTATTTTTATTTGCTCTTTTTGTTTGTACTAATTGTTTTATTTTTTGCTATTTATTTCATTTTATTCTTGGAATTTGCAAATGCTGTATTCTGTTTGTATTAATGCACATTTTCTGTTGGACCCCATGAAGAATAGCTGTTGAAGAACAACAGCATGGCTGCAGCTAATGGGGATCTGTATTAATGAACTAAACTAAACTAAACTAAACTAAACTAAACTAAACTCCTGGACCTTGGTGCCTGTGAGAGCTGCTGTTTGGCCAAACTGAGAAGGGCAATTAAATACATTAAATACATACATTAAATACACATAAATACATACATATAACAATAATGGTTACTACCAACTGGTAATTTTTTAAATTACCACATTTTGTAAACTATATATTTACAGCAAAATAAAATGTTTTCAGCCTGACACATATCTGTCATGTTTTTAGAGGCAGGTGCTGGACCAAACTTTGGGACTGCATGATGAGATGTACCAGGTTTAATAAATAGAATAAGTAACTTACAGGCGCAGATAAATACAAAATAGGAAGCTAACAGGTGGGTACCACAACAGAGGACCCGACAACTACAGAAGGTAACAGGGGGTTAGTATAAGGGGGAGAAGCAGAGAGGAAAGCAGAACTGGTGAAGGCAATCAATAATTAAGGGTGACAGGCAAAAGCAATGAAGGTGAGGGAGGAAAGTTGACAGGACAGACAGAGAGGTAACAGAAATCTAACAAACCATATATTACCAAAATATACTGAAAGAGTAAACAGAAAACACAAACTAAACTAAACACAATCTAAAACTAAAATGTAAAAAATAAACAAACACAACAGAATCATGACAGTATATGTAGTCAAAATAAAGGATTTAACTAAAACATTCACTGCCTGCAGACACAGCATGCTCTCTCTCTGGAAAGATGGCACAGCTTACTTTTAGCTAGCCAGGAACCTCATGAACAATAAAATACTAAGACCTACAGTATACCATACAATACCATACCACACCACACCAGCTTTATTTATAGAGCACTTTAAAAACCCGCTTGGACCAAAGCGTTGTACACTGAGAAAATACACAACAGTCATATGATACCATTAAACGTATATTAAAATCAATAAGACCTGAATAAATAAATCAGTCCTATACTAAAATAATACATCAATCATATAATCGCTAAAACAAATCAAAATAGAAAGAAATAGTATATAAAATCAGTAATAAAACAAATTGAACAATTTAAAAAGTCATCATCTCAGATGGTATCAAAGGCCAAGTAGAAGAGATTGGTCTCAAGAAGGGATTTAAAATCAGAAATTGAAGAGGCCTGTCTGATGTCCAAGAGAAGGTCACTCCACAACTTAGGAGCTGCTACAGCAAAAGCACAGTCTCCTCTAAGCTTACGCTTTGTCTTTGGCACACTCAGAAGCAGCTGATCATCTGACCTGAGGAAACGGGAGGGTGTGTAGGGATGTAGTAGCTTGGATAGATAGAGCGGCCAAGACCTTTTAGAGCTTTAAAAGCAAATAAAAGGATTTTAAAATGAATCCTAAAATGTGCTGGCAAACAGTGCAGAGAGGCTAAAATAAAGGCGATATGGTCAAACGTTCATGTGCCACTTAAAAGATGTGCAGCAGCATTCTGTACCTTCTGAAGCTGAGAGATGCATGAATCACTGACTCCTTTATAGAGTGCATTACAGTAATCCAGCCAAGTGGTTACAAAGGCATAGATTACTGTAGCCAGACCATCTTAAAATATGTCGGAAACATATAAAACCACTCATATCAAAGACAAAATACAGTTCCAATATGTTTTATACTCTTTCAGGAGTTTATTAATTTTATTTGTCCACAGACATTAATAGCTATGCTACATCAATGCAGTGAAGCCGTTGCTCTGAGGATTACCCAGAATCCCTTGGTAATCAAACTATTGACTGCAGGTGCAGACCAAACAGCAGATGGTACCGTTGTCTCATGTAGCAACCTCTATCTGGGATTTATGATCTCCCCGTAGATCATAGTCTGAAAAACAGCCAGAAACCATGATGTTCTCCCCTCCAAATGTTCATTTCAGTATGCTTTTCTTGGATGGTGTGCATTGCTAAATGTTGTACAGAATGAAATTCAAAAAGTCCCATTTTGAGCTTCCTTGACTGAATCATTATTCCTCCATTATTTTATTTTCTTCTCTAAATCCACCGCAGAAAACCTTAAATAGCTTCGCCATGCTTTTTCTTCATAAGTGGAGTCTTGCGCAGTGAGTGGGCAAAGAGGACATTGCAGCTGAGAGCTCTGTAGAAACAGTTTCCCCTAATTTCAGATATCTGATGCTCTCAGAATCACCTTGTTGTAGTTTTGATTAAAAAAAAAACGAAAACATGTACTTTTCACTTTCAAGTTATAGTCCCAGCAAGACCATTCAAAATAAAAGTAGCAGCAAAAAAAATATATTTATATACATATATATATATATTTATATATATATATATATATATATATATATATATATATATATATATATATATAAAATAAATAAATTTCGATGCATCGAGATGCTGACGTGGACAATTTTAACTCAATTATCATAATGTTCATTTATGGCCTAATTTTGAGGGATGCATAAAAGGCAACTGGGAAGTACCTGAATGCTACACCTTGACAGTTTAGGGTGAATATAACATGCAAGAGAAAATCACTCGACAAAATCCATGCTATATGCCGAATGTTCAAAACTGAAGGAAATCCTATTGAATTTCAAGAAGGAAGAGGAACTACAATGCACGTTTCAACAAGGAGGTGAAAGTAAAACAACTCTGTAAACCCATAAAACAATTTATAATTGCATCTTAGCCTTTGGTTTTGTAGTCAAATCCATTTGCTTACTCCCTTAAGATCTAATTCACTAGTTTAGACACATATCTGTAACCAATTTCCTCAGTATTTCTTGCCGTAGTAAAGTTTAAAAAAGGCTTGACAGAGCTCTTTGGTTTCACTCATCATGAGAAGATTCTCGTGAGATACCATGGCAGTGAGAGACCTTTTTAAAAACTATCAGTTTGGAATAAACCAGTAGATATACATTTTTCGCTGATGAAGAGCTGATCTGCAATCTGGGTAGTGGCCAGTTTCACAAGCACTTTGACATGTTCAGTACGTCCCTCTCCTGCTGTGTGGGTCACATGTTTTCTGTCCAACATCTTCAAAATTATTATTTAAGCTATGTATATTCTGAACAGGTAAAAGGCACTGCAACAATGGGCTTCAGCTAAACCTAAACAAAGCCTGATAATTCATGGTTTTAACCAAGGCAAACCTGCCACCGGATGAGTTGTTGTGGTTTCCATAATATTCTCTTATTGTTTACAGGTCATTCTTTGAACCACACTTCCTGTGCAGTCACATGCACAGCTGCTATCAGAAGTGAAATAGCTTCTTAAAGTATGACAACCTGGTGCTGCATAAACAGCCCTTAGATACACATCATAAAAATTAAACACAAGGAAGTAGGTCTAATAATAGCTTCCCTAAGAAAAAGAGGGGAGGCTTTACATCAAATGGCAACAATTAAAGGGGGATCTTTTTTGACATATTTTCAAGACCTAATCCTTTTTTATGAACTGCGATGGTTGGTGTATGCCCCGTCAGTTATGTCTGCGTCCTTTTTTATCTTCATTAATCACACTCAAAGTGAACCCAGAGTACAAGAAGCCAAACAAAAGAGTCTTGTGGCCTGCAGCTGTAGGCCATATGGTTGTATAGTTAAGCTAGGGATGCGTGTCACTGAGCTCCAGATTTGTAAATAGCATTTTCTTTGTTCCCCACACTGATAAGCTGTGATTTTTAACAAAAAATGGAAGTGAGTAAAGAAAAGAAAGGGGCCACTATACAGTGAAGATAACGGGTTACATTCAGCTAAACATGGTAGTTTCAAAGCAAAATGATGGATCATCAGAAATCTCCACTTTTTTGTATAATTTTGCCTCATCTCAGCAAATCCAAAATGCAAGTTATACATAACGCATCTGTATACTATAGACAGAAACACTAATAAACGGAATAAAAATGCACAACAAAGGGACAACCCTTGATAACATTTAAATTAAGGGTGCACAAATCAATTAAATATAGAAAATGTCTTTCACAACGTAACTGTCTGCACTGCAAGCATATCAATAGTAACTAACCCTGCTGAAACAGGCTCTCACAGATTATTTACCCCACAATCTTTCAGTCATAATATTAAACACGTCGACCCCTACAACAGCTTTTTGAAGATAAGTCAGCGGATGATCCGTAGTGTTTCTGTTTTGCTCTACCTGGTGCGTACAACAGGCTGTGCACGACAGCTCTGTCTACACTCAGAAGTATGAGGCTGCTGGTGGTGCAAAGCCGTCGTGTTCAAGCACTTCCTCTGCAGAGTACCAGGGCCCCTGGGAGGGGGGGCGGTGGAGTGATTACAGGCGTCTCCACGATGAGCTGACGAGATAAAACGGAGCCTATCTGTTCTCAAGAATCTCCTTCTGAGAATCTCCCCTGTTTTAAAATCGAGCGTTTGCATAATCACTATTTTAGATGAATCGCTGTTTGATATTAGCCTAAAATCAAGTTTGTTACATCGGCCAATGTGTTTGTTCATTGATAGTATTTAAATGAAATTTTTTTTCTTGTACAATACAAAAGGTGGATATGAGCCATACCAGATAGCCGAACTCTTCCTTAAATTATAAGTCATAACCGTCAACGCATTGCATGTCTTTCCACCGACGCATAGATCCTGATAGGAACCGACACCAAAAAAAGGCTTAGTTTAGGGTTTCATTTCAAACTTTTAGTTTTCACTTTCAGTTTGCAGAGCCTGTGGAACACATTTACTATGATAGGAGCAACATCACATATTCAGTGCAGCCATTATAGAGTGTGGGTCAGATTAACTGGGTTAAATAAAAAAATTTTTTTTATTTGTTTCACCAAAAAAAATAAAAAACAAACAAAAAAGAACTGAAGATACACTTCAATGACAGTCATCTTTAATTGATGGCGCCCTGCAAAAAAGAATCATGCTGTTTTCCACGTTTTTTCACGTTTTCACAGAAAACACATTGATGTAATTTACTTTCCAGCCGAAAGTAGAGGAGAATTAAAATGTTGAACGAAAAGTAGACAAAGCTTTCTTATTTTATACAAAGAAAAACCTCTAGTTTCCTGTGAATTTGTTATGTTAGCCTCTTTTACTCTGACACCCCTAAAACTGCCTTTGGCGGTGACCTAAAATTAAGAGAGGAATAATAACGACAACAACACACTCCATATGTGAGGCTTTTATTCTGATTATTGCATCAGAACAACAGTACCTTAAGGACAATACAGTGTGCAAGGCAAGCACAAATTTTATAGTGACCTGATTAACTTGAGAAAAGTATAGAGTGAAATGCGATTTTCACATTGAGAGATGAAAGTCAAGAAGCTGAAGATGTTGTTAAATTGTTCATCTGATTCATGTTGTGAAAACCAAACACTTTCATTGTGGGGCTAATGTGAAGAAACTGTTTATATCACCCTCACCAAATAAGAGGAAAAGTTTAAAATCTGTTCATAAAAAAAGAAAGAAAATTGTCAAGAAGTGTGTTTTCAGTTTATCATCAAGTTTATTTCTGTAACTAAACTGAATTAACTGCATAAATTCTGGATTTTTACTGTAATTACTGCCTGGTATAAGATTTGTCTTACTCTATTTTAATATGATTGTGTAGATTTTCTTTATTACTCAGTGATGGTCTTGTAAAAAGTACAGCAGGTCACTGGAAATGAAAATTGATCCTTGAAGGCAACTCATAAAAATACTGAAACTGTGATGAATGAACTGTAATGAAAAGTTATACGGTGAAAAATTTCCCCGGTGAATTACTGTCGAGTCAAAAGATAAGAATTTACACAGAATTACAAATTTACAGCTGAAATAAGCGTCTAGAGTAAATGTATTTCTGGCAATAGTGAAGAGCCATTCAAGGAATTCAGTTAATTTTCAATGAAACGGATAGAAATACACTGAAATGCATGGAAACACTGTATTTTTGTGATTATTGACTATCATTGCTGAATGTCATTTCTTTCTACTTTTAGTTCTTGTGCTTGAAGAACATCCGGACCTTCTTGTCTTCTTGCTGTGATGTGTTCGGGATGAGGAAAAGTGACTTATTTGAAGCCTTTGACCTTTTTGACGTCAGGGATTTTGGGAAGGTAAGTCACCCACTCATCATCCTGTCTGCTGCTGTTTCTCTGAGCAGGTCTGTGTTCAAAGCTTGAGGAGTTCAACTTTTATTTAGAGCGCCTCTCAAGCGATTTCGATATTCAATAAATGCAGATTCAACAATAACACAGTTCTGAAAATGTATTTGCAGTTAAAAGACAACTTGATAAATTTAAAATATCACTGGGAATTGTTGTAAACGACAGTTACTGTGCAATAAATAATGAGATCTTATTTCCTGTTATGGGGACCTTTAAATATTTTCTAGTTAATTCTTCAAAATATAATTATTGTATTCCTCGTTAAATATGGAGAAAGGCAAAACTATTTTCTGTTGTCCTTATAGATCATTCATGAAAAATATTGTAAACCAGATTAAAAAACAAAAAAACAAAATGTATATTCTTATACATTTCATGGGCAAGAGAAAAAGTCATGCACTATGCATACTTCATTTATATCCTCTCACTCCTTCATATAATGATCATATGGTACTGTATATACAATGACATAATTCAATTCAATTCAATTCAATTCAATTTTATTTATATAGCGCCAATTCATGAAACATGTCATCTCAAGGCACTTTACAAAGTTAAGTTCAATCATATTATACAGATTGGGTCAGATTATACAGATTGGTCAAAAATGTTCCTATATAAGAAAACCAGTTGATTGCATCAAAGTCCCGACAAGCAGCATTCACTCCTGGAGAAGCGTAGAGCCACAGGGAGAGTCGTCTGCATTGTATATGGCTTTGCTGCAATCCCTCATACTGAGCAAGCATGAAGCGACAGTGGAAAGAAAAAACACCCGTTAGCGGGAAGGAAAAACCTCTAGCAGAACCGGGCTCAGTATGAACGGTCATCTGCCTCGACCGACTGGGGTTACAGAAGACAGAGCAGAGACACAACAAGACAGACAAAAAGCACAGAAGCACACATTGATCTAGTAATCTGTTCTACATTAGATGGTAATAGTCGGTGATCTGTCCTCCCTGGATGATACAGTAAAATGGCCAAGCTGATGTCAAAACTATTTTTTCTCATATGAATATAATTTAGGTGACCAACATTTTATTATAGATTAGACTCATTGAGGCTTATGATGAGACACGTATTGGCAACATAGGTTAAAACACTTGAATCTTTCTAAAATATTTGCTTTCTTATTTACAGGTTTTTTTCCACTTAATTTTTTAAAATCAGTTGATACATTCTGGACACTATCATCTGAAAAGCAGTTTTAAGTACCCATTTAGGGCATCATGGCTAAATAAACTAAGGATGAAAATAAATAAAAATGTTGCCTTCTCTTGTGTTGACTTTAGTTTGTCACATTTTATGCATATTCAAATATTACTTCTTGACCTTTGTCAGGCAGTTGACGTTATAGATTAAAACATGTTATTCATCACATTGTTTAGGAAACCTTAGAGAAAATTATGGGCAACAATTAGGTATAAATGTAAAATAAATGGAGAGATTAAGCTTGGAGTCTCTTACCTGAAGGAAAACAGTGTTTTCCAGCTGCTGATTTTTAAGGGGAAACCCTAGAACATGACTAAATGTGATGATCTATCTATCTATCTATCTATCTATCTATCTATCTATCTATCTATCTATCTATCTATCTATCTATCTATCTATCTATCTATCTATCTATCTATCTATCTATCTATCTATCTATCTATCTATCTATCTATCTATCTATCTATCTATCTATCTATCTATCTATCTATCTATCTATCTATCTATCTATCTATCTATCTATCTATCTATCTATCTATCTATCTATCTATCTATCTATCTATGACTGTAGATTTATATATATATATATATTAAATGTACTCAATTTAAATTGACAACTCAAAGCCGTTTACACTATAGCCACATTCACCCATTAGGTCTCACTAGCACACGCACATTCATACACCGATACAGAGATCGCTGGGTAACTTGGGGTTAAGTGCACAATGGCAGCTTATGAGCGGGAATCATACCCACAACTTTCCGATTGCTGAGCCACAGTCGGCCCTATATTGACTCTTGCTCACAGGGCAGAAGCCAAACATAAACCCTCTAAAGAAACCGCACTGACTGCGAGCTGCCCTTTTCCCACCATTTTCTTAGCTGAGGGCACCTGATGAGCAGCTTTTGATCAGAGCATCTGGAGCGCTCCAAACATGTATCTGCAATCTGTCTGGAAATAAAGTTTTTTGAGGCATGAGGTGTCCCCCATTTTCTTCCTAATAATACAAGATAAATATAGTTCGTGAGGATATTTTGAAGTGAATATAAACCAGTTAATTGTAGTTTTATCAGTGCGTAGAAATGACATTGCTTATACACATCTTATATTCTGTGCATCGTCACTCTTCCTGCAGCCTCTGAGATTTTTTTTTTTCAAAATAGAAACCAAAATTTACTTTTAACTGAAAAGAGAGCTTTGAGCCACTAAATATCTACATCAGGTGTGAGCTTTCAGAACAGATAGTTTTCAACCAACTGGCCAAAATATTATATGCAGAGGGTAAAGACCTGACAATTGAAATATAATGCCTAACCAAATATTGTATCTAAGGAGTCCCTTGTGATTGCATTGTTGCACACCGATATCATAATGACGACTGTGATTCGTGACATTGTGTAGCTTTTGTCTTCAGTAATATTGTACTTTTTCAACAAATTTTATTTTCGATTTTCATCAGCTATAAGACAAAGTTTTCAAAATTAAAAGAAATATGTGCTTGAAATACTTTTACATTTAAAAAAAGCTTTTAATACATTTTTTGATTGTATTCTAAATTAATGAGGGTCTAATGTGGTTTATAACTTCACCTTAGTAATTTAGTTGAGCTGTATCCATTCCTGTTACTTTCTTTTCTTCAGTCCAGTGTGCAGCGACCTAAAGAAGCTTCCAGTTAATCTGGCTGCTGATAATCCCACAGGGGAGGTGCTGCCTGAAAATATGTACAGCACATCCAAACCAGGCTGCGTAATCTCGGTCATGTTCGAGGGTTGTCCATCAAGCGGACATGCTGGTGGTGGGAAAGGATTGCTCTGCAACATAGAAAAGACGGGTCTCCGCAGGTTGGGCCGGGCGATTGAGTTGGATTTGCCCCAGAAAGGGCTGTACAGCTAAACAAGAAGTGGTCAATCTCTTCCTTATTTTGAACATTCACAAGAGAACATCGTAAATCTCAGGCAGTCTAATCCACTCGGGTTTGAGTTGTGCCAACTGTGCCCATAGACTGAGCATTAGTCCGCTGAATATCTAATGAGAGCCCTCTAACCTACATTCCCCCGAGTTACTACAGGCTTCACTGCAGGCTGCTTCTATAAGTCTGTGCAGCAGTCTGAAGGCTAATGGCTACAGGGGAGGAGTGAAGAGTCAAAAAGAGTGTTTATTTCTTCCTTTACTATGAAATAAAGTAGTCCTAGCCCTGCTTTTTAATGTTAAAGAACACTCATTTGTTGTCATTGCATCAGTTAATTTGGATTTTCCAGTTATAGTTGGTCTCAGAGAGAGTAAAGATATATATTCCTGTTTATTTTTAACAGGAAAATATGGAAATGTCTTTTGTTGTAACTTTGTTCTGAACTGAAATCTTTTTTAGAGTTGCAGCCACTAGCTTTATTAATTGTCGTTCAAACAATTAATAGGAGAGGTGTTAATTATATTCAGCACCGCTCAACAAAAATAAGATATATTTATATGTATTAAATTCAGTACTAAAGTTTTTTTTTAAACTTATGAGGAATAAGTTATAAGTTTTTTTTTGTTTTTGCTTTGAATTTCTATCACTCATCCAAAACCAGGCCTAGACTCAGTTAATTTTGGTCTTATTAGAATATTTTAATTTTACTGACTTACCGTCTCTTTAAGAGATTTTTTTACTCCTCTGCCCATGACAGTGATATGTGTTTTTGACGCTTATGAAGATCTTAAATAAAGTAAATTTGTTAATTCAGGAATTCTGTAACTATAACAGCGTGCATTGTTGTTCTAGAGCTGTTTCTACCAGGTCAGCCTTTGGGGGGCCGTATGACAGCCAAAACACATAAAAAAAAGATAATTATTTCATATTATCTTTATGTAAAACTTTTAGGCACCAGGCACATAACTGATGTGGTCAATGAGATGAATTTAGACAAAATACCACCTGCCTCCTGTTGCAAGACAGCAAATTAAAATCACAGAAATGTGCTTTCTGCTGGATTTTCAGGCTTATTTTTCAGTGAAGACGTAGAATCTACTGAATAATAATTTAATACACATTGTATAAATTATAGTAGCACATTTTTAAGGTTGCCTTGCACACAACCTGACGGAGTCAGCACAAACTTTGAATGAAGCTAAAAAATACCTCTAGCTAACTGGCTAATCGTTTTAACACTTGTATTTCTCCAGCTACTAAAAGGGAGGTGCAACGCCCGAATTTATAAAAAAACCATGCCGTAAATTCGGCTGCGTTCTTCAGAGCCGAGACAAGTGCTGAACTCTACTGTTGTAACTGAAGTGACAGTGTTTGAATGCTGCATGATAGCAAACAAAAAGTTTGCTTTATAATGTAGCCTCTTTTACACTGCCCTCCAGGTCGAAGATGCATTTGCTAAATAGGCCACACTAACCGAGGAGGTCGAACTGCAGCTAAGCTTGTGGCCTTCTATGTCAAGTCACATGTGGCTTAACCACACAGACTTGGCGTGAGAGCAGTTTCTTTTTACCACTTAGATTTTTTAAGATGCACACTTTAAAAAAAAGTGAGCATCTTTTACGATCAGGCTGTCCTCGAAGCCAGACTCTACATTGCAAATAAACTAACACAGTTCAGATGTTTTCTTGCATTCGCGAAAATGAACGCAAAAGCCATGGTAGGGCTTTACATAAAGAAAAGAAAACCAATACTGAGGATGAAAATCATCTTGCATCCAGAGCAAATATTTATTTTGCTTTAGTGAGAAAAAAAAGGACCTTAATTGCTTTATCCTGCTGTGGTGCAAATGTGTTTTTTAAAGGTCGTTTTCAAGCTGGTCTCGAGAGTCAGTTACAAGTACACCTGTGTGTACCAAAGCCGCAGCATTCACACAGGAAGAGGAGATACACACAGATAGACACAGTTTTAGTTCTGACACATTAACTCATCTTATGTTTAAAAAAAAATCATCGTTCAAATCCAAACCATCTGACTAAAACCCAATAAAAATGTAGGTCATTTACATTTAATACCATTAAATGCAAGAGACTAATGGTAAAAAGTAAAAAATAATAGTAACATGGGCTCAACTTAACTATTCCTCCAACAATGTCTAGTACTAAGTTAAAATTAGAGGAAATGTGGATAGTAGGATGACTATAAACGGGAGTTTTACTGTCTCTGTTTCTTTAGTCCAATGGAAACATTTTATTTTTATTTTGATGTCTGGCATGCACCCTTTGAATAGAAATAAACTGACTGATGGTGGAAAATTGATTGAAAAAAAAAAAAAAAAAAAGTAAAAAAAAAAAAAGAGAAAGACAAAAAAGGGGACCACCCCCCAAAAAATAAGGAAGCAAACCAAACTTTTCACACTCATTTTGCAAACTTTTAAATCCTAATTGCAAAGCCTCATTCAGATGCAGCTGTTATAAAGGTTTTCGTATCTGAAACATCGCATCCGCACAGACCACCGTCACACTGACGCGCACTCGTGATTTGGAGAAGTGTGAGTTAGAGATAGCGTGACCATTTCCTGGAGAGGCTGTCGGTGTTCCCTCCTTCACCTTTATGAGCTGAGTTTTAATTCAGCGACGCAGTGAAATCATTAATGAAGATCACAATGGAAACAGATTAGTCATTGTTTGCAATTTTCACAGCATAGAGACGATTAAATACAGAAAAAGTCTGCAGCTGTGTACTACAGAATTTTTATAGAATATTGCTGAAGGACTTTAATTCGGTAAGAAAAATCGGCCACCTTATTAGGTACACCTGTTCAGCCAACATGGCGCGGTTGTTGGCTGAAACTTTTGGTCCACTAGGATTATCACACAGAGCCCAACTCTCTGGCTTAAAGAGAATGGTTTGAACAAGAGAAAATATTCAGCGGGCTTCAGATATGGGGACAAACATGTCTGAGATCAGGGGAGAATAAGCAGACTGGTTTAAGATGATAGCAAAGGCAACGGTAGTTTAAAAACAAACTTGTCCTAACCAAGTTATGCAGAATACAGCGTTTGAATGCAGAACACATTTAAACCTCAAAGTAGAGAGTAGAAGACCAAACCAGGACCTCGGGTTTTAGATGTCTGTGCTTGCATTAGAGATTCGTGCTTGCAAGCATAGGAACAAGAAGTTCAACTTTAATCAAGTGCATGTAGAAGATAGTCACCTGAAAAAAAAACTTAAACCCATAAATTAAAACCAGCAAAACATAATTGCTGAGTAGTGGCAGCTTCCCGACACAAAATATACTCAACAACGTTCAATATTGTTTAAATTCATGATATAGAAGTTTAGATGTAACTTGGTTACCGCTTCAGTATTCTCTCTGGGATTCTTCATATTTTTATTAAAAAATAAAAAATTTTGTTAGGGTTTTGAAAGTGTAATGTTTTTCATAATCGGAGCAATTACATGAATGGCTGACAAAATGGTCACACTTGGTTATTTACATTACATGAAACCACTCTAGCTGCTTTATTATTCAACGATAATAAGTCAGAACTTATATCTTTGATGAAAATTGTATTTTCTAAAGTTCTTTTCTTTATGTACCCAAAATGGCTTGGGATGTGACTGTGCACCTGTAATGATCTGTAAATTCTTATCTGGATCCGCCTCAAGCATTGTCAGAGGAACTGACTTTGCTTCACTTGTATCGCAAACACATAACAGCAACAGCAACAGTGCGGAATAGTTACGAAAAAGAAAATTTGTAGTAGCTCTAGTTATTTCACTTAATTTTAATTGTACATTTTATCAATTTGAGTGCAATTTTATCAGACAGTAACCACCATGTATTATTTATAATGTGATATAAATCTTGAAAAGGACATACTTGTTACTGTGACGACAGAGACTGCTTTAAGAGCTCAGTTAAGTTACACATTAAACTACTTTTTATTCAGCATCGGTAAGCTTGATAAAAAAATTTGTTTTGCCATACATAATAATTAGAAAGAAACGCTGCAATACTGACATTTGTTTTTGTTTGATATTCAATCAATGAATGAAGGTTTTTGTGACAACTCATTCCATTGCCAGCCTTTTAAAACTTAGGTTCTTCATTTATGTTTTTTTATGTTTTGGGTCTAAATATTACATTTGCAGCCTAATAAAGAAGGAAAAAAAGTTTTTATAGTACCTAAGGTTTAGTGGTTAAAATGAGTCATGACTTATCTATTTAGAGTACTGCATCTTAGCGACGCATTATCCACAGTAACTCTTATTTAGTACAACGGATGCTGATTTGGTTTGAATTGAAATGAGAGTTAGTGTTAGTTAGTGTAGTAGAGTCGTTCTTCTCGGGTTATAACTGTTCCTGCTTTTGAACAGAAAGTTTTTGGGAAAGCCCTTTGATCGACATGAGCACGTAGCGATCAAATAGCGTTGTTTTAAACCTGATAGCATGCAGACTGTTCATGTGTGGAACCAAACTGCGAAATTCTGCTTCGCCTCCCAACTTTTAAAAAGCATCAACAAAACCCAGCAGGGTATGACATGCAGGAAACGGTTTCTTGTTCAGCTAGGAGAAAGAAAGAAGCTTTACGTCAACCTTTTTCAAATCGCTCTACTCTGAATTTAATTACTCGCCCTAAACAGCTTCAGGTTGAAAGTAACCATTATTGGTACAGAGGAAAATAGGCTACAGTGCAAACAAAGGTGCTTGTAGATGCTGTTGTGGTCTCTGTAGCGGCAGACGCGTGACCACACACCGGTGTGGTTCCAAGAAGAGCCCGCCTGTCAGGAGGTTTCCCACCGGGGCTCGTCTACAGCGCATTCAAGAACACTTTGTCCTCTCAACACAAGTATTAAAGGTCTGCACAGCCTTATTTAAAAATCCCTAGATAATTACAGTGACCTTTTTCCAGTGCTTTTATTGTTTTACAAGAAAAGCGAACAAAATCTCCAGTCAGTTCGGTACTGACCATTTTATGAAAAACTAGAATGAGTCAAGTTGTCAGAGATTTTTAATATTATTTTCTCACTGTGGAATAAATTATTTAAAGGAAAAAAAATTAATGACACATTTTTGTTTGTTTCTTCGGATTGAAATGCACCGTTTCTAATTGAGACAGAATCAGTTTAGATTTGAAAATTGGTCCAATTTACAAAGGAGACTTTATACTGGCGTTCCCAGGTCAGACTACTTTTTATTCACTTTTCCACAGCTTTTAATTGCATTCAACCCCACATTCTAGCACACAAACTAAAGAAATTTTTTTACGCTGATATCAGTTTCTATTTGATTTTTTCACTTTGAGAACACAACAGGTCAGTTTAAATGGGTTTTATCTTTACCTCTTTACGAAATAAATAAATATTAAATCAGTTATTAATACTTTAATGTTTTATTTTTCACAAGAAGCGGCTGAGAGAACTATCTAATATCGCCCGTGGTGACACATTGCCAAGGTAACCAGCTAAATTATTGCTAATGTTAGAGCCAGCGCAATTATTTAGAACAATCAGGCCATTTTACCGGGTCTTTTTTTATAGGTGTCCTATAACACTTCTTAATTGACACCCTGCAGCCAATCAGAATCGAGTATTCACCCAGACCATGGTATAATGAAAAGTAATTGCGTTTTCAGCCAGTGGCCAAAAAGTCACTCCGGTTTATGTGCTTTTTCCCCCCCAAAGCTCTGCAATTTTAATCCCAGTTAGGTTTTTATGAAGATGTTTTATTGAGTCTGTTCTTACGTTTTCTTTTATCCGCTGGCACGGGTCACTTTCAGGTAAAAGCAAGAGCCGTCTGCAGGGTATTGTAAACATGTGCAGCAAAATTGCTGGCATTGCCCTGGACAGCAGCTCTCTAAAGAATCCTTAAATCACCCTGGCTGACCGCGGTCATCCTTAATAAATACTATTTTCCCTGTTATCTTCAGAGCGGAGGTAGAGGATGCCACGCTGTAGAACGTACAGACTGAAAACACATTTGTCAGATTGCTGGAGTTGACAATGTGAGGATTAACTTTTATTGTTGCCGTTGTGTGCTTGTTTCTATGTGACTGCTGTCTGAACAACAAATTGCCCCACAGGGATAATAAAGATTACCTTTGACCTTGAGGTCATTTAGATTTCTCCAGGTTTCCACAATATACTTTTGGAAAACCTGTTACAATCCAGAACAACTATACTATATACAGTCTGTGCAAAAAGATCCAAAACCCAGTTTCTGTTCTCCTACTGCTTTATCTACTGATTTTAGTGTGTTTATAAAATGCTTCTCCCGACACATGCTGGGCTCTAAAACCCAAATGGGTTGATTTCTTTCATTGTTTGATAGAAAAAAAAACTTTTGTTTTTGAGCCACCAGGTAATGGTCTGCAGAGTCAAACAGATCTCTGCAGTTCGTTGATCAGTATATCTCCAGTAAAATATTTGCCCAAAAACGTACATGTGTGTTCAACAAGGTAAGAAGAACGTAACATTTATCAGAGCTAGACTCCAGACGTTTTTGGTTATAATGCTTTTATTTAATCCCATTGTATATTTTCAATAATTTCCAGACATTTAGTACAGTTTGCTCAATGCCTTTTATGTATTATTCATGCTGTGTGCTGCACTTAACAGTGGAGTCAACTTTGCATGTTTACAGAAGACCACAACCCCGTTTCTAATGAAGTTGCCACATTGACAAAATTGTGAATGAAAACAGGTGAACTCTCACACAGTTTGCCACACAGTGTTCAACAGTAAACGATTTGCATAATGGTTAAGGCGATTGCGGAGGTTCTAGAAGTTTCCGAAATCAGTCAATATAAATTTAATTTAAAATGTATTGAAAAATGTATTATGAAAAGTACTTCTTTCCTAATCTGGAAGTGTTGTTGAATAAACAAGGAGATGCTGCGTATTTTTCATCATTAAAGTATATTACAGATAAAATTAAGTTAAGATGTAACAAAATGTTTATTAATAATCACACTGTCTCTGTGATAGTTAAGTAAGGCCAGGGTTTCCCGCAGCGCTATCTTGGCGAGGCGGCCGCCTCGCCAAACTCACGCTACCGCCTCGCCAACATTCCCCAAAAAAAAAAAAAAAAAGTGACGTTAACACGCGGTTTGTTGTTGTTGCTTTCGGGCGTGCGTGAATGGCAGGGAAAAAACACATGGATACCCCCCCCCCCCCCCCCCCCCCCGGCGATTCGGTCCGCGGGCAACGTGTTGTACAACAACCCCCCCCCCCCCCCCCCCCCGCTCCGCGGACAACGTGTCGTCGTCTACCCCCCCCCCCCCCCACCGCTCCGCGAGTCGGTCCGCGGACAACGTGTCGTCGTCGTCGTCCCCCCCCCCCCCCCCCCCCCCCCCCCGGTTCCGCGAGTCGGTCCGCGGGCAACGTGTCGTCTACAAACCCCCCGCCTCGCATAACCAAATTCGTGCGGGAAACACTGAAGGCTAAGCACAAAGAACTCAAAACAAGCCGAATAAAAACTAAATTTTACTTATCTTTACTTAAAATGTATTCACTCACTTTCTACAAAATTAAGAAGCAGCTGTTTTCAGACTGCGAAATAAATGTTCAAAATTTGAACTTGTAATTAACATTTTCTTTAGCTGTCTCCACAGGTTAAGCAAAGGGTTCACAGCCTAAGTTTGAGTTATTGAGAATTTGAGGGGTTTGGGAGGGATTTAACATTTTGAGACCACTGGGGCTGACCACTTTGTCCTTTCTGGACAACCACCAAATCAGAAGAAGCAAACTGGTCTGCATCGTATGTTTCCTCTCAGTGCATCGGATCAGGTCGCTGTACTTGCAGTTCTGTGTCTCAGCTCAGCTGTGGTGTAATGTCTACACATACAGCTGGTTGTTCTGTGGATGGGTGGCAGAGGCTGCTCTTATCTGGACTTTTCTTTTGATGGTTTCTTAGTTTTGATCATTCCGGGATCAAGTTAGGTGCAAAATAAAAAAAACTAAGAAAGTCACCGAGAGACTTTGAAGTATTTGAGGGAAAAACAGAAAAAAAAAAAAAACTTTGCAGGAACTATAACCCAAAATTCAACTAAAGTTTTAAAAAATCATCAGGCTCAATTTCCCCGTTGAGGGACATTAAAGGAATTCTAATCTTATCTTAAATGTTATTTAAAGGAACCAGGTGTGACACAAAGTGCTTTACAGAGGTAATAAAAATGTCCAGTGCACAAAATCATCTATTGAAATGGAAATCTTGCATATTGATCGGATTTTGTTTCGTCTGGTCTTTTCCTCTTGGTCATCTGTTTCCTTAAGATTAATTTTTCTCTGTTTTGAAAAACAAACACTTTAGACTCTACTTAGACTTGTGCCCCAAAGTCTTTCGGTTTGGCTTAGACTTGATCTGAGACTCAAGCCTTATAAACACTCACCAGGGCCCCGTTTCAGAAGGAATGGCCGATCTACACTGAGTAGAAAGCAGCTTCTCTTGAGTAGTTCTACCTCATGCTGTCATACTCAGCGGTTTCAGAACAGGTGATATATATGGAGAATAATTAACATAAAGAAACAATGCTGTTGCTGTTGAAAAATTATGAGTGATATTAAAGCTGTGTTCTCACAATACACCCATTCAACAAGATTCAAGGTGAAGTATGAAAAGACAGTTTAATCAGGTACGGTCCTGTTTTAAACTATTCTTATGTTTAACCTTAACCAACTAAAGCATTGTTGGCTATATTCAACATATGCAATTAACGATTGGGTGGTGTGAGTTATTGAATGGAAACTAAAATATCTGAACGGAAAATTAGAGCTGGAAGTCTCAAATTTTGACACAGAATAAATTATTGCTTTCATTCTGTGTAGTTCTTTTAATAATCTTGTGGGTCTCTGACTATGGAACACCTTTAAACTATAACTTAGTGCAACAGTAACATTACTGACAGTGCAACATACAGCTGCCTCTGAAAGATTTTCTGCCTTGCCTACATTATTAAAAAGCTGCCGTTTCATAAAAATGAAGTGCAGGACAAAGACACTGTTTAGAACTGAGAGTGTTCCCTAGCTGTGTTAGCAGAGCGATGTGCGGGCTGAGAATATGAAGATCAATCATTGACAGCGGTGAAAAACGGTAATGCTTGAAAATATGTTAACCCAGAAGTGATAAGACGTTTAATCGTGGTCTGATCAGCCTCTCCCGACAGAGATTTCTGTGGAGTATTTGCGCTCCAAACTTTACAGGCTCCTCCAGAAAAGGTCACGCCTTTTCCGACACGTTCTTGTGCAGATCTCAGCTTAGAAGTAGGTAAAAATCAGGGTTTGCCCAAACAACTCTGCTTGGTAGCAGGGTTGTTTCACCAAGTGATTTGCTGTCATAATTTGACTCAGTATAACGGCTTCCGAGCTTACTGAAACGGAAAAGCCAGCGTATGCAGGAATTTAGGCCGGAAATGACTCTGGATCTCCACTAACCCAGTTTTCTGGGGAGTGGTGGCCTAGTGGGGGGAGTGGTGGCCTAGTGGTTAGAGCAGCGCACTTGCACTCAGAGAAGGATGCAAGTACCCGGTTCGATCCCCAGCGCCTGCACTCTGGGTCCCTGAGCAAGACCCTTAACCCCTGATTGCTTCCCGGGCGCCGCACATGGCAGCCCACTGCTCCCCAAGGGGATGTGATAAATGCAGAGAACAAATTTCGTTGTAATGTATGTTTCAATGACAATAAAAATGATATTACTATTACTATTACTATTATTTCTGAAACCCAGTAATCAGCAGTGAAACCAAGCCAGGATGTAAGCCACTGACCACAGCAGGTCTGACAGGTGATGTGCTGTACTGTGCTTAATTAGCATGTGATGTTCATGGACCACAGTGGAGAATTAGAACAAGCCAATGAAGCAGTTTTAACTAAATCATAAGAAAGACAAATTAAAAAGTACTTTGTTGATTTTTTTAGAAGTTCAAAAGCAGTATTAGCATCAAGTAGTGTGAGCAAAAATGCCTGTTTACCTTTCTACGTTTCTAATGGGACAAACATTGCACTTTATCTACTTTTGAGCTCATATGATTTGATTTATAACAGTTTATTACATATTAAGTTAAATATTCTAGCATTAAAATATCATTGTTAGGAGTTATCAAATGATTATATGGTAAATGTGTAAGTTTAGGCCTAAGGGATAGCCCCCCCAACTCATCTGGGATTCGCAAATTGACTAAGAATTATATTGAAAGAATTGAGACTTGAAGAATTGAAGAACTTGTACATCTTTTGTTACAAAAGGTTGTAAGCTATGTTTCATCTTATTATTGCACTGCTTTGAGTTTAAGGTAATTAGCGTAATGATTACCTTGCATTACTTCCACATATAGTAAAAACAATGATAACATCCAAATAAAACCAGATTTTCCGCCTTAAGTTGTTCAGAAATATGATCATACAATTCTGCTTCACCAGGTCATGGACACTCTGTCAAAGCTCTCTTACACAGCAGTTGCTCAGCAAGGAGGATTCAAGTAAGTCTTTTATATATATTTAAAAGTCCTTCTATACTCCCACCTCTGTTTCATTTCAATTCACTCTACTGCCACTTCCTCCTTCCCTCTTTACTGGTACAGCAGCTGAAATTACAGCAACAACTCACCCACGAGGTTCCAGTTTGCGTCATTACGAAAAATGCCAAAAACAGTTTTTTTTCCTTAATAAATAATTTGCTTATCTAACATTTCTTCGGGAGTACAAACAACCCACTGACAGATGCATTTTCACCCTGATAGGTTACACAGAAAGACATGCAGAACCAGATTTCAATCAGGCCGTCCAGCCATCATCTATAGCTGCTGGTGTGTGCAGGGGGTGGGTGTAGTGGGGTCATTCCAGTGGTCATTGGGAGAGAGGTGGGGTCATTGGGCAGGTCGCCAGTCCATTGCCTGCACACGCTTACCCAAGTGCAATTTAGAGAGACCAGTTAACCTAACATTGGAGGAAGCCGGATTACCCGGAGAGAGCCTAAGCATGGACAAAAACATGAATACTCCATGCAGAAACACCGCTGGCTGGGGCTCAAACCCAGGAGCCTCTTGCTGCGGGGCAACAGTGCTACCAACTGTGCCACTGTGCAGCCCTCTATTTGAACCTAAGTATGTTAAATGTAGGTTTGACCATGTCATCTCCTGTTTAGGTTCTGTGAAAGCACATTTATTTGTTCTAATGTTTCTGTGCGTTTAGAAAAAAAAGACCATTTTGCTTCAGTTTTTTGTTTTGTTTGTTTGTTTAATAACTGAAGTCCTTTACCTCCCTTCCAGGCCGTTTCCAATGGAGGAGAGCCTAAAAGACGAGGACATTTACAACAACCTGGAAGACTTGATTGAGTATGTATGAGGCCCCTCTCTGTGGGCCCTTTAGTGTTGCAGATAGAGTGTGATTTTTTTCTTATTCAGAAGCAGAACCAGTTTAACTACTTACCGTCCAGGCTCCCAAGGGGGGCTGCAGACACCCACATGTTTTGGTGAAAGCCTTGGCTTAGTTTCCCTCTTACTGTCAGAGAAAACAGATGAGTAATTTGACGTGTTTTTGCTGAATGCAGTCGTGCCACCCACAGATTCTGGTTGGGAGCTGTTGACAGTGTGATGGATAGAGAAGAATAAAGTTATGAGAACACTTGGGGCAGCTGCGCGTTTGATATTTGTTTCTTGCCCCATTCATGTAGCAGATCAGTTTGTTTGAATCATGGGCTGTCCTGTTAAATAATGTTGTTCTTTTATAATTGCATGTGTGTATGACGAGAAGTAATGATGAACAGCTGATCTTTTTTATGAAAATAAACCCTTGTTAAATTTTACTGTAGCCAAGAAATGTGTTTTTGCAATTTGGGTTAGTGGAATAAGGTACCCTATTTGTAACAAATGATTTGCATTATTTAGACTTGTTAATGTTTGCGCGTGCATGTGTGCGTGCTCATTTTACTAGTAAAGTGAGGAGTTTGATGAGGACCTTTTTTTTATTTGGTCCTTTTTTTTCTGGGCCAAAGGTTAGGTTTAGCACTAAGGTGCCAATTAGGTTTAGATTAGGTCATAGAAAGGCTTGAAAATGAATAGAAGTCTATGGAAGTCCCTTTGACTTTAAACAAGGATGTGTGTGTGTGTGTGTGTGTGTGTGTTATAGTGAGAATGTTCCTGAAGACGAAGATGACTTGTATGCAGCGGTATACGGACTGGAAGATGACTATGCAGGTGGTGAGATCTATGAAGACCTCATGAGGACTGAACGGCATGCACCACTGGTACCACAATGAGTCAGATACTCACTCACTCTCTCTCTCTCTCTCTCTCTCTCTCTCTCTCTCTCTCTCTCTCTCTCTCTCTCTCTCTCTCTCTCTCTCTCTCTCTCTCTCTCTCTCTCTCTCTCTCTCTCTCTCTCTCTCTCTCTCTCTCTCTCTCTCTCACACACACACACACACACACACACGAATGATCAACAATCCTGGACATTTATGGTTACTTTAATCTGCATGTCAGAACAAAGACGCTGAAAATATTTAGACTGACCGCTAAAACTCTCATAAAAGACTTTGATGAGAGCGTACAGCTCTCTCCATGCGTCCATGGAAATGCTGAAAGCTAAATTTCAAGCTTTCTCTAGTTAAATTTGTCCACTAACTTTGGCAGATTTTATCAATGCAATTAATGCAAGCGTTGCATTGATTATAACAGTATGGTCGGCTGTCTTTAGATGTTATGTTTCCAACCAAAAAACACAGACCTCCTCCCATGCAATTGAAAGTTAACAGAAAATATGAACCGCAGAGGAGGGTAAACTGGGAGATGACTGAAACTAAATTCAAGGATATTCAACCTGTAATGTTTAACAACCTACCAATTAGAAGTTCCACACTCAGTTTGGGGATAAATCCAAAAAATCCTTCCTGTCTAGCAGGGCTGGAGGTAGGAACCTACCTCCTTAGATATTTTCTTTCCAATTTATAACAATTTGTGTTGCTCTGTCTCAGGCCCAACCCTCCCAACATATGTGAGAGTATGTGGTTGTAATGTTTCAAAATTGTAAAACTAACTAAAACGGTTCATCTGAGGGTTGGGTGATAAATGTTGATGGAATTATTTAGTAACTTGCAAACGTTTTTGAGTTTCTTGCCTTCAGAAACCTTAAAGCGTGACTCACCCCATAAATAAACTTTTTATGTCAATAAACTGTATAAATTGGGCCTAAGGGTGTTACTTTAATGTTACTGTACAATTTTTAAAATTTTTATGTGAACTTGTTTAGTTCTCCAATATCTAACTTAAAACCGTCTTAGTGCTGCCTACTTAGGGCTTGAAGGTGGCTATTGCATTTTTCTATTGGTTCTAATGGTACGTGCTTTTCGTCACCATAGCCCGACATTCGGGTAAAAAAGCAAACACACGCCCTATCGGCGCCGTGACAAGTCAGGACTCTTGGAGCGTTGATCGATGTTGTTTTGCATCTGTTACTGCTTTGAACGTTTGCACGTGTTAGCAATGCTAACACTAACAAACTGCGCCCATCCTGTTCTGCCCTGCCTCGGCGTCGCCTTGACCCTGAAATTATAAGGCTCAACCCTGCTGGGCTATGGAACGCCAAAGTGTTCAAAATGAAATAAATCAATAAAACATTATGCAATAATGATGTACATGAATAAATAAGATATAAATATTTAAAGTGACAACAAAATTGTGAAATAACCGAATGCTTATAAAATCATAAGCTCATTATGATGAAATATTTATGGAATAATGTATGAAATTTTTATTATTCTTTAAAAATGTGTATAATAATGAAAAAAATATTTCACATTAATATTTTTCACAATAATATAACATCATTGTTTTGGTATTTTCATTTAATTCTAGCAGTTTTTATTTCAAAATGTCATATTTTTAAAAAGTCCTCTTTTATTTCATAATAGTGTTTTTCCCAATGGCCTTTTTATTTTATAACGACGCTTTTCAGCCGAATTGCATTATCACCTTAAATATTTATATCTTATAGATTCAAGTAGATAGTAATTTCATAATGTTTTAATTATTTATTTCATTTTGAGCACTTTGGTGTTCCATACTGGGCTGCCTCAGCCTCCGGTGTCAAGGGGTGTCCAAAGTCTTCCACCTCAAATGACAGATCCGTGGCAAAATCAGCAGCTGCCGTCCTTGTTGCTCCATGTTTCAACATGTCTCTCCCTCGTCCTGACTGCTGCAGCCCCGAGCCCAGTTTAAAACCCCAAACCGCTCATCCCCACACTTAGCCGTTTCTCTTGGAACCGCTGACTTTGGTGCCTTTTTTCAAAATGTATCTGGGGCGGGGTTTGTGCCTTACATCGGGGTGAGTTGCGCTTTAAAAAAAGTTACGTTTCTCTAACCGATTGGGACTTTCAAACAGCATTTTGTCTTTTGTATGTGTCTTTCCAGAAGCAGGTGGAGGTTGACGTCCGTAGCTGCTGCCTATCAGAGATTAAACAGACAGAAGAGCGATACACAGAGACCCTGGAGTCCATTGAGAAGGTGCTGAACCAACTTTCTGTCACAAGTTAAAATAACTATGATCTCCTCCTTACACTTTAATCTGATCACACGATGATCATTCGACATCAAGAATTTCTGTGTTTTTGTGGCTGTTGAGTTCAATTCCTGGTAAACATTTCTGCATTACACCTCTCTGTCACACTATTGCCATTCATCAGATGATACATCTGCATTATTTCATTGTGTGTATCTGATTATTTTGAATTATTCTTAAAAAAAAGTGTGCATAAGCAGTAAAAAGGTATATTTTTTACTGTTTTTGTTTTGATTTCTTTTTAGTATTTCCTGAATCCCTTGAAGAAATTCTTCTCTGCAGCTGAAATCGACAAAGTTTTTGTTAATATTCCAGTAAGTAGGATTGCATTTCTCACCTCTTTAACCACGTAACATGAAAACAAGACCTCATGGCTTTCTTCTCCAATGCAGGATCTGGTTAAAGTACACAAGAGCCTAATGGTCGATCTGCAAGACTCCATCCTGAACAAAAACGCCCTTAATCTCTACCAAATCTTTATCAGCTATAAGGAAAGGTACTAGAGTCTGACACAAGATATAAAGGTGCTGTATTTTAATTATTGGTTCTACAGAGGGGCTTAAATTAATGTTATAACACCTGGAAAATCATTTGTTTTTAGTGTTCTTTTGTTTTGTGTTGGTGTATTTGTTAATTGAATTGTGTTAATCTTTCTATTTTATTAGAAATCATTTCCCCAGAGCCATTTAAATTGTGTTAGAAACACAAACACCTATAACAGCCTATTTCGCAATACTCTCTTACTGCAGAGCTTGTTTGCGTTATATCTATTTTGAGAATGCGTTATAACACCACAAACTGCCGTGTCTTTTACTATAGGTTTATTTGATGATAAGATCTGATAAGTGTGGTGTGTGTTTTTGTCTAACCATCCCCATTGCCTCGACTTCTGTCAGATTAGGTAGAGAGTATCTGTGCACAGCGAAACGGTTCCAAAGTTAGACGTGGGTTTTACACTTTGATATTGCCATCTTAACACATATATCTGTCTGATCTGAAGCATTCCATCGTAGCTACGGCTGTTTGTTGAGAGTCATTTTCCTGCTGGAAGGTGAACCTCTGCTCCAGTCTGAAGGTTTTTGTTGCCTCCAACGGGTGCTCTTGTAGGAACTTTAGCCCCACCCCTCTTCCCATGAAGCTTCTCTGTACCTGCTGAAGAAGAGTATCTCATGCCGTAACGCTAGGGCTGGGCGATATAGAAAAAAAGCTTATCGATAAAAAAAAATGGATATTGATCGATATCGATAATTATTGAAAATATTTAAAACCATATTTTATGTGCAGCTCTGCCTGGACATTTTATGATATTGCTAAATGATTTGATTTAAATAAAGAACACAAACACAGAATTCCAATTAAATCTTTATTTAACCAACTTTGGTTGGTTAAATAAAGAGTGGCAGGTTTTTCAGCTGCAGAGAACAGTAGACATATCCATCACTATGAAGCATGTTACTGCATGCGTTATGTCCTTATGCCGCTTGGACGATTTGTCATTTTATCACAAAGAAGGGAGCCCAGTTTAGCTGCTGTACCTGCTTTGTTTTGGAAGAAGTTCCAGACGACGACGACGCGGAGCCGCACAGCTTAAGCTCGCGGGGCCGCACAGCTCAGCTCGCAGGGCCGCACAGCTCAGCTCGCGGGGCCGCACAGCTCAGCTCGCGCTGCTGCGGGTGTGAGCGGCTTACGTGATGAAACAAGTTTGTTGCGTTACCAGACTCTGCTTTTACCGGTTCCTTGCAAGTTTTACAAATCACTGTGGTTTATTTCTATCAGGCTGGCGAACTAGTAAAACCCCGTTTTGGGACAATTTCCTCCGCCGCTACTTGCTGCAACATATTCACATGCTGTGTGTTGTGGTTTGAGAGGGCGGCGCTTAGTGACGGCGTGCCGACTGTAGCAAGGAAGTAAAACTGTCTATCGAAGTTGTTATCGACCCTATTTTTTCCTATCGCGCCACACGTCTATTGATCGATAGATATTGTTATTGAATTATCGCCCAGCCCTACGTAACGCTACCACCAACTTCTGCCATCTGGTTTCATTATTGTATGTTTGCTGTGGACAGGACTTTTTTTATAGGTTTCTTTCAGCAATGGTTTTCTTCTGGCCACTGTTCCATAAAGGCCAGATTTTCTCTTGAGCTGTGCATCTCTGCAGCTTGTCCAGAGTAACCATGTGTCTCCTGGCTGCTTCCCTGATAAATGCGATTCTTGGCTGCTCGGTCAGTTTAGATAGCAGCTTTGTTATGGTAGGTTTCCAGTTTGCTTTAAACCTCTCCACAACTATCTACCTAACCTTTATCAGAATCAAGTTTAGAATCAGAATCAGAATCAAGTTTATTGCCAAGTAGGTTTGCACTTACAAGGAATTTGACTTGGTGTTGATGGTGCAGACAAAAAATAAGATAAAATAAAATAAAGTAGATATATAAACAGAAGCTATATACACTCAGTAAACTGTGCGTTAATGTAATGCAGAAGCTTGTAAGTCCTGAACGGGGGAGAGAGGACACTTATGGTGTGCTCCTTAGTCTTCATGATGCTATTTGTATTCTAATGTTCTCTCTAATGAGCCTCTGAAGCCTTCAGCTTTACCAGCTGTATCTACGTTTACATGGACAAAATTAATTGGAATTAAGGGGCGATCGGAATAAAAATGCGTCATGTAAACTAGCTAATCGGAATATTGTGATCGGATTAAGCTCAATCGGAATGAAATTGTATTCCGAATGAGACGGGTAGTTTATGCTGATTGATAATCCGATCAACATGCATGTAAACACTTTTCAGGCTCAAGTTATTCTGAATGTGGCAAACTGACCCGAGTACGCATGTGCGCCCGACGTAAACGTGACATATTTCCATGTTGGCGAGTGGCGGAAATACGCCAGGAAGCAAAACTGTCGGGGCTCCCGATACAACCTTTCTGTTTGAAAAAATAAAAGAGCTCAAAATTGTTGCTTACTCTATAACGTTTCAACCGTAATAAGAACATTGAGCAAGTCCAGCCTGGGCACTCGGAAAACAAACATACTCGTATAATACTGCTTTGTTTACTATTTTTGTAGTTTAGCAAAGACGGAAGTTCCTGTTCTTCTGTGGTTTTTTAGGGGAATTTGATAACTGCGCTTGTCAGACTGGTTCTGTTCTGAGTAAAGCCAGGTGCATAACAACGCACATTATGATCGGATTAATTGATTGTGTGCCCATATATACGGTTCAGATTATTTAATCAGAATACATTTTAATCCGATTGTGAAATTATGTGCATGTTAACACAGCTATTGAGTCAAACAGAGACGGACTCTTATCAACTGATTACAAACTCTGGAGGAAACTGGTTGCATTTGATTTTATTTAGGGTTAAAAGCGTAGAAATGGTTGAATCTAAATGTACACGAAACATTTCAGATTTTTATTTGTAAAACATTTTAAAGTGAGGTATCTTCTTTCCACTTCCCAATTGTGCGCTTCTTTTTTTGTCCTTTTATATAACATTCAGATAAAAGACATTTATATTTGTGATTGTGATGTGAAAATATTTAAGGGGTATGATTTTTTTCTTTTGCAAAGCACTGCATTCTTTGATGGTTTTCAGGATATTTTGGATGCCTTATAGCAGAATCTTTCATTGTGACTTGTAGACTTCTCATTTATGGGATATACTGCAGTCGGGTGGAGATTGCCATTGCTGTTTTAGACCTCATCTGCAAAGAGAAAGAGGACGTTCGGCTGAAGCTAGAGGTGAAGTGTTTGAAGACCACTTTTCTAAAAATCCTCATACCTCCATGTACTGTACATTTAATGCTATTTATTAACCTGTACTGACCCCTAGTGTGTAGTTTATGCATTACATATACAAATGCGGTATTGCGTTAAGACCTCATTCTTGTTTAGGAGCAACACATCCTGAAAATAATAAATCAAAGGGATTTCAATAAATGATTTTTTAACTAGTCAAAAAAAGTCATACTTGAACATAATACGGGCTCATTCCAGATTAAAAATCCAGACATTTTTGTCACAAACATATACAGTACTTGTCATTTTGCTAATTGGCGTACACCAATGTGTGTTAATGTATTTTTGTAGGAGTGCTCCAAACGGGCCAACAATGGGAAGTTTACACTGAGGGACCTGCTGGTTGTTCCCATGCAAAGAGTTCTGAAGTACCATCTCCTGCTGCAGGTAGACTCGTTTAACTCACCAAATTTGAAGAGCTATTTAAACAGGCATTATAGAAAAAATGGGAGTCTGTAGAAGAACTATCTTTAAAGTTGTCAATAATCAATACTAAAAAATGTTGGACGTGTGAGTCTCTGATCTTAAAATGGTAAGTATTATCACAGTGGACATCTTTTTTCCAGCAGTCCCCTGTTGTTTTACACTTTAATCTCACTATACTCATCTCCCACTTCAGATAAATAATTCAAGGGCACACTGAGTTACAGTTTATGTTACAGATTGGCTTCCCAAATAATCAGTTGTAATCTTTACTGATGGAAAAAAATATTTTTATGTTTTCTGGTTATATATGGAAAGAAATAAAAATTCTCCATCAGACTGTGATGGAAGTTGTTCCTAAACATTTCAAGTATGGAAATCAGAAACAGTAGTAGATATTCACCAAATAAATGAGTATCATCACTCCAAAAACCTTTACAGTGTAAAGGTTTAGGTTTGCAAAAATTTAGCCCAAGATGCAGAAGCTTTGTCAAGGTTATTTAAGCTAACGCAATAGTTTTGTTCTAGGATGCAAGTAGCCACTAGGGGGCGACATCCTCCACATGTTTCCTTTATATTATTCCTTTTAGCCTTATGGAGCAAAACTATATCGGTGAGAAATATACACTTTGCTTTACTCTGGATCTGGTAGACAAAAAAAAAAAAAAAAAAAAAAAAAAAAAAATAATAATAATATATATATATATATATATATATATATATATATATATATATATATATATATATATACATATATACTCTTAGAATATATACAATACATTTAGTTCCATACAGATTTCAAGGGAAAATCCATCATGTGACCCAACTAAAAATTATTATGCTTTATTATCTAAAAAAAAGTATTCTTTTAATATGAGGAATAATTATTGTACCTACTTTGAAAAACTGAAGATTAGCTTAGTATATCCTCTCCCTGCTGCTCCCGTTTTCTTTACTGCACCTTCTCCTCTCTTTGATGTGAATCTGAGGTTAGATTACAGCTGGCGTGGCAGAAAAGGGCAATGCCAACAGAGTGTTTTTAAATTGTTTTGGAGGGTAAAGGCCTCTGTGGTAAATGGTGTTGATTCAGGGAGTTCTTAGCCATTGCCTGGGGAAAAACTGTGTGACAGAGGGGGAAAAGGAGAAGAAAGGCAAGGGGGAAAAGCAAGGCAGATATGGCTCATTTATTTTTTCATTGCATGTAGTGTTATTAGAAAAGTTGCTGTAACTTAAATTATCTGACACCCTTTGTTAATATTTCTACAAATGATGGGCCTACACAGTTCATAATAATGCAAAAACAATTCAATTTATCATGATTATTTTCTGTTGAAAGAAAATAAACACAGTTAACAGAATGTTTGCAGCTTGTGTTGTTAAAAAGCAGCATCTGCTACTTCAGTAATTACAAACGGGCTTCAACTCAAGGCAATGTTGGGATGTGCTTTAAGGGTTTCCTGTGGAAAAGAGCCTCTTCCATCACACTTGGTTTGCACAGTACCAACAACTGTTATGGGTTAATTAAAGACGCTAAAAATAATGAAACCAAACACAGAAATGAATTCCTTATAGTTATTACTTAGGCATATTTTGTTTAGCAAAAGCTGTAGCTAAAATATTCTGAATTCAAACTCAATAAAATAGTTTAAACAAGAACTACTTCTCACTAAAACGTTAAATTGTTTGAAGGTTCATAAACTAATCCATCTAACAGTTGATAAAAAAACGGTCAGTCTCATAATCTTTTATTACAAATAAAAGAAAAAGGGGCTCCTGCGTTTTTTCTCAGGTTTTACGATTTATTGACGTATGAAAATGGAAACTTCCTTTACAGACCACATTAAAAGCCAACAAGAGCTAATCAGTAAAATAGTAGTTACATTTTTTTATTTATCAGACCTATATGTAAGGCTCTGTGGTAGAAAGAAATGCTGCCATAGATGAACACTCCCAACTCTTTCTTACTGTGCTTTTGACACTAGCTGGCACAGTTCAAGCCAGACAGCTTTAGTGTTTTCCACATGTTGAAAACACTAAAATTCTCATACGCCATCTATTTCAGGGTGCATTAAGATCACTGAAATTTCCTCCCCTGATGGTCAGTTGAGGCTTAAACGTGAAAAAAGAGGGAATGTGATGCTGCTTCAAAAGTAAAGTACCCGCTGTAAACTTCACACCTTTGATCCCACTACACATGCAACATCTTAAATGTTTAGCACATCAAAGGCGACACGCATGCTCATAAAAGGTGACGGCACCTGAAGTAGCACAAAATCCCCTTCACTCCATTATGTTTAGACCTGTGTAACAAGTATTTTTCCAGCATTTATGGCAAGGTAGGGAACGGTGTGTCAACAGCTTTAAGTTGAAAGTTGCCCTAGATAGCTTCCCTGGGTTAAGCTGACACAAAGTGAAGGGACGAAAGCACAAAAGTCTTGCAGGAACTCTGCTTGAAAACAAATGAATGTAACATTGCAAGTGATGCAAACCCCCCCAAAACAATGAATGCAACAAGATCTTATGAAAGGACGGTTAGTCCTCTCTCTGACTTCCTGATGGTTTTTAAGATGTAGTTCGGAGTCCCAAGACTCTGCTTGTTGGGAACATGCGCTTCTGGGGGAGTAGATGTGATGAAAGACATCAGCCAATCAGAAGTGGAGTTTGGGAGACGTTAGAGATGTCACTTCAGACAGCGAATGAGTAAAATGAATTACATTTTCTCCAGAACATGTTCCTTGGGCTCAGAGTCTATCATTCCAGTCACACTAATACCTCATGACTGAGAATGGTCTCCCATTAAAAGCTGCAAATATTTGAAATTTCACTGGATAAAAGACAGGTTCATTCAAAGTCTGACGTATGAACAAAGATCAGCATTCAAAGTCACAACGACTCATGTATTAATTTAAAGCGTTCTGAATTAACAGAACAAAACTATTCATAGGAACGACAAAACCTTTCTGCAGCATAACAACTGAGGTCACACTCCTCACACTTTGAGAAGTTTACTGTGACTAGATTTAAACCATTGCAAGGACATCTTGAAGTGACCTGAAGAAAAGCCGAGTTGTTGTTGACGTCTAATCTTTATTTTTTTTACAACGAAATTTACATCGATACAAGTTTTGGTTTCTAAATGTCTACCGATGATTGAATCCATCTGTCCATGAACGAAGAGATTCAAAAGGGTGCTGCACTGTAGAGATGTTAGCAGACAACAACGTTTCAATAAACTAACATTCAGCAATAGATCAGTGCTGATTATCTCACAATGTGAATTAATTAACACACAGACTGATTTCTTGAACTGGACTAAATAATCCTGTTACTACAACATGAAACAAGGGAACCCACAGGTGAGTAAGCCCTGCCTGTTTAAAATCCTGTCTGAGAAACTAGTACAACTAGCCTACCTCTTAAACTGCTCTGAAATCAGCGTAGAGGAAGAAAAGCACAGTACTTAGGAGGAAAAATACCGCTTGTCTATTTCAAATTGATACTTCAGGTTGTGATTTTGAATGCACTCGTCCATGAAATTGCATGTGTGTGCGTTGAAAGTCTGGTTATCGTTTATCTGTCTTTTCTCTCTAACAGGAACTTGTCAAACACACTCATGACGCTGCTGATAAGAGCAACCTGAAGATCGCTCTTGATGCCATGAAGGCAAGGGCCCGTTTTGAACTGTCTATAATCACAGATACGGAATATAGCAGATGATTTCACTTTTACGGCTGCTCATTTGGTTAAAACAAGGCATTTAGTAAGCTTAACAACTGCGCAGTAGTAAGCTGTGAGAGCTTTAGTGCATTAGTTAGAGGAGAGCTTGCCCCACGCTAATCTCGAGTTATCCCGAGTTGTTTAAGACACTAATCTGTGGCCCTTGCAACCAACAAACGGGACACCTTTAACAACATGACATGATTTAGATTTTGGCATTTTACTGGAATATCATCAGAAAATTAATTATTTTCCATAATGCAATTTCACTAATGCAGCTCAGATGAGTTATACATGTCAAAAATGATCTGCATTACTTTGATGAATAAGGTTTACAGTTTATGAAAACCCTATACCTATGCACTATATCTATCTATCTATCTATCTATCTATCTATCTATCTATCTATCTATCTATCTATCTATCTATCTATCTATCTATCTATCTATCTATCTATCTATCTATCTATCTATCTATCTATCTATCTATCTATCTATCTATCTATCTATCTATCTATCTATCTATCTATCTATCTATCTATCTATCTATCTATCTGTCTATCTGTCTGTCTGTCTGTCTGTCTGTCTGTCTGTCTGTCTGTCTGTCTGTCTGTCTGTCTGTATATATATATGTGTGTGTGTGTGTGTGTTGTGTGTACTACTTGCATGCTGTTGATCTAAGAGAGTTTGTGTGTTTTTTTGTGTGTACTACCTAGGACCTTGCTCAGTATGTCAATGAAGTGAAGAGAGATAATGAGACTCTGAGGGCGATCGACCAGTACCAGAGATCTATCGAAAACCTGGTAAACCAAAAAAAAATCTCTTCTGTAACAAGTCAGCAGTGTTGTGTGTTGTGGGATTTTTTTCTTTATATGTCAAGTCCAAAGCAAGCAATAATCCAAACTCAAATATGTATATTAATGTTGAAGGATTTTGGTGAAAAGATCTTGTAGGTGCAGGTTTATATTACCATAGCTTCTTTAAGACAAAAAAAGTATTTTGTTGATATTTATACATCTTAAAGAGAAATAGGAATCAGCTAAAATTGCTATTGATAGATTAAAGCTTTACAAAATCAGAAATTGGCCACTAAATCTCCCATCAGCGCATCTCTTAGAGTAATTTTAGCGTGGTGTCTTATTTTCCCTATTAAAAGCAGTTCCTTTCAAACAACTGTACATCTTCTAAGTTTTAATAGGAATTTACTTCATGCTTGATCTTAAAAGAAGAATCTCAGGAAATTGTGTGAAGGTTATTTAAAGCACAAGCTATTCGATCCTCATCACCTCAGTTGAGTATTTATGTGGAGGTTCTGATTCAGGGATCAAAAAGCATTTACAATTAGACCATATCTGCTACAGACAGACTCCCACAGTAATGAAATAATAGACATGTACAACTCATACATAGTTAGAGCATAGAAAAACACCCCATAGACTGCAAAAACATCAAACTCAACATTGCTCTACATACAGTATACTGAAAAAGGTCTGGTATCATCTGTGGCAGTGTTCTAGCTAAGATCTCTAGTTAATCCCCAAAACATCCTCCCTCACAACACGATGGATGTTTGCATGCAGGCATATTAAACTTGTAATTTATGGATCATGCAGTACTTTTAGACCAAGGAGGACTCAGAAAGACCTCTAAGCAGATATGGCGATGAAGGTAGAGTAGCCTCGTAGGCTTGTGCATTTCTGAATGTTGCCTTTTTGATGTGGGTGTGCATTGCAAGTGATACCGTAATCCCAGACATCTGACTTGCACCCTGCCTCGTGCAAAGACTGTTCATGTCTTCTCTTGGCCAACCCAGGTATTGGGTTCCTTGAGGTCTGGCCTGCACATCCTGATTCCAGTTTTCTACTCTAAAGACTAAAACAGAAAACAGGAAGCAATGGGCTGCAGGTTGTTCAATTGAGGTAGTCGAGTTGAAGCCAATAGTAACATGAAGACTTACAAGGATATCCTCGTTTATGTGTCAAAGCATATTCTGAAAATATGTTGCTCAAAAAAATAAAGGGGACACTTAAACAACGCAATGCAACTCCAAGTGTTCCCTTTATTTTTTTTTGAGCAGCATATATCAGCGCTTGTCTCCTGTGTGTTTTGCCTGCAGAACCAGCCGCTCATCACTTTTGGCCGACCAAAAGGAGACGGGGAAGTGCGCTTGGTCTCCACCGTTGACAAGAGGAAACAGGACAGGTTGGTCTGCTTCAGCACTGTTGTCCTCAAGCACAGAGTACATTTTCCGACAAAAGAATTGCTTGTTAGGAGATGGATGGATGAAATCAGTCCAAGGATGAAGCTAATACTGAGTAAAATGAAAAATATTTGTTCTTGGTATAGAATAAAGGTAAAGAAATTAAATACTGTGTTCTTATTTTATAGGCACATATTTCTGTTCGACGTTGCAGCCATAGTTTGCAAGCGAAGAGGAGACAACTATGAGATGAAGGACATACTGGATCTTAACTACTTCAAAGTCACAAACAATCCCACATCCGACAGAGAAGTCAAAAAGGTCAGTCGGAGGTGAAACAAAGCTTGCCTTGCATTTCGTCTGCCATTGCAAAACTGGTCTCCAGATTCTGAGGTTGTGCATCCATTCAGGCAGGGATGAGTTAACATCTGCTTTGATGGACCTTTATGGAAAAAACAAACAAACATATTACCCATTTGCTACCTGTTCTTTAGACTTTCTCTATTGTGGAAAATCCTGGTTTAGAAACAACGTGTGAAGTACGTTGCAAAAGTATTCAACCCCTCGAACATTTTTTTTTGCTTTGGCACAACCATAAAATTCAATGTATTTTATTGTGGTTTAGTGTGATAGACCAAACCATTTCCCATTTTAAGACGACTTTAATCTTTCAGTGAAAATCAACACTGAAAAAGAGCTTCCAACATGAATCGCCTTTGCTGGCAGACCAATTTGTACACACACACATTTGTACACAATACTAGTACATAATTCTAGGAGTAGTTCAAGTCTTTTGCAGCATCTTCTTCCAGGATTGCCCTGTATTTAGTTCCATCCGGCTTCCAATAACAAGCAGCCCACTTGTCGCTGTTGAAGAAAAGCATCCCCATAGCATGATGCTGCCACCACCATGTTTCACCTTGGGGTTGGTGATTTCAGGAATAACTTTCTGGAGGTCACTTGTCCATCTCGCATAATGTTTGAAACATCTCTAAATATGCTGCTGTGTTGCTTTGTGCAGCTAAAAGGAAATATATAAAACAACAGATGCAGTTGTGTGTTTTGTGTGTAAGCCTAAAAGTATAGCACCTTTTTGCACATGCGTGCTTTAGGGGACAGTTTAAGGCTTTCTTTCCTTTTGCTAATCTTCTATTTAGGCAGGTTTTATGGAGTGCACTGCGAATAGTTTTACGGTTGACAGTCCTTCACAACTGAGAGGTGGACCTCTGCAGGTCCTCCAGGGTTACCACGAGCCTCTTGACCGCCTCTCAGAATCACGCCACCCTTGAACGGCTTGTCAGTTCAGATGGACGAACAGGTTTGCCGTTGTGCCATACTTTTCCCATCCTCAGATGATGGACTGAAACAAGATCCATGAGAGATTTAAAGTTTGGAACCCCACCTTGCTTTAAGGCTCTTAACGCATTAGGCTGGTTTAAATCTTATCTGTCGGACAGATTCCAGTTTGTTCATGTTAATAATAAATCTTCTTCAAACTCTAGGGTCACCTGTGGAGTACCACAGGGTTCAGTCCTTGGACCAATTCTCTTTACTATATATATGCTTCCGGTTGGCAAAATTATCAGACAGCATGGGATTAATTTCCACTGTTATGCTGATGACACTCAGCTATATTTATCCATAAATCCTGATGAATCCAATCAGTTACTTCGACTGCAGTCATGTCTTGATGACATCAAAAGCTGGATGACTTTAAATTTCCTGCATTTAAATTCTGACAAGACAGAAGTTGTAATCTTTGGGCCAGAGTCCTCAAAAAATAAACTTCTTAATCAATCACTGAATCTGGATGGCATTAACTTGGCCTCTGGTAATAAAGTAAAAAATCTTGGTGTTATTTTTGACCAAGACATGTCATTTAAATCCCATATTAAACAGGTTTCCAGAGTTTCCTTTTTTCACCTCCGGAATATCGCCAAAATTAGAAACATTCTGTCCAGGGGTGATGCTGAAAAACTAGTGCATGCATTTGTTACTTCAAGGCTGGACTATTGTAATTCTTTACTATCAGGAAGTCCACAAAATGCAGTTCGAAGTCTTCAGCTGATCCAAAGTGCTGCGGCAAGAGTTCTGATGAAAATCAACAAGAGGGATCATATTTCTCCAATTTTAGCTTCCCTTCATTGGCTTCCTGTTAAATCAAGAATAGAATTTAAAATTCTTCTTCTAACGTATAAAGCCCTTAATAATCAAGCTCCATCATATATCAGAGCTCTGATTACCCCGTATGTTCCTAACAGAGCACTTCGCTCTCAGACTGCAGGTCTGCTGGTGGTTCCTAGAGTCTCTAAAAGTAGAATGGGAGGCAGATCCTTTAGCTATCAGGCTCCTCTCCTGTGGAACCAACTCCCAGTTTTGGTCCGTGAGGCAGACACCCTATCTATTTTTAAGACTAATCTTAAAACTTTCCTTTTTGACAAAGCTTATAGTTAGAGTGGCTCATGTTACCCTGAGCTACCTCTATAGTTATGCTGCTATAGGCTTAGGCTGCTGGAGGACATCAGGGCCTAATTTTCTCACTCTACTGATTTCTACTGTTCTTCATTCTACGGTTCTCCAGTTTTGCATTGTATTGCATTGTATTACATTGAAATGACTGTCGTCATTTCAGCTTTTAACTTTTTGCTCTCTCTCTTTTTCTTCATAGTAGGTACACCTGGTCTGGCGTTCTGTTAACTTTGACATCATCCAGAGAAGACGGCTCACCCGTTACTAACATCTAATGTAGAACAGATTACTAGATCAATGTGTGCTTCTGTGCTTTTTTGTCTCTCTTGTTGTGTCTCTGCTCTGTCTTCTGTAACCCCAGTCGGTCGAGGCAGATGACCGTTCATACTGAGCCCGGTTCTGCCGGAGGTTTTTTTTCCCCGTTAATGGGTGGTTTTTCTTCCCACTGTCGCTTCATGCTTGCTCAGTATGAGGGATTGCAGCAAAGCCATGTACAATGCAGACGACTCTCCCTGTGGCTCTACGGTTCCCCAGGAGTGAATGCTGCTTGTCGAGACTTTGATGCAATCAACTGGTTTCCTTATATAGGACATTTTGACCAATCTGTATAATCTGACCCAATCTGTATAATATGATTGAACTTGATTTTGTAAAGTGCCTTGAGATGACATGTTTCATGATTTGGCGCTATATAAATAAAATTGAATTGAATTGAATTGAATTGAACTGTTGTATCCCTGGTCTGTCTGGTGTGATCCTTGGACTTCATCAAGATCCGTTACGTTGTCTGACCAGCTGTATGTAAAGGGAGATAACACACTGGACAACTCTGCTTACCAATTAGAAGATTTCTAAAGGCAGGTGGCTGCACTGGAATATTATTTAGGGATGTCAGAGTAAATAGGGCTGTATATACTTTTCATAAATTGAAAAAAAAGAAAACCATGCATCGTTTTTCTTCCACTTCCCCGCTATAGTCCACTTTGTGTTGATCTGTGTCATAAAGTCACGACATTATAGATGGAATATAGAAGTTTGTCATTTTTTCGCAGGCAAAACGTCAAACTGCTGAAGGAATTGCAAGGCACCACTTGTCGGATTTCACCAAATTTGACTTTTTCCCTTGCAGAAGCATTTCCAGGCCATATTGTGGTGTCAGAGACTTGCTGATGTTGTGCTGATGGATGCCCACAGATGGTGTCTTCTCACTCTGGTGCTGATTGCTTACATGAAAGCGACAGATTGCCAAAATGTGATGTGGTTTTCATGAAAGGGAGCCTATTATCATCATCATTTACTCCATTGAGCCATTGTGAGATGTGCGTTGGTTGTTATGGCTTGAGCAGTACGGTGATTGGCATTTAACATGTCATTGCCTCGACGTGCTTTTCAGCACAATTCCTTTTCGTTTTTTCTTTTTTTTTCTTTTAAATCAAACATGACTTAAGCCCCCTTTTAAACACACAACTGCATCTGTTATTTTATATATTTCCTTTTAGCTGCACAAAGCAACACAGCAGCACATTTGGAGATGTTTGGGCTTAATTTTAACCGCTGCCTGGAACCTCACGCTGCGGGGCTGAAATGCTAATATCAGGTGATGAATGTGTGTACTCCTCTAAGGCTGCTTAACTCTATGCATCACGTTATGCTAAATAAAAGCTCAACCTTTTAATGTGGCTCCGCCGAACAGCACCCACACAGTCAACAATGATTTAAGACCCAGTAGAGCTCTGAGAGACTTAGGACTTTACAGATCAGCCTAATCACTGTCGGGCAAACCCAGCTCCTTTTCCTCATTACTGGATACGACACAACCATCGGCAACAGACCGTCGGCAACAGCAAGGATGTTGATTTAAAAACTGATACGGCCAACGCGCCGCAGTGGAGCCACTCCAGTGGTCAACAGGTTGAAGAAGTCGTGTCTTAGCTGAAATGAATAAGAAGTCATTCTAATGCGGTCTAAGACATGGTCTAAGTCATTGGCAGGGATTAAATTGAGAGGTAGTAGTTATGAATTCATAAATGGAAAATGAGTTTGGTTCGTCTAAAGCTGTATTTCTACAGCCTGAACCCGTCGGTTCTCTTCAAGCTGAACTTTGGTTAAACTCATGTTGCAGCTGCAGCTCTGCTGATGTTGCAAAGTATTCAGCTGGCAGTATGTTTTCCTTTATCTGAGCAGCTGGTGACCTCACTGGCACTAAAACCAGGGAGGATTGCTGACAGCATTATGTCAGAGAGCTGCCACTTATTCACCCTTTATGCCTCCCTTGTCCCTATTAGAACTGGATGACTGGCATGGTTACAACTTTTAGGTTGGCTTAGAGTGCCTCACATTTTTTTGATATTATTGAATATTTTATTAATGTTATTAATTATTCTCTATTAAATACCTTAACTTTGGAGCAGCGTTCATGAACTTGTTTCTATTCCGCTATAGATCGAAGAAAAAGGAATATTCCCATCAATGGGATTGAAGGATTGAAATATTACACATTAGGTGACATACTGACAAGAATAGCTTTTTCTAGTATTTTCCTTGGAAAATATATTTATATATATAAAACTTGATATATTTGGGATGTATTCATTGTTGTGTTGGCCCTGAAGATGGCTATTTAGTAGTTAGCTGTTAGCCGCAGTTGCACCAGACTTTATTTCAAGATAACAGAGTAAAGGAGGCTTTAAACAATTGTCTCATCTTTATCTGCAAAACGACTTGAAAACCGGCCATGCAGCCTTTTCATTCCACAGCACAGCTATAGGCTATGTGCTATTTTGTGCTGGTCTTTTATAAAAGTGTTATTGGCAGTAATGTCACAAATCTGGAAAAAGTTACACTTAAGGGTTATGGATACATTTGAAAAGTATCGTATGTGGTTCATACCCCATGTTTACTGTATTTTGGGAGTTTTATTTACTATAAAATTTCATTTTATATTTCCCAATCGGAATGCCCTTCATATGGTTACTAAGAGACATCTGTTAGGATTTGTGTATAATGGTAGACTTGGGACAATTTAGACCCTTCTTTGACTTTTGCTTGACTACAAAATAATTAATTGCATTTAACTTTTTAATGCTAAAATATAATTGATCAATAATATTTGTTAGTAGTTCACATATTTCACAGCTAGCTCATTTTTATTTCATGTGTGTACAGTTTAGACACTCATTCTTGATGCTTTAAAGCTGCCTAGCTTTGGATTGCAACTTTAGTAGGAATTTTAAAATAGTTTGAAATGAAAATTGGACATATTTTAATATACATTTATTATTTATCCATTGCGGTTTATATGTAGTTGATGAGATCAGTTTATAACTTCTTAAATAATGGATCATTCATAGCAAAACAGCTCAAAGGAAACAACAAAATCAACTTACTAACAACACACAATGAAAAACTATTATTTTTATTTTTATTTTAACCTCTAAAGAAATGACTTAACTTGTTAAAAAATAAAGCATCTGAGACACTGCAACTCATTTCCAAGAATAAACTTAGCTAACAGATTTCTTCTTAAAAAAAGATCTGGACTACTATTGATCATCTCTACTTTAAAATCAAAAAAATATATTTCTTGGGCAAACCCAGACTGGATTATTCTACACTAAACAACATTTTTTAAGACACAGTTGGACATTTAGGAAAACATTTTTTGTGAAAACAGAAAGGTTAGGCATTTTCCATGCTTGTTTTGAATTAGGACCGCCATGGTTTGAGATCAGCATGAGAACGATGACATATAGTCAAGTCAAACATAAAGTTATCTTGCATACATTGAATGTTCCTTAAATCACAATTTTTACTTTGTTAAGCCTTTAATTGTGAAAATAAAACTAAAAGGAGACTCTTAACCTTCTGAAAATAATGTTGAAATGTAAATTCATAAATTTGTAAAGCTTAGTCAGCTTTAGTAATTGTAGACAGCAGGCTCTTTATGCATTTTCTTGATTATGTAGACCTTTATCTTAACTACGAAATTTCCGAAAGACCCTTTTGAAGCCAAGATGTATTGCAACAGATCAAAGAGCACTACTGAAATGAATACAATGGAATACCATTGCTGCTGTCCAGCCTTCCCGTTACTCAGAAGGAGATTTTAAATTTTTTTTTTCTTCCCCTCAGTAGAATAGCTAAAGACTCTCCTCTTGTTGTTGCAGCCTGAATAAAGAGCAGACAGGATTCTGTAGAATCCAGTTTTACTTGAAATAGCTTCTTACACCATCTCAGCTTCCTCTTAGTTCACCGCATGTCACTGATACTAAAAATAGCAATTTCTTTCCTTTAGTAAATACTTCCACACAAGAGTGTTGTTGCCTGTGTGGAGAAAAAAAAGGATCTGTTCTTTGAGTTTCTGACTGGCCTATTAAGCTGAAGTTTCTGGTCGCCGGATGACGTCAACTTGAAACGCTAAAAGTAAATGGGTTACTTTAGTTTTTCACATTTGATGCCTTTAACAGACGCATCGCAAGCTGCAACTGTCCTCTGGCATTTGATGAATGTTGAAAATTAGACCTACAAAAAACACCACCAGCGTCAGACGACCGGAACGCGGATGAAAAATAGAACACAATCCCATTTTTAAAATTCTAATTGTGTCATGATGCTTGTGCTAACTCGTGCATTTGCTGCTTCACATTTTATACTTCTACTGTGTCTTCTCCTTGATGTCCGCAGTGGTGTTACGGCTTCTACGTGACGCACCAGCAGGGACACACAGGCTTCGAGCTCTTCTTCAAAACCAGAGAGCTGAAGAAGAAGTGGTTGGATCAGTTTGAAATGGCAATGTAAGTTCGCAAATGTACAAACATGCCGGTCGTGAGCGGCAGCGGTGTCCTTGACACAGGTCGGCGTGTCAGTGTCTCTACGTAGAACTTATTTACGTCTGTTTGCAACTGTGTGGCTTTGGTGCCGAGAGAGCTGTTGACTCTTTCATGTGTGCTGTTTGATCAGGTCTTAGCTGTAATCAAGCACACAATGCTGACAACAGTACGGAAATACACATCTACACACGCTCACACAGCTATGTGTTGATACAAACGGAGCTGCGGAGCTACAGTAAACTGACTCTGCTGTCAGGATTCTGCAGTTCAGTGCTCTGTGGAGATAAACAGTTTTATTTGTGTTGTTCTGTAACATTTGGAGGAGTTTAGCGATAAAGAGCCGCTTTGTCTTCCTGTGCCGATTGGAAAATGGCGTTTCGATTCGACATTGCCTTATGATTGACTCGGGTATCACGTCTTGCCCTTCTCCCTTCATAAACACTCGACGCTTTGACTTTGCTGAATTCTTCGGCGCTTTCAAATTGTCGTGAGGTTCTGAAATGTTTTTGTAGGAGTGTGAATTGTACCCTCCCAGGACCACAAAACCTCCCGATCCTTGCCCAAAACATGATGTGCATATGACAAACATTACAAAACATATTTTTTTTTCTCTCTAGGCTCCCAAGTGTTTTTTTTTTTCTTCTTCTGGGTTTTAGTCAGAAATAAGCTGCGTATGCTTCTGTGCATTGGGTAATGACACCAGAAGGTCCTACTCTGGAAGTGAAAATTGTGCCAGCTGAAGAAGATGTGAGCTCATCATGAAAGACTCACTTATGGGAGCGCTCAGCTGGTGTCTCTAGGTTGTGTGCTCAGCGCTGAAAACGTTTTGGTTTGTTTTTGTCATGCATGTTACAACTTCCATATTTCAGCTCATACAGAAAAACAATGAGCTGCACCTGTTTACCTTCTTTTTTGGATTAAATAATGTAATTATTGCCTCAGCAAAGCTGTTTTATTTACTTTATAAAGACACTCATTCATACTATTTCGTCAGAAAGAGATGCACGGGTTAGGCTTCTATTGGCCAAAGCCAATTTTGGAAGACTATGCCACATGCAAAGTAATTCAACAAACATAAAAGAAACTGAGCATTAAAGAGGCTTCTTGAGGTACGGTGCAGTGGAAAAGTACTTGCAATTTCGAAGATTTCTTCTGTTTTAATTCTGCCATCTTGGATGGTTTTTGAGAATTATTATCCTACTTAAGGTCATACCACAGCATCTCAATTGAATTTAAGTATAGACTTTGACTAGACCACCTCAAAACCTTTATTTTGTTGTATTCATTCATTTAGATGTGGACTTGTCGGTGTGACAATCATTCTCCTGATCCATTACCAGCAGTTAATGGTTCTAATCTATAATTACAGTAAATCATCCAAGTCTCAAAGCAACAAAGCAGCTTCCGACCATCACGCGACCACCTCCATGTTTGACTGCTGTAATGATGTCTGAAATGATGTCAGTTCAACACTAGATGTGTTGGAATGAGCAGCTCCCAAAAATTCCCACTTTTGTCTTGTCGCCCCACAGAATACTTTCCCTAAATTCTTGTGGATCATCAAGATGCTTTTGTGGCAAATGTGAGATTGGTCTTTGTGCTCTGTTTAGTCAGCAATCATTTCCATGTTGGATCTCTCCAATTGTTGACATTGAAACCTGTTTCTTTCTTATTGTTGAATCATGAACACTGACCGTAATGGACATTGTTACAATGGGCTATGTTGGTTTGGATGTCTTTTTCTCTCCTAATAAATAAAGATCATCACTTCAAAACTGCTCTGATACTAAAACTGTTGACAATCTGAGAGATTTAAGTGTGACATAAAAACAAAAAAACAAGAAATCAGTAGGGGGCAGCACTGTATAAAGGAGATCAACACCAACGTACAGAAACCCCATAACATACTAGTTACGGAGTTAATTTCTCAGTTTCCTTGGCAAAGGTATTAATTACACAAGGTCCTTTGAAATACAAAGACCAGACATTCTCATGTTCTAAAAGGACATAAAACATAATCTTACCCAGTCAAGACTTCGCTGCTTTTGAAAATAACTTTTAGAGTATGACTTAGAAACATGGAACTCTGTCTAGCTTGCTGTTCAGATATTAGATGATTCATGTGACTTTGTTCATGTGGTCTTTGCCGCTGACCGGAGAACTGCAGCAGGTCCTGAGTGTGTTCCTCCCAGTGGGAGACGTAGATGCGAGTGCAGATTCTTTGTCAGGTTGTTTTACCTGTAAGTTTCTGAAGGAAATGTTGGACCATTTTTACAGAAAGTCATGCTCTGAGCGTCTTCTCACACTCGTTTTTATAATGACGGCTGAGAAAGGCACAGCCTTGATGAGATCTTGTCCCACAGATATTTTTTTTCTGCCGCTGGTGAAAATAAATATAAAAGGCAAACAATTGTCAGATTTACGACTAGGGAGAAAATCATGTAACTCTCAGAGTACCACTTTTGTCAAACACTTCGTGTTGTCTGTGATTTTTATCTCTAATTACTGCTTTTTTTTTTTACAAGAACTAATTTCATATTTGTAAATGAACTTGTCATCAACAGCTTTTGTGACACCTGCTAATTTATAATTCACAACACGTTTTTTGTTATATGTTTGTTTTTAGCTCAAATATCCGACCAGAAACTGCCAACCATAACTCCCACCAGTTCAAGATGCACACATTTGAAAGAATCACTTCCTGTAGTTACTGTCACCTTTTGCTCAGGTAAGATTTAGTCACCAATTAAGAAGTCTGCTCAGTCAGTAATTACGCACACCGAATGAAGAGCCCTTTGGGGTGGGCTTAAACTCCCAGTGAAGTTCTCTGCTGAAAAAAAACATTGCTTTAACACTGTTCTTAGATAAATGTAAGTTTTCAGATTTAAGGTAAGAAGGAACAAAATGACATTTTGTTGAGGTCCAAATGCAGTATGTTCTGTCATCCACACTGTTAGCTGTCTCCTTTTTTTCAGCTCACCACAGCGGTTTTCTTATGTCTCCTGAAAGCTGAGGGACATTTCCCCGTGTCATTTCATTTATCTTGACAATGTGACAGAAGCCGGAAAACTCTAAATGTCAAAGTGTTTCTTTCCATTAAATATGTCCGGTGTTTTTATTTTCTTCCTAACTGTCTGCAGGGGCATCTTTAACCAGGGTTACGTGTGTCAGAAATGTGGCCTGGGGGCTCATAAAGAGTGTCTTGGTCGACTGGGAGTCTGTGGGAGAACGGGTGAGATGAAACACTAAATTAAAAATCTTTTACCTTTGTTAAAGTTTTTGATGTAAAATTGCTGTTTCCTCAACAATTATTGGCTCCTCTGGTAAAGATGAATAATTGGTTGTTGTGTGGAGACTTGGTGACCCGAAGACTTAACCTTTGCTGCAGTTTTTGATTCTTTGTTTTCCTTTTTACCTCTTTTACCATCCTCCTCACTGTGTGGTGTGGCAAGATAAACTTGGGTTGTGGTCCAGCCTCCTGTATCAGTTTATTTTTGTCCCATAGGGAAATTTGCCTGAAAGCCAGGTGAACAACATCTGAGTGTAAATATGAACAAGTTTAAGCAACTATCTAATTTCTTGCAGCCATTTTCTGACTTATGAAGGTCCTAATATGTCTTTTGGATCTAAGTGGCATTTCCCAATGTCAAGAGCACCTAAAGGTTGCTCTGGCTGTAGAAACGCATAAGTTGTGAAGACTAGCAATTTACCGTATTTTTCGGATTATAAGGCATACTTAAAATCCTTAAATTTTCTCAAAAATTGATAGTGCGCCTTATAATTCAGTGCGCCTTATATGTGATTACCGCTTAATGACCACTTTTATGAGAGACAATGCGCTCAAAAATCTGACAAAATGTGTAAGTACAACTTTGGAAAGCAACAAAGCTAAATTAATATTCGGAGCATTACGGTGTAGGTACCAGATCTGCTCGGGGGCCTGCGCTTCCCGATGACGTCACAATATGGCAATTCCAGTCAAACAAACTACATCGCGCCCGCTGCCTCCATTTGTTACAAATCAATTTTATTTTGTTAATTTACGGTTATTTTCCAGTAACTTAATCGAGGCATGAAAACTTTTAACATAATTTTGGAATGCTTCTGTGGCAGTCTGACAATTTTATCGGTAATTTTGCAGGATCAAAGTTACATCTTAAGAGAAATTTCATTCCTCCAATTTTTTGAAAAAGTTGTGAAGGGAAACTAAACCATAAACTCTTTTCATTTTTAAAAAAAGTCTGCAGCCATTTTAATTTTATCAGGGCATTCATCACTTCAAAATCAATAACGTTTATTCCTCCTTTTTCTACTGATTTTACAATGTCGTTCTTTCTGATCGCATGTTGTTTATTATTCCAGATGAAATTGTGATCAATTTGATTTATTTTTTTATTGTAGTATTTGGTATATTTAAGATACAGCTGAATAAATTAATCTGGCTATCCCTTCTGTTTTTGTTAACAATATTCTTCCAAAAATTGAAATGTTCCTTTGGAGCCAGCTGTCAAATAATTGTTGATTTTTTTGTAAAATGGGTTGAATATTTGTTCTGTCATTTTCAGTGTGGTCCTTGTTGATCATTATACCTAAATATTTTACCTCATTTTTATCAATTAAAGTGGGTTGATTATTTTTGAATTGCTAAGATTTCACATTTTTCCATGTTCATCTTTAAGGCTGAAGCTTTTGAGAAAAAAGAAACCGCTAAATTAACTAAATAAAATTGATTCGTTACAAATGCAGACCGCGGGCTCAATGTAGTTTGTTTGAGTGGCGTTGCCATTGTGTGACGTCATCGGGAGGCGCAAGGCCCATGGAGAATTTCTTCGTAAAAATTGTCTGTTTACAAACCGAAACCCCGCTCTCGAAGAAAACCTACAATCCCGCTATAATTACGTTAGTAAGTTGTCCGGACCAATCAGAATGTTTTGCGTAATTGTGCAAACGTTAAATCGCAACAATAAACCAAGTAAGTTAATTCAATATAAAAGTTATGTTTATTTGGCCTGTTGTTAGAAACAGAGCAGTGTAGTCCAACTAATCTGTCCTCTCAACAGAGACAAATAGCTCTCCCTCTCAGGAGTGAGCTGTGTACGTGAAGGGGCGGAGTGATAGTACACACTTGGGAAGAATATTCGATATGCCTTATAATCCGGTGCGCCTCAATGTTCCGAACAATACGGTGCTTGTAGGCATTTCCTATCTCCTGAAGATCACACCATGTATCTGCGTTCCTGAAATGGCATTTTGTCTTGTCATGCCTGTTTAAAAAGATCAACTAAGAGAGAGAAGGTATGACTCTGACTCTTACGCAGGCTTAGGCCTTTAAAATATTCCTTACATTCTAAAAGGAGAACACTGAAACAACTTAGATAAGATAAGACTTAATCTCACAGTGGAGAAATTCATCTGTTACATCAGCTCTTGTTAAATAGTTAAGAAACGTAAAACAAAATTAAGAAGGAAGCAGAGATAGATGCATAAGATAAAAAAAATCAACAAGCAAAAACAAATGAATATGCAAATACAGACACATGCCCACATACATATGTACATGGACACGAGGTAACCATGCTAGAATGGCGATCATTGTAGGTATGCAGTTGTTGCACAAGTTGCAATATGGTAGAGTCGAACAATCTAATTGATGCTAATGAATTGCTTCAATTGGTAACAGGTCATTGAATTAAGTTTACCCAATTTATTTACGATGGTTTCACTTGACAACTTATAAACTACATTAATTAACTTTGATCAACTTAATTCAATCACTTGTTACCACTTAAAGCAATTAATTTTAGCTGGAGCTGCATTTCTGTGTCCTTATGATGATCACCACACAGGGGCCCTACCTGAATGGTGTCTTGTGTTGTTTTTCCTGATTTGAACAGCACCAGAGAAAAATGCTGCTGCGCTGACTGTACATACTGGCAAGTTTTGCCCAGTAGCAGTTTTATTTTTCCAATTTTCTGAAGTATCTGGCAAGCATCTGGTTCATGTGAAGAATACCTTAAAGATATGCGAACAGTCATGTCACATTTATAGCTCAGGAAATCAAGGATTCCTAAATAAACCTCCCTAGACTCGCTCATCACATTACAACAGTATACACAGAAAAAAAAATCACATTATTGGTATTTTTTGGGGATGTCACTAACTATGGAACCAATGAAGTTGTGTCTTATTCAACTCTGAATGAAATAATTTAAATGAAAGCTTTCCATATTTTCCAGAGGTTCAAATCATTTTAGAGGGCTTGTACGTCACCATAAAATCTACAGAGCACATTTAAACTCCTTAGAGTAAAAAACCTTTACATTTTGAAAATATTCTTCTACTTTCATCCGTTTCTTTTTATTTCAGAAGGCCTTCATGCTCAATGTTTGACTTATTCACAATTTTCAATTGAATATATGTAGACTTAGAAACCTTAACCTTTACCCGCCTTTCTCTCCTGACAAGTGTTTCCCTTCACATACTGTACTCTTTACTAAGAACGTGCTAAATAAAACATATTCTCTACCTGTTTTAGGAGTTGAGGACTAATAAAAAAAAAAGTGTAGTTGTTGAATTTTAAAGCCACGTCCAGCCTCTTGTCTGTGTCACCAGACTGGTGCTTTCAGGCGCATTACCCTCACCCAGTTCACACACAGCTAAGGCCGGCTCAGGAGTCTGACAAGCTTCCCTCTTTCACAACCGCTGCGGTTTTTATGCATTCAGGGGCGTGATACGGGCCCACTGCAGAGGTTGACAGCTGAGGTTGGATGTCAAGAAGCCACCATAGTCTAATATTGTATTCCTCTCACTGTGTCTGTTTCTCACCTGCAAGCAGATCCTGTCAAGCTGAGGCCCAAGGTAAGACCCGGACTGTTTCTCTTCTTCAACTTAAGACATTTTAACTAACGTAACGATTCAGGCATGAAACAGCAGCTGGACTACTATCTTGTCTGCGGTTAGAAAAAAAAAAAAAAGGAAGGTGTTTTGTTATTAACATCTAACAAAGTTTAAAGTGACCTTGGTGTTGCAGTTATAGCTGTACTCTTTAATCTGGGATGAGGCTTATGTGATTTTTAAGTAATGTCTGTAATGTTTCATTTCACGTTTGGATTTAAGGCGACTTCTTGTTTAGAAGATTCAACTCTTTATTTTTCCCATATTAGGTAAATAAAGTGGTGATAAACTATGTTGCTGTTAATGCAGGTTATATTTCTCTTATTCTGCTTTCCAGAACTTGTAGATTGAAAGGATAATAATTGAAAATGATAAATTTAATAACTAAAAATTGAGCAAGTGCAATGAATCTTAAAAGTATACTTAGTAGGGTTACCATTGCCTTTTTGTACAGATAAAGCTGAATATTGAGTTGTATGAACATAGACATATTTATAAAGGGATAAATGCTTTATGTACCTTTCTGGAACAATAAGGAATATCTTTCAACCAATTACATAATTACCAAACAAGCAGAAAAACAGAATTGTGAAAACAATACTTTACCTATTTTAGTAAAAAAAAAGAGTTGAATGGTCTGTCCATCCATCTATGCCTGAATTCACTTCCTTCCACTTATCCAGGATCACATCACCGGGCAAAACCCAGACCCAACGACACTCTAAAGCACCTTCACCTCCTGTTTACTCTTGGCAAAGGGGACACCATCTGTGCTCTGCAAAAATATTCACACCCCTTAAACTATTATACATTACAGTAACAGACATGTCATAGATGTAATTTAAAGTTGTGCATAATTGTGAACTTCTACATGTGTCCCTTGCCCTACCCACCTCAATCAAATGGTTAAACTACCTCACTAACATGCAGTCAAACTCTGCTAATGAGATCACATTGAAGTCATGGGTATTGAAGCAGATACACGTCTAAAAGTTGCAGGACATCAGCCTTCTAGGACTGGAGCTTGAGACCACTGATCTAAACCATCCCGCAGTAATTCTGGCTGCGTGTTTAGGGCTGTTGGCCGCTGGATGATAAACCTCTGCTTCATTTTTAAAATCTTTTGTAGCCTCTAACAGATTTCTCCCCAGCAATGCCCCATCTTTTTTCTCTCAATCCATCTTCCCATTAACTCTTGCCAGCTTCCCTTTCCTTCTCAAGAAAAACAACCGCCCTCCCCTCCCACAGCATGATGCTGCCACCACCACATTAGTAGTTGAGTTCAAGGCACCTTGTTCCAAGTGTAAATGATATAATATATCCAATTTTTTGTCACATTATTCAAGTAACAGCAAGGGTTTTCTGTCTCGCTCCTATAAAAGTGTGAAAACAATTAGAGATACTGCAGATATTGGCTGCATTTTCAAATGCTCTGAATCAAACCCAGAACCATTTAGTCAAGTTTTTTGCTATTTTCTTTGGATTCAGTATTTGTGTCCTTTTCCATTTTTTTCTTTTTTGCCATAACCCATGAGCACAGTTACGACAAGACAAATTCAATGTCATGTCATTTCCTTCTTTCAAAAAGTTACTTGAATATCACACCAGACAAGGCAAACAATTTAATCATATGACCAAAACGCTAATTGAAAAAGTTGAAAATAAAAACTTTAAAGTAAAAAGACCAAAGTTTGTCATTTCGGGCAACCTTCTCTTAAAGCAACAATATGTAATTTTTGACCACTAGGGGGCCTTTACCTGAAAATTCCAGGTTTAGCACCCCTGTAGGCCACTAGCATATGGTAGCTCTCTTTTTTAAGGGGTTCTCGAGGTCACATGACTTTCTGAGTGATGGATCCGCTCCTCTCAAGTTACATAGCCGGGTTTTTGATAAGGGCAGCCCGCACAGACCCTCAATACAATCTGAGTTCTGTATATTGACATGGAAAATTAAATTAAATATCTCAATTTAGGCTAATATGTGGGTCAAACGTTACGTATTGGGGCTTTAAGTGGATAAACAACCTCATTGTGAGGGTTGATGTTTTATCCACCATTTTCAGTACAAATAATCTACCTCTGTTTAAATAACTGGCAATTCAAAGGTGATGATAAGTAAAAGGTTCATAAAACAGCATTTTTTTTTTTTCACGTTTTTGAGATGAAAGCCGTTTTATGGAGATGGACGTTTTTCAGTAGACCTCAGCCACTAGGACCAACTAATGTTGATTTACACTTAATGAAGAGATTACCTGAATAAAGCTGCTGCTTGGAATGTCTTTTCAGAACCTCACTTCAAAAATCCAGAGCTTTGCCCTCAATGGCAAGAGGTTCTTGACTTAGAGAAAATGCGACAACCTGACCTACCAGCCCAGTGAGCCAGTAGACGGTTTTTAAATCTTTTACAATTGGCAGAAAGCAATAAAGAATAGTTCTCAATATTTTACCCCAAAACAAAAGTACCTAGTTTTACCCTTTATTATTAGTAATGTTTAGAACGGTTAAACCATTTAAACATCCATCAACGCAATTGTATGACTCATCTTTCAGGTCAGCCTGATCCTGCCCATTTCACCTCTTATTATCTTTCTCTCTTTTTCCCTCTCTCCCTGTTTTTCCCCTTCTTTCGCAATTTACAGGAGAACACAGCACCACGAAACCCAGGTCAGTATGATTAGACCACTCGAGTAAGTTTGTTAACCTGCAGAGAGCTTCAAATCCTTATTGTAAAAAAAAAAAAAAAAATATCATTTCATCTAAGCTTGTAGCAGAGTGTTGACAGATAGATGGAAATGATAACTGAGATGATATTTTCAGTCACAGAAATCGTGCATTCCTGAAACACATTCAGAATGTTTTTTGTTCTTTTTCTTAGAAATGCGGGGCCATAAATCAGCTCTCTTCTAGAGCAAAATGTCCAAATGAATGAGACATTAAACAAATTTTAATGACCGGATAAAAGTATGAGCAGGGGATCGTTAACCAGAGCCAGAAAGAAAGCCTCTTTCCTTCTGCTCGCCATGGTGCCTAAACCCTTGATCGCATTGAGATGAATTGGAGTGGGTGGAATGATTATGAGGAGCATGCAGGAGAAATACTGGAAAAGAAATGCAGAATCACTCCCCGAGCAATCCGCGGCGCCTCAGCCTCGGCTGCTTAGCTGAGCGAGCCTTTGTGATGAATCAATTTCCATAAGGGGGTTTATGAGGAAGACAGCCGTGCTTATTGTTCTTATTAAAAACATGAACGTGAGCTATTCCATTCATCTGAGGTCACAGTCAGCTAATAGTTTCCTCAGGCTGGCTTGCAGGCGAACGGCAGCTCGAAGGGTGATCTGTCTGTGGTGGGCTAGATGTGTGAGTCAGCGGAGAGTAAGTGGCTGTGTCTTTTAAGTTGGCAGGGGTGTTTAGTCTTTGCCTCAGCCCCGTGCTTGTGGCTGTGTTGGTCTGCCGTGCAGAGGAAAGATTGGTGCGGCACCTTTCAGGAATCAAAGAGATGGATTTCCTGTGATGCTAAATTGGTGCTTTTAGGGTGGGACCGTTTAAGTGCTTTAGATCTTAAAAGACGGAAGAAAAGAGTCAGGAATAAAAAAAAACAGTCAATTAACAGCAATAAAATTATTTGACGTGTTAGAGAACAAAGAATAGAGAAAATCACAAAATGATTATCTTATTAACGTCTCATTATCTTTGCTGAGTATCAGTCAACGCACTCAGTTACATTTGGTCTACCGCAGACATGTTTTTGGTTTTAAAGATAGCATTGTGTCAATGTGTTGATGAATTTTGCTTTTTTGGAATGTACTGGTCAGGATTTTTTTTAGACCCCGATACCGATCCCAGTAATTTTAAAATAGGGATTTGCAGATATGTAAATGCGTATTTGTATAATGTCAGCCTGATATTTCAAGTTAGTAAAAAAAGAAAAAGAAAAAATACGTGTTGTGAATATCCTTTAAAACCTAGTAGCTTTGAAGTGGAGTAAAAAAAACACCCTGTATTTCATCACATATTTCAGATTTCACGTACTCATCAATAACGTTAAGGGCGCTGCTGTCTGTCCTATCCGGTTTTGCTTGATAGCGCCTGTCGTGATCAAGGCAAAGTATTGATAGTGACAGTGCTATTTTCCCGTTTACAGATTTCCTCTTTGCTTCTTTGTCACATTTAAATGTTTTAAATATTTAGTATTAGACAAAGATAGTTTGACTGAGCTCAAAAGAAATTCAAGAACAAATGGGAACCAACTCACTGTCATCTATCAGTCTTCTTGTGAATAGAATAGGATTTTATGGACCTCCGAATGGCTACATTGTCATATCTTTGCAGTTATTGGTCATTTATGTTTTCCTTCATGTTTGTAAACAGTTTTTGATCTTGGCTTTTTTCTTTTTTAATATGCACTAACTGCCCCCTGTTATTTAACCGGATTATTTCCCATAATCATAAAGTGGTATTCCTCCACGGTTTTTTAATAACACTCTAATACTCTGCTAAAAGCAGAGGATGTTGAATTTGACTGTTTGTGTTCTCTGTCTGCCAGCTTTACCGAGGATGATTGTGATCAGAGACTACAGCGGCATCCCCAGTCCCATGTGTGGGCCCCCACTAAGCATTAAGGCGGGGGATGTAATTGAGTTGATGTTTGCTGACCTGCACAGCTCCTGGTGGCAGGTGTGTGTCACACTCAAGTCATGCCCGTTTTATGATGTCTCCACATCTGTGATAAAATGATATTTTCGGACTCAGCCGACTGGTTAGACACACAGAACATCTTTTTCAGCGCCGCTAGTTTAAATGTGTGCCGCGTGGTCACTCTGTTGTCCCACTTTGCGGCAAACGCAACATCAGCCGTTTATGTTTCTATCCGCTGATTGTGTTGCGGTTGTTCATATTCTGGGTCCTGCCTGACGGGGTCAGCAATAGTCAGAAATATCAAAGGTTTGAATGAACTCCATTGGACCCCAGCCACATTACAGATGGGATATCTGTCCTTTCTGTCACTGTTCAGATTGAATCAGGGCCTACATCGAATGAACTAACCAATTAGCGACTTCAGTTGATTAAGTAGGTGCTACAATGAAACCATAAAACACCAAAGCCTTTAGCCCCCCCCGGCGGATAATTTATTGCTTATTCACAACCTCATGTTCGGGCATATTTAGCAAACCTCTCACGTCAGCCAGCAGTTCGCGGTCTTTGACCTTATCTATTTTTTGAAGGGATAGTGTTATCTGGGGTCTCCTGGCAGCCCACCTCGCTGCTTCCAGCTCTGTTTTATGGTGGCATCAAAGCCTCATTCTCCTTCTGGTGCTGCTCCAATCAGAGCGCAGAGCTTGCCAGGAGCCCGGCCGGGAGTGGGCAGTCAGCCCGATTTCTGATGCCCTATGATTCTCTCTGTTGTGTCACTGCGCTGCAAGTTGGAGGACGAGGACACGAGTGCCAGGAGACTTGTTGTAAGCTGGCTGAATAGCAACCAGAATGTCATGCCCCAGAACTGATGGTGCTGCCTTATTTGCTGCCATGGCAACGGCTCATGCTGCAAGAGCATAATCAAAGCAATAATGTGGTGAAACACATTTCCGCATTCATGCCTGCTGCATAATGATACTAGAAACAGCTTAACTAAAAGTTGCCAGTGGTGGAGCAGTGTTTTTCTAGACAGGTTCTCATACAGGTTCATACCCACTCGAGTTTCTCACATTTTGTCATGTTACTACCACAGACTTTGATGTACTTTATTGGGGTTTTATATGATAGACTAAGAAATTGTTGCAAATAATTGAAATGGACAGACGATGATTCGTCAAAAATATCGTGTAAATAGAAATGTGGGAATGTCTGTTGTATGATGCACCCTGATGGAGATCTGTGAAAATCAGTTTTTCATTTCCTGCAGCAAATTCTCAATCAAATGTAGGTCCAGACTTGGGCTGGGTGTAAAGCATTTTAGGTGAGGAGACAGGAGGCAGGCAGGAGAGAATAAACTGTTCTTTCTTAAAAATTAAGAAAATCAAAAACTCACAAAAAAACCCAGATTCCAGTTCAAAAACTAAACCAAGAAATCAAAAGTAGAGCACTAAGACAAAACACCAGGATTGAGACGGAGCTTGACTGACGTAAACAGAGGGTTAAAGGCAGGGAGGGATGATAGCACAGTATGAACCAGATGGGTGATTAGCAGAAATCTAAGGGAACTAAATTAACAGATTACACAGAGAATCAGGGAAACAAATACACAGAAACCAGAAGTGTGTACAAACCAGAAACAGAACACCTCCCAATATGAATCAAGATACCAATCAAAAGGTGACAAAGAAACTCAGAAACTGGAACAACAGAAACAAATACCTCAAGGACTAAAGGATCCAAAATAAAACATGAAGTAAGATCTACGACTGCAGCTCATATCAGAATGTAAACACGTTTGAATTATTTAAAGTGGAACAAATTTGAATTGGGGGCTGAGCATAAATGCATATAAGTGCATATAACCCTTTTCAGATTTTTATTTTTAAAATAAAGTTTTGGTTTTAAAATTCCAATAAATTACATTGTAGTTTGTGGTTGTATTGTGAAAAAAAATGGGAAAATTTACCGGGGTATGAATAGTTTTTCATTCTATGTCTGTAAATAGGATTTTACTTAACTCTGCTTTAAACCATAAAATGCGGTTTAACCACGCCAAATCATGTCACAAGATTCAAAAGATGAGAGTCTAGGTTGGAAAGGATTGATTATGGCTTTTTATAACAGTGTAAAAATAGTCTTTAGCAGTGTCAGAGTTCAGGCAGTACTTCAAGTGCTACAATTGAAGGTGTGAAGTTGTGCCATTGTACCAACCTCTAGATCATGGGAGATTTAAGTGGTAAAAATAAAATTGTACACAGGCTTTGAAACTGTAATAGCAAAGGTGCCTGCAATCCTAACATTTCCTTTTTTATGCGAGGACCTTTCATTAGGTTATTGGGGACATGTGCAGTTGAACATAGGCCATTGACAAATGCTTGTTCAGGGGTATGAGGTTAGGGTTAAGAACTGTTGCAAAGGGCTGGGAATAATGTGTGGTAAAATTTTAACCTGTGCAGTTCTGCATAGTTTTGCATTTAACAAGGACACAAGGCCGGTTCCATATTATATATGAAAAATGTAATATTAACATTATTATTTTCATTCATTAATGTTTTGTGGGCGAGGTGATTCCTTCCATCTAACAGAATTGTCGAGTCCTGATTGGGTATGCTAGAACTGCTCACTTAAGCCAGTTTCTATTAAAATAAGGACCACTGTAAAAAAAATCCTGATACCACACTTTATAAATCCACTTAACTTAAAGGGGACATATCATGCTTTTTAATGCCTTCCTTTTCACATTATAATCATTAAGTTGTGGTCAGTATGAAGTGGAACTACAATGCTTTGGTCTGAATTCCTCATTATTGTTGCCCCACATATAAAACATAAAACAAAGGTCAACAGTGCTGTACACATACAACTGAAAATAACTGTAAAATTAAAATAGACAAAGAAAATACAGAACAAGTTTAAATAGACAAACAAGATAGTTAAAACAGTAAAATATAATAATAATATAATAAATAAAATATATAATATATATATATATAAAAGTAGATTTTGCATGTATATGTCCCCTTTTAAAGAGTGTTTGCTACGTACCTCTCACATCACTTATTATTTTGAGAAAAAAAAACGCTTACCAGTTAGTGGTGGTAATTAGCTAATTTTTTTAATCAATAAAATTAAAGATTCTCTAAATAGGTTCATACAAACATGTTTGAAATGTCTTACAGTTGCACACAATACGATTTTGGGGAGAAATGCTGAATCTGAACAGAACCATGTTTGTTTACAATGAAAACTCCACAGGGTGCCTTTAATCTTCAACGTCCCCGGTGGCGCCAGAGGATGGAATTACAGAACACTGAGAATTCATATCCCCTGTTACCCAGAAGGCAATTATCCCCCATCCCCCTGGCAGAACAATACAATCAATCACTGTAATTTCATTTGATCCTCTGGCTGCTGCCTGTTTATGCCAACAGAGTAATAAGTTTAATCTGTATCATACGCTTATCGAAAGCATAACAAATAGAGAAGGGCTCTCTTAAAAACCTTTGATGAAATGTTATTACACAGAATGAATCATAGAGATGGGTAAGGATTCGCTTTCCAATTTAGTTACTGCCAGGGCTTGCATGGCTCCAAAAAGCATTTCATACCCTAATAAAGAGGAGTGAGGAGGAAAGCACAAACAGGGCAGGAAGCTGAATGAGGAGCTTAACCACTTCTTGTCTTCTTGGGTTCACTCAATGGACTTCAAATTGACCTCGAATTCAAACCTGTGAACCCCGATTATTGGGTTACTGCTGACATATGTTCTTCTTGTTGTCTGAGACACCAGATACATGATAGTGAATTAAAGCTGTATTAAAATCCTAACTTAAAGGGGTGTATAAAACGTAAAAAAACAAACAAACAAAACAACAAATATCATTAGAACTTTTTTCCCCACCTGTATGGGGACATATGACCTGCTAATGAAAAACTGAAAACCTTTGAGACAGGGCTAAAAAGCAGGTGGTCGTGGATGTTTGCCCATGCTTAAACTGTTCTTTGTCTGAAACACCATGTAGTCTTAAGACAATTGTCTTTCTAGGTAAGAGTCTATTAACGTGGCTTATCTGTATTTGGCAATATTTTCCCACTCTACCTTGCAAAATATTAAAAATCTTTCAGGTCTTTAGGGATCTCCCGTGCCCAGCCCTCTTTAGATCACCCTCCGGTCAGATTCACAGGTCTTGGCTCCAGCCAGGTGATTCCAAATAATCTTATTTCGGGGAAGCCATTTTTTGACGATTTGGATGTTTGCTTTGGACTGACGTACTACTGAAAGATGAAATTCTTGCACTTTCCAGTAAAAGCTTAAAGATCCTCCCTTGCCCAACACTAATTGCTGTTCTGAACTGTTCATAACCGCCTTCACATTGATTTAGACCCAAATTCCAGCTGAAGAAAAATAAATGCTTCAAGGTATGATGCTGCCACCACTGTGGGAGTATGATATTCCTTTGATGCAGTGTTGCTATTTCAGTTGGAATAATGACCAAAAATTCCAGCCTAGGTTTCATCAGACCTTAGGACGTTTTTAAAATGCTTTTGGAAAACCTTAAATGTGATTGAAGGCTTCTCGTTGGAAGGCTTGTGACTTTGCAACCTCCTCATAGTCCAGACGTATAAAGAACACGGGAAGTTGTTGTCACTTCCTGTATAAAACACAGCTAGCACTTGCCAGAGATTCCTGCAGATCCTTTAAAGCTAGTGTTGCCTCTCGGCAGCCTCCCTAACCAGCTTTCTTCTCATCTAATCTTCAGTATTTGATGGACATTCAGTTATTGGTAATGTAACTGTTGTACGATTTGTTTCCAACTTTAAAATTAGTCTCTGGACGACATCGCATAGCAAACCCAATCCCTTGGAAATTATTTTGTATTCTTCTCCTGACTGATACCTTTTGATAATCAGAATATGCCAAAGCTCTCTGCGGACCATTTTGCTGTAAGATGTACGTAAGGAAAAAGATGAACTTTATTTGGGATTAATCTGAGTCACTTCAAACAACGCCAGACCCCTGCTGACCCCTATTTAAGATGAGCTTGAATGTGGTGGTTAATTCAACCAAACATCCTCTACTATAAAGGGGTGTGTATGGTTATGCAACCACATCAGTTTAGATGTTCAGTTTATTTACCCCCCCCCCCGCCCCCCCCAACAGTTTCAGTTAATTTTTCAATTGACAGGTTAAAGGTCCCATTAAAAGTGGAGAGGTATTTTAACAGGGCCTAGTAGTCAGTTTTTTTTTTTTGTGTGAGTGCGTGCATTGAATCTGCGTTTGAAGTAGAGCAGTTGGTTTTATCAGCTGGGTTTATTAGACGCAGACAAAAGTTTCTGTTGTTTGTTTTAAATAATTAAAAATTAGCATATAAAACTTGCGTTTGCTTCAGGCGAGTTTCCTGAAAAGCAGCCGGGAGTCTTCAGTGTGAGCCCGTGCTAACACTGTTTGGATATTAAAAGACGAGAATAAGATCCATTATTTAGTGTTAAACGAGGCTCTTGTTTTGATGCAGTACAAATCTAACTGCTGGCAGAGTTTGAACCATAATTAACTCAGGCTGCAAAATAGATGCACTGCTTGTTGTGTGCTAATTGCTGAGGATTTACTGAAGCGAGCGGGAGAGAGAGAGAGAGAGGAAGAGAGAGAGAAAAGAAAGAGAGAAAGTTCATCTGAACCCAAACAAGTATAATGCGATTAACAAGCGGCTGCCATTGCAGGGCAAAATTCCGTCGACAAGCAAGACTGGCTTCTTTCCAAGTGATGCTGTGAGGCCTTGCCCATGTGTAAGTGTTTGTATTCATCCAAATCAATAACACAAAATCTAGTGTTATTACAATGCATTCAGTAGATAATGGCTACTATTGATGTCTCAGCCATGCGATGTAGTGCATAGAATTGCCTTCTTTTCACTGCAGATGCCTTATTTTAGTCATCAGATGTGCCTTGAATACCACATTACCACTAATGACCTCCACCCTCTGTATTGATTGTATTAAAACACAAAATAACCACAATCCCTCATTCCGCCAGGTTCCAAAACCTGTCGATTACTCTTCTCAGCTTTGGTAAGAAAACACGGATTGTGTATGATAACCATATTTAATTCATGTTATTGATTGCCATCCACTGTTCTCATTGTTATACCATGAATGACCACGTTGTAAGTGCAGTAGTTGTTCATTGATTGTTCAGGTTTGCAGGGCTAATGGAGAGATACCAGGCTGAGTTGGAGCTCATGGACAGAGGGAACAGCACCTATCTGGTTCGACACCGGAGCAAAGAGTGCAACGAATATGCCATCAGCATAAAGTGAGTCACTTGAGGGCATCCAAGTCTTTCTTCCTTCTCACCATCCATTCAAATCAAAAAGTAGAATAATAGCGGAGGACCATGATGTGATGGGCGTGGGGTGCGGTGCTCCCTGCCTCAGATGGAGGAGTTTAAGTATCTCGGGGTCTTGTTCACGAGTGAAGGGAGAATGGAGTGGGACATCGACAGATGGATTGATGTGGCTGCCGCAGTAATACATACACTACACTGGTCGTTTGTGGTGAAGAGAGAGGTGAACCAAAGGGTGAAGATCCCGGATGCAAGAGCCTGAAATGAGCCTCTTCCACGGGGTGGCTAGGCGCTCCCTTACAAAAATCCCACAGCTAAAAAAACTGAAACATTTAATTTTTTCAGTTTTACAAAAGAAATTCTTCAAACCAAACCTCTCAGCCTGGGTACAGTCCTAACAAGCAAGGTATCATAACATTTTCTTAATTGGGGGATTAAAGGGGATCCACCATTAGTTGTAACAATGGACTTTATTTCAGAAATATCTATTTTAAATGTAAAAACAATACAGTAAAAATACTGTAAGCTGTTTAGTTTTTATAAATTTAAATAAAATATTGATGCGCGGATGTCGCCATATTGTTTACGCTGCAATGCAATGCATTCTGGGTAAATGCCGTATCCTAGGTCCTAGCGTTAGCTCCGTCAAGACAAAACAGCAATGAGTAACTTTAAACTTTTTAGTTTGAACATGAGCGTGTTTAAATTGATGACAATGTAGTAATAATAATAAATGATGAATTACATCTACCGCTTGTAGAACTGTATGATCCAGCAAGTAGTGCATTGTGTCCGGTGTCAGGTCCAATAACATTAGTTAGGATCTGATCGGTCCGGTCTTCTGTCTGTTAACAAAAGTTTAGGGTCTGGTCTTTGGTCTGGTGTCGGGGCCGTGATTTCACATTCGGTACCGGCAGAGTGACAGATTCTTCATTATTTAAAAGGGCTTCTTGTGTTGCCTGTCTCTGATGTTTCTCCCAGCATCCTTCGCTCTCAAGGCGTCTGGGTTTAGGCACTATATGGACAAAAATAGTCGGCACAGCGGCTGGCTTTAGCTTGTGAGGGTAACGGACACCTGCTGTCATCAATATTGTTGGTAAAAATGTCTCAAAGTCTTCTGGAGAGAAGTGTTGAGAGCAAAAATGTGGATCCTTCGGAAGTTGTGTTTTCTTCCAACGGCGCTTTTCTTTCTTTGACGTGGGAAGCAATGAAGATTCACCTCACTTTTTCTGTTTTTTTGTTTTGTTTTGAAATTACAGCCCACAGCGACACTGTGTGGCATTGTCTAAATTTACACCAGTCAAACACAATACGCTAAAAAACAATTTGGGTAATGTTAACTTTCTTGTGAAAACTCTGTAGGTTCCAGTCCAGTAGGACCTAACTGTGTTATCAACCCAGCATGCATCGCACAGGTGAAAAAATGGCGACCTCCATGGATGAAAAATATAACAAAGGAATAGGAAAATTACAACATATTTAGGCAAACATATTCAACTAATCATGGATCCCTTTAAGAAATAACCACCTCAATGAACTTAACCCACATTTTTTTCCTTTTTATCTTTTTTAATGTGCCTTTCATTTAATCAGTCCATACATTATTGTCTTAATGGATACAGATTATTTTAATATAAGATGCATCCCAAAATCAAATGTCACTAGAGTGTCTTATTAAACTGCCAGTCTAGGTCAGTCTACCCTTACGGGTTTAGAAGCAGTACAAATGAATAAATGAACTAAGGTCAAAAAGCCCAATTTGTTATGGTATTACAAGAAAGCTTTTACAGAACAGCGGGTCTTATGACTGCTCTACTTGCAAAATGAGAGCCAAGAAAGAAGATTCAGTGAACCAGCTTCAGGATCCCTATTGGTGCCCAGTGTTCATTGATGTGTAGGGAGCAAAGGTGGCGAGATCCTGTAGATTCCATTATACAGCCATTAAATTGCTGAGAACCTTTATGCCGTCCCTGTTAGGAAGGTGGCAGATCGCACAGTGTGCTGCTGCTTGCTTATTATTGGGCTGTACAGCTGCAGACCAGTAAGAGCGCCCATGCTGAGATTTTTCCATCACTGAAAGTGTCTATGATGGACAGGCGAGTGTCAGAAATGGATAAAGCAATGAAATACCAGTAGTCTGATCTGATGAATCGCCTTTTTTTTATTTTACATCATTTGGAAAGCAAAAGAGTAGATGTCAAAGGAATGCACTGCAGGAAGATGGTAAGCAGTGGAGGCAGGAGCAGAGGCACTATGGTGCACTGAGGGAAGACACCCTGGGAAATCTCTCATGCTGGGATCTATGTTGATGTTTTGACAACATCTGCCTCCTGCATTATTGTTATATTCCTGCACATTTTTATAGCACTGTTATTTATTCACTGAACGCCTCCTATAGCAGGGGAGTGCTCTCTAGAGGAAGTGGCAAATTGACTTGGTCTCCTCATTCAACAAAACCTAATCCAGATGTTTAGATTTATTGTTAAAAATTGAGTCTGATCATGTATGGTACATTTTATGGTTACCTCTCTTCATTAATGTTTACAGCTGTAGCCCACAAGTATTGGGCACTAATAGCCATAAATTTGAGTTTTGTCTTTTGTTTGGTGCAAAACTAACCATCATCCTAAACATTTCCACAGTAAAATATGAGGGTAGTGGCGTCATATTGTAAGGATGCTTTTCTTCAGCAGAAACAAAGAAGCTGGTGAGGATGGAGCTGTATTTAGGTCCTTCGTCCCATCAATCCTGCACATAATTCTGAACATACTGTCCCCATGCTATAAACATGGTAGTGCCGTCATTATGCTTTCTTGCACCTTTGTTTAAGAAAACAACCCTAAACATACAGATCATAGCGAAGCATATTCCTGTTACAAAGGCCCAGTCAGACTATAGACTTAAAACCAGTTAGAATATGAGGCAAAAGTTGAAAATTGCTCTTGAAACAAGCTTTTTATTGTCTGACAGAGCTTTAGCTACTTTGCAAAGATGAATGGGCAACATTTTCTGTTCTCTATAGAGGAAAGATTGAACATAACGTGCCTTACAAAAATCCCCCCATGGCTTTTTACCCATTTTGTTTCATTCCAACCTGTAATTTAAATGTTTTTTCAAACTTATTTTATGTGATGGATCTGCATAACGTGAAATAAAAAAGAATATATACAAAGAAGAATAAAAAAAATAAAAACTTTGCTATGAAACCAAAATGTTCTGGTACAACCAATTACCTTAAGAAATCACATAATTAGTGAAATGGCATTCACCTGTGTGCAATCCAGAGGTCACATGACCTGTCAGTATAAACACATATTTTCTGAAAGGCCTCAGAGGCTGCAGCACCACTGAGCAAGAGGCATCACACCATGAAGACCAAGGAACTCTCCACACAAGTCAGGGACAAAGTTGTTGAGAAGTACAAGTCAGGGTAAGGCTGTGAAAAATATACAAATCTTTAATCTTCCCCTGGAGCACCATCAAATCCTTAATCATTGAATGGATAGCACATGGTACCACAACAAACCTGCCAAGAAAGAGTCCCCACCAAAACTCACAGACTGGGCAAGGAGGGCATTAATCAGAGAGGCAGAGAGACCAAAGATAACCCTAACGGAGCTGCAGAGCTCCACAGCAGAGACTGGAGGATAGGACCACAATAAGCAGTAGACTCCTTTGAGCTGAGCTATATGAACAATTGACCAGAAAACAGGCAGTTACTTAGTGTTTAAAAATAAAAAGACAAGGTTTGAGTTTGCCTTGTCAAACCTTGAACATATCTTAAACCTCGAGCATTATCATACTCCCCATATGATGGTGCTCTGGTCAGATGAGACTAAATTTGAACTTTTTGGCCACCAAGGAAAACACTGTCTGGTGCAAACTCAACTTTGAAAACCCTGTACCATTTGCCTTCCACCATTATAACCATGGTCTATCAGACAAAATCATAAAACATAGATTTAAGCTTGCACTTACAATGTGGTTATAATTGTGCAATGCACTGTTTTTATGTAGACATTACAAGACTTTGTTTTAATGTAAACTTTTTCATGGTTGACTTGGTTCATGCATATTGGGTAAATATGGCCTGGAAATGGATTGTCACTTTCATTATCCAGCAATGTGTCTCAGACATAAAGAATAATCGATAGCTTTTGATGACACCACTCAATGCACTTTTGTTACAACCCTTAGAAATACATTTCAAAAGAGGGTTAACAACACCTTTGAATTGTAGAAACCACATACAATCCCACAAAGCTCCAATAAAAGGCTGCTTTATCTACAAGTAAAGTGCCTTCTTGTCGCTCTTTTGAAATACAACTTTGTCTGTTTAAGTAGAGAACATCTTTCAAGCCACATCAAAGCGTGGTCGAGCTTTTAAAAGAAAGAAAGAACCATCGAGTCCTCCTGACCTGGCATGACAATTGCAGGAGATTATAACGACTTGGAGAGCACTCTGAAAAAGCGTTTGGATTTTAAGACTATTTAGCCAGTGACACACCATTCCAGCCCATTTATTTTTGGTCGGCTAATGCGGTTACTCATTCCTTGCTTTGATCTAGTGGGCCAGTTTCTGAACAATCCAATCCTAATTGCTCGTCTCAGTGCTTAAGATCATTATCAGGGTGGCTGTTTGAGATAATGGAGCCTTTACGCAGCGAGCTCTTACTGATCAACTAGATGTCAAACTAGACCCCAAGTGGTCAACATATGGGCATATTGTATTTTATTCTTATGTATTGCCCTAGATCTTACATGTTCGTTTGTTTAAGTTTTTTTGTCCAATTTGTGACTTAGACTGTCATCTATTCCTTATGGGAGACATTTTTAAGAGTATGTGCACTGATTCGTGGATGTTATTTAAAATATGTCCCAAGTTTTCACACTTTTTATTCCAAATAATCTGTAGTTGCGTCACAATATGTCAAAACCTGTAAAACATGCTTATATCCGTTAACAATGCTGTATAGAGAAAGGCAAATTGGATAATTATATTAGCTGTTGTTTAGCCGGTATATTTAACAGAATATTCTTTTAGTATTAATTCTGGACTTTATTTTTGTAAGTTTTAATGTGTAAGAATGTTGGCATAGAAATTACTTATTCAAATGTCAAGCAAAACCCACATGACCAGATACAACTGCAAAGCTTTATGTAATATCACGGTGCAAAAAATCTCATGAAGGAAGACTTTCCCGAAAATACAGCGAAAACTATTCAGTTCATTTCCAATTCATTTTACTTAGATTCTACCAAATTGCTGCAAACATCATCTCATCTTTGATACTGAAGGCGAAAAGTGGCTAAACTAGTAAACATTTATTTTTGTGAAAATTATAGTAAAAAATAAATACATTAAATAAATTAAAAATTTATATAATTTTTTTAGTGTTTCAACAATGTATTAGTATATACGTAATTAGATTTGTTAATCATGTAACTTTGTATCCATCATGTGTTAAAAGTAGGGCTGTCAATCGATTAAAAAAATTTATCTAATTAATTACATACTCTGTAATTAATTAATCTAAATTAATCGCATATAATTTTTGCTGTGAAAGTATTTAAAATATTTAAATCCAAATGTTTCAATGGATAATCAGCATTAGATACATTAAAGTGCTGTTTTCAACAGCAGACAAACTGAACTAAACAGATGCCAATGTCAAACTGAACTCACGTCAACAGGAAACGTCAACTGAAATGATAATAAAAAAGATAACCTGAATTTAACAGACGTCAACATATTCCATATTCCAATCTACTTTTTAGGCTAATTATACATAATTTAGACCTAGTGCTATTTTAACAAACAAGCATTTTATTAGTTGTTATCTCTTATCTGATGTATTTCTGATGTTTGGCACTTTGTTTTACCTCGTGTTAAAGTGCTCTTTAAATAATAATGACATTCATGATGATTATGATCAGAATAAACTTCTGATAAACTTCTGGTCTCTTTTCTTTCCAGAAGCTGGAAAGAAAAGAGACAAAAACATTTTTCACAGCTCACTTAGTAACTCTAATATTTTAGTCTAAATACTTTAGCCTAAATATTTTAGGCTAAAATATTACACTTTTTATTTGTTTTTCTTCAATCCCTCGGTGATGTTTAGTAATTTCTGCCAAGGGCTGCAGCATTTTGATTTAATTCATCTGAATGCAGTATTTGCAAGCCATACTCTGATTGAATGGGGAAAAAAACTGTCTGTGATTGGCTTTAACAGCCGAGCGAGTGCACAGCTGGTGTTGAGTGTGAAACGAGCAGGTGTGCGCGAGCAAAGTAGCGCGCGAGCAGAGATGGAACTCACCGCGAGGACAGCGGGTTGAGAAGAGTTTTTCAGACCGTGCCAGACCGGTTTTGAGCGTTGAGAGTTGTTTCACTGCGCGCTTGGATTGGTTCCTGCGCGCTCAAACAGAAGGCACGAATATCGCTACATAGTTTCACAGAGTTGAGCGGCAGCGCTGTCTTCTTCTCTGTCTTCATGCGCCTCCCCTGTGACTCTTTGGCGCCCCCCAGGGGAGACGCGCCTCACCTATTGAAAACCCCTATACGACATTGATTAATCTGCGTTATTTTTTTTAATCCGTTAATTTTTTTTAAATTAATTAATCGAAATTAACGCGTTATTTTGACAACCCTAGTTAAAAGCATATTATCTTTGTATTTTAGTAAATGCGATGTTTTGCAGCATATCTTAAACAGTCAATGTCAGGGGGCAGGCATAACACTGCTATGGATAAGTTAATTAGATTGCAGTTCTGAATGGCTTAGCACCTAAATACATCAGACTAGTGTCTCAACCCTCCAGACCACTAAGGTCTTCTGGCTCAAATCTACTCTGCATACCTAGAACCAGAACCAAACACGGAGAAGCAGCATTTAGTTCTTATGCTCCACTTATCTAGAACAAACTCCCAAAAGTGATGAAACACAGAGTTAATTTAAATCAAGGTTAAAAACCTATTTGTTTAGAGTTGCCTTTAAATGTTAATGTTGAAGTTTGTAGTCCAACATGTCTTATATCTTGACCTGCTGTTACTATTTCACTGCAATGTGCTTTGTTCCCTCTGTAATGTTTTCTTTATTCTGTAATGCTTTTTTGTTCATGTACAGCACTTTGAATTGTCGTTACTGAAAAGTGCTTCATAAATAAACTTGCCTTGCCTTGCCTGTAGCTGCTATCTGCCATAAACAAGCAGGGCTTGAGCGGATGGGAGGCAGATACAGAAAAACAAACACATTACTTCAAGGCCAACACTGTTCTAGAAGTAGTAGGCTTCATCTTTGAGAGAAATACAGCTAAACAGAGAGGACTGAGCCTATATTACCATCTATGTTATGAAAAACAGCGCCTTATATGGCTTTGCCCAGGAAAGAGACATGGTAAATGTTACTTACCTCAAGGGGCTTTCCTCCTGAAATAGCTCTTTTAACAGAGCCCTTCAGCAGAGACATAGGCAGAGCATAAACTTAATGAACATAAAGTTAAAGGCAGTTGTTTGTATTTCTAACGGTATGGAAAGGGTGTCGCTTGAGCTCTCAATTTATTCACTTACAGAGTAGGTTTAAAACCTGAATTTTCATGAACGTACTGTACGTGAAAAACATAAAGAAATTCGGCAGAACAGAATAATAATATTGCCCAGCAATGCTCTTTCATGCATTTTCCCATAGGAAAAGCTAACAAGATAGCAGTAAAACCACATGGTGACTCAACACAATACTCAACGCTTTAATTCAGTTCTTGTCTTTAGGTCTATTTACAAGGCTGTGAATAAGTAATCACATTAATTAGGTTTCATGCAACATATTCTATATTTTGGTGATGTATGCCACTAAACAAAAACATTATATTTTTAATTGTAAGAAAATAAATATTTTGTTTTGTTATCCAGCAGAGTAAAACTTTAATTTTAGAAAACCCTCTAGGGAATTGGTTTCCTGCATAAAATGAGTTGATACCTCTTAAATTTTATTATGAATATAGTATCAGTTGATGAATAATAAATTAAACAAATATACATTAAAATACATCATTACAAGTAACATTTTGCTGGGTGAAATTAATGATGTCTGTGGCACGTTCAATCGTTATAGTAGAGAAAACCATTTATCCTGTTAAGTTTACAATGCAAACATACTTGATCACATGACAACCAACCCTCTTCTCAGTGGAATACTATATGGTTCACCCTAGAGACCCGATGAATGTGAAAGCATGTATAGTTGATTAGCAGCCCCTGTCTCATTCGTCCTCCACAGGTTCAACGATAAAGTCAAGCACATTAAGATTCTGACCAGGGATGGAAGCTTTTACATTGCCGAGAGTCGCCTATTCAAGACTGTGCTGGTAAAGGCTTTGACTTTGTGTGTATTTTTTTTATTTTGGCCAACAGAACTCTGTAGCATAAATGGATACAATTGTTTTGACATTACTTTTGCTGCCCGTCGTGGAGATGCATGTGGTTTTAGACCATACATTTTTTTTCTTTTTTTCATCTGGTTTTACCCTTTATACTCATACTAAAAGAGAGCAGCTAAAATATGCCATTAGCAAATATGTGGTGTATTGTGCAGCAAGTGCTAGGACTAGCTCAGCTCCAGTAATAAGACTTTACATAAGGGAAATTGAATATATATATATATCTATCTATCTATCTATCTATCTATCTATCTATATATATATATATATATATATATATATATATATATATATATATATATATATATATATATATATATATATATATATATTATCAATAGTCAACATCAAGATAGGTCATATCAGATGTGCAGCATCTTTCTACCTATGTTCACATTAGTGTAAATATTACTCAGCCTCACCCCTGTACGGTGTTTTCTTCTTGTGCTTGTCGCACACAGGACTTGGTGGAATACTATAAGCAAAACTCTCTGAAAGAGGGTTTCAGCAGTCTTGACACCACTCTGCAGGTTCCCTACCGAGAACTGTCCAATGGAAACATGCCGAAGGCCATTACCAAGGTTGGCAGTGGTGAGTCTGCTTCAGAAACATCCAGGTTTCTTCCCTGACATTTGCTGCCTGACAGGTGGAAACACTACAGGCTCAGATCATATCCTGAGCCGGTTATATCTGAAAGACATTCTTAGCAAAGCGTTTGTTTTGACCTGTTTCCACGACCAGCATTTGTGGCTTATGTTATAAAAAAGATCAGATAAAAGAGAAAGACAATTTTTTTTTTTTTTTTTTTTTTTTTTTTTACTCGGGAGGCTGCAGACCTGCCAGCTGTGCAAAACAGGCACAGCCAGTACTGCTTGGTTTTCATGGTATCAGATAGAAGGGATGGCAGACACAGTTTTATGAAACAATTTGCTGAAATCTCACCCAACAAACTTAACAATTTTCTTAGATCAAAGCAGACTAAGATGTGTGTGTAAAGCTGTCTAACTTATAAAGTAGCGATTCTTTCATGAAAAGGATCCTGGCTGAACCCTTTCTGCTGTTTCCACTACACGTCCCACACGTTTGATTCTCCATCCAACCAAACCGCCAAAACTCATTTTGCAAAAACAATAACCTATTGATTAGATAAGAAGTTAAATCATTTAGTCCACTTCTATTTGAAAAAAAAGGTATGATTCAACCAGGTCTAGGTTAATTAAATTAAAAAAATGAAATTGTATGTATATGAAAAAGTGAGTGAAGCACAACGTTTCTGTAATCTGTCTGTCAGATGTCAGTGGGAAGACTAATGGTCTATGATGCTGTTCAAAAAATAGCAGCATCCGCATTTTTCTTTATGACTCCAACTATTGACTGTATAAACTGAAAACACAGGGACAGTTTTCTTTCTTTCCTGTGACTCACTGAGCTAATCTGAATCTGAGAACTGCTTCACACTTGACATGCATGGTTTTCTATTCAGGGATTAGACTGGTCACTCGATACCATTAATCTTTTTAAGATGCTATTTGCCTACTGGTAGTTTGGTTTTCTTGTTTTAACATAAAGCAACATGACCAATATGACCTCTTTAAGTTTTTTGTTTATATATGAGCCGTCATCCTTGGTATTTGATAGATTGGCCTGACACTATAGTGTTGGGGGGGGGGGGGGGGGGTTCTTACAATGCCAACACCCTCCAACATATAATTTTTACCCTAATCCTCCCTACTAAGTGTTCCTTTAAATAGATTTTATATTATCAGTCATTTCAGTGCTTCTGCTTCTAAGCTCTATACACATCCCAGTTCAAATCAAAGCACACTGAGATAGTTCTAAACCATTCCTTAAGGGACAGATTTTCTTTTAATGTGGTCCTGATAAACAATTCTTCAGGTTTCTGAAGTTTCTCAAAGTTTTTTGAAATTTAGGCTGCTTTTTTCTCTTGTTAGTAAATTACAGACCATTTACAAAGGAAATATTTTGTTGATTTGCTAAAGTAAATTAGGTTTAACTCTTAAACTATACCTATTGAAGTAGGACTGCGATAGCCCATACCTTCTTAAAATAATACCTAAGAGTACGGTTTGAAATACTGAACATAATATTTTAGCTCCAAAGAGCCATTACCTGTAAACACAACATAAAGAACATGATCAACTGAAGGTTCTTGTGTCAACCCTTTTCTGGGTTTTTTCCACCTCTTTTTTAAAGTCATGACTCAAACATACTGTTTATCTGCTGGAAATGCTTAACAAACATAGAAACAACACTTCAAAACACGTCAAGAAATCTTATTTGATTCCTATTTAATTTTATTTTAAAGTAGCTACACCTTGGAAGAAGACTGCAGGTGTTCGACCAACCTCAGTGAGCTTGCCAGATTTTCTATAACAGTGTTTAGGAACTACTAAGGAAGTAGTAGTTCCCTGCACAGGTATTATGAGGTTTCAGTGGCACAATCTAATTCAGCTCTTGATCAAAATGCAATCATTAGATTTTTTTTTTTTTACTCATCTTATATGAGACAAATCATTATTTTTTATTATATAACCACATGAAAGAAATCCATTATTTGAGGTGTGTCTCATGAAGCAGCCCATTTTGGCTGTTCCTCAATCCATTCACATGGTAGTTTTCCATTTTCTTCCACATCCTTCTGGTTTTTAAAGCATTTGAGATCATTTAACCTGAGAAGCCTAATATTTCCTGTACTACTTTATACAGTCTGTTTCCTTTTTCTAGTCAATGATTTAAAGTATGCCGTTCGATGTTTGAAAGCAGCCAGTTTAATAACCAGCTCATACAATGTTTACTGCCTTTTTTCTTAAAAAAGAGCCACCTGTTTGCTACCTGCTTGTTCGCAGATGAGCTGCTAATATTTTGAGTACAACGGTATATCCGCTATTTCCTTCATGCATGTTAATGAGAGTAAATAGCTATAAAGATGCACAGAGGAGTGAGAAGATTTAGAAAACAAGGGACTGAACTAAAAACAATGGAGGGAGCGGGAGGAATACAGACTGAGATAAATAAAAAGGAGCCGCGGCAGCTCACCAGCCTTGGCGGGGAGGTCCCAGTTAGGGCTGAGCGCCTCAGGCAACCACCAAGAGCCTGCTACTCCAAAACGTCACACTCTGAACTCTGCTTAGCTGTGAGATGGCTTCACAATCTTACTGACAGGACATGACATTTCACTTGGGCTGGCTGCAGAAACTTAAAAAAAAAAATGGTGTGACAGCCGCCTACTGACATACACCTGGGGGAAAACCCTTGGTCCAACCGAGGGACATCGACTGCTTCCACAAAACTGGGAAAAGTTTGCAAATGTGATCTAATCTAGACGAGTGGAAGACAGCTCTAGATAAACTTAAATAGAGAGGAATGTAAACAACCAGGAGCCAAGGCGAGCAGATGAGCGCTGGAACAAAGTTAAAGTTGGCCCTTTGTGTCTGTTTGGATGTAAAATTCTGCTGCATCCTCATCCCTTTGCTTCTCTTGGCAGAGTGGGTCTCGGAGCGCATCAAGCTTTAAAGCACCTCTGTAAGAGGTGCTTTTGTGTTCTGCAGCCACTCACGGCACTACGTTTTCTCATGAAACCTTGACAGAGCCGCGGCTGCCTCTGTGCTTTGCGGGATGGATTATTATTGCCTTAAGTCGTCCACCCCCGTAGACACACTAGTGTGGGCACTGTATTCTCTGTCAGGTAAACAGCGTCTGTGGAAAGATAGATGTCATGCAAAAGCAAAATAGTAAAAAAAAAGGTTTGAATCTCAAAACAAGATGCTGCATAACAAGGAAAAGAGAAAAAAAATGCACGGCTGAGAGAACATACACAAAGATTCAGAACTACGGAAAAGCTATTAGAGTTATTGATAAATGTCCTTGGAAAATCCCTGGCAAGAAGGCTTAATTAAGTCTGACTTAGTGCTTGTTATTGTCTCTGTGTTTAATGCTGGAGCCAGGAAATAATTTGCTGTGTAATGATAATTTAATGTCGGTCGGGAAAATCTTTAATGGTTGTGTTACTCATGTTACTAGGCTTCTCAGGTCTGTTTTTCTTTGGGAATGAAAATCTTAAAGCCAATCCGCCTGCAATAAAAGAGTTCTTTGAATAAGCAGAAACGTTACCAGATGCTACCAGCTTTGAGGCCTTATTTAATTTAATTCTTAAGTTGGCAGATGCACGCACTGTATCATGATTTGTATGTAGGCCACTAAGTTTAGTTTAAGGTTTCATCTGACCTGAGCACCTTCTTCCAAACGTTTGCTGTGGTCCCTTCTTGCCATTCTTCCATAAAGCTCAGACTTTTTGTTGTCCGAGCCACAGAGTCTCCCAACCTGAGTCGTGGATCTCTGCAACTCCTCCAGAGTCACCATGGGCCTCCTGGCTGCATCACTAATTAAGGCTGTCCAGATAGGTTTACGGATGTACCATACTCTATCCATTTTCATATGATGGAATGAATGGTTCTTTATGAGATGCTCAAAGCTTGGGATCTTGTTTAATAACATGACCCTGCTTTGAACTTATCCACAACTTTCCCCGTGACTTGTCTGCTGTGGTTTTGGTCCTTGGGATTCTGTTCATTCACTAAATGTCTTGTTTTATGTATTTGAAGTAGCACCAAAATGCAGAAAGGAATGTCAGATGAACAAAGTGAAGATTTACTAACATTACCAGAAAATCTACAGGGGTTATATAAGGAGAAGACGACAAGTAGCACAGGAAGAGTCACAGTCAGTGTAATGGGACAACTGAGAAACAGGCAGTCTAATGGAGGAACCAGCAAATAACAATAATAATCAGGGAGCTGATATACTGAGGGAAGAGTGGAGAATTACATTAAATGCAGGTGAGTTAATCTGGGGATTAGGAACCGGTGTGGAGGAGAGACAACAGGCAAACTGAGGGAAGGTAAATAATGAACACAAAGGAAGCTAAACTAGACACAAGCGGAAAAAGACTAACACTGATCTAAGAGAAATAAATCCAGTAGTAAAAATAACAGAACACAAAATAAACCAAGACACTAAACACAAAGGAATGAACTAAAATGGAAACACCTGAATTGTAATAGTAACAGAATATGGCAAGACCTTGTCAGACAGAAATAAAGAAAGATCAAAACCCAATTACCTGTGGATCATAACAAAAATGTTCTCTGACAAACCTCTGAGACTTTCACAGAACAGCTGGATTTATACTGAGATTGTAATTTTTTACTGCTTACTAATGTCATTATTTCAGGAATTAATTTGTTGTATTTGGATTTTATCCATTGTATCAGAGTAAAGGGGGTAAAGTACAAAAGCTGATAAAATAAATGAAAGTATGTGGTTATTACCTAAGGAAATGACAAAGATTTAAGAGCTGTGAATATTTTCTACAAGGTGGGGAAACGGCATGACAAAGATTTTATGTTTGTGATCAAGTCAGTGCCGCTGAGTTATACGCTACACCCCGTTGGTTCTGCGACGGCACCTGCATGTTTTGAAGACGCAGCAATCTTATTGGGCCCCTCTGCATGACGTGGAAAACAAAAGTTATTTGTTATCAGGAGTTTGCAGTTGTGTAATCATGACAGAATTATGACCAGTCTGTGGCTTTAGACATGTCCTTGTCAGACCTCCTTATATGACCACATTTATTTGGTTTATCCCATCTGAATTGAAGCTGAAAGATTGTTAATGCCAACTGATTGTCAAGAGTTCCTAATTATTCAGTAGTTCATAAACACTTAGCTATTACTCTTTGTTGTTTGTTGCACTGATATAATCTTGCCAAATTATTGGTCTTTCTGCCGTTTACTTGTATGTCTCTGTTTGTACCTATTCTAAACTGAATGAGATGTTTCAGGACCATTTCCAGAAAAATGCACATGCACAAAGTTTTCCTTAATATTTACTTTTTCCTCATAAAATGACAATTTTGTCTGATGGCTTCACTGTTTTGCCCATTTCTCTCGCAGCACTTCAGCAGTATTTTCTTTTTCCTTGTTTTTTTGACTTTGACAACTTTTCTGCTTTCTCTCTACTCTCCCCACCATCTCACACACCCTCTTTCTGTCAAACTTCTGTTTACTTTGCTTATGTTTTCTCTCTTTGCTCCCACTACGGACTGAACCTCCCCCGCCCTACCCACCACCCCCACCCTCTACTTCCACCTCCATTTCTTGCCATGTTTCTCTGTAGTTCCTTCTGGCGGCTGCGGCTTTGTTCCTCCCTCCTCCTCGCCTTTCTGGTCAGGTACACGTGCAGCTTTTCTGCTCTTCTTTCTCTCTTTCCTGCTGTATGCCCACGTTTGCGAGTTTATGAAACAGAACTGTCTTCATTTATTACACATCAAGTTCGAATATAAATTCATCTGAATGAATTAGAACATAACCAAAACGTTTATATGTCAGTAATTCAGTTCAAAACGTGAAGATTCAATCAACACAGAATTGCGTTTATAATTTTTTTTGTTGATAAATATAATTCACAAAAAAAACTTTCTCAGAAAGTTTAAATATAACAAAACTAATAAAAATTTTACTTTTAATGCAGAAATGTCACTGCCTATAAAACAATGAGTAAACCAACAGGCACTTATTGACACCCTTAACACAGAAGTAAAGTCTATAAAGGTAATTGCTGAAGAAAACTGACTGCTCACAGCCTGCTGTATGCAAACATATAAATGGAAAGTCGAATGTAAGATAGAGATGTGGTACAAAAGGGTGCACAAGCAACGCGCATAACTGAAGACTTGGAAGGATAATAAAAGTGAATTTAAGAATCTGGAGGAGATTCACAAGGCATGAACTGCAGCTGGAGTCTGTGCTTCAAGAGCCGCCACAAACAGAAGGATCCAGGATATTCCCTGCAGCTGTTTCCTTCCTTGTGTTGAGCCACTCCTTAACCAGAGATAACGTCAGAAGAACTTAAATTCACTCTTTGCCCAGAGTCTGGAACTTTGATCACCACATTAAATATAAAATTGACGTTCCTCTGAAAGGAAAACTTTGGACCACTGAGCCGGCGACCGGGAAAGATGGTCGCTGGTTCAGGAATGGCTTAACACGAGGAATGTAACAGTTGTGGCACCTAACCTGGATCTGTATGAGCTGGCTTCAGTTATACTTATTGCTTGTGAACTTTTTCTATCATGCTCCATCATCAATCAATCAATCAATCAATCAATCAATCAATCAATCAATCAATCAATCAATCAATCAATCAATCAATCAATCAATCAATCAATCTTATTGTCAACTACAATTTGCATTGTAATCGAAATTCCAATTAACTCTCCATTACCAAGCTTGGATACAGCACAATATGAACAGACAGCTTTTCATCTGTAAGCAATATAAATCTATGACTGTGTGTTTAATGAATTACTTTATGTAACCTTAAAGTTTTGAATTAAATCACTGAAATGAATGGAATTTTTATCGATACTATTGATGGTACTATTACTAGGATACTTCTACACATTGTCCAGTAATGTCGCTATTGTGTCATATTCCTTAGTATGAGTGCCACAAAGAGAAATCAGAACGAATCTTGAAACTTATAATTTGTTGGTCTGAATTTCTGGCAGACATAACAGTCTCATTACAAGCTGGTTGTGTTAAAGTAACTGTAAATTTGCATATAGAAATGCAATGATATACATGCACTTTTACTGTTAATTGATCTATAAAACGGTGCACAGTAAAAACAGGTAGAAATAGGCTTAAATATCTTCCATGGTGGAAACTACACAGACAAAATGAAGAAATAATCGGAGAGTGAGCAGTGGGGAAGATATTTCTCATTTTCACTTTGCTAGCATGATGTAAATGCATGGTAATACTTAAAATATTCCAGTTCCTATTTGTTTGGTGAGTACAAATGCTGCACAGGCACATATGTATTTGGTAGAGAAGAGCACCTGGCGTCGCATGTTGTGCCTTTGTGTGCACTTGGGATCTGATGCACTCCTTTCATCCAGCATATCTTCACAGCTATGTCATCTGTATTTTTACTGATAAGGCAGACAAACCTTTCCACACCTGTGTACACATGTGATGCGAGCCCTGACCTGCATGTGTAAGGAATAATCTTGTATATCCTGATAAGTGAGGATGCATAGCGTGAACTGACTTCAGGATTAACTTTTAATAAGTTCAGCACATGGCCACGATAAACCTGACCTCTGATCTTCACTATGCAGTGAGCCTCTACAAGCTGAACTGGTGAAGGTGTCTCCCCTCATACCAACTAATCTGAAGTTTCCTTTCACTTTTTATTTGCCTCGGCTTTTAGTATGACTCGAGTCAGTGAGTATAATTAGTGCCTCTATCTGACCATAATCCTTTAGATCATGCACATTTTAACTATTTAGTGATGACTCTAAAAGCAAAAAGAGTAAAGTTTGTCGGTGAGCTGTGATAGAAATAACCAGATCTTTCTGTGTCTTAGTTTTTTCTCCTAGGGTAGTGGGCATTGCAGTCGCACGTTATGACTTCAGCTCCAGAGACACGCGGGAACTCTCTCTACAGCAGGGAGACATTATCAGGATCTACACGAAGATGTCCAACGGCTGGTGGAGGGGAGAGGTTGACGGCAAGGTTAGTTTTTGCTACTTTTGATTCAAGGGGTTAGATTTAGGCTCTTTTTTTTCTTAAATTAGAGCCAAAGAAGATCATAAAAATGTTTAGACATTTTATTTTCACATTTGTATGTTTATTTTATATAATCTTATGAGTGAAAAGTGCTATTTAAAAGTAGGAGAAAAGTGTGTAGTTTTGACAGGAATGGGCTGATTCTGTATGGGATATAGGCAAAAACCTCTTCAAATCGCTACCTACACAGCTAGAGTAGGAAGTTCAGCTAGTCAGTATGAAAATTTTAGGATCATCGGATTTCATTAAAAACACTATCATTAACAACATTGATATTATGTATACGCTCTGGTTAAACTGAATAGTTGTCGCAGACCAAATGCTGACTCTATCGCTGTGAAAAGTGTTTGTCTGTTACGGATTTCTGCTGTTTTTGCTTACTTCTCACCAAACACATTTTAATATTGGTAAAACATAACTTGAGTATATAGAGAACGCAGTTCTCAGTTTATTTATTTCATTTATTAAGATGAGAAATGTACCTAACAATTCTGGCCCTTTGGGAAAAACGGATTGTTCCCGCTCAACTTAAAAACCAATTGCGCCAGCTTTGGTGGCAGCTAATGCTATCGAGCGTTTGCAGTTGCTCAAAATAGGTCTTTTAAATGTGCGTGGAGGAACTTTGGTTCACTCTTCCTTCCATTATTGGTTTAATTCAGCCACATTAAAGGGACATATGATTTTCAATGCCTTCCCTTTCACATTGAAATCATTTTCACTTATCCACTTGTAGCTTTGGCAACCTTCAGCTTGGACTACAAAATTACAGCGCAAAACAAAACCAAATTTTGACATTGGTAAGCCGGCAGTCTATGATCTTGTTTAGCAGCTATGCTGCAAATAATGTGACATAGTTGTTCGAAAAAAACCTAATGGTGAAAACTGACTGGTTTGTGCCAAAAAGAACAAAGATATCTACACAGCACCTGGAGAGACTAAATGCACCTTTTCTGCACTCCTAGAGACAAGTACATAACGAAATGTATTTAAGGGCTAGAAAAGTGGAATTTGCATGATATGTCCCCTTTAAGGGTTTTTGTAGAATAAACAACCTACTTAAGGGCATGCCACATGATGAAAGTTCAACCAGGCCATTTCAAGGTGTTCACCTTGTGTGTTTTCAGCCATTTCAGCCATTCAGAGATGAACTTGCTGGTGTGCTTCAGATCATTGTCCTGCTGCATAAACCCATGTGTTCTTGGGCTTCAGTTCACAAGTTGATGGTCAGACATGCATTCCCTGCACGATTTTCTGCTTGATAATAAATGTATGCTTCCGTCAGTTACGGCAAGTTGTCCAGTTACTGAAAAAGCAAAGCAGCCCCAGCATATCCATACATTACCCTTACCAAGTCTGAACATCCAAAACCTCTATAAACAGTAAAAATAGGGAAACCACTAATTTTTAAAAAAGTAGTATTTTGGCATTATGGTGCTTGGAACACTTTCTTCCAAACACTAGCCGCCCAAGGAAATTTCTTTTCCGGATATTTCAGGTTGGTTAGCGCTTGCACTTATGTAGCCCACAGTTTTTTTTATATTGTAGTCTATATGTCATGTCTAAACTTAGATGAAACAAAAATGTTGAAACTCCATCGTTGTTAGCTCATAGATATCGGTACACGTCTTTACATATGCGTTTTCACCTTTAATTTTTCTGACACATTTTCCTGCTGCGTTGATTGACAAAATCTTTCGACAACATATAGCGTTACGTTTCCAAATACGTTTACTAGTTTGAATGACAGTTTGTTTTGATCTCTAAATATTGCCTTCAGCTACGCTATGTTCATACAACGTTCAGTTAGGAGAAATTGCTGTTAGCTCCTAGAGTTAATGTCTATACAATCATTTTGGTGTCAGTGAGATCCATCAGTCAGTCATGTCTAACCACAGCAATTCAGAGTGTTGATGACTAAATGACAGTCATGACGGGCCAATGATGTCACAGAGGTTATTTATTTCAACACGGTTTATGGTTACGGTTCCAGCGGGCTGTAATTACTGCATTTGGGCTTTTAGACTTTTACAAATTTCAGTCCATTGTCGGTTGCTTCTCATTAACACCCTCATTCAGGTTGTCCAGTAAATCATCTGATCACCTTCAATGCCTAATGAATATCTATCCTGATCTGGGAATGTCTGGACAGTGCTAATGTGTCTCAGATGTAGTCTGGGATTTTTGTATCTGCATCAGGTGGATCACCACCGAACCTACGTGACTCCCCGCAAGCAATAACCGTGTTTTCCTGTGACCTGAGATTTAGTTCATGAACAGGTGTTTTTTGTTAAGTTTCTAAAATATTTTCTTTGCAGAAACAACTTTACTCCTGGGAGGGCTTTAGGTTGTATTAAACAACAATTAACTAAAGTCTAATTGTCGATGTGCCTCAACCCACAGAATATGTAAAGATTCTGTGATGTTTTTTAAATATCTGAGCTGCTGCCTGATTGTTTTACTGTTCTGCTGTTTCTCAGGTGGGCTGGTTTCCCTCAACTTATGTGGACGAAGAAGACTAACTGCACTCAGCCATGAGTGAAAGATGGCGACGTGCAATGACTGCCACCCTCAGTACCTTTACTCAGATCTCTCTGATAAAACCGGGACATGAGACGAAGAAGTGGTACTACCCTTTAAACCTTCTCCTGGTTGCTGACAGACTCTAACATGAGGGGGAGGAGGTTGGCAAAACAGAGATTCCAGAGGTGTCATGCAGCATTGTGGTTCTGTCTGCCCTCTCTGTTCCCTCTCACCTTCTCTTATTATTGATCACTGCTTTGGGTGGGGTAAGCCTGCCTTTGCTGTCATCATGTTTCAACACCTGGAAAGCTCAGTCGTGGAGCCGTAGCGCAGATCCTGCTGACAGTGCGCCGCCCAGGTACCGCTATCAAGGATAACTTAAGGCGCTGAGGAGCTTGGACCGTGGCAGGAACACTGAAGTCCTCTCAGCTTCTCTTTTCATTTGCGTTTTTTTTATTTCCCTCTTCCAAACTGAAGAACTGAACAGATATTAACTTTGATTCATTCCAATTCCCGACTCTTTGAGGACTGCTTTTTGAAAAGAATCTAAAAAACTTTGATGGAAAAAGTTTGATGGACTCAGCCTGACTTAGAGAGGATGGAGGAATGTTTGGAAAAAGCTCACAAAATGGACAAAAATCTTCCACACATGAGGCTATGGGTCCGAATTTCAGTTCCGTTAACATTTTTTTGTTCTTGATTTGAGTCGTCACCATAACTTGCCCTTAACGGTTCACACCCAAGCAGCTTGTTTTTAATTATGTGTAGCTTTACGTAATGTTTATTGAGTCAATGACACATTCACACACCAGTAATGTCCATTGTCGCTATTTTCAGGAACAGAGTTTCAAATCTTCCCCAAGGACAGTTTGCACATGCTGAAGGATTAGGACCCAACTCTTACAGTCTACTTCACCTCTCATGTGATAACATGGTGTTTTAAAAAAAATCAATTTATTAAGGAGAGCACAAATGCAATGAAAGGTAAAAGAAGGCCAAATAAGTGGTTGTTATAATTAGTGGTACAAACGTATACCTGACTGTGAGCATTCGCTGTGGAAACCAGAGTCCTTTGCATTCCAAAGATTTTAATGTTTACCTCAACCTTTTTCACTTTGAAAATGAGTGATTCAAGGGTGATGTAACAGCTGTTCACTGTAGAGCAAAGTAGCACAAGGGCGTCGAAGTGATGAGTTTTCCTTCAAACGCCAAGACCCCGCTAACCATGTGTGTGACATCAATATTTAATAAAAGCTTTCAATTCAAATTGTGCTTTTTGAAATTTTATTGGCAATTCTTTTCTCTTTTTAAGACAAATGTGTTATTGCATTAACGATGCAGTTGCATCACAAATCGCGGCTGTGTTAGACACGGTTGTGGGGGAGCGCTAGACAACTGGCGGTTCTCGAGTATCGCTAAACAAGCAGAAGAGACAGACACCTGAGAGCAATTATGCTGCATGGAAGATGGTGCTGCAAAGTTTTGTTTGCTTTCTAATTTCTGGAAACTAAATTGGTGAGAGGCATGCTTCTCATTCTTTTAGTGAAATACATTTTTAAAAGATGGAAACCAGTGCATCTTGATAAATTACAATACCAGCAGAGAACTGTTTAAATAATTACATTTTAAAACAGAAATGTATATATTAAACTGATTCATTACTCAGTATTAATACTAAGACCCAGGACATATTTTAATACTTAAATATTGTGTCATGGCCTACACAATCCCGGGGAAGATGGCCGATCTGACACTTGTCCAGCAGACAGTTGTTGACCTCCGCCACAAGGAGGTTACGCCACAAAAGGTCATCCCTAAAGAAGCTGGCTGTTCACAGCGTGCTGTATTTAATCACATCAATGGAAAGTTGGGTTTAGGAAAGAAATGTGTCTGAAAAGGTTACACAAGCAACTGGGATAACTGCAGCCTTAGAAGATTGTGAAGCGAAGCATTTTTCAGAGTTTGGGAGAGATTGACAAGAAACTAAGTGACAATATTTGGTTTTATGACCACGGTATCACTATGCCAGCCAAATGATGTAACTCAACCCACAGGGTAATGTCAAGAGGAAGATAAGACAACAGACATAGTCATGAAGTTGAGAGGAAGAACAGGATTTAAGCCACCTGGGCTTCCTTAATTAACATCCATCCAAAGTTACAGCATGATTGGCTCCATGCCATGCAGCACTGGTGGAATTCATGCAAAGGAGCCCCACCAATTATGTTATGCCTGAATTGTACAGTTCATGAACATTCTTCTCATCTCTGTGCTAAACATCTGTTTGATAGGTCGTATATTCTATTTTTAACTCTCTAAGAAACAGATTTGAAGTTTTCAGTTGATGTACACAAAAATCATCGAACTGAACATGAATAAGAATCCCTTGAAATATATAATTCTGTCTATTGAACTGAAATTAATTAACTTTCCGATAATGTTATTTATTTAGACACACCCTGCACAGAGATGTGTAATGATTTAGGTTTTTGTTTGTTTGTTTTGGACTTTTCCAGATTCAGCTCCGTCACCTCTCAGCCACAGAAACCCTCCAATTAGCTCAGTCCACTCCTCAGTCATCAGCCCAGACCAGCTCCACCTGTTGCCACTAATCAGTTCCTACTCTGCTCACCTGTTCCCCAGCCTTCATATACCTGCCTCACTCACCCATTCACAGCCAGACTTGCTCATGTTGTCATGCACTGCTAGTGCGCTGCGAGCCCCACCTGCATCTGGTCAAGTCTGGTTTTGTTTTTCCTGCCTCATCTACCACAACTCAACCTCTAACTCTATATCTGGTTGGAATATTGGCTTCTTTGAGCACTATTCATTACAAGATGAACATTATTATTGTCTGGACCACAGATTTATGGTTGTTTAACTACAGAAATACAATATAAAAAAAAAAAAAACATACTTCTTCATCCATGTCTGGATGGTGTTGCAGAATCTTCATGAAGACTACCAGAGCTGCCAGATCAAAGCAGCCCTAGTAAACTACTGGTCTCTCCTCTCTCCTCCTTCTATAAAATATAAATAAACCAAGTCTTTGATAAAATATATAATCTTTTGGAAGATATTTTAATTCACTGAGCAGCACTTGTATGCAACAGTTGCTTCAGTGGTTGACTCTGACCAACTCCATATTAACAATATCAAAACAGCCGGTGACTGAGCTAGTTTTTCCAAATTATTTCACTGTTGATACCAAATCGTTGTAAACCAATGTTAGATAAAAATACTAAAATAAGTTCTAGTTAATTCACAATATAAGTCATGTTTTATTTAAACTGGTGTTTCTTGAAAATAATTCTAAATGATGAACAATTTTACAAATTCTAATACTCGAGATTTAAGTTACATAATTAATAGTAAATCGTTTTTATTATTTTTCTAAATGGAGTCAATCTGAATGTGTTTAAAAAAAACCTTTAAAAAAAACTGACAAACATAGTACCTATTTAGTCAATCAAGGTCCAAACACTGACTGAGATTTTCACCAAGCTGATTTTATTTTGAAACATATCTGTGCAGAACGATAATTCCTAAGAAAATTATCATCTAGATGAATAACGTGTTTTCATAGTGTTTAAATCTTTCATGCTTCATTACCTAGTCACCTTGTTCTTAGTTGAAGGAAGCTGCATATTATTGCACATGGTTCACACATTTGCAGACTCGTACATTTTTGGATCCAAACATACAATCAGTGTACACTCTTTAGCACCGTTGTCTACTACTTTCCAGTCACTGAAGGTTGCCAGTATTGGTGTTCTTGTAATGTTAGCTGTCCCTCAGGCGTACAATTCCCTTTGCTTCTCTGCTACCTTCCTAATGACCAAACGCTGCAGAGGGAGGGCTCTGCTGTGCTAGAACAGTAAAACCTGCCATCACAAAGAGGCAGAACAGCTCATCTAATACTTCCTATATCTCTCTTTTTTTCACAAAATCTCCCCGTTCCAGTCTTAGGCAAAGTAGATAAAAGACTGTAACAGAGATGTTTGAGAGCAGCCAGAGAGTATAGGTTTGCATGGAGAATGTTCATGAGTATAGGTGTTAGTGCTCAGGTATGCAAGTGCATGCGAGCGAGGTAAAAGCCAAGGAGAGAAAGGTGGACCTGCATCCTCTTCATCTGTTTAAATGATCTTTTCTTTGCATCAGTCTCTGCCAGTCATCCTCCTGGATCTCTGTACGGAGGTTAAACAGGGATTTAGCCCAAACTGAAGCTGCCCTTACAGTAAATACTCTCAATCCCTCTCCAAAGAGCTTGGCTCTGCAAAAGACTTTATCTTTCATATTTATATTCTGCTGCTGACTTGTGACCATCAGCCATTCTGCTAAATCCTGAAAGCACATTGTGTCTGAAAAATCAAAAATTTCAACTTGATATGGTTTGCATTAATTATGTTGCTTCAACGTTGGTATCATCACAGTCAGAAAATATGAATGTATGCTGTAATGTATTTAATTAATGACACACAAGTACTTAAACTTCTTCATGTTAGAAACTCAAACTTCAGTGTATTTTGTTGTAGTTAGGTATGATGGCGAGACCCAAGCTAGGAAGGAAATGTAATGTGGAAGTAAAATTATGCTTTTCCTGACATTTTACAGATACAAGAAATGTACAAGAATATCAATAGAACCCAATTTTGTTGCAGACAACATCTGTGAGATTTTGGGTTGTGTCCCAACAAGCTTTCCACATCTGGAGAAAAAACATTTATTTCCATAAAAAAAAATACTTTCTTAATCCGAAATGGAAATTCAATGTTGGTATAACTCATGTAAATATTGATTTTTATGAACGCTGAAGTCCGTGCACGTTGGAGGTAACTGGCTGCGTCCTGGAAACCATAGCAACGTGACGTGACTGCTCACGTCTTTCTGAGACGCACTGAAATCTTCGGAGAAATTAATAAAGGAAGGTTGTCTACCTTCCCTGAATGAAGCTTATAATATATTATGCATACTTTTCGCTAGAGACGTCATCAAAATGCATACAACTGTAGATGTTTTGGTTAAATGTTGTACCAAAAACTCTGTGAAGTAGGTAGGAAACATCACTTCCTCACATCTTTCTGAGAAAATCTTTGGCGAAACTAATAAAGGAAAGGTTATCTACCTTCCCTGAACAAAGATTATGAAAATAATATCCATACTTCTTTCTAGAAATTTAATCAAAATGCATATAAATGCAGTTGTTTTGCTTAAATGTTTACTTTTCCATGCCATGTTCTTTTTTTCGTTGGGGAAAACTTGATAGTCACATGACCTGGTTGCAAGCCAGTGTAAATGAATAGGCCAAATAAAGTGTAAGCCTCACACTTATTGAAGAGCCAAATTGTGACAATATGTTCATTTATTGAGATGTACCTGTACGCAGATGTCGTTATTACTATCTGAACTAATGATTCATGGTATCCAGATGACAGGAGTGGGGGAGAGAAGGTTAGAAGCAACAATTCTTCTTCATCCTTGTCTGGTAGGTGTTGCTGAATCTTCATCAGGACTCCAACAGAGCTGCCCCGCAATTAAGATCTTCCAGATCAAAGCAGCCTAAATGAGCTAATCCTCAGAGAACTGCTGGTCTGTGCTCCTCTATCTCCTTATTTCCCCTTCAGTCTCTCGCTCAGCGCTGTTACTTCCTCTTGACTCATGGCAGCGTGTACTGCCTGGGCTTTGATGCTTGCCAGCAGAGGGTTGTCCCAATAGAAAATGTTGTACAAACAGAAATTAATGGGTTTCATTCCTTCATATGCTTAATCCCAATTTACCGAAGCCAGGCAGCATATTTTCATAGCTCTTCATATGTAATCAGAGATCAAGCATCTGGAGGCACTTAATGTGAGGCTCACATATGGTGAAGCTTGAAGAAGCAGCACAGACCGATGAGTGTTCTTCCAGCAGCCAGGCATTTACGACACTGTTTGGTGTTAATTTAACCAAGGCTGCATTTAAAGCATATGGTGAATTAAGCCTCTTTTGACGGTGGTGAGTTGGAACCAGCAATGGCGTCAAAGCGAGTCACAGCTCCGAGGTCAGTAGTTGTTCAAAGGAGCGTGACGCTGCCCGCTGCTTAGCAGGTCTGTCATTATCAGAGGAAAGCAGAGCGTCTACCCGTGGCTCCTGGGAGCAGCTTTAACAAGGTGGCACTGCTTGTCCTCTTTGGCAGGGGGCTGTCTTCCTCCCAACCCACCTGTTCGGGCTCTCTTTCCAAATGTCCCTATCCTCCAGCTCTGCCAAACAGGCATGTTCATGCTTGCTGCTGCCACTTTCCTTTAGGGAACCTTTCCTTCATGGCAGCCTTTTGTGGTAAAGACATCTTTTATGCCCACTGTGATAAGATTCTCTTTGTTACTTGTGCGCCTGTTATCTGGCTTTAAAATGTTTCTGCTTAGCATGTCAGTCAAGCTATATGTCGCTTTGTTTCCCGTGGTTTAGGATCTGGTGCCACTATCGTCAGTCCCTGTTGTAAAACAAATACCTCATAATAAAGAAGGATAGGACAAAATAGACTGATTAGGCAATGAAATTATTAGATTTTTCATAAATGTTTCTATGCGAAGAGCTGCCAATACAAACAGGGGCTTATGCTACATCTTGCTAAATTTGCCAGATATTTGTGATCTAATGGAAGCAAACAAACAAATGATAGAATAACTTTTAACTGCAACCAAACGGTATTCAAGCAGCTTACTCTGTCATCTTAACAAAGTATCCAAAATAGCATGGTATGTTAACACTTACTAAATTGATGTTTTGTGTTGTATTCACCTTTCATCTATTTCCAAACTCTGGATTACATGTGACAATTTCTAGAGCCATCAAACAACATATTTGATTGTCTGTTGGCTTCAGAAAGGTGTGGACCAAAAGTAGCAAATGAAATAGAGATTTGCTCTTATTTTACGTAGAGTTAAAACCTGATGTTTATATACGCTGCACACAAAAATGCATCCAGCAGTAAATCAGACAAGACCATTACTGCTTTTTGATCAGTTAAGATTTCCCAAAGTTTTTATGTATTAAAATTCAGACCATTACATATATATTCTATTATTTTATGGAAGAATTGGCATTTAAACTGTATAAGCTGCGCCAAATTATTTGGCTATCCTTTCGCAAACTTCTCACAAACCTTTGAGTCAGGTCTGTAAGCCACCTTGCTCACGCACACCTTTTCAGCTACGTCCACAAATTCCCTATGAAATTGAGTTCAGGACTTTGTGATGGCCATTCTAGACATTGACTTGGCTGCCATTAAGCCACTTTCTAATGAAGATGGTAGCATACTGAGGGTCATTATCCCTTTGGAAGACCCACTTTTACCCACACTGTACTTACCTGGTGATGTAATGAGATCCAGCTTCAGTATTTCCACATAGTTCTGTCCCCATGATGCCATCTGTTTTGTGAAGTGTACTAGTCTTTCTTACAGCAAACAAAATGGTGCCCCCTATAGCAAACAGGCTTAAATCGGAGGCAACCGGACTTTCGTAAGTCAAAGGTCCGGTTGCCTCCGATTTAAGTCTTTTTGCTGTCACGATAACTGAGAATTTGTACAGGCATGCCCCCCTATAATTCACAGTTGGGATGGTGTTTTTAGACTTGAACATTTTCCTCTATTGAGTTTGCTGTATAACCGATGGTTTGTTGGTTCGAACCCCTGCTCCAACCGTCTGAGTCGTTGTGTCCTTGGGTAAGGCACTTCACCAGCATTGCCTGCTGGTGGTGGTCAGAAGCCCCAGTGATGCCGATTGTATGGCAGCTTCGCTTGGATGGAGCGTCCTCGGGAATCACTTTTTAGAAGCAGGGGATACTGTGGGTCCTGCATGGGTGAGCCGAGGTCTCCAGACAAGCTGGCCGTAGCTTGTCTGGAGACCTCGTAGCGGTAAAAACTCCTTCCTTGAGTGAGCAGACAGGGAATATGTGGTCCAGGCTTGGGTCAAAAACCATACAGGCTGATATAAGCAGAGGTAACCAGAAAGGAGCGAGCAACAGGCTTGGTCAAAAGGCAGGCCCGAGGTCTGAGATCCAAAAAGCTAAGGTCAAAAGAGAATCCGACAAGGGTGATGCAAAAAGACAACTGTTAGGGATTATGAGATACAGAGACTGGACTGAGAAAGTCGGTTACCATGGAAATTACAGATAGACAACAGACTCTGGAGGCGCAGAGTCTGACATACATGAATTGGACAGGATGACTGATGTGTCAGCTAGGACTCGTCTGCATTATAGTATGATGAACGGAACGCTGATATCATACTGTACACGCCCCTGAATGGGTGTACACAATTGATCCTACCTAATGTCTGTGTGAGGAAACGAAAGGGGCTCTCTGGTGTCCGTAAATCTACCCGTCGCGTTGTTGTGTATGAGAGCCCAGTACTGAAGCTGTAAACATCCCTCTACCTTTTAGATTAAATATGGTAAAATATAGTTCCAGTTTCAAGAGTATTTTTATTACTTCAGAAGTCTACAATGGATACACCACATTGTTCAGCAAAAGAACCTGGGGTGACCACAGCAAGGTCAATTATTTTACACAAAAAACCGGCACTGGTCATAAACTGGTTGTCAAACAGGTATTGCTGGATGGTTTACTCACACTTGGGGTTTCAAGGATCTGGCAGCTACACACTGGGCGAGGCAGGTATGCAGCAACACTGCTTAGAGTATTTGCAGGTGTAACTGCTCAGACCTTGTCAGAGCAGAGCTGAGCAAGCAGAGAATGACGTCACAATCACTGCAGACAGAATCAGACAAACAGGATATGAACACAAATTCTAAAATTGGAGTTATATCATACCAAAGGACATGCCACCAACAGTCATTGCCTTTGTCTCTGGGTCAATTTCCAAATTTTAATCTGGCTTTTATGTTGCTTTTGAAGCAATTACTACTTCTTTGCTGAATGGCATTTCAGTTGATGCCATTATGGGATTATTTCACTTTGGATACTGATTTTCTCTTACCAGCTTCAGACAGCTTTTGCACAAGATTTTTTGATTTGTGTCTGCAGTTGATGATACGCACACCCCTTACCCAAGAAATGTGCATATCATCAACAATCCCCCATCCCAGATATCTCTTCGACATTCCTATCTCTTCTTGTTCCAGACCGCTGCAGCCAGGCTTTTGATAGGAACTAACAGAAGGGCACACATCACACTGATTTTATCCTGTCTGCATTAGCTACCTGTCAAATTTAGCATTGATTTTAAAATTTTTGTTTTACTTACAGTTTTTACTGGATAGGGCCCCTAATTAGTCACCATAATGTTGATTCCTTATTCTTTCGGCCACACTCTTCATTTATTGGCCTAGATCCTCCTGAAGGTCCCACAGCTAGATACAGTTTAAAATTCGGGGTGACCTGTCCTTTCAGGACAGTTAAATGTTAGTTAAATTTTCTACTTATTGTTTTATTTGCTGTTCCTATTTTCTTTGATTTATATTTAAGCTCATAGCTATTTTACCTGCACTCTGTGAGGCACTTTGGTATCTGTGAAGGAAATTACTTACTCGCGTTTCACACCAAAACACACTCATCTCTGGGACACAGAAAATGTCATTCCTGAATGACATGAGGGCTGGACATTATGATGCTTTATAATTGTTTGAAATGATCAACAAGGCACCTTCAGGCATCTGGAAATTGTATCGAAGGTTACAGCAGACATCTGGAGGTGCACAATTATTATCCAGTTATCTTGATAAAAAAATGTCAAACTGCAGATAATCAGACAACCTGGCAACAGTGTTAACTTGTCTATAAACAACTGTCGTCAGCATAGAGATGAGGAAATGCATCAAAATTCTGATTCAATTCAATTTTATTTATATAGCGCCAATTCATGAAACATGTCATCTCAAGGCACTTTACAAAGTTAAGTTCAATCATGTTATACAGATTGGGTCAGATTATACAGATTGGTCAAAAATGTTCCTATATAAGGAAACCAGTTGATTGCATCAAAGTCCCGACAAGCTTCATTCACTCCTGGAGAAGCGTAGAGCCACAGGGAGAGTCGTCTGCATTGTCCATGGCTTTGCAGCAATCCCTCATACTGAGCAAGCATGAAGCGACACATTCACATTGTTAATGTAAATCACAAAAAAGGGTTGGGTCTAGAACACAGCTTAGTGGGAATAAAAAGACTAAAAATAGTTAACACTCAACCGTAAAACCTGTAGAGTAGCTGTCTTTTTTTAAAATCTGGGCCTTTGAAGTCTGAATTTGACTAATCACCAGAAATAGCAGGCAAGTAGACTACTGGTGAAAGTGATGTAATGACTGCGTTAAGTTGTAACAATCTCAAGAAGCTCAAAAGATAAAGCAAAAGTGTTTTAATTGCAAAATGAGATGATCAGATGAGTGCAGAACTCTTCAGTGGTGTTTAGATAGTCCTACAATCTTAGAGCTGCAAAGGCTTTCCAAAACCCCATGAATGTAATTTATCACTGTCATTTACTGTATTTAGATGATTAAGTGCAAACCTTCCATAGTTGTGCTTACACTGTAACAAATTCACATTCTCCAGGTGTGTTATTTCTGGTTTCTAAGCCAGAGGTAATCATGATGTAATCTCTAACAACCAACCCGAAAAACAGCTCCCCTCCCAGCAAGCACAGAAATAGGGGGGATAAAGAAGTGTTTTCCAAAGCCAGATACTCTGGAACAGACTGTGAATGGCATATTTTATTTATGAACCATGTCACTGTGATGTATAAATATTTTTCCCACAGGGTGTTAGAGGCTCGCTGTGCCCAAATCAGCTAGGACCGATTTGCAATTTAGTTGTAGCCATATAATCAAAAAGTGCTGGATTTGGCATTGAGGAAAACACTAAAGAAGAGACCTGTAATCGTCTCTGAGAATAAATAGGATTACCATCTGGGTCTGGACAATTAATTACTGCCTATAGATTTTGTTAAAATTAGGAAAAATCAGTTTAGGTTTTCTGATATTACAAGGAAGATAAGGTATTTCCCAAGACCTCCATCTGGTTTCATATAGTTAAATCTTCCTGGTTAAAGTAATTTATGTTTTTTTTTTTTTTTTTACACATACTCTAGCAAAATATTTGCAGATTTAGAAGATTTAAACATACAGTTTTAACAATCCCCTTCCTTCCTGCGGTAAATGAATGAAAACAGAGCAGCATTATAGCTCTCTTGAATGGTCTACTGCAAGAACTGAGTAATTGGGAGAGAAGCAAAAATCATTTCAATCATGCTATAGAAGAGGCAGCTTAACTCTGTCTTTGTTCTGTCTATTGATTCTGGTGTAGTCAGGGCTCTGTGTGCCAAGCCGGCGAACCACCCACCAGCTGTCCTTGCAATGTCAGAGATGTGAATAGCAGTTTGATAAAGCCCCATATGGCATGCTGCTCCAACCTTTCCATGAGTGCCATTTCTTTCTTTTGTGTTGTTGCACAAATAGGGTCAAAATACTTTCTAAAGCTGTAACTGAACAATATCAATTTGAAAGGAGAGGTCGGATGGTCTTATGAAAGTAATGTGGAATTTCTCATGCAGGGAGGGTTGGCATCACAAAGTGCGTTCAATGACAGATTTTTGAAAAAAACCTAAATTCCAAATTTGAAAAGACTATTCACTAATGATGCTACCTTTGACTAAACATATCATTTTTGATAAAAGTATTTCTGAGACCTCTAACTTTTAATATTTCTACTCTCCTCAAAAACCTGCTATTTCACGCAAATACTGCATGTTGCTAAATATGTTTTAAAAATCTTTTTATATATAATGCAAATTACCATTTTTTAGCTTTTTAGTTATGTAAATTACATAAACTGAAAAGTCGAATGCATCATTTGTGATGCATAAAACAAAAATTGAAAAACCCCAGGTGATTGAATTATTTATTGAATCAGGCTTCAAAGCGTTAACTAGTAAGATCGATGTTCTTTGACAGTTATAATGAGGACAATGTGACTGTCAATAGTCTGCCTTAAATCTATTCAAAGTGATTCTATTTACCATATAACGGCACTATATTAAAGATTTGGCAAATCGATTGGGAAATTGTTTTAAAGTGCAATACTGTGCTTACACACAGTATCAATTGTACAGAACATTTGAATTCAAAACATATTTTCTAAATTATAACCATTAAAAATTGGCTTACAATAAAACCTACATAGCAAACAGATGTGGAGATGGACGGAACAATTTCAACTTTCAATCAATACAATTGCCTTTCAGACATTGAAAATTTTGATTTGTTTATTTTGTATGTCAAAGATACCTGAACAAAATAAATTTAAACAAGGAACAATCAGCCAGTAATTGAATAATTTTCAGCTTGACCAGCCCTGACCAGTGAAACTCAAACCACTCCGAAACATAAAATGCCCAACTGTGTCCAGTTAGTCAGTGTCCCTACCACAACACTCTTCCTTACTGAGTTAACAACACTAAAATTTTGTTATTTTAAGCTTCAGTCAGGTGATCACAATAAATGAATTGCGCAATGGATATGCGCATGTGCTGGTCAATCCAGTTAAAAAACTTTGGCTACCAAAAAAATCATGGTGTCATTGTAATTTGTGTGGAGTTCAGACAGGTTCACAGACATTGGATTTAAGGCCTTAAGTGTTAATATACATGCCGTGCAATAAACGCCATGTTCAATTGCTCTAATGGAATTCATTGGCTTGAACGGTGGTGGAAAAAACACGATTGCAAGGCTCCACCGAGTTCACCCACAGACAGAATGAAGAAATGTGGTTTAAACCTCCGTTCACCCGTCACAATTTCCTGACAGAAAAGAAAGATACTGACGGTCTAAAGAATCATAGTTCTCCTTGTTGCTTTCCGTGATCTTTGAATGTTGTTTGGCAGCCAAAAATAAAACACCTTACCCATTTATACCGTGCGGCCCGAGATCTGCAACTCGCTTATTCAAGTCAGTGAGTGAAGAAAAAAAGGTGTAAGAGGCAATTGCAAGGTTAGTATGTTTATTCATACAAGGTATTGGACTTTAGCCGATAACAGAAAAGCTGAACAGAGTTCAGCATAGATGCTCTGTTTTGTTTATGGTGTGAGAAGCTAGATTTGGAAATCAAGAACTACATTGTTGCTGTTTTTGCCAGGTCTCCCTTGGAAAATAGATTTCTGATCTTAATGCAACTTTCTGGTTAAATAAATGTGTAATAATTCTTGAGGAAAAACAAAATCCATTTTTTTTGCATTTACCAAGGAGTATTATACATGAGACAATGTCAACATGTCCTCCATGTATTTGGTACCAAGCTACTGCTAATAACTGATCTCACAATGGAGAAATTAACTTCTGCATCTTAACCCATCCCCTTGGGGAGCAGTGGGCTGCCACTATGCGGCACCTGGGGAGCAATCTGGGGTTAAGGGTCTTGCTCAGGGACCCAGAGTGCAGGCTGTGGGGATCGAACCGGGTACTTGCAACCTTCTCAGAGCACAAGCGCACTGCTCTAACCACTAGGCCACCACTCCCTAGTGGTTAGAGCTACTGTAATAGCTGTGGTCATTATGTGAAAGGATTTTTGGCACTGTTGCCAAGTCCGCTTATTATAAGCAACTTTGGGCTTGTTTTTTTTCTAAAGTGGCTTGTAAATTCTGCGGAGTAAAATTTTTTTGGGCTCGTTTCTGAACGTGCAAGCACTTATTTGGGCTCTAATATAAGCGACTATAAACAGGAGTTAAAAAGAGACACACTTGCACTGCTTCGCTAAGGACAAGAATGAACCGGCTGATATCATTCCGCTCCTCCTCGCACACATATACTCCCTGAGAGGGAGACAAGATGAACCAACGAGCCGTCTCCACCGGAGGACAGAGTAGTTGATGGGCTACACTGCCATTTCTAACATAACTCCAAAATAAAGTTCTCTATTATATTGGATTAACTTACCTGTTCAGCAGAAAGCCTGCAACCTCCGCATCCCCTTTGATTCCCCGCTCCCTTGTGAATTCTCTCCACTCCACTCTCCCAGTTATTACTACTTTTTCTTTTTCTTGGTTTTCTCTTGCTTCTTGCTGGGCAAAGAGTATGGATGGTCCTCCATCTTAACAGAAAACAGCAAATAGAATGATCCACGGTAGTCTTTGCTTGTTTACACTCTACCTCCACCGACAGCACATCCTCAGATAGAAGACAGATAGGAAAAATGCATATGGCTGACAAGTTTGTCCCCTTTTGCAATGGAACAACATTTCCATATCATAGATTTTTTTTTTACAAGAAAATTTTAACATCGGTTTTAAAAGAGGTCTACATGGGGCTCATACATATTATTTAAGTAAAGTGAATTATACATCTTAGATAATTGAAGTGTGGGTTATATGATGCAATGTGAAAATGTTTTGTCCTAGAGTGAGTGCAAATCATGCTCTGGTACAAGTTGTGGGGTTAAAAAGGACAAAAACTGGACCTTTTTAAGAGAATGGGAGTGAATAATGAGTTCATCTGCACAAAGTATTTTCAAACTGTCTCCCTATTCTCAGAGTTCTGTAAAATGCTTTTAATTTCTTCGCATGTGAACATTGTGCAACAGTATGTAACTTCTTCCCCAACTTAATGCCTGCGTTCGCAAAGAAACTTTCTGAGCAAACAAACTGACAAGCAAACAAAATAAATAAAGAAACTTTCATTTTCAGGCAGCGCAGACTCTTTGAGAACAGCGCGAACAGAAAGAAAGTCTTTCTAACAACTGCACCTCTCCATATGGAACCAGCTTTATTTCTTGTCTTTCAGCAACAGTTGAACCAAGAGGAAAAGTTTTCTCGGTGACAGGGTCATGGACAACTTCTTGTTGCATGAGAAATGAGAAATGCGAGGACCTGCAGCTGCCTAACTCGAGTTTATGAGCGGTAAATGTAGATAAACATCCAGCTATTCATGACTTAAATACAGGCTTTTGTTTTCTTTTCGGTCCCTTGATTTTTACCAGCCGTTGGAGGAATTTTTTGAAGGAGGGCTTCTGTCCCTATTTTAAGCATGAAAATCATTAATGTTTAAATTCACAGGAAAATGAGCAAAGTATGGAAATTTGATACGCTGACACTAATTACACAAGCATTACAATAGTACTATTTACAGTGCTGAATGATGGAAAAGTTTAGCTTCTGTCCCAGAAGAGCTCTGAGGTCTGCTGCTGGGCATCTTCACCCAGGCTGAATATTGATATTGATTTGCAAATGAGCTGAGTGCTCCAGTCATGTTGCTGAGCCTCCTCTTTCCCAGACACTGAATACCCCTGAATGTCTTCTGTTACGTAACTCTGTGCTGGTGCCACCAGCGCTGACGGCGGCAGAACACAAGGACTGCCTGTGTCTAAAAGTGTCCTCCTGATACCCCCTCCTGGGTCTCAGATGTGAAAAGAGGAAGGACAAGGAACCGATGCGACGCAAATCAGTGGGGAATGTACGTGGTAAACAGAATCTGGTCTTTTTTTAGGGCTTTGAATGTAACCCTTTTGGAAAAAGCCGCTTGCTGCATCTGGAAAAATGATCAAGCACAAGAATAATTTTCGGTGCTGGTAAAAGACTTCTTTTGAGCAAAATGATAAAAGCATTTAAGTAAGAGAGCCCCCATCTCATGATAGGTCAGTAGCAATAAACAAAAAAGCACAAGGAATATTTTCTTAATATGTTGATGGAGGGGCACAAGTTTAAAACCTACTTGATTAACTTATAACTGGCTTGATATGAGGTCATATGTTTTCTGAGACCAAACGTGTGACTGAAGATAGCAGAAACATCAGTTTGCATTAGTTTCTGTGAATTATCTCTGTTGTTTGGGATACAGTATAAAAATGACGGATCATTAAAAGTTTAAAAATGTGGCCAATTTGATGCAAACTATATGCATACTGTATTCTCACACCTGCAGATAGATACTGGAGAGCGTCATTGTTCCAGCAGCTTGTGACCTGTAAACCTCTGAGCAATGGTGTGCAAGGCAGGATAGCAATCAGAAAGTCAGGACTATCCAAAATAATTTTGTTGATTCCCTAATTGTTGATTTTTATAGTGATATAATGATTCTGAACCATCTTCCTGCATTTGGACCTGGCTATCCCATCATCATCCCATAGAACAGGGTTCTGATGAAAATAACTAAAGTGCCTTTTAGAGGTATTTACATCTCTTTGCTTTTTCACATTTTTCCATATTATAACATGAAACTTTTATGTATTTTGTTTGGATTTTATCCAACAGAAGTAAAAAAACAGTCCATGACAGTGAAGTGGGAGGACACATGTTGTGGGAATTATACTACAAATAAAAGGGTGACAAACGTAGCATAGATGTTCACTCAACCCCCAAGGGATTTAGATTTAGAAATGAAAGGATAACATCTGTAAACATAGGTTCGGTTGGACAGCTTTTTTCCACTGACAAATTAAACCATACTAAACCGCTTTTATTCACTCGTGTTTTTTTATGCATGATATTAAAATTTGTTTGGTGAGCTGAAATATTAATGTGTGACCAATAAGAAAACACATAAGAAATCTGTAAGGGGGCAAATCGGTGTTTAAAGCCCTGTCTGCAAAGTTTTTCTTCCACTTTACAATTCTGCCCTACTTTATAATAAAGTTTAGAAAATGTAAACTGTTTTTGAAAGGCATTATAATTCATATCGTGTCAATTTGCTCCTCAAAATAATTTAGTAGTTTAGCTTTTCTAAATCCTGATCAACTGGTACAATTTTGCAACTTGCAGCACACATAATAAAATAGAAATAAATAAACCTTCAAAATATTTGGATTTGCACCATAACCGGCAAAAATCTACAAACTGTTGAAATAGCTTATGGCTTGTGTTTTTGCAGTCAACCTAGAGGACACTTACAGGATCGTTGTACATTTTCCACTATTTTTTGATTCAATGGTCGCTAAAGGTAGTGACTCACAAAGCAGGAAAGAAGTTAAGTAATTCACCTTTGTTTTGTGCTCATTCTGATTTAATTTAGCTTCAGTAAATTCATAGCACATCCCAACTAAATGTCCTCCAATAACACTTAAAACATCCTAGATCACACAAATATTTTTTTTATATAAAATGACAAATACATATTTATTACTTGCGTTATCCTTTGTAGATTTATGTGCATCCAAAGCTGTCATTAATCTCTTCCAGGAATGTCATATATTCCTAATAAATAACACCCATCCCCTTTAGGTGGTTTTAAACAGTGGATTAACCCATTAAAAACAAAAATCTCCTAATTTCCAGAGTCTCATTCACAAAAAAGGCTACTGCTTTCTATCAGAGACAGCGACGTTTAATGAGAGGCACTTACATTAAACTCTAGCACAATTAGGCGTTTCATGACAACCTCAGGAGTAATATTAATCCCTCGAATAAAATTGGTCTCAGTTCTCAATATGTCACCCCATGGGACGCAACTTCATTTCTATTCATTGACCCTCCACGAATTAAGGCTCATTTCCTGAGCGCACGGCTTTGTGGCGGCTCCCGCAGCAGGAGGCATGGCTTTCATCTGCAGCAGCTCAGAAAAAAAAAACACCCTTCCCCCTTATTCTCATTTAATTCAAGGATTAGATCTGATTACAGATTTGAGCTGGACAACCTCTGCAACAGCCACGCAATCTTCTTTTCTCCTCTTGTTAAATTTACATAAAATTTATGGGATTTCAGCCCAAAATTCCTTCATAAGCACAACAGGGATGTGCTACTGAACAGTCTGCTGTAATATTATCAGCAACTGGTGTTTCAGTGAAATGGTCAAAATGGTCAACGGTCAAAACTGATAGCATTTTAAAAACCTTTTAAAAGGACATTCAGTGTTTGTCATTTGCCTGCATTTATCAATGAGCAGTAAACAATTTCTTTTTCACACCTTACTGAAAATGTCATGTTTCTGCCTGATAGAATTACTACTGTTCAACAACGAGACAAAAAAAAACCATGTTTTTTTTTTTTTTCTTTTGCGCTTTGGTGGAAGTGTGTCGCGTGGGCAAGTATGTAAACATATTCTGACAGCGGCTCCCAAGCAAAGAGAACCATGTGTCCCACAAGCAACAAATAAGTCATAACACAACCAGTTTCCTTATTCACTCTTAGTCCACATCTACTAATGGACGGGTCAGCAGCAGTAGAAAACAAGTAATACATCTTTTTTTTTTGTTTTGCATAATCATGAAAATATCTGTTTTATACAAAATTAAATACACTTACAGTATTGTACAACTTTTTTTCTGATACAGGTGAGCTCAAGCAATACTACAAAGCCTTTGAAAAATGAAACAATACTAGACTGGAAATTGCAGGGAGGGGTTGATAGTAATACATGTGCAGTTTCTGGCAAAACAACACACACCCTGCAGCAGCAAAGTAAAATCACTAGGGCCACTAAAGCACAGGAGCGGCTGGGTGGTGGTGCTGGTGGCGGGGCGGGGGTGAGAGATGGCGTTGTGGTAAAAATCCAAGTATGAAAATGGGAGGCAATGAGGCAAGATGCCTTAAAGCAATCGTCTGGAATTTTTTAAATTGAGGTGTTGTGGAGGTATTACCAGTAATGGCTCCCTTACCTGTGGTAAACAGATGTCACATGACTGGAGAAGTAAAGAGCTCCTCAGAACAGTTAGTCAGAGAGGGAATCCATTTAGCCTCCTAAGACTCAAGAATTTTTGTCTAAAAGTTGATATCTGAGAATGATCAGTTTCTCTTCAAACATATCTTTTTCTGTAAAGAAGGTTGACATTGCTCAGGCGTATATATTTAAAGAGAAACTTATCTTTTTCAGTGGTTTTTCAGGTGTCTAAACACCTGTTTGAACTAAATTGTTTGGGTCTAAAGAGGTTAAGCTGATTTTCGTATTTTAAAACAACTCCAACCGAAAAAATGCTTATAATTATGGAATACATCACTAGCGCATACTAGCATCATTTGTGGACATTAGTATCAAACTCAAAAAGAATATCCGAGGGATAGAATGCCATACATGAGAAGATAGTATTATCATTAGTAAATATGAGCCAATTTTGATGTGTAGCGCCCTCAGATGAACGTCTGTAGTACTGCCTGACATTATGGGTGCTAAAGCTGCCCACGGTGTCAGATTGCCTGATCGTCACTGACTCGCTAATCTGCGTCAAAAATCTAGACCCGCAGAGAGTTTGAGTAATATAAAGTACAATTTTTGATTTTGCGTCAGGGTGTCACCTGTCTTGAAGTTGTGGAAAATTTTCCCTGTAGGCTGACGAGTCAGCGCGGATTCAGCAGAATGATAGCGGCAGGAGCCTCTGAACGCAAACTGCTACATAGTAATACAGATGTAAGCCTGAAACACAACAAACCATCCGATCCGTCCGACCCCACGTTCCGTTCCATGAAGATTTTTTTTTTAGCGGTCCCTCTCTACGGACCAATGGACTCGCGAGATCTTGTATTCACACGAGAGTATGAACCACGAATCCCGGATATCCCACCAACATAAACAAGCTGGGCGGTAAACCTAAAGCTGCAGTTGCTGCCGGAACAAGCTCAAAGAGGATCGTTGTTTATTGTCTTAATCTGTTTGCTGTACGTCTGAGCTCCATGGGTAAGTACACAGTTTATTTAAAAGTTTTATTGTTTATTTATTGAGCTGTGTTTTTTCCAGGACCTTTACGGGGACGCACCTGGCCGGAAATGACGTTCCGTTTGCCTTGGAGTTCGGAGAATATATTTTGTATTTTCCCCAAGGCGGACGTGTTTTACTCTCTCTTCCTTGTCTGACTCTTGCATTTCCCGTTAAAAATTGCTGCGTAGCTCCGACCAAGATAGAGCAAGTTGGTCTACCTAGCTCCATTCACTTTGACCAGATCTAATTACTACGACGTGATTTTCTGTCGGATCAGGTGGTTTGGTGTGTTTTGGCCTTTACACGACCAGACAAAAGTTTGGACTCACCTTTGTCACTCAATGAATTTTTCCTTATGTCTGGTAGTGTAAACAAACATCAACAGACTTCACAAATGCCTTTTGTGAATTTGTAGACAGTAAAATGCGTTAATATACCACGGGTATCAGTATTAGTTGTCTTTAGTTGTTAAAATCACCTAAAGTGTGTGAATAGCATGAGACGGCTTTTGTTTTTGTTTTTTTGTCTGACTAGTTATTAGTTTTCAACCTGAGGGATTCCTCACTTTTCATTGAACTCATTGAACTGTGACATCACTCGTGTACAAGTAAGGGCACTATTACTTATAATCGTTCTACATAACTTCACATCAAAAAAATCCAAACCATCCTTTAAAGAGGTCTCTCTTCACAATATTTTTTTCATAATACTTGAGATGATACCTAGAAATCTTGTGTCTAGTTTTGTACAGTTTGTCACCAGAATCTGGGTTGCTTTGTCCAAGCAGATAATCTCCAGTCTCTCCATGATGGGATATAAGAGAAAGACATAATCACAAAGCAAGGGCGCCTACAGTCTTTTAATGTGAGGTTACAAAACAACAGTTTCTTTTTTTCACCGAGCCTTCCAGAAATCTTTTTGCCATTGAACCTGCTGCACTAATTTCTTCTTCACTCACCAACTTGATCTTGGATATATATAAAAAAAGTTGCTTATACTGAGCACATTGTCCACACATTCTTCGTTTTTTTTTCATGTCCATAAGGTTAAGAGTTCAATCTCAGCGTTTGTGGTCTCAGGGTTTTATTTTGAGGATTTTGGTTCAAGCCTCTCAGCAAAGAGAAACGACTGAAAGCGGGAGCATTACAAGGGGAAGAAAAAGCCGATGGTCTATGGGGTGATGATGGAGTGCTGCCCGTCCAGATAGCTGGTCGTCACACTCTCCGGGACCCTGGCATCTAGCTCTCTCACACAGGACACCCGTGAAGCCGGGGGCACAGTGGCACTGCTGATGGTGGTGGCACGTGCCGCCGTTCTGACAGCGCAGCATCGCGTTGTCACACACCCGAGCTGTGGAGACGGAAGAGAAAGGGCAGGGGTAGTAGACAAGAAGGCATGATTAATAGATCAGTCAGTGAAAGGGGCAGATCAGAACATCAACAATCAAGTTCACAGGGCACAAGCTGCCTCTTCCTCTCCTGTCTCCCGTGTCCCTATTGAGTAGCTGGCACATCAGAAAGGGCCAAACCAATGACAGCGTAAAAAAGTATTGAAAAAGTAAAACAATCAGCTGTATCGCAAAATATTTCTGCTTTGTTTAACAGAAAAATTTAGGAGCAAAACATCTTTCTAAAAAACGGTAGAATTGCATAGTATAGCAAATACATTGTAATCAAATCAAAGTTTATTTATAGAGAACTTTTCAACAGTCGAACTGGTGCTCAAAGTACTTTACATGGTTGGGGTACTTAGACAAGAAAGAATAAGTGAGGAAGAGACAATAAAAAGGCATAGCAATACACTTTAAAGGAAAAAAAAGATATATAAAAGCTATACAAAATATATATATAAAAACTAAAAAGTAAAGATATTGTCTGAATGGACACATCCGGGTAAGTGACAACGAAAACATCAACCAAACAACTAAACAATAACTATGTGTGAAATGCTAGTTTAAACATGTGTTTTTAGCAGAAATTTTAAAACTCCCAGCTCAGTAATGGATCGTAGCTTTGTTGGTAAGGAGCTGCAGAGCTTAGGAGCAAAAACAGCAAATTAAAAATGCCCCTATGTTTTGTGTATTGTCCTGGGGATTTGTGGAGTTTATGCTCAGATGAGCACAAAGCCCTGTTGTGGTGGTGAACAGTTAAAAGCTCGGATAAGTAACCTGGAGCCAAGGCCATTAATGGTTTGGAAACAAAAAGCAGGATCTTATATTTTATCCTGAAACGCACTGGAAACCAGTGGAGAGAGGACAAAACAAGGATAATATGGGCGTCCATGGGAACCCTGAGAAGTCGGGCAGCTGCATCAACTGACTGGAATCACTGGCTCCAGAGTACAGGGCATTATAGTAGTCAAGTCTTTAGCTAACAAAGGCATGAATAGTCTTTCCTTGGACCTACCAGGTACATTCCAGGAACTTTTATGGAATTTACTTGTTACATATATGGAACTCAACAATACTTTCTTGGAAAATTACAAGTTGCTTTCCTGGTACTTTTACCAGATACTTTTCTGAAACTACTCTAATACTTAAGTTTTACTTTTGCAGAACTTAATTTTCCTTCATTTTCCTGAATTGTTTCATTTTTTCTGAGACTTTTATGGTTAGTTATTAATAATCACCAGATGCTGCTTGGAACTTGCCAGGTACTTTCCTGGAACTCGCTGGTTACCTTGCTGGAAGCAACCACTAAGGTGCAGGATTTGAGAAGTAAGTTCCAAGAAAGTGGTAAGATTTTAATAAAGTTCATATAAAGTCCTTAGTAAGTTCCAGACTGTGCTTGGTATGTTCTAGGAAAGTACCCTAAAATATCAACAGGTGAGTTTCAGTGAAGTTTGGAGGAGAGTACAGAGTAAGTTCTGAGAAAGCTCCAGAAAAGATGTGAAACATAAGCTCTAATATTTAAAAACGCTAACAAAGAGTGACAACGATGATTTGGAGGTAAAGATTAGTGATCCAAAGGACGTAATACATCAAATTTATTTCTCATAGCATGCTTTTTCATGTGCAATGTCTAAAATGACAATATTGGATATAGATTTCACTTGCAACCACTGCCTGTCTGCATTATTTGCTGAAGGTTCTGTTTCTATTAGAACTCCTGAACTCATCACTCCAAGTGAAAAGCCAGACTGCAGCTTTGTTTTGGGCCATATATATATATATATATATATATATATATATATATATATATATATATATATAACATTTTCAGTCACTGTCATTTTCATTTTTGTGGTCAAGCTTTAAACAAGCTATCAGATATCAGATTCTTAAAAAAAAAGATGCATTCCCAAGAATGGATTGTCTTAGTGCCCGTCAAATCTTTATTTATTTGAATATAGAGTGATGGGGATTATATAAGATGATATTCATTTTTTTTTTAGATAAAACTTCACAACTCAATTATCTCAGGAAGCCTTTCTGCTGGCAGAGGTGAAATCCGGGAAGAGGTAATGTTTGCACAAGATTTCAATGTAATTGGATATCTCCTCCTGCATAAATAGTAATCACATTTTTGGTTTTCAGTAATGTGCCTCACGTATTTAAAGAAAATAAAAAAAAGAACAAATAATCATTTTTGATACCAAAACTGATTAAAAAGGCATTGGCATTGAATCTAACTCGATCATTCACTGAGGCATCGCTGGTGTTGTTTGCGTGAATGAAATTTCCAGCTTTCTATCTTCACTATGACATTTTGCTCTGTGTATTGATCAAAGCACATTCCTATTTTTTGTATTGAAATGTTATTTAAGAAAAGGAATTGTAAGAGCAAATATTGCACCATTTCCAGTCAGACGTCTTACTTAAAATGTGCCATGCCTCTCTGTGACAGATTCCTCTCACTATCTGCCATAGATAGTGGTGATAAAATAATGAGGTTGGCAAGGCACATTTAAACTGGAGACTCAGTGAAACCTGAGACACAATGTTCTTAATAGATTAAAACTGATTGATGCCAAACTGTAAAACTTAAATATGATGAGGAATCTTCTTATTTAACCAAGAATTTTGGTTGTTTTGCAATCATGTATTGTATGATAGTTTCATTTAGTGACCGATTTCTCCTGATGTTTTGAATTTGTATTACCTTCTGCTTTCTGCTGTGAATTTCTCCCTAGTGTATCTTACTCTCTGCTTGTCAGTTGCTTTTTGTCATTTCTTTTGTGCTGTCTAAACAAATTTGTTGATTTTCTCTCCTTATGTCTCTCCCTTTATTCATCAAGATTTAGGTTTTTCATTTGGTTAGTCCACTAAGGGTTGATTTTTAGGTAAAGCTTTGAGTTTAACACTGTAGCCATCTATCCATCAGCCGTCACTAAAACAAAATACACGTACCATGGCAATGTCGCAGACAATCACTAGGATGTAGCCACCAATTTTCCGATGTACTGTGTTTTACAGTTTTAGCTTGATAACCATGTTCCAGACTTTGAATATGAAAGACAAGACCTAAACATATGGGAAACAAATGTCCCATTTCAGGCAAACTTTCTAGTAAGCAAAACGATAATTTCAGGTTGTATTTTCCTGATTTTAACACATTTCTCCGCTCCAGCTGTGTTCACGGTTGTAGCTCACAATAGTACTTAGAATTTTTATGACTAAAAAAAGTCAAATATAATAGATTCAGGCAATAATATCAGACAAAGTGAAAGATTTTTGTGTGCGCTGAGGTTAAACTACCACTATTTACCAGAGGACATTGCTAGGTTGGAATTATAAATCATATTTTGCAGACAGAGGGCATTTTTTTAAGTTTCAGGTTCGAGAAGAGATAAAAGTAGAGAGTATGAGGTTGCTTGGTAAGTTAATAATGTATAGTGATCGTCCCAGCACATTAATGTATAAAGGACTTTTGTTTTGCTCACATTTGAGATGAAACACCTCGTCCATTTGAGCAAAACCTGATCTGAATGTTTTTACTACCCACTAAAATTATCGTCTTCTATCGAAGTGTCAGCACACTTGAAAGCAAACCCCTTCTAATCCATTCACCGTAGGTCACTTCTAATCTAAGTTTTCTTTTTTTGTGTCATTTTTATAGTTAATGCAGAACATCTGCTCTTCTTTTTTTGAAAAGGCAATCCATAGGGTCAACTCTGCCTCAGTTTTCTAGTCAGCATATTAACGTTGTTGCCTATGGGTGAAGGATGCTGTGTGTCCTCCGGCTGTGTGTCAGGACTGTGGTCTCCCTCGAAGACAGCAGCCTGAATTACTTTTTGCTGTAATAGTCTTTGTCAGCATTATGACTGTGGTTCTGTGCTGTCTAACTATCATAACAAGATGTAGAGGAATGGAAAAAAATTAAGACAAATTAAGATAGAAAGTGATGCATTAAAATTATACGAATATCAAGCGATTAAAAATGTGTATCTCTGATAGATTATGTGCATCGCAGATGAATAAAAGGCTAACAAGTTATCTAGTTATGCATCATCTGCTATAGACCAGATGGAAATGCCAGTGGAATGAAGAGAAAAGCAACTCTGTGATAAATATAAATCATCTAAAATTCAGCTTTCAGCACAATTTGATGTTCTTTAACATACTTAAGATTAAAGGCATTAATTTGTAGCAATATTTCTTTATCTATTTAGAGAGACCCTAAATGTTCAAATAAATAGGTAGTTGCAAAAAAACCCACACAAAACAAACAAAATTGTAAACAAAAATACAGAAAATAAAATGATTGTATTTGTGAAAGTTTACTTTTTCAACCTCTAATATAAGTCCCAATATTTATTGTATTTGGAATGTTAATTTATTTTTTAAATTTTCTATTTACTTTTTATCCACTACTGTAATCGCTCTCATGACCCTCTTCAAACTGTATTAAAAGTACTCCAGGATCTCTATGATAATTTGAAATAGTCTGATTGCTTCAAATGAAAGACCTAATTCCAGAGTGGAAGTAATCATGAACCATGAATCTGTTTTTTTTTTTTTTTTTTTTTTTACTGATTTCATATTGCTAATTCACTATTTCCTTTGGTCAACCAGCCGATGTGCCGTTTGGAGATGCGATCACTTGCTCAGCTGGGAGACCTATACACAGTGATCCCAGCAAACACTCGTCTCTATGGCCAAGGGCCCTGATTAGCGCACTGGATGTATTGGCATAGAGTTTGTTCATCTCAATTTGTTGGTGAGATCATCTCGGTTGCTGCCAGGGCAATGATGTGACCTGACATAGCAGCTGCACCAGCAAGAGTGTTGCAATAACTTGGAGCTCTGCCTGCCTGCTGTGGGAATAATAAGGTTTTGGCCTTTGCATGAGGCCAACATGGCCTCTCCTCCTTCAGTTTTTCTAATGACCAGTCACAAAATGTGTGCACAGGCCACAAATCGTGGAGGAGTACCCAGGACTTATATGCTGCCATAACGATAATAAATTGCCACAACTTCACCGGGGGAAATTTTGTGCTTGCCCCACAACAACCGAGGAACCTCCACGCCCCATCGTATTTAATAGGGGATGCAGCGCATTCTTGATGCACTCAAGAAGACTTCTCCAAAACCCCAAAAAGAAAAATGTCAATCTGATGTGAGTTACTGGTGTTTCTAACTGAAATAAAGCTATATATTTATTTTATTTTATCCCTCCTTATTATTGCAGAAAGGGTAGCAAGTTGTGGTGATAACTTTCTAGATATGCCATAACATGCAGCACCTCCCGAGAAACAAAACCAGGCTTTTCACTCCAAAACTTAAACGCAGATAGCATATTTACTTAAATACACCGCGGAATAACACAGAAAAAGCTCACTTTAATGACACGGGATAAAACACACTTCCATTGTGTCTTTTAATAATGTTAATGCTTGAATTTAAAGACATTGCTGTCTATGACATCATTCGCTCCTTAACCCGCGCTGGCAGCAGCCAGCTAAGCGCCATGAAGCACACCCTCTGCACGCACGTGTGTGTGCCGCACACCTCTGTCAGATGTGTGACATTTTAACAGTGTAACTGTTGTGACAGATCCGTCCTCAGGCCTCGGTGGTACATGAAGCAACAGGGGGGAAAAAAAATTCTCCACAGCGGTGCCACAACAGTGACACGAAGGACAAACATCTGATGCAATTGGAGGGTGTGTGTTTTAAATGTCATTGCATCTTTTGCACTCCATGTGTTTCTCGTTTGTGCAAAAAAATTGTTGAGCCTATTAGAGCAGATTTCACCCATCGACAATACATATAAATGCGGTTTGTCTATTTGGGGGGGGGGGGCAGCAAATGTTTTAAACCCGTCGGATTTTCCAATCTTCTCATCTCTCTGAGCTCTTGATGTCCTCTGGTACTCTGCAATTGAAGTCAGAGAGATATAGAGTATCTTAGCATGATAAGAGGCTGGGAGTCACAAATCAATGCACTCGATCGTATCTCCTGCAACTCTTCTTTTTTTTTCTTTTTTGGAAAAGATCAAGACCCAATGTGATGAAGGGAGTTCTGCTGGATACACGTGGCAAACCATGTTACATTCTTAATGTCAAAGCAACAGAACTCATATAAGAATCAAGTCTGACTCGTGAAGCTTGAAACGGATAATTAAAGACAACCAAGACCCCAGAGAGACGGCAGCACCTCTATTTAATTATATTTAAAAGCCAAAGTTAAATTATATCCACGACGACGCATTAACTACTTTTAAAAGGCGTTTATGACCATAGATTCACCAGTGCAATTAATCATAACTGGAGAAATTTCTCAGACACAGGATCTGCTAATTATATGCTTGAAGCAAGAATAGTGTTGCTTCAATTACACTCGGTCAATATCTTTTGCCATGATGTCGGTGTAAGCTGAAACGTTGCGTTCAGTCTTGAGTCCTCTTATCATATTAACATGCAGGCTTCATCATTAGTCAGTGATTCAAGGCTCCGAAGTTCAATATGCACTGCCAGTGTTATGATACCCCACTTGACTGTGGAGGAGATATAATACCATCTCCGAAGAGAGAATGGCAAATAGTTTCCATTTTACAGGAGAGCTGCGTTAGTTGATGCTTTATTTGAAGTAAGGTTGATTATTTAATCTATTATGTTTTTATTTTCTGTGTTGTTTATATGCTTGTTTTATTGTGAAGCACTTTGGGGTTGTTTGTCCCGTGAGAGGTGCTATTTAAACGACGTTACTTTATCTGGCACCCATGAAAATCCTGAAATAACGAAATTTTGGTTTAAGAAAGAAAGTAAGATGTTTAGGTGATTTCTATCGGTGACTTTAGGAGAGATGTACATGTGTTTTTAAATAGCAAGTTTAGTTTATTATGAAATATCTCATGGACAGGATTGATTTGCATTGTCCTTGCAAAAACAAAAAGCACAAATGCAGCTGCCAGAAGCACATTTGGTCCTGTTAGTTGGGTTTTACTTATGGTATTTATTGACAACAAACAGGACATGATTACTTTGAATCTCAACTAGAGGCCTTACTACTTTCTTTGTCAGGAGAAGGAAACAACATCAATTGAGGAACATTTCTGTGATTAATTATTAATTGCAGTATTGTTCAGCAAGTCAACAAATTGCCACATCAGAGAAGCATAACTCATAACTGTTTTTTTATGATTATTTTCATCTTATTTTCGATTGTTTTGTGATGGACCAACAGAAAGTGACACATGATTATGAAAAAAGGTGAAAAAAGATGACATGATTTTTATGTATTTTTCTTTTCTTTTGTGAAAGATGATCTGAAAAAAATGGTATTTGGTTCCTTTCAGTCTGATACCACTACACTGAATCCAGTGCAACCAACTCACTTTATATATAAACAGAATCCACCTGTGTGAATGTTAATCTAGGCATACAAACAGAATCAGAATCACCTTTAATTGTTATTTTCGTGCACACAAACAAGGTATTTTACTTCGGCACCAGTTTACTCTCAATGAAGACATTTTAGGTAATATATTAAAAGGGTAATAGATTTTTTTTGTAAATATGTGTATATACTGTATATATTTTTACAAAATAGGAAGAAATGGTTGGATCAGTGCAAATACATTTATATTTATCTGGGCACTCAGACATTTAGGTCATCAAAAATTGCCTCTGTACCAGCTGGTTTTCATAAATCTTGTTCTGCAGCGTCGACCTAAAGGGAGAAGACAGTTTGTGTGCAGGACGTGTGGGGTCTGCAGAGATGCTAGCCGCCCTTTTTCTGACTCTGGTCCTTATACAAGCTCTGAAGAGAGGGACTGTCAGCCCTGATGATCTTCTCTGCAGATCTAAAGGGTGCGTTCAGATTGAACGCGAATGTGTCAGGCCGAGCGACATTTTTACATGATATCCCTATGAGCAGGTGCCACACGAGAGCGATATGACGCAAAGCAACGTGACGTGAGGCCACAGAGGCAATTCTAGTGAAGCAAAACGCACAATTTTGGTGATCAATGGGCTCGACACACTGGGAGCGACTAACGACGGCGACTAATATCTTTCATCGCCACCGCGGTGAAGACCCAACATATGGGGCGTGACAGTGATGGCAGCGTTTGAAATCGCGCTGTTGGATCGCTTGTTTCCCAGACATTTTATTGGTTATGACATTCGAGGGTTTTGACATTTTTTTCAAAACCCTGTTTTTGAAACAGTCTGTGACCGACAAGGATGAAGAGCCAAACGATTTTGCTGGAATTGACTGAAGTCTTGCTTTTATGTTTACTATACAAAATAAAAATACCCGCGGGTTCATCCTATATTACAGACAAGGAAACAGCATAGAGAATATCATCATCTTAAGAGTGCACTTCACGGCGGATCCAGATGAATGGCTGTGGTGCCAAGCAAAAGTTGAACATGGTTCAACTTTCTTGTGTCGCGTCGCAAACCCGCGTGCGCACGTCTACGTGTACGAGCTCAAATTTTCACACGCACGAAATTCGCCGGTGGCTTGGCTTTAGGAGGGCAGGCGACTGTCACCTCATCGCACAAGTTCCATAGGAAATTAATTGAGAGGGAGCAACGTCGCTCCCCGTGTGTCCAGCCCATAAAGCAAAGCCAGTGGGACACGAAACCTGCAATGGATGCGAAGCGACAGTTGTTGAAGTTGAAAAAGCTGAACTTTAGTGTCTTGTCGCTCTGCGACAACCAATCAGTAACTGGATGTGGCTGTGACGTGGGGTGAAGGTCTGCGGCGGAGACAAAGCAGTTTTCATTCAACATGGAAGACAAGCTGATAGTGGCGGTCTGCGGTCGGCCTGAGTTGTATGACTCAACCAAATTATTACTACCGAGACAAGTTCAGAAAGGACCGAGCCTGGTTAAGAGTGACTGAGGAGGCTGGAGTGGCAGTTCAGTGAAAGCCTCACTAGGTACCACCATTATACTGCTGTATCTCAGGCTTTGTCGCCCGTTGTGCGAATGGCCGGCTGTAATGTCAGGCGAGCGACAGCAAGCAAAAGTGGCACCAATGTGAACGCATATTGACAGCTAAAAAAAAACATGACACGTGGTGGTGGCAGCATAATGTTCTGCTGATGCTTTTCTTTAGCAGGGTTTTGTATTTTTATGTTTCTGTTTAGAATGTTTAGTACAAATGAAGTTTTAAAGAAAGATAAGAGAAAGGCGTGTAGCTGATGTCGTGTCTCGGCCTCTATTTTTCATTAGCTGAGAACGACGAGCATTTGGAGTTGGGTCGGTATTCAGTTCAGACAGACTAGCCACGGATTTGACTCCAGAAATGTAAGCATGTTTGTTTGACTGTGACTGCAGACCTTTCCCAACTGGGAGTCAGGTGTTTAATCAGGCATAACATTTTGCTGTCCAGGGGTGACCAACTCCAACCCAAGTGAGCAACCATCCTACAACTTTCACATGAATCCCTTCTCCAACACACCTGAATCAAATGAATGGCTTGGTACCGGGCTTGTGGGAAGCTGAATGACATGGTGGGAGAATTCAGCCATTTGTTTCAGTGTAGGAGAAGGGATGCATTCAGGGTTGCAGATTTGAGGACCGGATTTGTGCACCCCTGCTGTAGCTTGTCCCTCGCTTTTAGAAGGCAATTCACTTTACTCATCACCAAAGGTCACCTGTTGGTTTACTCACCTGTGTAGCATTCACCATTATATGACAGATTAAGGTTAGTCCAGTACAAAGATATCTAGAAACTCAGATTATTTACTATGATGGATATAGTTTATGGTATTTTTAATTGGAGAAAATTTAAAACATTGTAATGTAAGCAGGTTCACGTGTAGTTGACATATGACCTAAATACAAGAAACAATTTGATGATTCTGGTCAATAACATGACTGCAGGCTTGTGGCTGCACACTTACAGTCATATTCAATAAATTGGAATATGCATTTGTAAGAGGCTTGTTTGTCAGATTAAAAGTACCTCTTGGAAAAAATAGCAACCTTTAAGCCGGTATTAAACATACTTTTCATTAGGCCCACATTTCTGCATCGAAACCTTTGCTTTTTTGGTCTGATGCAATATTCTAATCTTAAATGCTGTGTTTTTATTAGCTGGAGGCAGAAACAAGTCATAATTGTCAGAAACAAAGGCTTTAAAACGTCATCAGTCTGTGTTAATCTATATGATGTGTTTTATGACTTTTAAATAATATTCTAATTTATCTAATATGACTGTATTTACACAGATCCAGGCAAGCTTAGTGTGCCGTTGATTTGATTAGTATGCTTTTAAAATCACATGCAAAGAAGTTGTCACACCATTATAATTTATGAAGACGTGCCAATTTGCTTGATTTGATGAATCTGGCTCACATTTAATTTAAAAGAACTCTTCTATAACTCAAGTAAAAGGATTAGCTGCTCTTATTTGATTTACAATTCAAATATGTCAGCCTTGACCATGAGACTGCTGTTCATTTTGACATCTTCAGTGCATAAGTGAAAAACTGATGTACGAATTGCAGAAAATGCTCTGCTACTAAAAGCTCAGTGAGATGAACTCGGTGCCCTGACATCCTATGTTAAAACTATATACATTTTTTTTTTTTTTACGAACGGGAACATTTGTAATTGTGGCAAATACTGCATCGCATTGTCAAGAAAAGTGAGATGAAAAAACGTCTCCTTATTTTGGAAATCCTTTAAAGTCTTACTTTAATTTTTCCCCCCCTCCTAGTTGTGGAAGCAGTGGTGCAGACGCGACTTAACACTCACTACACAGGATATCTGGGCCTGCGGATTAGCTGGAGATCAATCTACATAAACCCCCCTGAAGCCTCTTCTCTCTGTCCGTCTCTGCTATTCCTTTTTTTTTTTCTTCTACTTCCTTCTTCTACCTTAAGAAGAAGCCAGAAAGGGTGCACCCCCAGAGAGCATTCTGGGTAATTAAAAAGAGGGCATGATCAAAGAGGTTAGAAGGCTGTGAACTTGGTGATCCTGAGGCACGCGGCCCGTTCCCTGCAGTGTTCTCACAATAAAAAGGTCTGCCTTGTAAGGACTAGCGTGTGTCTGTGTCGGCAGGATGAAAGTGAGCTTTGGTCAAAACAGCCTACTGATTTCTGCAATTTCCATGCTAACACAAAGGCTTTTCTCTTATGTTTCTTTTTAAACAGCCAATCAATAAGCAGTCAATTCTGTCTGTGAGTTGGTAATGTCATGCTGAAGTTACAAAACCTATGAGCCTACCTTGGTTGCGATTTGCAACACCGAGAGATGAAGCATTTGCTCGATCTGCGTGAAAATGGAAAGGGTATTTATTACATCAGTTGTCATATATTTCAACCTTCTATGTTTTTAAAGCGGTGGGGGGTGGGATGGCATGCATAGTCCAGATTTTTTTTTTTTTTTTTTATAACATTATTCTATATCTCATCTGATACAGATTAGAGCTCTTTGAAATCTTTTTGCAGGACATTTGGAGTAATAAACGAGCTAATGCACAGATAGAGTAGCCTGCATGCAGCCTAAGTGAATTTTCCACAACACAAAGGAAGGGAGGTGTATGCATGGAAGTGGCTGTTGTTATTCAGCGCGTGGAGTCACCTTCAGGCATCAACATGCGGAGGGATGCGCGGCTGGAGCCACGTCTTCATAAAGAATGGGGTTTTCTTTGCTTTTGCTTAGGGCACATATTTGTGTGTGTCTGTGCGTGTGCTTGAGCAAATATTCAGGAGTGTAAAGCAGAGATCTTTCTTTGTTGTGCTAATGCACGGGGATATTGTGCAGGGCTCTTGCAACATTAAATAAAAAAAATTAATTAGTAAACGATGCACATTTTAACGTCGCTAGAACACTGGATGTTGAAAGACTTTCTGACGATTTTATAGAAGCTAAGGTCTAACATGCAACTTGCAGTGTCTAAAACTATTCAAACCACTTTATTCTAATTTCTGCAAGACGTTTACTATATTTTCTTGGGATTTTAAACAACAGAGTAGTCCATTTGACGTCACGTATAAAAATCTGAAGTGTGACATGCATTTGTATTCAGTCCAACTGAGTGTAAGACAAACTACTGCCATAAAAGCTGCATGACTTTGGGGCGTGTTCTTTAAAAAATAAGGGTATTCTTTGTAAAAGAGCTCTAGCTCTGTCAGACACGCTGGAGAGCCTCAGTAACCAGAAATGTTCAGGTTGCTACAGATTCTTAAATGGATTTGTGTCTGCACTTTGGCTGGGTGATTCTAATACATGAATATGCAAATAACCCATTCTATGTACCTCTGGCTGTATGTTCATCTCATTGCCCTGCTGGAAATTAGACCTTCTTTCTAGTCTCAAGGTTGTTTTTTTCAGCCTCTAACTGGTTTTCCTCCAGAATTGCCATCAACTCTGACCAACTCTCCTGCCTCCCTATAGCATGAAGTTTCCACCATCATGTTTCTCAGTGGTGGCAGTGGTGCGTTCAGGGAGTTAGTTTTTGTTTTCTAGCCCCCGCAGCGTTTTCCATCTAGGCTGGAAAGTTCCATCTTGGTCTCCACTGACCGGAGAACCTTCTTGCACATTGCTGCTGTGTCCTCTACACGGCTTGTGGGAGAACATTTTATGGCTTCTTCAAACAACAGCTGTGTTGTTGCCATCCTTGCATAGAGGCCAGATTTGTAGAGCGCACAGCTAGGAGTTGTTCTGTAAAAAAATCTCTCCCACCTGAGCTGTTGGTCTCTGCAGCTCCTCCAGAGTTACCATGAATTTCTTAAATGCTTGTCTGGCCCATCAAGCTGAATGAAAAATGCATGTCACTATCACACTTGTTAGATTTTTGTTTGTTTGTTAAAACAATTTTAAAACCAGAAACATTGATCTAACATCTAAAGTCTGAATGAAACAGTTTGAAATATTTCATTGTAACTTTAAAAAAAAATTTGAAAAGGGTATGAAAGGTATGAATACTTTTTTAAGGCACTGAAAAAGTCATACTAAATACTTTGGCCTAAAAACCTTGTTTCATTCATTTTTGTACAACGAGAAAGCTACAAAAATCCCTTAAACCTTCTTAAGTCGTCCTTTACTGGATCCTTTTTTAACCTCTGTCATAACGGGGGTGATTCCCAATAAAAATATTTGTGTTAAATTTCAGGAGACCAACATATTTTCAGTGCAAAAGAGGGCCTGTCACCCCCCACCAAAAAAAACTAAAAAAATTAAATTGTATTAGACCTGAAACAACTCTCCTTTTTTTAAACAATTTGAACTTATTCTAAAATCTTTCCAGACTTCCACACTGCACATGCTGTTGTTCTCTGTATGAAATGCACTACAAATGTATTTGCTTCCCTCCATGCATTGGTCCACTTCCACATCGCTAAGTTAGAATATAAATGTGCGGTTCTACAAGAGCTTCCGGTGTAAATGCGTTATTCTGGCAGTGCAAAACATGCCGATCACTGCTGCATATGGGCCACAGTTTCTCACACCAAAATCACCAGTGGAAGCAGAGTTAGTCATGACTGGGGAGGAAACCCATTAGTCAGCATGCCAATTAAAAATCTTGAACAACTTACGCACTGGTCCATGATTGCTGGGAATGCCTGTGGAAAGAGAAGAGGGGGGGGGGGAAGTGTTTCATTCAAGTGTCAGCTTGTTTCACTTTACATTTGATACATTAGTCATAAAATTGCAAGAGAAAGCATTTGAATGGATTTTTTTTTTTGCCCTGAAAAGCCCAGTGACAAAACACTTATCCATTTGGCATCGGCTGTGTCTGCTGATTAGCATCAGTCGGAGAACCTGGTCCAAACTCCGCCTTTTGCTGATGATAATTACGGGTCGGCTAGAGAGAAAATGTCAAGGAATTCAAATGCTCAATATAAAAGAGGAATCTTTTCACCTGCAGGTTTATTCGTGTTTGAAAGAAGATTTTCTATGACTAAGCAGGAGCTGACAGCGACATCTGCAGCGTCTGTTAGCACCATATGTTTTCTCAGTATCTGGCTGAGGCTTTACCATTGTTGCATTGCATTACCACCATCAGTGAGTGAATCAGTGATTCCCTCCCCAAAATTAATTCAAATTCTGATCTTTTTCGCTTCGTTTTCTGTGACTGTTTGGGGTTTCACGCTGTTTGCATTCAATTCATCAATTCATGACCAGCCGTCTGCTATTGCAACAGCGTCTGGCTGGAGCAAACCCATGCAGCAGTTAGAAATGCACAGGATTGAAGCTTCAGATTGCAAGCCATTGAGCGAGGCCCGACAACAAAACAGTTGTTGTGTGGTAGGAATGTACGGCAAACAATATTGCCCTATGGGGGCGTTCTATAGTTTGATCAAACTCCCAGCTCAAACCCCTCTTAACCTCTGAACCTGCTTGGCAAAACGAGATGAGTTGACGGCGCTGCTGGCAAAGTAGATTGTCAACAAAATTCTTGGAGTGATTCCTCTTCCTCTACAAAGGCAACGTGTTTTCTGTTTTTCGGGGATTTGCAAGTTTCTATGTAAAGAACATTGTGATTAAATTTAGGAAGAACATAATGTATGCCAGACAACCTAAGACTTCCCTCACTTAATAACTTATATTTACAGCACTTAAACAAGGTTACTTTTACACCCCAGTTAATTAACTATAAACCATTATTGCAGTATATGGTAGGCTTTAGAACAGTTATTGATGATGGGTTTTAGGTAAACTATTGTCCCTGTTTTTAAGCCAGATCTACTTGTCTTGCGAAAGTATTCATGCCCCCTGTACTTTTCCATATTTTCTTCCATTATAACCACAAACATCAGAATTCCTTGTGTGACGGACCAACATAAAGTTGTCTATTCCTGTGAAGAGGAAGGAAAATTATACCTGGTTATCAAAATGCCTTATAAATAAATAAATAAATACAAAACATATGTAGCTTCTGAAAGAAGATTTACCACCCAGAAGTAGAATAAACTTAAACATAAAGCTATGGCTGTAATGGAAAGACATAAATTAAAGTAGATGTGTGGCCTAGTCAAAGTCCAGACTAAAATCCACCTGAGACTGAAGTGGATTTTTATGCTCTCCTATGCTTTTCATCCACTGTGAGTGAGCTTCAGCTATTTTGTGGAGATGAATGAGAAAAGACTTAAACCTTTAAATGTACAAAGTTGGTATCTCAAAGACTTGGGTGTAGCTTTAGTAAAATGTGGTTCTACAACGTATTCTTTTATGATGGCAATAGAGTGTGGGTTGGATGATGTTGGCTGTTTGGTGGAGCTGATTTTTTATGTGTAAAAAAAAAATGAACACCTATCACTTCACAATTTTATGCTGCCATCTGGCACTGTACACTTTTCAATGAGGTTACAAGGAGCTGGTGGCGGAAAAAAAAAAACAGGAATGATTTTTCAATCATCTAAACATACCGTTTCAAGCCATGTTTAGGAGTAGAAGTAGTAGCTTTTTAAGTAAATGCTGACTGACTGGTGATTAAATTCCCCTTGACACAACTCCAATCAGGCTTTTGCTAGCAGATGCTGATTTCTGCTTTTCTTTTAGTTTTCAATTCTAAACTATTCCTGTTTTTTTTTGCAAGGACTATAACATACAAAATAGGATAAGATGTGCTGCATTTTCTTTTAAATAACCTAGCACTTTTGAATCTAACAGATACTGACGGGATTACAAAATTATCCCCACAAACACATCAAAGCATATGTCCCTGACCTTTATCAGATTTTTATTAAACTAAACTAATAGAGCATAAAAGTACATGCTGTTGGTTGATATAGTGATAGACTGCAAATGGTGGTAGTTTTCAGTTTTGAGGCATTTAATGAGTAGATTATCCAGTATTTTAGAGACTGATGACGGATCAGAGCTGATCAGGGAAAAGTGTCCGATTCCTAAAAGCATATTTATGTGTTAGAATGGACCAGTCAAAGTCCAGACTGAACAAATTATGGGATTTGTACTTTTGCCACAGCTTCAAAATCATGGAGCAGAAAATAAATAACGAATAATGAAATTTTAGACTTAAATAATATAGTTCATGTATTTCAGAATTTTTAAAACATAAATTAAAATAAAGCTTTACAGTTTTTGTTCTTCTTTTTTTATGACCCTACACAACCCGTAAACTTTATATTTGTTTTTCTTAGCCATTTCCTTAGACTGAACGCTGTGGTCTCAAAACAAAACAGGACAGTATTTTCGGCTCTAATTCATTTTATACCACGTCTCCATGTACAGGAATATAAATATGTAATGGACCTTAACCAGAGATTAATGACTGCCATGATAAAAGAGGAAGACAGATGAAACAGACGCTGACAGATGAAACCTATTAAACTATAATTACGTGTAGCATGTTCTACATATTTGCCGTGATACGAACGCTGTACGTTTAATGTCCTTATAGGAAGCGCTCCGAGTAATAGATAAAGGCTTGTGAAGGGTCTGAATCTGTACTCAAGAGAGAAATAAGAATAATTCAAGACAAAATGTGCTCATCCAACACCTGGGGGACCAATATTGTTGCGTCACCTCCATGTACAGTATTATTGCATTTTATGCCACCGCCAAACAAGCTCTAATATTGCTTTTGATATGGCTAGACCTCGGTTTCATCAGTTCAGGGCAGATGCGTCCTAGTGGTGGATTTTTTTTTAATAATGGCCTGTCAATCTGACAGCGAGCTCCACATTGCAGGGAGGCATATAAGACAGAGGAGGTACAGGGGTAAATCCAGCAATATCTCCTTAGAGTTCACAGAGTTTCTCGTAAACAGACTCCCACACACAGTCAGATGCGCGTGCACTTCCCTGAGCACGCTCAAAAAGTCTGCGCACAAACATGCAGATAATTTATGAAACACATATTCAAACAAATCACTAGATGATTATCCAATTAATCAATTGCAAATGAAAAACAATAATGAGAGTAGTGTTGCAGCAGGGGATCAATAGTAATATCATATCCCCTTCAAATCTAATCAGAATTCAAGTCAGACAGTCAAAATGAGCAACTGAAAACCCTGCTATAAATCCAAGCGGACTGCTGCTGTGAGGTTTTCAGACTGCAAAACCAGAAAAAAAAAGGCCAAATCGGGGACTAGAGGGCTAGATCTTCCACCATCTGGCCACGCCTGGCCATCCACTGCCGCAACCCTGCATGGCTGTGTTAGATTTATTGAGGCAATGAGCCTCCTGCCCCCTGGCATGGGATTTGATAAATGTGACTCAACTCACGTCCAAGATTATAATGGGGATAATGCAAAAGAGCACCTTCTGCCTCAGAGATACCTTTTGAACTCTTCTACTAAAGTTTGAGTTTTAAGACATTCATACTGAAATAATTAAACAAGACAGCTGACCAGTGATGCAAAGTCCAGAAAGGCAAATCACCCGTGTTCAACAATTGCTTTTAATTTTTCACAATAGGATAGTGATCCATATTATTTGACAAAAATTAAACTACCAATAGTTACCTGCTTGGTAATCCTCTTGCCCCTCTAAATTAAGCTCAGCAACACAAATGGAAGCCATACACTAATTCTAGTTAAAGCGTTACCAGTCCTTCCTAGAGGAAATTGTAGAACTAATCTAAATTGGCTGATTTCTGTGGTGGACCCAGTTTTCAAGAACAGTTTATTAAATTTCAATAATACTGAAATCTTGGCTAATCTACAAGCTTAATGTAACCCACTTTTTACCCAATTGCAATTCTAACGCATCTTTGGGATCAATAATTTTAGCACTGCATTGTGGGAACACTCAGTCGAACCAAGCTATACCCTCACGAAGCGCTAAAATCAGCAGCTACTCATGTCAACAAAGCCAAATGCCTTTCAGTGAAAAATTCCGTGTTCATTGGAAACAATGACTGAACTGCTTGGCTACCATGACAAGAGGAAATTATAGAAGGGTCAAGGTGAGACTTGCGATCTTAGAACACCGTACCAGCTATCAAATATGCTGGTGGTAATGGTGGCTGGGAATAATCAAGAAGAGGGACTATCTCCAAATTCTTTGATTTCCCCACAAATCATCACCTAATTGTCAGAAACTTTCTATCCACTTTGTGCAAACTTACTTGCACCACTGGTAAATAAAACACTGCAGCATGATAGTGGCACTATAATAAATTTGGCTTGTTGATAGTGGGTAGGTTCAAATTTCAGTTCTTCTTAAAGGTGTGGTTGACACTGTCCTTTGAAGACCTTTAACACTGGACAACAACATTGTCATTGCCATAAATTAAGGTCTTTGTCCCCGAGTGTTTTTGCGAACTGTAATTTGGGGTTGTAAAAGATTTTTGCAGCAATGGCCTAAAGAGAAATTTTGCTGTGGTGACAAATAAATAAATATTCTATATTCTATATTCCTCATTACTGAGTTTTCTTTTCAGCAAATGTTAGACAGGACTTATTTGACTGTGGATTTTGACTGTCTCCTCAACTTCAGCCAAGATCTTCGTGTGGATTTTTGTTTTTCTTCTGAAGCACATTTTGCACCACAGGACGTGTGTGCATAACCATCTATTTCTTATGCAATAGGATAGGTGGAAATTCATGTGGTAATTATACTTTGCATAAAATACTTTGGATCGAATATTGGGCCAACTCCAGGCATCTGGAAATTGTACCAAGTATGGACCAGACATGCGCTTGTCCTGATGTCTGGCCTTATTTCTTCTGATTTTTCCATATGTCAAACAATGAAGCAATATTTTGACCTAAACTATACCCACAGATGTGCCTCCAATTTACTCAAATAGTGTGATTTAACCCAACAGAAGCTTATAGTGCCATGACCACGATCCTCTTGGCTAAATTATTTAAAGCAACAGTAACCTCAGTGAATGCAAACTTCTGAATTTGAAGAACGTAATAAAACATTCTCAAACAAAATTGTCTCTTTATTCTGTTCAGAAAGTTTAGTCTGATTCAATAACAAACAGCGGACACGTCGTTATGTCTTTTCTACAGCTCCTAAAAGTGTCTGGTTACAGTAATAATAAGTTACAGTTTATCTTGTATGATGTGGCTTGGGATCTCTTAAGCAACTTTGCCTTATGTCCACAAAAAAGTTTGTTGGTTAGATAATATCGCATTGTCAGGTATTAGTGGAAGCAGTAAACAGAGAGCAGGACTGTGTGTTTTCAGCTAGTAAAATAGCCTTAAAAGTTAGTAATCTACAGAAGGCAGATGTTAATTTTTTACTTACAAATATTCGCAGTTCCTTTGGGTATCGGGAGGTAGGAGCCCACACTCCAGGCTCTGCCGTGGTAGTGCCTCTTGCAGCGGCTGCAGTCCGGCCCTGTGGTGTTGTGCTCACACTCACAGCCCAGCTTCCCCTTGTCGAACACACAGCTGTTGGCATGCAGGTTGCACTTGCACCTGAAACAAAGAAAAGGCAACAAAAGACAGACACTTGAATAGGCATTGAGCTGCATCCACTGAATCAATACCTTCTGCGGGGAATATACAGCGTTGGCCCTCGCGGCAATTTTTATTTGTGCCTTTCAAATTTTTTTGACAGGGGTAAATTGAAATCCTGGCGGGCTCTCTGACTTGGATCACGCCTCCTCAAAGCTTCATTATACTCGCCTCAAAAAAAAGAAAACAAGGCTTCATTTGTCGGCGCCCCTGCAGAGAGAACAGCACTGAGAATAAGGTCACTTTTGCCACTGTGAGAGCTAAATGAAAGACTCTCTGTTAGATTCACTAATTGAGCTTAAAACGCAGCCTGTTAGAAAGACGATAGAAAAGAAGCGGTGCGTCCTGGGAATTCTCTTTGTTTCCTTATCTTTAAAGTTGTATTGTGTGGTGAAGACAGCCTTTAGCCTGGAAGCTCTGATGGTGGAGCTGGTTTATTAGACTGAAAAGCAGCAGAGCTGACAGACGCTCCTGACAGGAGAAGAGAAAGGCCTGACAGTTCTCTACATCGTTTTGGCCGAGTGAGAGGACGGCGCTTCCGAGCTTAGGTAAAAACAAGTTAGCTGCAGTTTCATTTTGAATGACTCCAACCGTCAGAATGAGCAGAGAGTAAATTGCACAGGCTCAAAATATAACCTTTTCTCCAGCGTGACTTGTGTTCACTCCCACTAAAGAGCTCCATGAGAAGCAAAAGACGGCTGCGCTTGTTGTAATGAGAAATATTACAGTTCATATTGCAGATATCTCGTCTAAATATAGCACTCTGTGTTTGCTGTTACTCCCAGTTGGGTAAAAGGTTACAACTAGTGACCTCGGCTTCTTGTGAGGTGGGAGGAGAGTGAATCAGATGGGAGGAGAGCATGAAGTGGATCTGACACTGTAGACCTCCCGGGAGGTTCTGGCAGCTCACGGTTTCACATCGAGCCCATGTTTGTTTTTACAAAGTGCTTCCGAGGGAAGACTCTTCCCGTTTTAGCCCGATGAGGGTATTTTTTTTTTTCTTTGCCAACAACTGCCTGTGAACACGAGACAGAGTAACGACAGCCGTAGCCAGAAATGTATCCATTCTAATTGACTTCCTGGCCTTACTGTGGTATCCCTCTTTGTTAATGGATAACAGGGATGTAGCTGGACACACAATTCATGGTTAGGTACAGATAACAGCAGAAGGAAGGAAATCTAAAATACGGCGTCTCACTTCACCTGTATGTAACAGAAAATAAGCCCCGCAAAAATAGACCAGCCTTGTTAGTGGAGAAATAAGGTAGCAGACTACATGCGCCGAGGCTGGTATCTCTTTAAAATTCAAATAACTTTGGAAATATTCTCCAGTTAGAGCTACCCGGTGTTCTACGTCAAACCTATGCATGGTTTATACTGGTTAGAGGTATTGAAGTATACTGAGGTTTTTAAAAAGTTTTAAAACTGCTGAAATTCTCTGACATGGATGGGAATGTTTATCATGGATAACGTTTTGTCCTTAATGATGTAAAATATAAATAAGTGACCTTCATAAAAAAGTCTGTGATTTTATTTGACTAAATCTCTGTTTAATTCAGTAAGCTTCTTCTGATTATTCTATGGTATGACACGGTTTCATTCACCAATGGCCCTAATCAAATTCCCCATTTTTGTTTTTAACAAATAGTGCACCAATGTAGTCTCAGGGGTGCTTCAGGGAGTTGATATCTTTTGCTTTGTTCAATGAGCTTTTCTTTTGTGTGACCCTCTGGACAATACTTCCTTTGTTCTCCAGATTCTTGTCATTAACAAATGCATCTGTGTTTGCATTGCCAGCTGTGAAGCAGCAGAGAAGAAAGCACTCCAGAGGGTCATCTCAACTGTCCAAAAGATCACTGGATGCCCTGTTTCATCCCTGGATTATCTTTGCTATTTGTTTCAACTAAAAAGAGACTCAAACCAACCTCAGAGGCCCATACCACCATGGATGCTACATTTTAGCATCTACCTGTGGGCATAAAAAGGAAAAATAGATACTATAAGCCAGGGGTGTCCAATTTTGTATTTTTAAAGATTTGTTTTGCACTATTGGCCATTCTTGCCAACACATAGGGTGGAAAAGAAGGGGAAGACATGCAGCAAATAGCCCAAGACATAAAATCGAACCTAGAACAAGGGGATTGAGGACTATGGCCTCTGCACATGGTGTCCAAGTTTTTCAAATGAGAATTTGATTGATTTATATAACCTTTAATGGAAAATGGTATGTACAGCACAAAGTATTTTTCTTTTACAAGCCACTTTTATTTGCTTTTATTTTAATGTCATAGTAAGAAAGGCCACTAGCATCCAATTAATTTTTACTCACTCAACAAGTTGATTGAACAGTGGTCAGTGAGTGAGAGGCAGGGTGCACCCTCATCAGTCCTTCACAGAGAAACACAGGGGCTTACAGGCAAACAACCGAGCACACACACACACACACACACACACACACACACACACACACACACACACACACACACACACACACACACACACACACACACACACACACACACACACACACACACACCTAAGGACAATTTAGAGCAACCAATTAACCTAACAGTCACTTTTTTTGAACTGTGGGAGGCAGCCAGAGAACTCACGCAGGGAGAACATGCAAGTTCCATGCAGAACGACCCCAGGTCTAACTCGGGGTCCAAACCAGGCCTTCTTGCTGCAAGGCAACAGTGCTGCCAACTGTTCCACTGTGCAGCCTCATATTAAAAAAATCCCCATTTTTAATTGGAAAAGAAATAATATCCCCTGAGTACTTTCAACTTGATGATTATGCCCCATGGGGCCAAAACGTTGGACACTGCTGCTGTAAGCAAAAGCCACTGCGGGACTGAATGACTAAATGTGCTGTTGTATACTAAAGAGAACGAATGGGCAGTGTATGCTGGTAGATTGTGTTAAAAAAGATTTTTTTTTAATCCTTTCAGAGCTGGTTTGAAATTACTTATTTTTTTTGCCTGGAATTTCAATAATCACTGTATTATTTTAATTTCATGTGATGAACAAAGTACAGCAAAAGAAAAATCATGGTGCTTTTAGAAATCAAATTCTGGAAAGTTTGCTGGACAGTTGTATTCAGTCCCAATAAGTCAATTCTTTGTAGAATTACCTTTTGTTGAAGCACGTCTCTGCCAGCTTTGGACATCGAGAGACTGAAATGTTCTTTACCAAACAGCTCAAGCTCAGTCAAATTGGATAGAAAGTCCTGCACTGTCTGCCAGTTTAGGTGAACAGCCATTTTCAAATCCAGCCAGAGATTCTGAACTTGATTTTGACCCCTGGATTTAGCCTTGTCCATCATCCCATCAGCTTTGACCAGATTTCCTGTCTCCTCCAAAGAAATCCATCCTCCCAGCATGATGCACCCACTACCATGTTTAAGTGTGGAGCTGTTTTTTTTTTCTGTTCAGGGTGATTTAGAGTTAACGTTTTCTGCCACATATAGCATTTCATACATTTGAACCAAAACAATCTTTATCTAATCAGAGCACCTTTCTTCCATGCAGCTGCTGTCTTCCCTACATGGTTTGCAGAAAACTGCAAATAGGACTTGTTATAGATTTTTTTCAACAATAGCTTTCTTCTCAACAATCTACCATAAAGGCCGGATGAAGAGTTTAGGACTAATAGTCGTCCTGATAACATTTTTCCACCTGAGCTGTGAATCTCTGTAGCTCCTCTAGAGTTATATTTGCCCTCTTTAATGCTTCTCTGAATTAATATTCCTTGAGCAACCGATCCGTTTAGGGTGATGGTCGTATCTTGGTAGGTTTGCAGTTGTGCCAAACTCTTTCAATTTAAACTGATGGATTAAACAGCGCTCAGTCAGATGATCCACTAACTCTGCTTTATGATCCACCAACTCTTGTCTGATCCTTGGTCTTTAGAATGTCTTTTGTTCACTTATGCTCTCAAAAGTAACATTTAGAGCAATTAGAGTAAAGGGTCTGAACACTTGCATCCGGTTTTCCCAAATACAAAGAGAGACAATATAACAATTCTCTGGTTTAATTTGCGATTGCTGAATAGAGAAGTTTAAAACTGTGTAGCCACACAGAGACAAAATAGACATTTAAGGTTGAACACGAGAAGAGGGATAAAATTGATTTAACCTGAATTCATGCACCTGACAATAAAAAAACAATACAAATATCTTTTAAAAGAGGAAAATCAAGAGCCACAATTGATAAGATTCATAAGCAGCCCATGTCCTCACACCAACAAAATACTCTTTTTTTCCCCCCAAATTCCCCATTGTCCTCAACTTTTTAATCAATTAAAGTCCCCGCTCCATAAAATTAATGACTGGGTGTAGCTTCTCTGCCATGCATACAGCAGTGACTCCCTGAAGTCAAGAGCGATGAGATTTGACCTTCCACTTAATTAAAAACCAGCAAAATCTGGATCATCAGGCCCAACCAGCACGGCAAGCAGGCTGATAGAGGAGAGGGTGTGGACTCAGGGGAGCTCTGGGATGCAATGCTTTTGCCGCCGGCATTGTCATATTGAAATCGAAGAACTTTTCTGTACCTGCTGGTATTGGTCACAAGAGGGGAGAGATCCCCTGCCTTTTCCAGCCTAGGTACGGCTTGTTTTTTGAAAATTTGCTATTGCAAAGACCCATTTTAATAACATTAAAGGTGACCACTATTACTGTTATTCACTATCCTGACTCCAGTGATCATCTAAATCCTCCTAAAACTGCCTGTTTTAAATAAGGTCAGAACACGTGTTCTGTTAGGCAAATAATGGTGCTTATGGTGTTGGTTTACAAAGTTTTTATTTAAAAAATAAATAAAAGCTTAATTTGTTTGACTGCCACAAACTAAATGTAGTTTATGACAATAGGTTGTAGTGATACTGTGGCATAAAGGACTGCAAAGTATTTGTACTCCTTAAACTTTTTCACATCAATGTGTTTTATTGGGATTTTATGAGGTAAAACAAAAAGTAGTGCATAACTATGAAGTAGAAGCATGATGCTAAATGTTGGTTTTATCTTTGAAGAAAAAAATAAAATTTAAAGAGAGAAGAAACCAAGACAACTTTTGTGGAGCGATGGCGATCTACAGCTCAAGTGGGGAATCGATTGTCAGGACAATTATTAGTTGTTTGCTGCACAGCTTCCTTTTATGAAAAAGGGGCAAGAAGAAAACCTTTGCTGAGTGAAAGTCACAAGAAGTCCTGTTTACAGTTTGCTACAATCCACCTAAGGGACACAGCAGACTTGTGGAGAAAGATGCTCTGAGCAAGCTTCTCCATTTTGGCCAAAATACAAAAAGTGTTGCATGGTGTGTATTACTAGCAGGCCAGCTGACAGCTTTGCTAGGGCCCGGGACAACGCAGTCTTTTTGGGCCCCCCCTCTACACCTGCCGCCAACACACACACACACGCACGCACACACACACACACACACACACACACACACACACACACACACACACACACACACACACACACACACACACACACACACACACACTAAAAAAAAGTCAACTTAACTGTCTACTTCATGCCCTGGAAATCTCTGTATTTTATAATTGATATTTTAAACCCATCTATTGAATTTAGTGCACTAGTTGATCTTTTCTTCATCAGAGAACAGCAAGCACTGCAGCCAAAATATGGCCTTTTTTGACCTGCTGTATATCAGCCAGTCCCTAAACTTGATGTATCATGAAACTGTTGACCTTCCGGGTTTTGTGATTTTTATTTTACTATTACAATTAAATAATAATAATAATCTTATGTTCATAGTGTTTTTTTCCCCCCAAATCAACCTCTTATATCTTTCAATCCTTATGTAATTTTGTCTGTGTTGTGTGCACCTGCCTGTTGCTTTAATCCTATAAATTTCCCCGTCGTGGGATAAATAAAGGATTAGTAAATGTTATTTTATCTTAAATAACACTTTTTAATAGGATATATGTACTGGGTTCTTTCAAGGTCTTAATTACATTTTATGTATGGGCTCCAGTAACATATGATAGAAAATATCTACTTTGAAAGTTAACATGAACTGCTGCTCTGATCTACCTGGATGTTCTCTGGAGGACTGAAACACCTCAGTCAGTGACGTCAGTCTGTGGGTCTGTCGGGGCAATGAGAGAAGATTCGTCTCCTCTCTCCGTTTGTTGCTCGACGTTTTCTTGCTCATGGTTTTCCCGTGCTGATATAAATTTGTTATGTTTACACTGAATTTAACCGGCTTTTTACAAACCATACAGCCTGATTTCATTTACGGTATTAAATTTTAGCCAATTTAGTTTTTTTCCGCTCGTGCAGTCCCTCTCTCTCTCCGAGTCTGATTTGAACAGCACCGCGGATGCTTGTGTTGGGAGCAGAGTGGGCGGGCCGGGCTGAGCCTGTGCGCTGATTGGCTGGCGCCGCTGAGCCATGTAGGAGAGGGGAGGGGGAGCAGCAGAGTGCCGTGAGGGAGACTTTGGTGCAGCTTCTGCAAGCAGCGCGCGCGCTGGTCAGAGTCAGTTTTGGGCCCCCCCTCTGTCCTGGGCCCGGGACAACAGACCCGTTTGTCCCCCTCTGGCGTGATTACTAGTGATGGGAACCTTTCACATTTGAACCAATACAGTACCGGTACCTGCTACCCGGTACCTATGAATCAGTACCAGTACCTATTTTCTGTACTTTTGTGTGTTTATGTAGTAATAAATGTTTATTAATAAAATTTCTAGGATTTACATATTTATTTCTCAATGTATAAACTTGCTTGGATCTACAAATGAACCGTATTAAATTATTTATGAATTTTAATACATTGCCTGAGTCCACAGCACATAAGACTAAATTATAACGAGGTGAACAAGGAATTGAAGCTGTGTGTGAATAAAATTCAGGGAATTGTTTCAGTTTACGTAAAAAAAAAAAAAGAAAAAGAAAAACATTATATGTTTCTTTGTAATTTGGGCGGGAAACATTTGCAATGAGGGAACACAGAGAGGCTCTCCTCTCTGCTCACTTTGCTCTGACTACAGGCGAGTTAGACAGCGTTTGTGGGAAGAGGCTCACAGCAGCACTCGTAACAATAACTACAGAGTGACTAGGGCTTTCACGGGAAGTCACCAATAACACAGAAGAACATTCTCTTTGTTGAGATGGTGGTGAAGGTTTACCTCCCAGGAGGACGGTGATCCAAAACATATACAGCCAGAGCTTCAATGGCACAAAGTATATTCATGTGTTAGAACTGCTGGGTCAAGGTCCATAGATCTAATTAAGAATCTGAAGCAAGACCTGAAAATTGCCGTTCACAGATGCTCTCCATCCCATCCGATTGTGTTTGAGCTATTTCACAAAAACTAATGGGCAAAGGAGGCAGAAAGACGGTAGAGATAGTCCCCAAAAGATTTGCAACTAGGTGTAGCAAGAGGGGGTTCAACAAAGCATTGACTCAGAGATATGAAAAGAAACGAGGCCCCACTTTTCAGGAAAACAGAACAATATGCATAATTTAGTTCATAGTTATGCTAGGTCTATCACACAAAGTCCTGGTAAAACTTATAAATGAATTAGGTTGTGTATTGACATATGCGGCAAAGCTCAAGAGGTAGGAATTTTTTTTTTCCCAAGTTATAGTGATCTGTTGCTAATTGAATGCAATTCAATAAGGGTTTAAATGCATATAAAAGAAAAAGAAAAAAGAGCAACTTGATTTTGTTATTCCGATTTGTAGCCAGCAAGTTTTAGTTTTAGAACTACAGATGTGAAACTGGACAAATTTATTTAGACAACTGAGGTGACATTTGCTTCGAGTTTGACAAGATATTGTGAAGATGACAGCAGAGGTGTCCTTTGTGTTCTGCCGCCTACCAGCTGGCTGTTAGCTACTTAGCAGTGTGTTGAATGGCTCCCAGAGTCAAACACAGCCTTTCGTCCTTGTGAAAGATTATAACCTCCCTGATTTAAGAAATTACAGAATTACAGAACAAGCTAAATAGAGAGCTGGCAGTTCAGGTAAACTTTTTTGTGCGTATATCCAGGTAAAACTTTATATTGATCTACCAGAAAAACGTAGACCATTTTTAATTGAAAGACTTGGCTGCTTGTAATTATACTGGCCACTAATGCTGCTAATTACACAAATAAAAATGACTAAATCAAACTGTTTGTTGTCACAATTGTGATTATATATTTGTCCAGTGTCGCATTTAAAAACAATAAAGTCAGAAGCGCTGGGCAAGAAATAACAAAAAGATTAAACAACATAAACGGCAGATAACTTGGCGAGATAAATGTACTGTTTAATCATTAGATAATTAAAGATGTGAAAATTCAGTTGAATATAATAAAGATATACATGTATTTTCTAAATCTCTTTGCTTTAACCAGTATGTGTCCCAGGTTAAAAACCATTGGTTTAGTGGGTTAGACTGAGATGAGCCTGAAATATTGTTCATATTTTTTTAAAGGGGACAAAACATGCTTCTAAATGCTTCCTTGTCACATTTAAATCATTCAGTTGTGATCTATAAAAATGCAACATTTTGGTCTGAATTCCTTGTTGTTGTTGCCACACAGCCCCTCTTACCCTGTTCTGAGGTGCATCTGAAAGCAACTCGTTTTGGTGTGGTCTCTTTAAATGCAAATGAAGCACTTCACACCCCGCCCCCTTCCAGGCCACATACCACTCCACCCCATTCGGCCATTTTTGTAGGATGCTGGGGGATGGTGTGTGGGTTCATACCAAACATTTTGACTTATCCACTTGTAGCTTTGCCAGCCTTCAGCTTAGATTACAAAATTGCAGCCAAAATAAAAGTGGCAAAATTGGTGTGCTGGGAGTCCATGACCTTGTTTAGCAGTTCCACAGCAAATACTGTGACATCATTGTTCAACAGATTTAATGGATAATAGAGAAAAATATGACCTAAACAGAATCTAAAGATATCTACACAGCACCCGGAGAGACTAAATTCATGTTTTCTGCATTCCTACAGGCTCCAAGAACACAACATGTATTCAATGGCTAACAAAGTGTTTTTTTACCCTTTAAAACACAGTTTTGATTTACTAAACCTTTAATCTGTTTGATGAATTCCTCCAAAAGTGGATGCTCGATGCAGCAGCAGGGGCTAGCCCAGGATGCATTTACATAGAAACAGCCACTGTACAGTAATGTCAGAAAAACAATAGAAGCACCAAGAGATCCTCTGTCAACATTGAGTTCATAGATGCTGATAATACCCAGACAGTTTGAAGAATCAAACTGCAACTATTCTCATTGTAATTTGACCATATAGACTTTCTATATATTCCTACTTCAGTTAACTTGACTACCCAAGGTTCACAATGACTACGGTGCAGGTTGCGGTCCTGATCCACTTCCAGTTTGCCGCACACCCCCACTCACACTGCTCCTAGGGAAACAGCGGCCAGCTGCGGCTCCGGAAACGATGCTCATGATAACAGGAGTTCACACGGTACTTTCTGTTGCTGTCCCTCATAAATGATTAAAAAACGGCTTTGGTTTTCATTTCTTTGGGGCCAAAACCTGTTATCTGTGCTTATAGATTTCCTATTTAATCCTCCAAAAGCCCATCTGTTTCCTCATGTTTCTGTTTTGCCATTTTGTTTTTACTAGTGAAGTTAACGTAAATTGGTGGGGTGATTTTATTTTGAAATTCACTTTATCCTGTCTAGTGCCCGACGTTTCCTGTTTGGCTTGTAAAGTTAAGGAACTCGATCCGGGGACCGCACGGCTTTGGTAACCAGACCCACAACCGCATGAGGCTGATGTGACTGTACACATTGCTTTTTAATTATTTGGGTTCCTTGCGGCGCCGGAACCTTATTCAGTGTGAGCCCAGCGTTAGAACCAATTGCAACAACAGTTGCTTAAATACATGCCACAACATGTTGAATTTTTGTCTGAATTCAGCTTGGAGTCTTCACCTCGTTTGGAAAGATTTGCTGTAAATTCATTATTCTTTTAAGGAAAAATTATGTGTCTAAGCTTCCTCAGAGAGAATCTTACATGATGGCAAGGCGCCTAATTTTGTGCCTAATTCCTTATGGAGTTAAATAAAAAAACAGTGTGGTAAGTATTTTTTAAAAAAAGACATAAAATTATATTATTTTAACAAAAATGTGTTGTCTCAAACGTTTTGTCTCAAGTCTGCAATATTTATGGAGACACTTTCTTATGTAAAAATATGCCTATTTTTACATTGAACGTTTTTTTTTCTCTAGCTATTCAACCCATGGCCGCCTCTCTGACTGATAAGAATGAGCGAACCAGCCTCCCTCAGGTCCGTATCTCACCTGCTCCCTAGAACAAGTCACCCATGGTCAGAACTTGTAATGCGCCTCCTTGCTGAATAAATACATACTGAGTTTTACTCAAACTTTTCTCTACAAGACACTCGGCAGAGGCGGATATGCTAAGCAGTGATTGCTTTGAAAGATATGAAGAGATCAAGGTTGGTGAGCAGTACTTTGACCTTGCTGTAAGTTTTAGAGTATCAGTGTGTTACCTTGGGCAAACTAGAGTAGCCTGCCAACTCCTACTGGGAAACAGAGTCTGTTTGATGTTTTTGTTTCAAAAAGAGGGGAAAAAAAGTAGTACATGAAAGCTTTAGCGGCAACAAAATCTGTTTCAGGTGTTTTTCAACAACTGCTAAAATTGCGAGCCAGCTTGTTTCACCATTTACTATTTGTTTTCCAATGGTAATATCCAAGTAATTACATAATATGTTAAAAGTTCAGAGAACATCTTTTAGGGGTCCATCGTTAACATCAAATCTTGCTTACGGTAAATGTTTTGATGATGTAATTACAGTGCTCTAAAAAATTGCACCCTTTTGTTCTTTTTTTCGTTTTAAGTTTAGCTCATATGATGCAGATCATCAAAAAATAGCCAATGACAACCAAAGTAAACAAAAAGTGGAGTTTTCAATTATATTTATTTTACTAAGCGACAAAAAGCTATTTAAACAAACTAGCTCTTTGTGTAAAAAAAAAAAATCACCATCCTTGTGATATCATTGATAAATGTGATTCACCTCATTTTGCGACCCATCTGTGAAACACCTGAAGTTTGCAGATGGCACAAATGTTAATGGTCTGATCCAGGATGGTGACAAGTCCAGATACAAACAGGAAGTGGGTCAGCTGGAGGGTGCGGTCAGAACCACCTGGAGCTGAAAATGCTCAAGACAGTGGCGAGGATGGGAGACTTCCTTCCTCTCCTAGCCATGTGGATTAATTCTAGTTCCTGGGAACCACCCTTTCTCTGGATCCGAGATGGTCCTCACACATAGACATGTGCCCAGCAAAGACCTTCCACAGGACCCGCTGGTCACCATTATTCAGTCTGTCATGGGTTTGTTCTTCACTGTGTAGTTTGGAAAGAGGATAGGTCCAACTACAATGAACAAATAGGTCTGCAGAGAAGATCCTCAGTCCTCCATCCAGGATTTATACAGGTAAGGGTCAGGAAAAGGGAAGTCCCTCACACCCTGGTCAGAAACTGTTTAGACTTTTACCCTAATGTCTATGCTAAAGTGCTTCCCCCACATGTTGTCTCTCTGATTGAACACTTAACAGTTGGAGAGCTCAGTTCGATACCATGCAAATGTGTACTAATTCAACCACGCTTTCCTCTTTTTGCAAAACAATGTATATCCATACATGTATTATTTTATGTATCATACAGTCAGCGAAAACACTGCCCACCATGGCACCTTCTCCGGCATCTAATTGAAGGGACTTTAAGCCGCATGGTTTTACTGAACATTTTAGCTGTATTGAAACAATAATTTTTGCAGCCTTGGTAGGCTGCGATATCGATAACCAGCACATGTTTAAGCTGGACTGTCGCAAAATCCAAAAAAGTTACTCTGCTTTCTAGCTCGCATGTTCACATTTTGTACTACAGAAGCAGAAAGCTCATACTGACTTATTTTAAATGTAATGTGTGGCTCATTATTACAGGATTGTTACATTTATAGCAGTCATTCCTTGTTTTTGTTGGAACACAGTTTTTTCATTTTTTCAGCCGGTGTCAAACACAATGCACCAATCCCCATCATGGCAACCACAACTCACAGTTGATGGAATGTTAATGATCAGCAGTTTCTCTCATTTCTGTTAATAACAAATGAATGGAGACAATAAGAATCCGATTTGATTCATTTAATGCTTGTGATTAGTTAGCAAAGGACAAGCAATGAGCAGTTTTTCCGATTTTGTCAAAATGTCTTCATAAATTGTACGATGGGTTTGGTTTGCAGCTCACTGCTTATGACTTAAAATTGATGGTAACTCACCAGTAAACCACTAGGTTCAGTATTTACTGTCTTAGGTCTTACTTTTGGCTAATAAGAATCTGCACATCTCTAAATCTTATAAGAACCTGTTCCCCAAACCTGCGTTCCAACTCGCTGCTCCAATCATGTTAAAGTCTCCATCTTATCCTGGACTAATCGAGAGTGAGCTGCATTTACATTCAGTTTACTAACACCTAAATGTCCTATTCCTTATTCTTGCTGCAAACCTCATTAAAGCGTGCTGTTTGATAGTTGATATTACCTAGAAATAGGCTTGCAACCATGAAAATGTTTAAATAGAAATCAATAGATATAATTTGCCTAATTACCCTAATTGCAGAAACTTCCTTTAAGGTTAGATAAAGTGCCTTGCAAAAGTAACCACACCAGTTTAAAATGCCGCAAATATCACCCGTGGAAGACTGGAAAGAAGAAGCTTATGCTAGAAGAGTTTCGGTTTGTAGTTTACCAAAAGCCATGCCGTGAGAAACTAACATGGAATACCATGGTGAAAACCCCATCCCCATGGAGAAACAAGGTGGCGGCAGCAGCACAATTGCCAATTGTCTTTCTTTACCAGGGACATGGAAGCTGGTAGGCTGAATAAAGTGCATCCAAAACATTTCAAAATAATATGTTCAAAATAAATATGACCGGCCTTGCATCCTCTTCCTTTCACATCACAGTTATGCACTCCTTTATATTAGTCTGTCACATAAAATCTCTATTATTTACACTGAAGTTCATAGTAGTAATGGGATGTAATACAGAAATGTTAAAGGTACTTCACTACTTTCGTAAGCCACTGTGTTCTTTTGTGTTGCTTTAAGTGCCTGTTTGATGTTTTCACCTTCAAATATATAAATTTAGGATAGACATAAACCCAGCATCCACAAAAAGCTTGACAGCTCCTTGTTGCATTGCCTCCTTTAACATTGCAGATGGCGTTGAGACGAGAAGGGAGAGTCACCTCATTACAGCGGGGTCTGTTACCGTGAAATTGAAGAGTCCGATTAGGTTTGTTTTTGTCGCTCCGTGTTGTGACCAATTTTATCATCCTTGGTGGTGTAACGCAATATCAAACAAATTGTTTGTGTCCCCCATCGACATATAAAGTAGCCCCGCCAGAGCTCCCCAAATTACTCAAGAAATATTAGGAATGGATCACAAGTTAATTCCCTCCGCTCCAATTTTCCACCACAGCAAAATGAAATCTAAATTTGCATAGCTCAGGGGCCCTGCCCTCGAAAGCCTGTGACTTGTTTCAATGACGGGAGCTATTATTGAGTGGTGCATTGATGTAGTCGTACAGTATTCCAATGTCTAAAACCATAATCCCACCCTAGCGCTCGCGGTGGAGGGCTGTATTATTTGGGAGGTGATGTAAGCAGCCGGGAAGAGATGGAAGCCCTGGAGAAATCAGTAAGAGGGAGAAATAGTATATTGAGATGAAATTCAGAGGTTTTCTGAATGCAATCCTGCCAAAAGTCACATTCTTTAGCTGACAGAACGTAAACACAAACTGCAAGGAAACTATTTCAATTTTGTAACATGACAGGAAAAACTTTGTCACTTCATTAGCAAGTAAACACCCTTGTAAGCTGGTGCAGGGACATACAGCACTAACAGTTAACAAGCCCCAACAAGCTTGTCTGCTTCACTGTGAGAAAACCTTGATCACAGAATAACTGTAGCCAACAAACAATTTGATGATTATACTATTCATGGGTGCTTCCTCTCCAGCAACAGCTTATGTTGGGGTACTTTCTGTGGCACCCATATATTATTTACAAAGAAAGACCAGCCCTTAATGAGCACTAATTAAACACTGGAGACTGGGAGATGACTGGCAGAAAACATCGCAGCATGTGACAGACATCTGGTGGAAGAAAAGTGATCAGATGACGGAGGAGCTGCAGAGAAACCTTATGGTGGAAGCAAAGCAACATTGGAGTTGTGTGAACCTGCACTTGAACCTGACTTTGAAACTCTGTCAATCATGCTGGCTACAGCTGTCATGGTTCATAGGGCACGGGCTTAGTGGATTGGGAGTCTATGTGCATGCTGCACGTGAGAACCTGAATAAGAGCCAAAGAGCTGTGTGTGTGTGTGTACAGTTTGTGTTTTCCTTCAGTAGCGATGTAAAGGGCAAGTCCAGCAGGGGAGAGAAGAGAGAAACCTGTGCTACTCCTCATATTTAATATTCATTTCATATTTAATTCTTAGTTCATTGGATTTTAAAGAAAAAAAAAACCCTCAGATGTCAACCCTGCAGTTCATAAAATAATGAACTTCATTTTAAAAAACAAAACAAAACTGTACAATATTTGGACATTTAAAAACTTGTAAAAGAAATACTCAATTTTAAATTTAGATTTGTTCCAGAATATTGAAACAACTTTTAAGAGGTAATAGCTACAACGTTTTCATCAAAATGATACATTTTTCAAAATTAATACATCCACAGAACGTCTAGAGTGGTACAGAATAAAAGTATTTACTGAAAACTAAATATATAGTATCTAAATAATGTTTTTATAAATTTTGACGGGTCCAAAATATATATGTTTTTACTTCTGCTTACGATGCCAGCGTCGACATTAAAGGATTCTGCCGCAATAGGAATAGTAGGTTGAAGTCACGTAAGTGGGAGTTCAGGTGTTGCCAGATCGTAGTAGCTCCGTGATAGTGCTGAGAAATGGCTTCTTCTCAGTGCTACATTTCTCAGATTCAAGCACACCAAAAAAGAAGCAAAACGAGGGTGAACATCGGTCAAGCTTTGGGGCGTTGGTGCCAACTTAAGGAAGCAAAGGAGCTTAGAAGCCATGCGGATTTTGCCACTTTCCTTCTGGAAAGGAAAGTTAAATGGTTGCTAATGCTAACCATTATGCTAATGCTAACGCTACCGGACCTGGCCACTGAGACCTGGCAGCCGGCTTGCAAACAGTGCAGTTGAAGGTTGGAATAAGAGTGGGCGAGCACGAGTGCGCCACCTACTGGACGGGGGAAGTTAAACTTGTAGCTATCTCCTTTAAAGCAAAATTACCATTTGCGTAAAGAATTTAAACCCACCTAAAACCTACTAACCTGCACAGTTCGCACAGCTTTTAATACATGTTTGTAAGCCATTGTTAACTATATTGTTACTGTACATTTGCCAAACAATTTTGGTGTTAATAAAACGAAAGAGCACCCATTGAAAATGCAATATAAAACATAATAAAAATGATCTGGTCTTCACCAGGTCCTAAATATTGAAATCAAATCTTGATAATTTAAATACATAGGTGTGTTAGTAAAATAAAATTTTGAAAAGTTATAAGGTTTAAATTAAAACTTACATATAGGTTAATTACACAAATGTTAATTACATTTTAAGCACTTATTTCTTTTAATTTGGAAGATATGGCTTATAGCTCATGAGAATCAAAAACTCAGTTTAGCAGAAAGTTACAATATTACTTAAGTAATATTACACAAAAATAATAGATTTTTAACACAGAAATGTTACGGCCTACGCAATCAAGACTCCAGACTTGACAGTTTTTCAGCAGAGCCACTGACACCATTGGAGGGTAAGAAACCAAAATATAGCTAAAGAAGCTGGCTCTATACAAAGTGCTCTAGCCATGTATATTAATGGTAGTTGAGTGGAAGGTAAAGGTTTGGTAGAAGGTGCACAATTAGGATAATTGCAGCCATAAGAGGGTTATCAAAAACCCCAATTCAAGAGTGCGAAAGGGATTCACAAGGCGTGACACTGCAGCTGAAGTCAGTAGCTATGGTTATATGGACATAAGTAATCTGAACAAAGGATCAGATCAGAATAAAAATGGGTAATGTAAACACGCCAATCAGAATATTGTGATCGGATTTAGCTCAGTGGGAATGCAATACATGGTTTATGCCAATCCTTAATGTGAACAGTGTCCATCTAAACACTTGTCCTGTCATTCGGATTGGTGCAAACTGCCCTGACTGCTCATGTGTGCCCTATGTCAACGTGATGTATTTCCGCCATCAGCGGCTAGACGCTATATCGGTGAAGCAAAAGTACAACGTTTTTATTACAAACTATAAAAGAGCTCAAAATAATCAAACATTTTGATGGTCAAAAGTCCAGTCTAGGAACTTAGAAGACAGAAGGAACACACTGCCCCATTTGTTTTTTTTTTTCTTTTTTCTTTTCTATTACAGATGAAAGTACAACTTCTTTGTTTTTTTAGGGACATTTGACAATTCTGTGCATTTCAGAGTGATTCTATTCTGAAGTAAGCCTAGTGCATGTGAATGCATGTCATGATTAGATTAATTGACTATGTGCCCATATAAACGATACATTCAACAAGTTTTTTTCTTTTTCATTCTGAACACTTTTCAATCTGTTCAAGGAACTTTGCACATGTAAACATAGCTCCTGTTTCAAACAACACACAGATGTATCCAGCACATGGCTACAACTGTCACATTCTTTCTGTTAAGCCACTCCTGAATCAGATACAATGCCAGAAGCGTTTTACCTGGGCTAAGAAAAAAATAATGACTGGGGTGTTTCTCAGTGGTCAAAATCCCCCTTTTCAGATGAAAGTACATTTTGAATTTTATTTGGAAACCAAGGTCCTGGACTCAGGAAGAAGAGTTGAAAGGCCCAGAGACCATGTTGATTTGGGGAGTTATGTCCTCTGCTGGTGTTGGTTCACAGTGTTTTATCAACGACAGACAGGAAACACATCAGCAATGACCTTCGAGCAGCAGGTGTAAAGTCATATCCAAATAATATGAACTCTATAATTTTGCTGTGTAAAAAGAATATTTACAGGTGGAAACTATGTTATGCTATTATTAGGTTGTTAGAGATGCATTATTGTATCATAAGCCCTAAATAATTCACAAGACAAATTAAAACAGACTGAAAATGGCCTGTTTGGAATGGTTGTGGGGAGAAAGCCTCTCATTCTACATAGAATACATGTATGGAAATGAGACTTAGGTATGCAAAGCTGCACCAAAAAGAACAAAAGGACTTCTGTAACAAAATCCTTTGGATTGACTAGACCTAAGTAGATATTTTTGGTAAAAACTCATAGCACCACGGTTGGCAAAACCCAGCATTAAAACTTCACGTTATTCCATTTCAAGGTGGGTTTTACACACAATTGGGTCATGAGTAGGAACGTACATTTTATTCATGAAGTACCTTTCACAAGTAATAATAAAAAAGTGATTCACCGACACAGCAAATACTAAAACATGATTAGATTAGAAGATAAATAAAAAGACAAAAAAATGATTCAAGTGGTGCTCAATTTTGCACAAACAATTTTCCCACTTTGGTTGACTCATGGTTTGGTAAATGACGACATGATGGAATCCTTTGTGCATTTGAGGTTATTTTAACATAATTTTAGAACCTCATGAAGAACAAATAATGTTTTTTTGAGCCAAAAAACACCCAACACTGAAAGAGGGTTTAATTTCCTTTTACCATGACTGTGAGTTTTTTCTTAAGGCTTTTTACATGTTTAAACATAATTAGACTGCAGAACACATAGGGTTTTGGTTTTGAAGAGAAACAAATTAAGTGTAAAAAATGTACTCGCATTGAAGTGGAACCAACGTCTCTTAAAAAGGGTACCAGTGTTTCCAACGAAACACTGTGATTAGATTTGTCCAATGACTTTATTGCAGTATCAGGAAATAACAAGGTTTAAAAATGTAACAATTTCAAAACTGCAAAAAAAAAAAAAAAGTCTGTTGTGCTGTTTCTTCTGTTTAAAGCTGTTACAACTTGTTTTTTCTGCTCACGGTTATACCATGGAAGCCAGCCCATGCTCAGTGGTTCCAAAATCTGCGACTAATGTTTTTTCTGTGTCTGAGCTGAATGAATGACAACGCATTCCAAACACAATCTGAGAATTAAGCACCATTGCGTATGTTATAGCAAACAATGTTTTCATCAAAAGCATCACAAAGAAAGAAAGATAAGTATTCCAGCATTTGCAAGTCACATCCAAGCATTTACCAGGTGTTTAACGGTGTTTTCTCAAATTTTGCACCAACTTGCTGGTAAAAAAAACACTTTATTTCTGAAGAATAAATTAATAATAAAAAATTGCTTTTTCACATCTTATTTTTTTAAAACAAAGTAAAGAATCCAATTTGCCACAAATATCTGCATCAAGTAATTTCAGAAATCACAAGCAGAAACATGTGCCAAGTCAACTAACACGTCATTTGATGCAAGAGTTTAATAAATAACACTGAAAGGTACTAAAAACCTGCAATGCTGGAAATCAGATTCGTGGAAACTTGCTCTTGTGACTATTTACTTTTCAAAGAACCGTTAAAAAGACTTTTTTATTTTCAGATTTATTTTTTAAGAAGTCAGCTGGAAGTACATCATCTTGTACTTTTCAGGCAAATCTTACTCTTTGCTTTACTGTTTTTGTAATCAGAAAACAGAACCCAGACAATCCAGCATTTTCCCTTGCTCAGACTTAATTTTGTCGGTTTCAGTCAACAGCCACTTACTTAAAGTGAGGTGTCCCTCCTAGACATTAATGTGAAGGCAATGCGGACAACTCAGATGATGTCACGCTATACAGTATTTGCATACCATATAATCACTGCACATGTACTCTGCTGCACACCTCCCTTGTGTCTGTTCAGACTGTCATTTTTTATAGAATATTATTAGGTTGTTAGAGACGCATTATTGTATCATAGGCCATAAATAATCAGACTTTTGCATTTGCATTAATTTACAAGGCAAGGTTAAACCACAATTCTTCTCAAAATGTCCGAAGCTTTAAGTGTTGGAATGAAACTCAGCTAAGAATAAACAAAATTTCCATCAAACACTTAGGAGGAATATTGATTGGTATCCTCTTGCTGCATTCTGTCTTAGATTATATACTAACAAGGCAGAATCAGGAAGACCTGTAAAGACAGCATGGAGGGTATCGCCTCCAGATAGAAGGTTATATAAATGTCAGTAGTTAAAGTAAGGGGAATAAATGCTCAAGCACATAACACAGGAGATGTGCTGAATGTCATTCTGCAGGGTTTTATGCAATTCCACAGTACATCCTGTGAATATGTAAATATCCTCAGCATCTAGATACTCTGTGTGTGGCTGTGTCAGGTTGTTTCGGAGTCATGCAAATTCTCTGGAGGAGCTATGTACAAATGTAGGTCTTATTTTAAGTGCAACATTGAACTGGAATCTATGTGGTACTATCAGGATATTGGGAATGCCATCAAGGCGGGAGAAACAAAGTTTAAGGCCTGAGGGGAATGTTGGAAGCACAAAAACATAGGTAAAATGTATCAAACCCTAACTTAAACAATTTCAAATGCTTAAAGTTACCTTTGAATTTGAAAATTCTCATGTATACCAAAGAGGAAATTCAGGATGAAATGACTTTTTTGGTCTTTATGTTCAGCTTCTGTTAAACATCTGAGTGTACTGTAGTATATTAACAGGGGAAAAAAACATCCTTAAATGGATCCACGAGTCTATAACAATAGACTTTATTTGAGAAATATCTATTTTATATATAAAAACAATACAGTAAAAATACTGTAATCTGTTTAGTTTTTATAAATTTAAATAAAATATTGTCACACGGAAGTTGCCATGTTGTTTACGCTGCAATGCATTCTGGATTGTCAAAGACTCCTGGATAGGTGTCGAAACATTTTCAGAAAGAACTGAGCGAAAGTCTGGTTGCCTCCGATTTAAGCCTGTTTTCTGTTACGATGACCCGGATAACTGAGAATCTGCACAGGCAAACTGTGTGTGATGTGTGTCTAACTGATTTAATGACAGACAAAGCATCAGAAGTTCAAATAAACTGGTTTCTACTGCACATTCAATATGAGATGATTGTTTCCACACCATGCCATAAAATGGTCCATCAACTCCATTTACTCCGCTTCTTGTGCATCTTTGATACACCCCAGAACTGCAGAGTCATCTGAGTGTTACTGCAGATGACAGGAGTCTGTCTGGTACTAGAAGTTTGAGGTGTACAGAGTGAAAAGGAATGATCAGAGTTCAGTCCCCTGTGGTGCTCCTGTGCTGCAGACAACCTGGTTAGACACGTGACCCTTGAGTCTCACAAACTGTGGTCTGTCAAGGAGTCTTTGATCCAGGTGATTGTTGAAGTCTCTACTAGAATTTCCTGGAGTTTCTGACAAGGCAAATCAGGCTGAACTGTGTTGAATGCACTGGAGGAATCAAAGAACATGATCCTCATAGTGCTACCTGCCTTGTCCAGATGACAGTGGATTTATTATCATCAACTCTAACTCCACAGTGATAAGCAAATTGCAGGGGGTCCTGATAGTTGCTTGTTTGCTTACTAATGTAAATCAACAGGCCTTTTTAGGACCTTCATGATGTAGGATGTCAGACCAACAGATCTATTGTCAGTGAGGGCAGGAGCAGGAGGTCTTCTACAACATCAGAACCTTCTCCTGGGTCAGGCTAAGGTTGAAATGGTGCTTCAAAATCCCACACAGCTGGTCTGCACAGGTCTTCAGGACTCTAGGCCTGACGCCATTCCTATTCCGTCTCTCCAGCTGCCTCTTCACCTGACATCTAGAGACATACAGGTGGAAGGGGGAGGCTAAGGGAGCATCAGCGTCTTTGGATTTGGTTGAAGAGAAACATGTAAAGGCGGATTTGTCCATGACCGAGGTGGAAGACAAAACATTAGGGGTTTGACAAGCTTTGGGTCAAAGGAAGGCAGGATGCCTAATTACCAGTGTTCCTGAGAGGAGCTTAACTTGTTCCTGAACTGAACCTATTGCATCTGTTCAGTTCATTGGCTCCATCCAGACTTCCATATGTCCAATCCCCCTTCTGCTTGAAGCCTGTTATCTTCTTCATCCCTGACCACACATCTCTTGTATGGTCCTCGCTGGTTCTTATATTGACTAAATTGCCTCTGTATACTCCCCAGTAATTCCCCATCTCCCTTCCTGAAGGCTCTTTTTTGCTGATCCAGGGTTTGTTATTGGGGAAGCGTCTTATTGTTTTGGTGGGGATGGCGTTATCCACACATAAGTTTATGTAGTTATAGTTGGTCACACACTCCGTCATGGCATTGATGTCATCTCCATTTGGCTGGCACAGTGCATCCCAGTCTGGAGCCTCAAAACAACTCTGCAGGGCTTCTTCTGCCTCCTGTGACCATCTCTTCACAGTTCTCACCTCTGAACAAGGAGCTTATACTCCGAGCACAGAAACACAAGCTTGTGATCTGATTTACCTAGAGGAGGTCTCTGTTTAGAAATGTATGAATCCTTTACATTTGCATAAAACAAATCCAATATTTTGTTTTCTCTAGTAGGACAGCTGACACACTGTTGAAACGTTGGAAGGGTAGCATGAGCCTGAGGTGTGATTAAAATCACATGAAGTACCAATCCTCAAAACCAGCTAAATTTTGCACAAGGAAGCTACATTTAAAAAATTTTACTAAATAATTTCTTATATCTTATTCCTATTTTTCCTTACCTGAGTTAAAATTTAGATTTTTGCTGTTCTCTTTGGGTTATATTTTAACAAAAGGAGTAATATTGATCGCTCTTTATAGTTTTTTTTTCTGGGTTATGGTAACACAAGTTCTAAATACCAAGCAAAAGACAAAGTAGAAGAGAGAAAAAAGGAAAGACAGGTTTGTAAAAAAAATGACATTGGGGTGGGGCGAGATAAATAGCACATTAGCACTTATAGATTAACTGCCTCTTATTCCCAGGCCCTGCTGCAGCCCTGCAGATGTGCAGCACTGACCGCACAACTACCCGGCAGCGGTCATGTCTTAATTAACAAGCCGACATCTGATCAATAATTGAGGAACAATGAAGGGGGATGTGAACGGTGTGACAGACTGCATGGTTCAAGGTTTTTGGTTTTCTACTGATGTGAAATAACACCAGAAATCAATAGCACAGGCAGACCCAACACTCACCGACTTCCTACACAGACATCAAAAAAGTGGATATCCCCAGTTGTATTATTTTTTCCCCTCCTGTTTTTATCTTAAAATATCAATTTTACAATTTTTAAAAAAACACTTATGGCCCAATAATACGGGGTGATTTATGACAGCATAGAAAATTGTAGACCAGCGAACTACAGAAATTTTAGTAAGAGCGTCATAATTAAAAGATGGTATTTACTCAAGTCGCTTTAGTATATCATTAGATAATTTAACATTTTGAAATCAGAACTGCTTTTTGATGAGAGCACTGGCGGCACCACATAATTATGAATGTGGGGGGAGGGGGGGTTATTAGCAAGCTAATGACTGCTAATAAACTGCTTTAAATGATTCAACGAATATCAAAAAGAAGCTTAAACTAAGTCAAAACAAAACACAGAGAAGCTCTTTACCAGAGTGGAAAATATAGGACATCATCTCTGCTATCTGTGTTTTATTTTTTATTTAAACTGTATCTTTGTTTAATTAGTTTATATAATATTTCATTTTACACATATTGTTCAGAAACAGAAAGGAAATAAAGGTAGAGCAAACTATTTTTCCAGAAATCTAGGTAAGAAATGCCCAAGTCCCTTTTTGAATAAAAATAAAGGACTTGCATTCACAAAACCATCTTACCTGCTCTTCCGCTCCTCAGGGGGTATCTTGTGAAAAAAATCTTCCAAATACAATCTGGTCTTATTACATTCTTCGGAGAGGCCTTCCTGTTCTTCTCATAAACTTGTAAGACAGTTTGCTTCTTGCAACTTTCAGCCATTTTCAAAGAGCTACAATGAACGGCTAACAGCTAAGCTAACTGGATACACAACACGCAGCAAGCAGAAACTAACAAGGACGCAAATTGGCATTATGTGAACCCGTCACAATGATTGGCATGAACTACGCATGAAAAATATGTTTATTTTACATAACGTTAAGGTGAAATCTGACTCTTCTAGGTCAAAGGTCAGTACTGGCAGCCCTTGGTTTGGCACAACACTAATGAAGCAGCTCTCAGTTTCAGAAAGGCTGGTGACCCCTGACCTAGATTATCAGTCTTCTATAATAACTGAGATTTTCTAAAGCAAACATTTCTAAATAAATTATGTTTCATGGCAGACAGAAGTTGAAAGCTTGATAGGTTAAAAGAGAGGAACTTTGCTGTGATCCATTCAGACCTCCTGTTATCTGCCAGCAAGTCTTTCGCTTTTTCTGCTGCCTTAATGAACTGCAGACATTACTTAGCATGCTGTATAAAATATTTTTTTTAAATTAGCTTCTACATCTCTATCTTTCCTCTCACTGTCATGATCAGTTTTTTGTTTTTTGGTTCTCACTTGTTTGTATTTATGTATTTAATATCATTAGTTTCTCTCCAAATAAGTTCACTTCATTGTACTGAGTTTCTTAGTTCTTTCTTGTGTCCTGTCCGATGCAATTTGGTTTAGTCTCTTATAATGCTATTAATTCTCTCACTTCTGGATTCCACTCTGATTCCAGTCCCGGTTCCTGTGTTGAATTTTCTTGTGTCATTCTGTAAGGTTTCCCATTGTAAATCCATAATTTCACACTCAATCATTCGTCTGCCTCTGTCCCGTCACCTTTTAGGTTCTCATCGACAATCTACAAACATGACATTGACTTCTTTCTAAAAACCTTACAGATGCTGAGATTGCTGGTCTTTAGTCTTCTCTACTTAGTAATAGCTTTCACAGCAATCAGTCGTGATGTCAGCAACATGGTAGTACTTAGACATCATGCGTTCTCTGACTTGAAAAGAAAAATTGCACTTTGGAGTTTTACATGATCAGATGTCGATCAAGATGCAAATCAGCCGATTCAAGTCACTGGACAATTTTTTGATACATCTTTCATACAATATTAGTTTTAAAAAAGTCCATGTTGGTTCCAGGTGCTTACGCATCTGTAAAGAGAAGCCATATTAGCTTTGGCTGTCACTAACTACATCTTGTATTAAACAATACCGTGTATCTTGGTTGGTTGTACCTGCGATACTTTTTGGTTGGTTTTGCTGTTCTTTTATTATCTCTTTCTGCAGGTGTAGAAACAGACTTAGAGGCTGCTATTTTGCGCTCTCTTTTTCCTCTGCTCTATTTTTGTCACCTTTTCTCCTTTTTAACATTTTGCCTAATCTTTTTTCTCTTTTTTTCTTCTTTACCTTTCCGTTTCTGTGTCCATTGAACTTTAAATAATCCCTAAATAATATCCAATAAAGTTTTTTGCATATATAAGTGCAGCACTACAGTGAAAGCAGCAATGCTCCACTTGTGAAAGTAAATCTGTTGGGTTCTCTTTGGCATTAAGACAGCAATTCTTAGTGCTACACAGCCAGGCATGGCATAAAAAATAAAATAAAAAGTCCGGTGTTGTTGAATATTGTTTATATCGATCATAATCAAGCCAAATTTCCTCAACACCCCTATCTTTTCCCTCATTAGAATGTTCATACCTTTCTCCCAGAGCTTTCTGATCTTGGTTGCTTGATTCCATGCCAGGTATAAAGGACAAAAAATAAAAGCGAAGTCCATCCAGATAACTAAATATATTGTTAAAAATACTTACAAAACTGTAGTGCATGACACTTGAAACAATACAGCTTCCAAAATATTGTTTTCTGGCAGTCATTTGCTGTTGCAATATTGCACACAGTGATAGTGTGATTGTGACGGCAATTTCCTATATTGTGCTGCTCGAGTTTGTACTAACAACTTGCCTAAACAAGGTTAGCTGTTTATATGATGATGAATCCTAATCGCAAGATTTATATTGATATTTAAGGGCAAGTTGCTCATGTGTTTATGCAATGTGGCACAATTTAGGAATAAGTTTTGACCTAAATTAAGGGACAAATGTGCAATGTCCAAAACAAGCATCCTACCCACTATACCCACTGCTCTGACTGCGACCCCTTAAAACCTGGAAGACCTGACAACTAACTGACCTTAATAAACTCATCTTGTATCAGGATCAAATACATTTTGAGAGAAACGTTGAAAATCAGTGAAGGTTTGGGGTTAATATGACAAAACTTTGAAAGTGTAGAAACATTGGCAGGCTCATAAATGTCACATCCAGAGCAAAAAAATCAAAAAATCTTTAAAAAATACAATAAGCTATCAAACAGAGCTCTGTTCACATAGTTCAGAAACACTGAAAGAGTTCTCCACTTATTAAAATAAGACAATCCAGATAAAAAAGGCTACTTTTCAAATTACATTTAATTGGATTTTTTCCCCCCTTTGGTTAGATGTTTTATGTAATTTCTGTATATAGGCTTATATAAATAGAAGATAACTATTTAAGTAACTTTAATAAAGTTACTGTTAGGCAGAAACCCACTGATCTGATTTATTTGCAGTTGCATCTTTCATACAAGAAAGGTTTTGATTATCTTTATGGCTCAGATGGTGGAAAATGACGAGAACATCCCACCATCTCATTACACCGCAGAATCCTCCTGACATGAAGCATTGACCAAAACTCCCAGCTCCAAGTTGAATGAAAAGCATGTGACAGCTAAGATAAAGGTAGGAGGATGCCTAGTTACTTTATAAACCCTGTCAACGGATCGTTTAATTATCCATTCAACAAAAACTAATTTGCTTTTCAGAAAAGGCAAATGCCTGCATGATGGCAGTTTCATCACAGTTGCCTGGCAGCCAGGAGGTTCAGGCCTTTCTGTAGGGAGTTCATATGTTCTCCCTGTGTATTCATGAGTTCTCTCCCATCATCCAAATAAATAGAAGAAGACATTTTTTTTGTCATTGTGATTGTACATTCCAACCCAATTTATCTTCTGCATTTAACCCATCATCCTTAGGGAGCAGTGGGTAGCTTTTACAGCGCCGCCTGGGGAGTATTCTGGGGTTAAAGGTCTTGCTGAGGGACCCATAGAGCCAGTCTGCGGGGTTCGAACCAGGTATTTGGAGCCTTCTTCTCAAAACTCAAGCGCTCTGCTCTAACCACTAGTCCACCACACCCACATAAATGCATGTTTGGAGACTCTTTGAAGCCTAGCCTTCATCCGTGATCAGTGGTGACTTGTCATCGAACTGTGCTCAGGCACCGCCCTCATCAAAATTTCAGGACAAAAGTGTAGACAGTAAACATAAATTATTAATGAAAAAAGTAATTATCATATTTGTTCTTTCATAAATTGTCTGACTTTGGATTTTTCAGCATTCTATTTTTTATTCTTTGTGTAAATCTATATCAGTCTATGTATGTCCGTTGTCATATTTTTCATTGACGACGAACAGTGGACAGATGAGTGTTTAAGTATGCTCTCAAACTTTTGGCTTCCATGTGACTTCATGGTGGCCTCTAATTGGTTACTTAAAAGTTCTCCTTGGAGCGCAGTGAGCTGCAACCATAGCTAAATCAGAGCTTTTTGTGTCAATCTTCATCCAATCAGATTGATACAAGATTTGTGGGCAGGAACGTCACTCAAACATGCGGATGCAATCGGAAGAGTCAAACTACAACAATGACAAGACAGGAGAGAAGAGGAGGGCAGCAGAAAGAGAAAATTCAGTCATTTGTTTACAAAATAATAATTTGGCCTTTGCTGTTGGAAGAAAAATACAGGATAATGGAATTTATATTGTACTAACCAGACTTCAAGAGCAGTTAAGTGACTGTGGATGGATTACTTTTTTAAGTAGAGTTTATTGTTGTGTTGTAATCAACAACCTCTAGTGGGTCCACCCCAAAATATTTTATCACCAGCTGCTACTGTCCGTGAAAGGTCTGTTGTTCTGTGGTGTTTCCCAGTCGTCATAATGCTGCGTATTCACTGATGTTCTTTAACGAATCGTTGAAACCTTTACAGAACAGGCCATTAAGGGTATGGCCTGAATCAAATGAATGCCAGATCTGTCAAATTTCTTTGTAAAAAAAAATGAAAACTATTTCCCATGTAATTTATTCACTAGTTTGTGTTGTTTCATATCATAAAAATGCAATAAAAAAACAAGTTTGTTGGTGGTTTTTCAACATATTTTATTTACAGGTAAAGTGAGTTTACTTTGATTCCTCTAAATTATGTCCAATGCAACAAACTTTCTGCAGGAAAAAATAAATGCAATCCAACTGCGTGTAATTTAATCTCAGTATAGCCCAGAATAAAGCCAACTGTTCTCTGAAGGCCTCAAAGGTTTGCTACACAACATCAGAGAGCCAGCAGCATCATGAAGACGAAGGGATACGGAGGACATAAGTTTAAAGCAGAGTAAGGCTATAAAACAACACAAGTTTTAAACGGATCACAGAGTATTGTTTATCTAATCATCTGAAAAAGAAAGATAATTTCATCATTGTCGACCTACTAAAAAAATGGCTATGCAATAAAACTGACAGGCATGGCGAGAAATAGTCTGATAGGGGGCCAAGAGACCCCATGTAACTCTGGAGGAGGTACAGACATCCACAAATAGGGCCCTTTTTAACAATTTTTGAAAGAAATCTTAAAGAAACCCACCCTACAATTTAGATCAGATTAGATTATACTTTCTTGTCCCCTATGGGAAATTTGTCTTGGCCTTCAGGTGCTAAAAAGGATAAAACTACCACCATAAAAAGTACAATAAGTAAACATTAAATATACATATTGCACCTTATACCACAGTAAATGCAGTTGTCTCCGCAAATTCGCCACACGCCATGTGAAATGTTCATCACATGTGTGAAAGAAGGGTGCTCTGCTCAGATGAGCCCAGATCTGCTTGGCTTCCATGCAAAACCCTACATGTGGTTTAATAAAATAAAATAAAACTAAAAAAATACTGCACATCATCCTCAACACAACAATGTCATAAGTACGCACCGTACAGTGGAGATACTTTTCTGGGATTGGAACGCTGGTCAGAGGAAATTTAAGGTAGATAGAACTAAACACTGTTGGAGCTTGGAAAAGCACGTTTAATTTCCGGTGGGAGAATAATCCTAAAGATACAGCCAGGACCACAAGGAAATGGATTTGACCAAAGCATACTCATGAGTTAGAATGGCCTAAACAAAGTGCATACCTAAATCCAAATGAGAATATTTGGCAAGACTTGAAACATGATGTTCACAGATGCTCTCCGCCCACTGGGACAGAGCTTGAACACTTTTTTGTGAAGAATGGTCAAAACTTTGGTCTCTAGACTTATGAAAATGATAAGATACTGGAAAAGCTGTGAAATGAGGCTCTTCATTTTAAAATAACTTTTTAGGGGTATCAGAGTTAAAGAGAAGTGAATCAAAGGTGGCTCCAGGCCACATTTTTATGATTTTCTGTTGGTAAAACGATTAAAAAACAGATATTTCTTTTCCTTCTCCTACACTGTGTGAATCTATTGCAGGCGTGTGGTTTGATGTTACCAAATCTGAAATAAAAGGTCATCGGGTTTGAGATTGTTTTTTTTTTTTTTTTTTTTTTTTTTTTTTTTACAAGGCACTGTGTTTACTCTGTGGTGCCCCTTAAATTTGTTTCCCAAACTTTATAAAATTCTGGTAACAAACAACATGTATTGAAACCAGCTATTTTATTTATAGCAAAAAAAATCAACAGTCCACGCCTAAGTTTTCCTTCTGCAGTGACCCTCCTTTTAAAAACTTCTACATACATTCAGAGCCCTAACACCCAATTCCTAAAACCATCTACAGCCAAACCAAACCTGTAAATATTCAGCTGTGTCTGTGAAGGAGAGTTTATCTGCCTTTGTGGTGTATTCTGGGAGTTTTCAGACAGGATGGCCATCCTCTGATAAGCCTTTCACATTCTGTGGTAGCCAGAAGGCTACTGAGGCACTGGAAACTCTAATCAGCCTCGGCCCACCTGCCTCCATCCTGCTCTTTCAAGTGAGTAACTGATCCACTTCTGGACAGAAATCATATGTTTATTTCTCTTTCTTTCTCGTTGCAAACTTTTGCTCGAAAATTGAATGTGATGCCCTGGGGCAGGATGGAAAATTGGGCAAAAATAACTTGTTTTCCCAACACCCAACCTTTTGCTACCCTAATGAATGGCAAAATAAGATAACTGTGGGAGATGCTGTTCCATGCCACCTACCCATCCTTTCAATTTAGAGCTCATCAATTCATGTTTACAGTATAAGCATCAATACTGGAAGATGGTGTGTGACTGCAAGAACATGAATCTCTCACAGAGAAAACGTTACCCGGTACCGTTATACAAAACTTCTCCAGGCATGAGATCAAACACATCAAATGCAATGGGGCCTTGTCAGATTTTTTTGCACACCACGGCAGCTCATTTTCCCTCTGTAATCTGCTCAGATAAAAAAGGTATTATTTAACAGGATGTAAAAAAAAACAGGGATGTCATTGATTAAATCATAAATCCCCTCTTTATTGAACAGGGCAAGGGTAAATTTCGAATCACAGTCTGGCGGTTTTAATGTTGTCACGTTTCGCTGATGTGCCCCAGATGATTAGCATTTAATCAGCTGCAAATATTCCTAATTACAAGATTAATCTCCAACCAATTAGCCAACCTGCAAATGGTTTTACTCTACCACTGAAGTCTACTGAATTCTAATTAGGGAGTAACGGCCTCAATTTACCTAGAGGCCCATCTGATGGGTCATTACCAGCCCAGTTACTCTCTGTATAAACTGAACGCAGCAAGCAACACAGATCCCACCAGGAGAGCAGCTGTGGAGGCTTTATGCTCATTGCGTGTGGCATTTCCATGCATCAGGAAACAACAATGTTACTACTTACTGAAAATGACAGTCCTATTGATGATTCACTCGTGAATGTATGACTATCAGCACCTATGCAAGATTTGTAAACTAAAATGTGCATTAGATTTGATCTTGATTTACTTAACTTATACGTTGTGTAATGGTATGGAGTTTCATGAAAATGTTGGGCTTTTAATGATGTTTTTAAACTTTTGTTTTTCCAGTTTGGAATAACTAGACAACAATTTCAATTATCATTTCAATCAGTGAATCACGTTTGAATTAACCATACATTTTCTCCAGTCAAAATCATACATACAGGCTTATAGAAACACCCTCATTATTGTCCCTAAGCATCTTCACTCCATTCTCTTTTTACTGTCATCAACAAGCTTTAGGTCTAATTAGCCTCCCATCCTTGTTATGTATTTTTCTAAATAAATTACAAACGAGACCTCTGGGTGAGCAGGTGCTGGTTGATTCATCCCTTCACCTCCATCTTATGTTGGGATGAAAGATATTAAAGGCTAAAAGTGTCACAATTCAATAAATACATAATTTTTAAAATGAGTATTTATATGTGATATTTTTTTATAACTTGAATAACTTGGTTTAAATGAGTCAGTAATTTAAAATTTAATTCAGTATTTGCTGAGTACATTATTATTTGAGTATTTCATATTTCCTGTTTTACAGTCTATAATTAAATCAAGTAAACATTCACAACGGTTTGTCAAACATAAATTAACATATAATTGGTTAACTCAGCTGCAATCTCAGTCTATGACAGCGTTAGGCCCACTCACTGACTTTGATGGGTCCGGCAGACAAAGTAATTTAAAGTTATGCTGTTGCAAAAATTCTTATAAATTCATAATTCTAAATAATGGATAAATACAATTATTTGCTTCATTTAAAGAAATACAGATAAATATAATTTTTTGTTTGACCTATAACTTTCCAGTTATATTTTTATTTTTGCATATATCAACATTTATTCAAAAAAAGTTATTTTTATCGAATTGTGGCACTTTTGACCCTCGATAGCCGCGTTGGCTTCCACTCATGATGTCACATATTTGATTTAGAGGCTGTTGTTTTATTACAGAAGCAGGAAACATCCATCACTGCCAAATGATTTTTATGTAGTCATCTTCAGAAATGAACTTTCATTTTGTTGTTAGAACAAGAAAACATCCTATTATGATTTTCTAACATCTTGTGTTTTTTCCTGGAAATATATTTTTATTTTTATCTCTAGAGTAACACACGGAAAACATTTATAGCAAGCGTGGCTGTTCTTGGCTCACATAGTTTGAATTTCAAATATTGTATTTTCTGTACGTATTTTCTATTCATATAATAAATAATTCGATCTCTTTAGTGTTTTTTACTGTTTGACAATTAAAAACATAAATCCAATGTCCCTTATTTTGTGTTTACTGTTGAAAGCTAGTGTTTGTGAGAGTCTGTGCAATGGGAGATCAAAAACTAGTCGAGATCTGTTTGATGTGCCATATCGAACTGAGGGAAAAATCAAATGCAAAGAGCATTCAGATTTTATTAGTACTACATCTAATAGCCAGGTAAAATCAGCTAGCAGTGTGCTTGAGGCTGTAATTTGCCCCAAAATATGTTTGAATATTCTATTTCCGATATTGAAAGGATTTACAAGTCTTTTCAAAAAGCCTTTATCCCAGCGTGGCCACAGTAGATTTTTTTAATGAGGTCATTAATTTGAAATTGCCAAATAACAGGGAGGTAAGTTTCACTCTCAAAGAAATCTCAGTGGGTCTTACCTGCCCTGTACCTTGATGTCAGATATTGCGTAGAAGTATCTGGATAGATTGTTCTCATCCACCATGGTGGCTCCAGTAGCAGGCTTTAGTAGTCTAATCCTCAGATCTGTGATCGTGAAGAAATCTCTCAGGTTCTTGGTGGTATCCAGCTGGCCGTATAGCGAAGCCATGTTGTGTAAACGAGGTCCGGCAAATAGAGCGAATCGGTCCTTTATCTCAAAACGGACGGTCTTGTCATTCTTCCACACATAGCCTCGGGAGTATTCCTCAGTACAAATTATGTCCAGCAGGGTGCGCTGGGATAGGTCATTCACTGTCTTGGGTTCCATGGTGAAAGCATCCAGGCAGTCAGTGGCGTAGAACTGGTAAGGGGTCCAGGTGCGGCCGTAGTCTAGCGACTTTTCCAGGACCATCTGCTCCGGCCGGCCTGACTCAAAGGTGATAACGATGTCATCAGTTAGCTCAACCGTCTTGTTCCAGGACAGCGTGATGTTGACCTGCAGAGGCTTTGGATATTTCTTCCACGACGTCGACTGCCAGAATGTTGTGGGATTTCGGCCTTCAAAGTCAAACATCAACTCAGGAGGATGAGCCAGCTCCTCGGTAGCAGCATCACATTCGTTGTTGCACATGTAAGGATTCTCCTGAATGAAAACACAATAAAAATAAAAGTAAGTGAATACTGTATTAAAATGATCTCTCCTCCTTTATCAGGGTGCCTTGATAGTATTTTGACCAAAATGCATCCTTTAGAAAGAGTTCTTTATTTTGTTAAATGTATTGTTCTCACCCTCACATTAAAGTCTATAAGACTTGAGTAACATTGAAGTAAATGCTACATTTGAAATCATATAATAAAAAATAAACAGAACTTTAGATTTGAAAATGAAAGCCATTAAATAAAACCATGTTGTTTTAGAGTTGATGTAGATCCTAGTGGTGTATTGTGCCAGGAAATCTCACAGGGTCCACATTTTACCAAAGGACTCCAAAGTGTGTGCTTTTGTCACACCTGTGTCAGATCAGAAAACATTTTTTTAATAAAACACAAAGATAATATGATTAAATGCAAAACACTGTTTTTTGAGTAATGATTGTATTTATTAGGGAAACACAGCTGTTAAAAATTGCAACTTAAAACTCTGTCTCTGTGTGTGTAGTTTAAGATGCCCTGTTGTGGGTTCATGGGGAAAGACTCCTCGTCAGACTGGGCGCAAAACCTAATTGCAAAAGCATTGAAGATGTTGCAACTATTGTTGCTCTGTTTGTGTGGCAACATTTTTAGTACCGATAAGACCGATAAGATAATGGCTAACCGCCATGTTAAAGCTAGGATCTGCTTCATAGCTTTCGGTTAGCACTAAGATAAAATGCCGCTTCAAAGAATTTTATATATGTGGGCAGCATTTGGTTATTATTGTTCAAAATCTATAATACTCTGATAACACTTGAGCTGGATAATTCTTCACTGAACAGAAAATTTTTAAAATGCTTGTTGTGGATTTATATTCATTGTTTTTGTGGAATCAAATGGCTGCCATACATCCATAGATGGTGATTTCAGAAAAAAATCAGCAAGGTTCTCTTTATCTTGTAAAGTATAGAACTGGTATGTAGCATCAGTTAAAAAAAGAGTTGTTGCCAAACTTTTATAAGCTTGGACATGCATGTTTAAACGTCCTTTTGGAAGTTGGATTGCTTCACTTTTCTCAGGGTTCTGCAGAAGAACCACTCCTTCAGCTGAATTGAATAAGATGTGCAACCCCTCAGCAAACTAATAAAGAATTATCAGAGCTTTGGTGAGAACAACCAAAAAAGAAAATGATGGCTCAGGTTAAAAACAAAAATTTTCAACATGCCAAGGTGGAAATCTTTTTTTTTGTCATAAACACTGAGGAAAGAAGGGCACAGGGGCAGAACGTGCGACCCATGTATGGAGGCCTCATTCCTCGATGCCACCGTCCTGGGTTCGAGTCCCAGCCCAAGAAACTTGGCTGCATATCTTCACCCTTCCTCTCAAATCTATTTCCTGTCAGCTTACTGTTGGATAAAGCCCACTAGTCCCACAAAAGTAAAAAAAAAAAAAAAAAACGACAATAAGTGTTTTTGCATTTACATGAAAGAGAGCTTAAAAAAATGGAATTACTTAAAAGTACTATAAGTTGTTGTTTTGAGTACATTCTAATGACGTACAACTCAATTCAACTTGTTGCTTTTTCTATTACATTCAACCCTATGTGTATATCATAATCTAGCAATGACAGGTCTAAGGCTGCAGGAGATGGTGACCCTCTCATTGATACGACACTGTGGATACCATATCCTGATGAGCACCATTCCAGCTCCGACCTGCCACCCAAATTGCCTGTGTAATTGACATTCTTGTGTGATATTTCAGCTGGGATAGGAATGGAATCCCGATGAGTATTTCTTATGAAACACGCAAAGAGACATGCATTTTTCATGGGCCCGCGTTTGCTTGCTGCCGTAGACATCCAGCGAGTTCGGGCGTTTGTGCCAGCAAGTTTGTGGGGGGAAAAAGAGAGCGCTCTTGATGTGTTTGTGTTTGTTTGTGACAGGGATAGAGAGCTGCGAACGTGTTTGCCCATAAATATGTGTGTACACATGCAGTATGTATTTGTGCGTAGGGTGTATGTGTGTGTGTGTGTGTGGGATAGCAAAGAGAGGAACAATGAGAGAGCGAGAACTGAATAGGAGCAAGAGAACACACGGCTCCCTCCAACCGATATTGCTCTCACCTTTGCTCCATAATCAGGGAGGTTAAGTGTTGATGAGATTCCCATAAACTGTAACATGGGTCGATAATCAGCCATCATCTGACATTCTACTTTGAAAATCATTTAAAGGGGAGAATGCCGTGACCTACCGCATTAGTCACCCGTGTCTTAGAAATAGCAATGGATGCATCACAGGCTGCCACTTCGTTAAAGAATGATCCACTAAAAACTTAAATTCTAACAAAACGTTGTGACTTTCAAACAACAATATGACTAAATATCCATTTTGAAAGATGACCAGAAAGTCTAAATTTCTGGAAGAAAAATAATAATAATGGAAAGACCAAATAATTGTGCACAGTAGCATACTGATTTTGTAAATGGGATTGTTTTTGGAAAACGATTTTGTTTAAAAGTGCAGTGTGAAAGTTTTGAAGATATAATGAATGTTGCTAAAACATGTCCCAACTCAGGGTTCCAACCCTATGAATATGGTTTTACAAGAATATAATTTTTGTAGAGACGCTGGAAACAGAGAGGGCGAGCGAGAGTGAGAGAGATGCTAATCAGAAGCCATTATATTTCATCTGAAAAGACCAATGGTTGCTTTTGTCTTCGAGTGAGTTCCGAAATTTGTTTCAGAAATAAAAAAGAAAAAAACTATTTCAAGGTTTATCTTCCTCGCAGAAAACGGTATAGTTTTTAGATACACATCTCCAGAGTCTGTTTCATTTCCTGTTTGACTCTGATATGCTATCACTCACTCGCTCTTCAGCTAGAAGAGATAAATACACTATGAAGAAGGACAAGATTGTGTGATATTGGGTCAGCTGACTCAAAGGAGCGTAACGTGATCCAATTAGAAGGGTAATGAGGGTTATGCTGCTAAGAGAGAACGTGAGAATAAAGAAAAGAAAAGAGTGGGAGGTGGTGTGAATGTAAACCTTTTTAAGGAGCATCTCAGTTGCTAAAAGTGTTCTCCTTTCACGCCCATGCACTCCCACACAGTTGCAACACAAAGCTTGAAAGGCCACAGTGTAGCCTGAAACCATAAACAGAAAAAAGGGAGCTTTTGAAAGAGAGAGTTAAGGGGTAATAGGGAGAATGGTGACTGCCCGAGTTTTGCCGCAGGGACAATAAATTGTACTCAAGTCCTCAGTTTACCGACAATGTGTTGCTGAGGGTCATTATATTCCCTGCTCTGGGTCTGTTAGAGACCTTGATGGTACAGAGAAGGAGGAGAAGACGGGCGTTGTGAGAAGTACTGATTTCCTTGTTGTTATTCAAGGGCATGAATTTTCAGTTATTTGTTTTATTGGCTTTTTTGGTTTGGTTTAGTGAACAGTGGGGTGGCTGTCTTCGCATCTGACAAGCAGGGACTCTTATTCAGAGATGCTATGAAGAAGTGTGTGACTTCACCATCATTGGGTAATAGGTAAACAATTGTCTAGCAAAACAGCGAGAAGAAGAGTAAATAGAGGCATTATGCAGCAAAGTTTCACCAAACGAGTCCCCAATGTTTGTTCAAAAAGCAGCAGAAAGAAGTCAGAATTTCCTGTAATAAACATTTCCTTGATGCCTAAAAACCTTTGGGGAAGCTGTCCTAATAGACCATTTCATGTATGGTACTTATTTGCTACTGCTGAACTGTAACATACTGGCATGCCTTTATACAGCCCAGTTTAGGTGAAATGGGAGATTTAGAGAAATGTCAGCACCTTTTAGCAGGTATCCTGTGGTGGTTATTTAACAACAAAAACTGTGCCCTATAAAGATCAATACTTTCCATGGTCATTTAAGACCAAGGCCTTCAATGGTCTGCCAGGGGGCAGCTATTGAAAAACAATAAACCCTCTCAACTTGATCCTTTACCTGTGGTCTGGGCTGTGGGAGATGGAAAACTCAGCAGAGGATGTGAAAGAAGCAAGAATTTTTGGACCAAAATGAAACACTGACACGCTGAAAAAAAGACTGGACCTTGAAAATAAAGAAATGGCAGGTATTGAACTGCTGCTAAAGGGTTAGATAACCATTCCCTAACAAAAAGCAGCATGTTTATGATGCCTTATCGTTATTATGAAGCAAACCTACTAAAATATAAATACAGTGTCTTGCAAAGGCATTCATACCCCTTGAACTATTTACATTTTCTATGAATGTTACAACCGCAACTTTAAATGCATTTATTGCGATTTAATTTCTCTCCCAACTCCTCTTCTCCCTGTACACAAATGATTGCACCTCCTTGGACACATCTGTGAATTCCTAAAGTTTGCAGACGACAACACTATCCTTGGGATGATCCAGGACTGTCACTAGTCTGCATATAAACAGGAAGTGGGATCGGCTGGTTAGCTGACACTTCCCCCGCACTGCCTCCCCTCATCATCCACAACAACACTGCATCTGCTTTGTGTCACTTCGTCTTCTAAACTGCCATTATCCAGTCTGTCCTGTGACCGTCCACCACTGTGCAATTTAGCTCCTCCACAAAACAGGACAGGTCCAAACTGCAACAAACAAGCAGGCCCATGGAGAAGATCATCAGGACTGACATTCCCTTCATCCAGGACTGGCACAGATTTAGGATCAGCTAACGTCCTTGCAGGCTCCACATATCCTGGACACTGACTGCTTAGGCCTTTACCTTCAGGTCGGCGCTACAGAGCGCTATTTGCAAAAACCAGCCGCCACAGAGAGATTCTTGCCCCGATGAACACCATGGACACCTAACAACCTGAATAGTGGCTACACAGCTGCATTGCACTTTCCTAACCCTGCTTTTTCTTTTCTTTACATATAAAAAAGACTTCTTACTTAAGTGTACCACATGTCTGTATTCTGAGTGCTGTAACCAAAGGCAACTTCCTACATTGTGCACACAATCATGGCCGAATAAAAATGATTCTGATTCTGAAATGAACTATTTAATAACATTCGAATTCATTGAGTATGATATTTGCAAGGGGCTGCAAACATAGCTCCATAGAAAACGTACTTTCCTTTTAGATAGCTTCTTACTGCCTCAGACTTTTGTAAACACCTTCCTACTACTGAAAATAGCTACATTTGAGTCTTCCTCTCTTCTTACTAACAAAATCCACACCAAAAATTGTTCTTTTTACAGGCACCCATTACCCCTTCAATGCCAAAGGGAGGAAAAACATCAGATTTTTAGGTTTCCAAGGTCACAGGTCAGCGTCAGTCAGGCTAACATCATGTAATTACCAGCGATATTACCATTAAACCACCAAGTAGTATCACGTTAATTATTTTTTTTTCATCGCTATAAACTATGTTAAACTGTCTGTGTCTTTGCCACTGTCACGCCCAAATTCCCCCATTGTGGGACAATGAAGGAATTTCTTATCTTCTTGTTTGATGTTAAAGACTAATTGTATAATCTATGTGACATTATAGCTACCTGGCACTGACAGTGAGCAAGCTCTCTTTCTCCATTTGTGATGACGAATGACTGAAATTATTTAATTGATTAAATATTTCTGTCCTTGAGAGAAATGTGTATCCCAGGCTAATAAATAGGGGTTGAAACAATAGATATACAGCAAATTGGTATTCGGTACTATTGTAATGATGCTTTGGTGAGTTAATTATTTTTTTTTACATTGTCACACAGCAATAACTATTTAATAAAATTGTAATTTTGTAAAGTCATAAACTGGATTATAATATAGTAGGTTCCGATTTGCCGAGCAATAAGATGCTTAAACTTAATATAATTTTTTCAGTTTTTCTCTATATTTGTCTGTCTCGTACTCCAGTAAGTCAATAAGATAGATGGTAAGACAATCCATTTTATATCCAGTAATATATCTCCTTCTGATTCACACCTATTGACGTACAGATCATACAGCACTTTGTGAACCTCTTAATGGCCTGTGTCTTATTGGTATTGGTGACATCTACTTTGCTTCCACGGCTGCAGTGTCAGAGACCAGCTGGTCTTTATCTGAGTAATATGACCCATCCAGGGGCGCTGGCTTAGTGTAGAAGACTTGAGCAGTAAATCTGCCGCTGGTCTCAGCTAATCATGTCCTGATCTGCAGCCTATAAGGTCAATTCAATATCAGGGAGTCACACTACAGGAGAGCCAGAGAACAAGGTCACGCCGACAGATACAGGAGGTGTGAATCTAAATGTCATTTATAAGAATGCAATGCAATCTGAACACTCAGCCACTCAGATTGTTGTGAAGGCTTTGTGGAGGTGAAATACTTTTGATGTCTGTCCTAGTTCTTTATATTTTTTTGTTTAATTATGAAGGAATCAATGTACCATACCAGATCAAAGAGCACAGCACAGTATACCATGCATTAACCTTCCAGTTTTAACTATAGATTATGCTATAGAATCAGTATAACAACGGGTGTAATATTCATTATGTATATTAAATGTGATGGTCATACTTTTCCTCTATATTCACTTTGTAAAGTGACGTGAAACATTACCTAATTCTTGTGCTTTTGCTTTTTTTTGCCACCCTTAAATGTTTCACATCATCAAATTAATTTTATTATTCATTGAGGTGACCTTAGTAAATATGTGCAACTATGAAACAATGATTTATGAAATAAGGGAATAAACCAATCCAAACCAACCTGGCCTATGTGATAGTATAATTAATTTACTTTTGTCATGGATTCACCAAATTGTTTTGGAAAGATGAGTTGAAATTCATTAGCCACATTTAGGCCTGACTTATTCCAGACCTGTACAATTAAGATCTACTTTAACTAGAACTTATTTGATAACATGAATCAGAGCAAAAGAAATCACATAACCAACACATTGATATAATAAAATTTAAGAACCGATGAGAAAGAAAATTATTGACTTCTCTCAGTCTAGAGAGTCACAAAGTTATTTTGTAAGGACTCTAGCGTACCACAAATTGAGAAAAAATGGAACAGTAGTGAACTTTTCAAGGAGTTGCTTGCCAACCAAAATTACTCCAAGAAGAGATCAACTTATCCAGGTTTACAAAAGAACACATCTAAAATATTGCAGGCCTCTCATGCCTTAGTCAAGGCCAGTACTCATGATTGAACAATAAAAATGAGGCTGGGTAAAAATGGCATCCCACTGGGAATTCAAAGGTGAAAACTACTGTAGACTGAGAAGACAAATGGGATGTCCCACATTTACCAAAAAGGAAAAAAAAACAACATATCCGCGATTCTCAAAATTAAAAAATTATAATAAAAACTTCTGTAGAATGACAGGCATGATGATGAGGCAAAAGTGGATAACTTTACATTTTGCATACACTGTATAAAAAAATAAATAAAATAAAATATGGTAAAAAATTGGCAGCTTTGGTTACCAGAAAAACTTTTCAAAACAGCTGTTATCAAAACAGTATTAAAGCGTAAGATTACAGTTTGCCTCTCAGGGTTTTAGAAGGTTTTATTAAAAAAAAAAAAAAAACAGATTAAATTTGTAAATTTAGCAGTACCATGTCATTAGTGTCCCAGTAACAATTACAAACTGTTGCTAATTGTGCATTAAATCCCATTCAACCATACTGGAATATACTTAAATAAAGTATGAAATATTAATTCTAAAATGTCAAATCCGCATAAAATGAATCCCATTTTGACTAAGTTTGTGTAAATGTGATAAAAAAAACAATATAAAGTGTTTGATTCTTCAGTACGACACATTTAAGTAAGTTTAAGTAAGCACATTTGCGAAATGAACTTAAACAGAAATTCTGGGTATACCTAAAGAGTAGCTTTATTGAACAAAGACAATTATGACACCAACATTTCTTTCCAACAATTTATTTTTAGACAATGACCATTTGCATTGTCTCTTCTAAACATACAACTTAATTTGAAATAAACAACTTTTAAAGGAGCCTGCCTAAATAGATTTAAATTAGTAATGCACTAATAAACTGGCGGGTGATTAAAATTTGACCTTGATCACTTCACCTGATTGGATCCAAATAGAAATCTTCTTTGTTCACCCTATAAACACCACGTTCTTTGAGTTATTGTGTTTGGAGTTAACTAACAAGCATTCCAGATTTAGTGAGATATCCTTCAGTGCATAAATAGGAAACATCTTGTAATCTCTCTCTTTTTTTTTGATTCAGAACTACTTAATGTGACAATGAAACACATAATTAACAAATTAAGGCATAGGCACTACTGGAACAATAGTAATAACTTTTATGTCTTTATATATTGTGCTTTATTGCTAAACAGTATTTTTTTCCCTCCATTGTGGAGACTGTACTTCCTTTTACAGTAGGAGTAAATATGCAAACCTTTTCTTCCCTATTTTCACATTGTGAGACATTGACATCCCTCTAATTATAAAGTGTCTTTTCTAAAATGGATATTTTTTTTACATTTGATAACTTTATTTTTTCTTTTTAAAATATAAATGGTGCACAGAAATGTTTGGCAGAAAACCTATTGGAACTGGTCCATATTCAGACTTTATGGAACTAATGATTCTGAAAGCTTGTGAATCAAGCTCAGGACTTTGAGGTTCACATAGAGGGAGGGATGTGTACATCTTTTCCATCTCGGTGCCTTTTTTTTGGGTTGATTAAGAAAAAAAGCACCTGAAGGAATACAAAACAAACAGATTACAATGTTAACTTAATGGACAAATAAAGTTCCAATTTACCCAATACAATTAAAAATGATAAAATATCTCATAATCCACAGTTTAATGAAAGACTATTTCAGATTTGCTTTAGAACAGCAAAGTACATTTGTTACATAAAAAAAAAAAATGACATCTGCAAAAACTCCAGCAGTGAACCCAGGCTGGATGGATAATTAATGTTGAAACAAAAGTAGCTCCCAAACATAATACAAAGAGCAGGAATGAAAGAGGATGTTGTCGCGTACAATGGTTCCATCCACACTCAGCATGAACCGTCTTGCAGGAAAGCATGACTGAAAAGAAAACTTGGGCTTACCAACGCTAATACAGTTTAAAAAAAAAAACAATTGATGCGCATAACCTTTCTCAAACTGTTATGCACGAACATTAGTGAAAACAAAACACACTACAGTATTGCACAATTTGAAATTAGGGTCAACATACACAACAAGAATCAGAAAGTTAAACAGCAAAAGAAGAAAGAATAAAACCAGAAAAAAAAGAATAAAAAAAGAAACAGAGATGTGGCTGTAAATAAAACAGAGAGACAGGAAAAAAGTAAAAAAAACAAACAAAAAAAACCATTTAAGACAAGAAAACACAAACTCACAATATCTAGAAATATGCAGGACCGCAGGTTGAAATGGAGACTTTTCACGTATAAAAAGAAAATGATGCAGACAGAATGAGACAAAAAGGCAGGAGGAGGAATAGAGAAACTAACAGATGACATGACAAGAAAAGCAAGAGAAGACCACAAAAAATGAGACGCGGAAAGATTTGCTTCTTACCGCAAGTAATCATTGTGAGAATGAAAGCACATTCTTTCCTCTGTACTTTAGGATTCCTCTACACTGCATCTTCTTTTTTATCATATGCTGCACCAGCTCTTTAACATCGTCAGGCCAAACCCTAAGCTCTCCCCTCATCATCCTTAACTTTGTATCAGAGGATGTGCTGGTTTCAGGAGCCCGCCCTCAAAAACACACAAGGCCCGAAGAGACAAAAGACTTATGATGAACATGATGCGAATAAACCAGAAGTAACTGTTTTTTATACCTTTGTTTGAAATTACATATTTTTAAACGGCGCTTGACTTACACTGAAGCTTCCAGGCTCTTTCCTGGCTTGAGTTGGCCTAAATGAAAACAGCAGATGTTCAACGATGAAGTAAAAATCATCATAGGTCTCCACCGCAAAAGATGGTGAGGTCTCTTCAAGAATATCTTCTGAAACGTCTAGGTCAGGTAGAACATCATTAATGCAGGTGTCTAAAAACGTTTGCTTGGCCATTTTTATAATTGAAAAAGACAGACATGTTTTATAATAAGATAAGGATGGGGTAAAAAAATATCTATATCATGGTTGTCATCTACACTATGGCGCCTACACATTTTAATTCTGTAATTGTCACGAATTTGTGCAACTTTTTTAGTTTTTTTTTTAATTAATTTGCTGTAACCATTTTTACTTGTGTTCATTATAGAACTAATTTCTTTTTTGTGGGTTTTATGTGGGGTTATACCATAACCTTGCCTGCAAGATGAATTCTCGCAGTATTTGTGCATTCATAAACACGAGCATCCATTTTGTACCGCTCTGGCTTCAACCGTTTGTGTCCGAACCAAAAACGGTTTGGGCCAAACGGTTTGCATTATTGCGATTTAAGGCGGGACATACCGGTTCGACGAAAGCAAGAGGTGCCGAGCCCACAGCCGAACCAACACAAACATTTCAGCGCAGGAGGACGCAGGACGTAGCTGCTGCTTTCAAATTTGTTTTGTCAGAATCCATGACTTCTTCTTTAATAGCGGAACAGCAAGAAGCGCCTTGACTGACTTACCTTCTTATGGTTTCTCTTAAGGCCCGCTGCTTACGTTTTCATTTGATACCGTGATTGGCTAAAACTAACCTTTGGTAGGCGGGCACTAGGTGTCGCTTCACCCAATCAGCTCAGAGAGTTCTCTCCTTTCCCCAAACGGATATAATAGGAGTAGTCCCAGAGTGATAATGTGCAGAACGGAGAGCGCTACACATTATCAATCTGACTGGCCAGGTAAGTTACACCAATGGAGAATCACAAGTCCCAATTTTATTTAGAAAGAAACATCCTGTGAGACAGCATTTCATTTGGAGAAACTAATTGTCATGTATTGTGGGTAGGCGTTGTGGATCTTTATCGCAATATTTTGTAGCATTTATTACGATAACAATAAAAGTGGCTATAAAAAAGTATTTACGGTGCAGTTGGCTGTGGTTGTCATGGCAGTCAAAGCTCCACAATCTCAAATAGCTTTTAAAGAAAACACCAATTTGGAAATAAGCTTCTCAGGGACACTAGTTACACAAGTATGATTCTTATCACTAAACTACACAGAGTAACTGCATTAAATCATATTGTTAACTTCATTGATATTTATCGACGCCTTCATGGAACCCTCAGTGCATAAAATTGTAAAAACAACAATTGCAACAACACGATCAGTCATGAGGGTTTCAAACATCCTTAAAGGAGCAATAAGCGATATTTCACCAATAGCTGGTGCTTGAGCACTGTCTGTAGACCAAAACAAAACCCGGGCCCCACCTTCCCCTTCTCCCGCGTCACATTCTATAGGCATATTTGGAAAGGACAAAAACAAAACAGCTTTCGGAGGAACATTTCAAGTGAAGAAGTAAGTGACTCATGACTTTATAATGCTGTTATCAAGAGAACATTTTGATCTGCTGGAGTGCTCTCCGGCATGTTGCTCCAACACTGCGCTGCTCTGACTGTGGTATTTTATGGCAGGGAGGGGCTAAGACCTGAGTGGCAGCTGTTCACATGCACGTACACGCACAGTCCGGCCCGGCTATGTAAACACCAGACTGGAGAACAACGCAGAGACCTGCGATGTGACGTCATACCAAAGTCCATTTGAAATATTTCCTTCAGTTCATCACATCATTATTTTTTTAGTTCTTTCTATCTAAAATATTGAAATTTTGCTTATTGCTCCATTAATTGGAATCATTTGTTGTAATGATCAATCAACATAAATCCTTATCGTGATAAGACATATCTGACAATAACAATAAACAACACAATAACTGCCCATCTCAATGGCATGGGATAGAAGTCCAACAAGTCACTGATGTTTAGACATAGGAAGGTGTTTGTCACAGTATTGAGGTGGTATTCACAATGATAGCTTCATGTGTATTTACCACAAAATACACAGCTGTGTCATTCTGAATTATTACAACTTATGACAAAATCTATGGTCTCATCCATTTTGGACACCAGAAAATGACCTTTTCTGTATCATGTATCTTTATATTATGTTGTGTTATTTCCTGAAAATCCAAACTCTGGTACAGTCTATTTAACCACGTCTCTGTAGAGGCTGGGGTAGAAAAAACACATTTCTGACTTGCAGAAGCTGGTTGCATCTTTCTTCCAGCTAAAATGTTAGTCTAAGAAATCTGATTTATTTCCTAGCCCATACTACTTCAAACACATATGCTAGGCATATGCTAGCCACATGCTACTTTTTAAACATATTGTTTACAATCTAGTTAAAGGGGCAAAGTATGCCTTAGTGCAGGGCCGTGCTGCAGGAAATTATCTTTTGGGTTTTGAGGAGTCTTTGGAAATAAACATGTTCTCGAATTCAAATATTCTTGGATCATTATTTCAACATAGGTTATCCAGGATAAAGAAATCTTTTGTGTTTAAATCATGCAGGCACTGTTAACAACTCAGTGCCACACCCATGACAGCAGAACTACAAGGCACCAGTAATTCAAATAAAATAAAATAAGAAAATGCGACGAAAGGCCCCATTTCATTAGCTTCCACTGCATCATCCATCAAGAGTCACTTGCATCAAAGCTGGAAAACAACAAATTCCAGAATATGATACAAATGTCCGTGCAGGTTGTAAATTACATATTTTCCAGGACAGTAAACCACCAACAGTTTATACAACTAATTGAGACGATGACACAGAGAACAGGGATCTAATGATGCACAGTACAGTGCTGGAGTGGTTTCGTGGAGGAGCATCCTTCCTGAAATTTGCACTTTTTTGACAGCAAGGGAAACACACCAGCCAGAGTTGAAAGACCCACTCTGGATCTTACAGCTGGCCCTCCTTACAGACATTACCTGTCACCTGAACACTCTCAACCTGCAACTCCAAGGGAGAGATAAGCTTCCAAGCAACATGCTGAAGGTAATCAGAGCTTTCCAAAACAAAGCAACTGCCCTGTGGATACCTGACAGAGACCTTATCCACTTTTCAAATCTCCGAGAAACAACCACAGTGGTCCATCTCTTCAGTAACACTTCAGCAACAGGGAATTTAGTTGAAGGTGCTGAAGGGCGAGTTTGACTCCAGATAGTGTGATTTGAGCCAACAAAAAGATGTTTTGGATTTTGTTGCAGACTCCCTCAAAGAGGACGCGTCCTCAATTACTCCCACCATCACACAGCTCTGCCCTGACAGTTGTACCACACTTGAAAGTGGAACAATTGAGCTGCGTATAAATGGCATCCTTCAAGTGGAACTCAGATAAGTTGTTGGTCACCTCTAGAGGTTTCTGAGGCAGACTTTCCCACTTTGAAACCACAGAAAATTATGTCCTTTTGTTTTACTACATATATGTGTGAGTCAACATTTTCCATCATGAACACTATCAAGAGAAAACCATCTTGTTTGTTTAAGTTACTTGGTATATTTTAACTTTGCTCTGCCATTGCCCTATACTAGGGAGGATCACTGCCCTTGTCAGTTGCGTTATGACTTAAAACCTCAGGGAGAAGACAACACACCTTTTAAAGAATAGAAAATGTTAACTTACCAGAAGTAGTAGTAAACATCTCTTCTCAGAAGTCGGACTGGTCTCATATTCAGCACGAGACGTTAGTTAGTCCTCAACTTCGCCAAAGTGCCTGTTCACATGGCAATTAAGCAGACCAATGGGAGCCGGAAACGTTGTTCATTGCTTCTCAAATTGAGGAGACAGAATTGGACTCGACACGTATGTTTAAAAATTTGCAGCGACAGCCACTCCTTTCAATATAAAAGTGATTACGGAAATGAAAATAAAACTTGTGCAGAATCACCTGCAACCACTGATTCTGTGTCTTGTTTTGCCTTGCACCCAAATTTCTATGTTCTTGTGCATAGTCAAGTCAGTTGGCCTTGCTTCCGTCTCAACTTTTTGGCTGCTACACTTCGATGAAGACCATTTCTTTCCAGACTTCTCCGAAGAGTAGATGGGTGTACCTGGGTCCACTGCTGTCTGCCAGTTGTAGGCTGATGGTACTGTTTGACATCTTCTGAATTTGAAAGGGAATTGGCTTCATCTGCTGCACTAACTTTCCTTTGTTGACCAAGGCATCTACAATCCTTAATGTTGCCTGTTTCCTAGTGCTTCTTCGAAAGAGCTTGAACAGCTTTTTTTTTTATCTCCAGTGTGCTTAGAAAGATTTGTCTGAGAGAAACATTGCAGATGCAATTTTTTGTTGATGCGCTTTTGTGATTTTTATCTTGAAAGGTGCCATATCAATAAAGTTTTACTTACTATATATTTTTTCAAAGAGAAATATGAAAAATCTTCACAAATGAAATTTTCATTCATGTAGCCATCACTATAGGTGGGCCACAGGTGTCCTGTGACATCTGTGATTCCTTTGTGACTGAGAGTAGTCTCTCCCTCCAGACCAGAGGTGTTGCTGGATTAATCAGCCCATCATCTTGCTCGGCTTACACCCTCTAACCTGCCACACGACACCTGCCGACCTGTCACTGGCCCACACTCTCTCAATCACACCTCCGGATGCTCGTCCATTCTCATCCTCAGTCATGGGCTGGGCCGGAGAGGGAGGACATTTCATAGGTGGCTATTCAAGCAGCTATTGGATTCAGTGTGTAGGGACTTGATCTAGATAAACAAAAAATAACAAGACATCTTGTTGAAATGCCACATGAGGCAATTGGGCCAGCTAAATGACGCTCTTCAGTGGGCACTCAGGGCCTTAAAAGACAGGGGGAAATCCTGCTATCCAGATAGATGTAGTAGCTAGATATTTTAGAGGAAGGTATGCTGAAATATAATTTGATCACAGACACCTCATGTTGATCCAGTCTAGGATTGGTAAATTATTAATGGAACTGACTTCTTAGATGGGTCACGGGGAGTTACTGGTAGTCAGGACATTGGCAAAAACAACTAATTGACAGTAGTGGCAGAGATGGCTTTTCATTGCTCTGCTATTTTAAATTAATTGAGGAGAGATGCATTTCATGCAAAACCCAGGACTGTTTCAGCACATCTGTAACTGGTGGTCATAAAAATCAGAAAAGTTAGAACACATTATTCATTTAATGCATGTCCAAAATAAGGAGTAGTTTAACCTAAGTGCACTTGACAACGGCATAACAAAGTTTAATTCTGACAATTGTACAATTGTAAAAAACTACTACTACTTTCTTTTTGTATATTAGTCTGGCACTGTGATAAATTCCAAAGCATTGTAATGCCACTAAATATATATATATATATATATATATATATATATATATATATATATATATATATATATATATATATATATATATATATATATATATATATATATATATCACATTCAGGGTTCCACAAGGCACTATTTCAGACCTCCTAATGTAATAAAGCATACTAATGTACAGAAACTGTTGTCTAAAATAAGTACTTATTTACAGCAACTTTCTGACACTGTTCTATTTTTTTCTGGTTGTTTAAGCTGTGTTAAATATTTATTTTAAATTTGTTTTTGAACAGTTCTTTACTTTTATTTGAGAGTTACTTTTGCTATTTTCCTTTCTATGCATTTCTTGATTTGAATGTAATTTTCTTTTTAACTTTTACTTTAATTTAAGTCCCTAAAATTACTCAATGTGTGAACAGTACTATGCAAATAAACTTGTTTTGCCTGTAAAGTAGGTGGAACATCCAAAACAACTACTGTCACAATTAATAGCAGTCGTATAACAGATATAAAACCACTGCCACTGGCTTAGGTCCAAGATGTTGTGCATAAATCATCATGCCATGGGTTTTTATTATGATTACATCATTTTTGTTGTGTTCTTGATTTTTTTGTCATATAAAATGTATTATTTACTGTGTGCATTTTTAGGTGTGAGTTTGAACTCTTAAATAAAACAGAAATAGCATATCATCAAAATGATTTTAGAGATTTCTTTGGGAATAACCTTGTAGTAGGCAGGATTAGCTTCTTTACTTGCAGTCAAACGTATGTGGTTAAAACACAGATGTATGCATCTGCTTCTCAGTCTGCACTGTCTCTGCTACATAATACAGGGCAGTGATTTGAAGTATGCAGTCATGTCTGAAGAAGACACAATATACTGCATTCCAGATATTTCTAAAGTGTCTTTTCCAGTGTCAGTGAGACTGATCTGATACTCGGGAGGAATGCTGGTGAATTTGTTAGCACTTTTGCTTCAAAGGAAGAAGAGCAGGAGATTTCAGTCCCAAAGGAGGCTTTTCTTTGTAGAGTTTGTGGCTGTAGGTTTTCTCCAGTTACTACGGCTTTCTCCCATCATTCAGAAATATGCACGGCAGGCCAACTGGCCATTCTTGATTGCCCTTGAATATGAGTGTGCCCATCAATCCATCTAATTTCTATACCTGAAAGGTTGTGTCGGGGTAGCAGACTGGTCATTCCCTGTATTATTTGTGGAAAGAAATGTAAAATATTGTTCTCCCACTATTGTTGCTTTATACTTCTTGAACGTTTTTTGGTTTTGTCACCTTACAACCCCAAATGTCAATGCATAGGGCTTTCACACATTCAGACTAAATGCCAATGTTCAAATTATGGTATCATATGATTGGCTCTTATTATCTTGACTAGGACTTCATGGCAGTATGGATATTGTATCTCAATAGGACATTTCTTCATACATTTAATAAAGTAGGTTTGTTGTTGAGTAGAGAAGCTTATTAGAGTTGAAAGGATGATGGCTGGAGCTTTTTGTGTCCGATGTCTTCTCAAATTCAAAATTGTTTAGCACCAGATAGCCCGGTCTTCCTGTTAAAAAGAAGTTGTTTCTTCCCACTGGCGACACATATTTGCTCAGCAGATGGGATTGATGCAAAGTCCTTGGATTGATGCAGTTGGCTGGGTTTGATTAAATAAAACGTCTTTTACCCATTGGCATTACAAAATAAACTAGAATGCATTGTACGATGACATGAATAACTTAAATTCAGTCAAACCATGTTAATGTGTTTGAATTTATCTGATACTACTGGACAACACACAGTAGTGTATAATGCTGACATGACAAGAAAAATATACACAGCTGATACAAACAAAATCTGAGAAGGTTCTTTAATGCATAATGCATTTGGCCCTCTTACCTGTAATGCCTGTAAATAAAATCCAAGGGCAACCAAGCTCCATGGGTATCCATACTTTTGCAAGGCACTGTATAGAAAATCTTATTTAATAATATATAAAATGTTCTATGATCAGTTGAAATAACTGAAGTGTTTTGAACATCTGCAACATGGTCAAAAATGGTTTCCAATAAGTTAGTAAGGTGCACCAATTGATTGGTGTTAAGTTAGGAGTGTGAACAGTGTCAGGATGAGTTATGTTATCGAATGTAAATAATTTAACTCACTCTATTTATACACCCCGATTCATATCAAATGTTATCTCAATACAACAGCTTTGTTTTAATGGACATAGATGGTAGTAAGGGAAAAAAAGTTATTGTCTGAAGTGAAACATTTGAGGTTTCGTTCATAATAAGATATTGATTTTGTTAACAGAGAAAAGAGGAGAACATGTCTAATATTTATTTGTAGCCACACTAAAATGTCCCCACCACCAGTGCAACAGGTTACACTGAATAAAACTAAAAGGAAATTGCATACAGAAGGCAGGTATTTTAGATGCATATAAGACGGTGTTGAGGTCTATAATGAGCTATTGAAGCTGATGTTTGATCAAAAAGAAAACACAAATTACTTCAAGCGTTCACATTTCAATTTGCTGCATGCCAAACACTCCGCCCTTTGGAACACAGCCCTTGCCAAAGCAGTCCCTTTGAGGGTAGCAGCACAGCCAGTCTGGCCTTTTGAAGTGCATCACTTGGCAGTTCAACCGCACCAAGATGCAGGGTCGTAGCCTTGATTTGGATTCACGGGGCGTCAGCAAACGAGAGGAAACGCACTCCACATTAATTAACACCTGGCCTCATTATCTGTCCCATGTGGCAGAACTCCACTGGGGCAAATTTAACACCGATTTATTAAGGAAGGTAGTGCTGGGCTTTCATTAGTATATGCACCTAATTATGTGTATGAAACGTCTTTCATGATGCATGAAGCCCGGAATCAAAGATGATTTGTATGTGTGCACTTGTTGTTACTGTGGTTATGTCACCTGTGCATTCCTCCCCGTGTTTTTGTGTGCGTGAACTCCCACACTGTTTGTGTGGGCTTTGTTGCATATGGGATTCGTCTGCCTTTTCTGTCAGCATCAAATAATAAATGTAATTATAGCATTGCAATGAAATGTCAGCATCTGGACGTGTAAAAGACTCGCGCGCCACCAAAAAATTCACCATGCTTTTGAAGAAGGCCATTTTTCAGCTGCGTGTCAGATTCAAAATTTCATTGATTTTCATCATTATCAAATGAGTCAAACCACATCTGTCTTCTCCTAACAGCAGCCATGCAGCCACATCCCCCAGGAGGGATTCCCATAAAACAACTCCTCTTTATTGCAGTGTAAGAGGAAGTTCAGTTGGCTTTAGGCAATCTCTTGAACTTGTTTAAGGTTTATTCCCTAGAATAAATCATTATATATTAGAATGTTAAATTGTTGTGTGAATGTTAGGATATCCTGCACAGAAAACTGGCCATGTGGCTATCTGTGTTTAAAAAAAGAAAGAAGTTATGAGCCTTTAATTCTGCTGAGCATACAGCTGTGCTAGATCATAAGTCTAAATGTCACTGGCTTCACCTGAGCTAAAAATATGCATTTCCACAAACAGCACTGTACAGAAGTAGTGAAGTGAGCTCTGGAGCCTTGGGCCCTGAGTATGTATAAGTCTATCTATTCCACACAGTTATACTAATATAGATTGCAAGCACTTTTATTCAAAGAACCAGTTTCTATTAAAGAGATATAAGTTTATGTATAGCTTCAAGGTTCACATTCCATAGATATAAAGACCCTAAAGGACAGAACCCATTGGTGGCATATTATGCACATAAAAACAGAATTCTCTATAAATATGAGTAATAGCAACGCCCTCCACAGCTTGCTACGTAGCAATTCTTTTTGGCAGTATTATCTTTTCAAGAATTGGAAAACAGAATTGAAATTGAATTCCTGAGAAACATCTGATAGAAAATCCACTGATGACGTTCAGTGATCTATGTCTTATTGGTGTACTTTAGCTCAACATGGCCTATAGCTGTAAAAGTTGAGAACGGATATTGCCAATTTGCCATAAGACATATCAAGCTTAAAGGCAGTTTTTCCCAGATAACACTGGCACACATTGCTGCATATCGCCTTGCCTTTTTATTACGTGTAAACATACTTTGAGACTTTTAAGGCAAGGCAAGTTTTTTTATAAAGCACTTTTCAGTAACAAGACGATTCAAAGTGCTGGACATGTGCAAAAAAAAGCATTACACAGTAAAGCAAAACATTACAGAGACAAAGGGAAAATGTTGCAGTGGAATAGTAACAGCAGGTCAAGATACAGTATAAGACAAGTTGGTCTACAAGCAGCTGAAGTTGTGTGCTAACTCGATTGCTCCTCTATTCGTTCAAAAAATTATTCTTTCTCTTTTGTTTTATTCAATTTGGCACATCCATGCATTGATTTCTTCCAAGCTTTTACTCAGCGCTTAAATTGGTTTCACGTCGCCTGTTGACATGGTGATGTAGAGCTGCATGTTGTCTGCGTAGTTATGGCAGCTGATGTTTTTTATCATCTGAGATAATGCCTTATATGATGTTTTGTGCATTTTTGACCATAGAGTAAAACATATGGAAATAGCCAAACATGTGCCTAAGGTTGCTGAAAGGAAGATACCAACATAATGGTTTTGTCAATCACTGATGCACAAAACAGGACACAGTGGTGTATATTAATTGAAAAATGTGTATATGATATTTAATCTTGGTTTCTAGAAATGCAAAATCCCTTTATTTATTTATTTTTACTGCAGTCATCACAAACATCTTTGTACTTAGTAACTAAGATGTTTGGACCGAGCTCAGTTTCTGATCGATTTTTTTCAGTTTCATTACGATTTGACCCTATGGTTTAAAACTAAATTAAAATCAAAGCATAATCCATCTGTTTACCAGTATTCATTCAATCTAACAATGCACTAAAGAGCGGCATCTAAATCAATGCAATATCGATTTTGACTTGTTGGTTTCATTTAAGCACCTACGAATTACACAGAAATGTTTCACTGATTCTGGGTGCATTGTCATTCAGAAGAAAATCAGAGGACACCCGCTCAGTTCTGAGCCGTTTGAGATGCAAGGGTCATCTCAAATAAATTGATAGAAACTGGGATGAAATTGAGAGAATGAAAGAAAGAAAAAGAGAGCATGAGAATGAAATTGCTGCATTGTTCGTCAAGGCGGCAGCTCACAGTGTGTCAACTCATCCTCCATCTTTCCAATCTGCATAGTTATTAGGGTCTTTTTATTAATTTGAAATGCCAACGTGAGGAATAAAGCATTGCTGAAATGTCACCCATTCACCGAGAATGATAAAATCACACCATCACTTCTTTTGGTAACCAACGTTCTTCCTTTGCTGTGTTTTCATCCCAACCTCTCTGGCTTTCCTCCCTTCTAACGCACAGCCTCTTTCACTCTTTCTCAGAGATCGATATGGCCTGACAGCATGATGGCTGGGTTTCCTAAGGGTAGCTGGGTCGCAACAGTTGCCTGTCATCTTGCTACTATTTCTCTCTGTCAAGTCCTGCCCCTTTGACTTAGTTCGACAGTAAAAATTAAAAACAGACCCAAAATCAGGCCAGATTGTTTTTACCTATTCAAATCTACCCTGTTTAAGATCTTACAGGGAACACAAAGAAACACTGACCCCCTTTATACTTCATGACAATTCTTTCCTATTTTCTTTTACTCAACTATATTTCCCTTCTTACTATTGCAATGCATCATTAAGTCGTCTGAGATTTATTTTTTTGTAAATCATGAATCCCATTTTATCCCCTTAAAAAAATGCACATTGGACTATTGGCATCATGAAGAGAAAGAAGGGCTGGGAGAAAAAAACAAAAAGATACATTCTCTTTCCAGTATTCATACCCTTAGATTTTTTGTCTCCATATTTTGTCACAGTTTAGTAAATTTCAATTAGGTTTCATGTAAAAGACTTATACAAAGCTGTGTAGTATGGTAAAGTGGAAATAAAATGATGGATGGCCTGCAAATTGAAAAGAAAACACAAATCGAAAAGTTTAGCATGCAGTTGTAAACCCCATTGTTTATATTTTGCTAAAATCACATTTTGCTGCATTTACAACAGACTTTTGGGGGTACATCTACACCAGCTTCAGACACCTTGCAAAGTTCTTAAGATTCTTTCTTGTAATGCAGTGTGAGCTCAGATTGAACAAAATAAATGAATAAATCTGAAACATAAGTTTTCAAGTGTTTGCATGGATGTTTAATTAGATTTTGATCTCAACCTTAAGTGGGCCAGTCTAAGAGATAAATACGCCTTGAGGTAAACCAATGTATTTTTGCCCTAGCTCTATGTTTAGGAGCAATGTGTTTTTGGAAGGTAGACTGCTGCCCCAATCTTAAGGCTTTGCAGTTTTTCCTTTTTTTGCAGGATTGCTGTGTATTTAGCTCCATATGTCTTCTCATCAACTCTGAGCAACTTCTCTGACACGGCTGAAAAAAAATCTTAACCACGGCTTGATGCTGACACCGACAAATTTGCTTGTGGGGATAGTTTGTTCAGAAAGCTATTTTTTAGCTATATTAAGTGTTTTGCCTGTAGGCCAGAATGTTCAACATTCATATCCATAATGTACTCTAACAAACCTAAAAGGCCTGTACAGACCTGGGGCCTCATTTATAAAAGCTTGCGCACACAACAGGGCATGAAAGTGGTGAATTATAGCCAAACTACATCATGATTTTTCTCAGACGTTCAAGTCATAGATAGACTTCATCATAAGCCGTGAAAACTAGGGCCGGACAATATGGCCTGAAATCAATATTGCGATATATCGAGCAGTTTACCTCAATAACGATAAATGGATGACAAAACTACACCCCATTTAGATCAAAGATTAAGTGTTAAAAATAACACTATGGAGTGGCCGCACCTTTACACATAGATAGCTCCATGCACATGTGCACACTTACCGATTGCCAGGTGCAGCCTCTGCCCAAAACACTGCAATAGCATCCATCTATTGATCTTGGCAGCTTTAACTATGTTTGTGCCAGTAGTAAAACCGACAAGGGCCTCTTCCTTGATGTTCCATACAGAGAGCTTAAACCTTGTCCGACCATCCCCCTGGTATCGGCCGGGAACTATGCCGCCTCGAGCACTCTGGTGTTCAGTTTCCATTCGTCATTAATGTAAAGTAAGGCAAGACAAGGCAAGACGACGCAAGTTTATTCATACAGCACTTTTCAGTAACAAGACGATGCAACGTAAAGACAGACTAATGAACGGCTCCATCATGTGACTGGACCAGAGACCTGTCACTTTCTTTTCTTCTTTCAGACTGAATGGGGTGTAGTCAGGTGACTACAGGCTGTAGTCACAGCGTCTTAAAGGGGCAGAAGCATAGCCTACCTTTACCTAAAATAAATTACTTTTTCTGTAATTTTTTTGATACCAAATATACCAACATGGGCAAAATGACGTAGGCTATTTCCGTATGTTTCGGTGTCTGTAAATTCTCGGTTTATTGCCCGGGCCTACTCAAAACAGCAGTGTTATTCATGCTGGCGCTGATGACATATAAGTATGGGCACTCTTGATCATCGGGAGAGGTAAGCCCTCGTCCCTCCTGGTCTTCCGGTCTCCCCACCTCCTCAGAATGACGATCCAGACGCACACCCGCGAGGATATCATGTGTTGTTTAAGACTGCAATAAGGCTCCCTTTTCACAAGTTATTTTAATGTGGACAACCTATTTGCTTTTACCTCTGATTTACACATTAAATAAAGATTTTTCTGGGACATTTCTCACTGCGTCTTTATTCTTTTCTCTGTCGTTGCCGTTGTTAACTGTGAAATAACGATCAGCTGACTCATTTAAATACACATTGTCGTTCATGGGGTTCTTTGCATTGACCATTTATGGCTATATATGATCGTGTAGAGGGCAGAACATAAGCCAGAACCTAGAACGAAATTTTTCAGGTGCAGTTGTGATTTATAAAGAAAAATGTGTGTGTGCGGATGATTTTATGCATCAGGATTTTTTGCCGTACGCCATTTTCAGCTTTTGGCCGTATGCAAACTTTTAGTTTTCCTGTGCAATGTTTTATGAATAAGACCCCAGATGTATTTGTATTAAGATTAAAATACACAAAGGTGGACTCTATTTACTAAATTTAGTAACTTCCAAAGGCAATTAGTTGCTGGAATTTATTTAGTTGTATCACATTAAAGGGGGCTGAATCCTTTTATCAAACATATCTTCATAACCACAAATCCTTTTTCTTCTACTGCACAACTTGAAGCTGATCTAAAACGTACAATAACTGAATCTGTTGCGTGCAGCAGGGATGGATATATTTACAAGGCAATGTTTCATTGCAGATGTTCTTAAATATTATCGAGTCATGATGTGGTTTACAATCACAACAAATGACAGAAACTACAGAATCTTATTGGTTATGAAGTCACATTATATATATATATATATATATATATATATATATATATATATATATATATTAGGGCTGTCAAACGATTACAATTTTTAATTAGAATTTTTTGTAATCGCATAATGTTAATAGTTAACTCGAGATTAATCGCAAATTAATCGCATATTTTATCTTTTTATTTCTGAAAGTGTAAAAGCCTATTTGGGCATTTTAATATGCAATTTTGCAATAAATGACACAAATAAAAAACATGCTTGTACACATTGTCAGGATGCAGCTTGTAGGCTGCAGTCTGAGCCTCGCTGCCCTTCTCCCTTCCCTGCTCAGAATAATTGGTTCCACCTGTCAGGCTGCAATCAACCCTCACTGCTCTCACCTGGTTCCACCCTTATTTAAGACTCACCTCATTCTGCTCTCGTCGCTGGTCCGTAGTGTTCACTCCTGCTCAGTCTCAGCCAGTATTCGATGTCAGCTCTGTTTTGTTGCAGTCAGCCTGAAGAACGTTGCTTCTACTTGGTTTTTGTTCAAGTCACTTCTCTCAGACTCTGCTCAGCTCTGCTCCATCGGAAGCTCTCAAGTCCTGCTACTCGGTTCCACGCTCCCAAGTCCTGCAACTCGGTTCCACGCTCTCAAGTTCTGCAACTCGGTTCCACGCTCTCAAGTTCTGCAACTCGGTTCCACGCTCTCAAGTTCTGCAACTCGGTTCCACGCTCTCAAGTTCTGCAACTCGGTTCCACGCTCTCCGGTCCCGCAGCTGTTCCACGGTCTCAAGTCCTCCGCTCCTGAGTTTCCTCCCGGTCAGTCTCCCCGCGCTCCTCCTGTCAGCCAGCTTCTGCACCCTTCATCTCCGTCCATAAAGACTCTGGTTCCTCTCGTCATTAACCCTCCATTCTGTACAATAAAACTCACTTCAAGAACAAGCTCTGTGCGTGCGTGCTGTGTCCGGGTTCATCCAAAGACAAATCATGACACACATTTTTATTTTTTTTCAAGCACTTTTCAGAATTGGAATGAAAACATCCTGGTGCTATAAAATGATAAACTCTGGCCAATAATGGCTAAATCACAAATCATAACGCCTTGATGTTTACACAATGTGTAATCAAATGTGTAAATAAATAAATATTTCATGCCAAAATATTTTTTTGCCTCCTAAACAAAGATAGAAATGGTATTAAGCATTTACATTTAAATTAATACATTTTACATTTAAATAAAGTCACAAGTTTTATTGTTAATTTTTTTCACTCTCTCGCACACACATATAATACTGAGCTTTAACACCAACAACAATAATTTCTTTGTATATTTTTGCATGCTGTTTATATCCACATTCATACACAGTTTTTTTTTAAAATTCTGGAAAAAGGTTTTAAATTTCCAGGCCATTCGAGAGTCTTACACTTTGCTTGCAAATGGGGCAGGAGCTTAATACCCTTGAAAGAGACTGTTTAGCACAACTTCATGTGCTGACACTGTAACTCCACTGTATCCAGTTTAAATATTCTTACACTGGATAGACTAATTTCAGTTTCATCCTTCTAAACAATTATATCATCCTTGTTCACAGACACTTGCAGCTGCTTCTCTACAAAGCCATTTTTGTGTGTGTTTTAAACTGTATTTTATGTATGTATTACTAATGTGTTTTATTTATTTTAGCCCCACTTCCCTTTTCCCAAGTGGTTACTCCACTTGTCAGGCCGCCATTGTAAATAATAACTTGTTCGTAATGACTTGCCTGTAAAAATAAAGGTATAAGAAAAAAGTACTTCATTTGGCAACGTGATTCATTCTTAGTTTGTCAATTACAGAGGCAACTAATTTATAACCATTAAGGTATGGTTTATGCGTTGGGATTCTGCAATGTTATCAGGGTGTAAAAACTCATCTTCAGAATCAATCTCTGCTCAAAATGGTGATCTACACCGAATAATCTACTTTCAGCAGTAATTACAGGTTATTGAAACCGTAAACTGCAGAAAATACGGGCAGAGTTGCTTCCTCTGCCTTTACTCCCTCGGCTCCTATGTCAGTCTAGAGTAGAAAAGACCCTGCCAATATGGCAGCGACGCAGGATGCGCTGCAGCGCGTTATGAGGCGGAGGGATATTTCAGCTGGTTATACTCAAAGTGCCTGTAGTGCAAGCAGGTCTCTATAACTCCTGTTCATCGTCACTTATTTCAGAGCCCAAACAAGCGAGTTTAGAAAAAAGAAGCTCAAAGTTGCATAAAATAAGCGGATTTTGCAACAGTGAGCGCGGGTCTGTTTTGGTACAGTCTCTAGCATTCTTGGTACTATGGAAAGCGCCAAGGGGAAAAAAAACACATTCCGGAGAGCGCTGCAGGGAAAGAAACATTAGGGAACAGTGTGTGTGTTTTGACGCGCGATTAACGCGATAAAAAAATGCCGGCATTATAGTCTAATAAAGTCAACGTGTTAATAACACGTTAAAACTGACAGCCCTAATATGTATATATATATATATATATATATAAAAAATATATATATATATATATATATATATATATATATATATATATATATAAAACTTGAGAGAGACAGCAAGCTTTTTTGAAAATGTTCAAATATGACAATGCATCCTCAAATGTAGAAAATTAACAAACAACAAGGAAAACATGAAAAAACTGAAGTATCTGCTTTTGTGCACTCTTGGTTGTAAATGTGGCTGCAACATGCATCTTTGAATAGTTTAAATAAATGCTTCCTTCACATGTACGTACTTAGACTTTAGTGTAAATAAGCATCTTAAGCCAGTTGAAATGACAGTTGAAATGACAGTTGAAAAAGGTTTGTGATACCATTCGTTTTAGTTTTTTTAAGATGGAAGAAGTCTGCTCTAACTTTGCTGCATTGAGACTGGCCGATCACATCATTTTATGGGACCAAATACCAAGTACCACTTTAACTCTAATATAGTAAACCTAATATATAAAACTCTGAAATTTTCCTTTAAATTTCATTTTAGATATTTAGCAAAAAAAGTGATTTGCAGGCCTGTATATTGTTAACAGATGGGCATCTCCCTCTGTTGATTAGGGTTCATCACCAATGATAAATCATCTTAACACAAGTGAAAACATGCAAAGAGATGGTCAGCAGGTAACAAGAAGGGTTTTGATTGTTATAGTCTCAATAAAGATATGTCCATTCAATATTGATGAGAGTGTAAGACATTTTCATCATGCCAGTTTTAATAAAATGTAAATACAAATAGATCAATGATTTCATTTTTACATTGTGTCTATTTAAAAAATATTTTTAGGTCTCAATCTGCCAGGGATTTAAAAAAATTGGGCTTAATTGTATTGCTTCAATTTTAAATTAAATTAGCTAAATAACTATAGAACAAGTGCTATCTTTCTTTGTAATACATAGAACACTTAAAAGTAAATTTGTGTAGTTAACCAATCACATAAAATTTTCATAAAATTGTTCTATTTTCCTCTTTGATTTTATGTGTTGTAATTAAAAGTAATAGTAATAGTAATATCATCTTTATTGTCATCGAAACATACATTGAAACATACATTACAACGAAATTTGTTCTCTGCTTTTAACCCATCACCCTTGGGGAGCAGTGGGCTGCCATGTGCGGCGCCCGGGGAGCAATCTGGGGTTAAGGGTCTTGCTCAGGGACCAAGAGTGCAGGCGCTGGGGATCGAACCGGGTACTTGCATCCTTCTCTGAGTGCAAGCGCGCTGCTCTAACCACTAGGTCAACACTCCCCCATGTAGTATCTTCTACCAGCTTAGAGCCAGAAAAAGAATAAAAATTGCATTTTATGCTGAGAAAGCAACACTTGTGAACTGACCAGAGAATCGTTATTTTAAACTTGCCTGCTAAAAATAAAGAGATGAAGCACATACTAATTTGGTGATACGAACTGAATCTCAGTAAACATGCATTTAAATGTTAATCTTTCCTTAAAGCCTGGTGCCCATCACTTTCTTTTATATCTCCATGCATAATTCATCTTTCTTTGTATTTACAACCTTCGAAGAATTAACCTGTCACAGATCCCAGAAAAGAAATGTCGGCATATCTCTATCTGTCAACTGCTCACCTCATATGGAGCAGCGAACCTCGACGTGTTCCAACAAGACTTGGATATTATGCATCATCAGCTGACAGAAAACAAGAGAGTGGGAAATTAAAAAGCCAAGAGACAAAGAGGGTGGCAGTGGGAGAACGAATAAATGATGACTCCACACCCCCCCATCCTGGAGTCAGGGGACATGTTGCATGTCATCTCGGTGTCTTGGTACGCAGTGGTGCGGTGATGATGTGCTGGGCAGGGCCAGTTCACAACAGAGTCAAGGGCACAGAGGTGACGGCAAGTTAAACGCTCCAACTGTTCCCTGTCTCCAAACAAATGCATGGATGAGTGAATCTCCCAGCGAGGAGAAAGGGTGCAGGGATCAAAGAGGGGCAATGACAGTTCCGCGTTTAACCTCTGACCTGTTTGACATTTCAGCGGCACGGGATAAACAAAAAGGTCATCATACATAGATTGCCAAACTGGCTTGAGGTAAAAACTGTGAAAGATTACGGTGCCTTGCAAAAGTATCTCTACCTGTTACACTTTTCTTCAGTTTGTCATGTCACAACCACGTATCTAGGTGTACTTTATTGGGATTTTATGACCAGTGAAAAACAGTGAGTTGAAAGCAAAATAGTGAAAGGTCTTCATTTTTTTCCGCATATAAAATGAAAAGCCTGAAAAGCTTGTGTATGGTGCATCCACTCCGAACGCGATCCAGGCATTTGGAGGGAGTGATTTACATATCATCCCTATGTAGAAGTGCATTCAGGAGCGAAGGAGGCGTTTGATTGCCGCGATAAGGCCAAACAGAGCGAAGGAGACCCACGTTGGGCGCGAAGCGATATTCGCAAGAATTAAAAAGTCTGAACTTTTCAGTCAATTCACATCGCATCAAGGGTGTTCCTTGTCCATTTATTCAAGCGCACAAATCTTTTTTTTTATGTGTTACATATTTAGACAGTACAATTAGGCTATGATTCTATGGAGAAAAGATGGATTTACTCACCGGAAAGCCTGCCTTTTGTGTCCCAGAGTTAGATCTATGTCCCGGGGGAAGATGTATCCCTCTACGCTGCCCAGCAGCTCCTTACGCTTGGGCTTGAAAAGATGAAAGTCCCACTGGAAGCGATCATGATCCACAAAAAGCTACAGGTGGTGGTTCTCGCTGAAGACGACGCCATTGTTCGGTTTTCCATAGCAAATAAAGCCCCGCGATTTGCTCAATAAAATCCTGGTCCGCCATGTTGAATTGAAATTGCGTTGATGACACGGTGAAGCAAGACCTTTGTCACCGTTTATGTATGTATCAGGATCGGTGTGAATGCACAATTAGAGTGCATTCAGTTTTAGTGGCCTTGAATTTTTGGGGTTTGTCTCTACCAGCTTTGAACATCTAAAGCTTGTAATTTCAGCCTATTCTTCTTTGCAAAAGAAGAATAGGCATCAACTTTCAATTTGGTTAAGGTCTGAACTTTGACTGAGCCGCTCCATCTTCCCATCTACTCTGGCCAGCTCAGCTGTCCCCATCCCACAGCATGATGCCGCCACAAACCCATTTCACGGTGGGGATATTGTGATCAGGGTGATGTACAGTTTTTGCTTTCCTAAAAAATAGCAATTTGCATAAAAGGCACAAAGTTTAACTATAGTTTCATCTGTGCAAAGCAGCTTGTTCCACATATTGTCGCGTCTCCTTTCATGTCTTTTTTTCAAAATGCAAACAGGAATTCTTATGACACTGCTTCCACTCTTCCAGGAAAGGTCAGATTTTTGCACAACTAATAGGTTTGAATAACATTTTATAACCTAACATTGCTTTAATGTAGAACAGATTACTAGATCAATGTGTGCTTCTGTGCTTTTTGTCTGTCTTGTTGTGTCTCTGCTCTGTCTTCTTTAACCCCCAGTCGGTCGAGGCAGATGACCGTTCATACTGAGCCCGGTTCTGCTAGAGGTTTTTCCTTCCCGCTAACGGGTGTTTTTTCTTTCCACTGTCGCTTCATGCTTGCTCAGTATGAGGGAATAGCAGCAAAGCCATGTACAATGCAGACGACTCTCCCTGTGGCTCTACGCTTCTCCAGGAGTGAATGCTGCTTGTCGGGACTTTGATGCAATCAACTGGTTTTCTTATATAGGAACATTTTTGACCAATCTGTATAATCTGACCCAATCTGTATAATATGATTGAACTTAACTTTGTAACTTTGCCTTGAGATGACATGTTTCATGAATTGGTGCTATATAAATAAAATTGAATTGAATTGAATTAATCTTCTGCACAGCTTTATCACTGCTGGATGTCTTTTATTTATGAGTATCTACATAAAAATTGTAAAAAGTAAAAAAAAAAACAAAAAAAACAAAGCAAAACAAAAACATCATGCGCACTTGGTCCATCCTATAAAAACAAAATGAAATTTGTGGTTGCAAAGTAACAAGATAGTGAAACGTTTAAGGTTGTATTTTTGCAAGGCACTGCAAACTGTTGCACTCTTCTAAAGAGTAAAGTGCTTTCCGACATAAGAAAATGGCAAATTAATTAGCAAGCGAGTGATTTCAGGCAGAACTGTGGGCTCAAAACAAGAGAGCTTAACGAGTGTGATCAATCTCCCCAATTTATTATCATCTGAGAAAATTAGTCAACCCGTCTCCTGAAAATGATCATCTTATGCAACAGAGAAGCAATAACAGTACAGTTATAGGTTGAGCCATGAATTCAATTTTTGTGTATTTCATCCTTTTTAGCCTTGCTTTGATTTCCTCAGACAAGAATGTCTCATTGCTATAAGTGAAGCAAGTGTTTGGTTCATAATAAGTTCTTGGGTAACGCAACTGCCTCATGGCCAGAAATTGATGTTTGAGAAAGGTGCAATGTCTTTGCTGGTGGGGCTGCAGTGGCATTAAAAATGTACAGACTGCAACTTTTGAACTAAATAGTTTGACAGATCCATTCATTTGAATAAAGAATGCATTTGTAGAAATAAGTCTTCAAACATTGAGCACAATTCTAATTTTCTTCAATAAATGCAAACGTTCCATTTCAAATGTGAAAAAGTATGTTTTAATGATATTACAGCGTCATCTTCAAATGTACAAAAGCTTTGAATAAACAAAATTGGGTGTTGGAAAACAGGAAGCCCCTCTGAGCTGCACTACACTAACAGTGAGCTTTGGCAAAAAAAAAATCCACCTTCCTTCTCTAGCCATGTTTTTCCCATTTCCACTATGTTAACATATAGATGTCGTATTTCCTTTTTTATTGCTAGAAGAAAAAAGTGATTTATTTATAGTGCAACACCAAAAAATTATTAATTGAACAATAACGTCAATAAAAAAAATTTACCATATTTTTTGGACTATACGTCGCTCCGGAATATATGTCGCCTCAGTCAGAAAATGTGTTATAAAGAGGAAGAAAACATATATAAGTCGCACTTGACTATATATGCAGACTCTAACAGCGAAACAACATACAAACATGTGTTCTGTCTGTGTTGTCTATAAGTTAATGTTTCAATTAATTTTTAAGTTGTAGAGGAGTAGGATAGTTCTCACAAGCCTAGTGAGCCCTCTTGTGGCTATAGACGGTAATGTTTACTCCTTGGTTCATGCTGGTCAATATCCATTACCATTTAAATTTGGTATATAAATCGCACCTGAATATAAATCGCAGGATTGGCCAAACTATGAAAAAAATGTGAATTATAGTTAGAAAAATATGGTATTTTCAAACCTAGAAAAAGTTACAACACCCTTTTCCTTAATAGGCAGTTGTACGCCCCTTGGCTGAAATAATTTCAGTGGAATGCTTCTTGTACCCATCTACCAAGTCTAGACAAAAGTTTCCCCCATTACTCGCTTTCAGCTGTGAGACATTTGAGGGATTTCCACCACATCCAGCCAGTTTCATGTCACCAAACAGCAGCTCACTGAGATCAAGATCTCATTTATAAAACTTTGCATAGAAACCATACTAAAAGTGTACATACCCCAAGAAAAAGAAAATGGCGTATGCCAAAAAAAAAATCTGATTTATAAAACCATGCACACGCACACGAGCACACAATTGCCCTTAATAGATCACAGCAGTACCCGAACATACCAGGTTCTGCATGAATGGTAATGTGTATTAAACATGGCTCGCTTGATCGTTTTTCATCATGGCTCCGTGGCAAACACGGAGAAAAAGCTAAGAACTTCTGAAAAAATTTCACAGAGAGGCGTTTATTAAATTTGTAAATCAGAGGTCAAAGCATAAATGTTACCCACATTAAAAGAACTCGTTAAAAATGAAACCTGATTGCAGCTTTAAATGTCGGAAGGCGGTCGTATTTCTCTGAGGCAGTGCGTTCAGATTGACATTCAGAGAAGGAAGCGGGACCAGGGGGTTTTCGCCATAATGATAAAGACCACAGCAAATCATTTTATTATAAATACATAAATAAAATGGAAAAATAAAAACAGCGCAAAAAGCATTATAGGAAGCCGACGTACGCTGCACTGCATGGGTGTGTGTGGTGAGCGATCTGGGGGCTGGAGAGTGGTCTTTCAGCACCTGCAGGGAGGTGTAGCCACTGTCCCCTGTAGGTTATAGCAGAATGCAATGCTTGGAGTCTAAACCAGCATATTGGCCAGTCATCAGCATTGGCCGGGACATATTTGATCCCTGAAACGGCGTTTCCTTCTAATTCTCTCATCTGCAAGGTCTTCCAACCATGCCAATGCATCCACTATGCAGCGTTACGCACAAGTGTATTTGACCGTTTACAGCAATTAAAGTAGTTGCCGCACACCTGGTCACAATAACCTGTTAATCTGTGGAACACGTCACCCGGGTTATCATCAGGGTGAGCAATGCGATGGTAGAAAACCCTGATGAAATGTTCAGACTTTTGTTTGAGATTTAAGTTGTCTTATGGGATTTTTTTTAATTTTGTAAAGTGGTGAATTGGCTGCAGTTCACCACTTTACCATCTGTGTCAACAATTTCCCCCGTCTCCAAAATGAGCGTACGCATGGGTCAGCGTTGTCGTGAGGACCGCACATTTTCCCCTCAATTTATCTTTGTATCGATTCCAACCTTAGCATGGAAAGTGACATACGCACCTTTTAGGCCCCATTTTGTGCGTAAGCAAGCTTTATAAATGAGACCCCTGGACTTTGACAGAGCCCAGGACTTTCCATTTCAGCTTCATAGATAGTCTAACATTTTACTTACACACCCTCTGATATGCAGTAAAATTCATGATGGCGTCCATAATCCAAATGGTTACAGTCCAAAAGTGCCCTGTAACTGCAATTTACAGAAATTATGCAGTAAAGCTGCTCTATACGGTATAAAGTGTATAAAAATGAATTTGCATTAATTTAATATCTCCTGTAATGTAACAACACATTTTAAAAAAATTGTTTCAGATATACCATTGTACTGACTCAAACATTTGTATGACTCACACTTTCTGAAATTATCTGGATAAAATATCAAAGCAGCAATGTTTCCGACCCTTTTCTCTGGTTTATAATCTATCTTTCCCTCTAAAGTCTATTTAGAAGATGCTAACATAGGTTGTTTCAGACATGTAAGACAAAGACTGACAGTTCACAATCACTCTTGTTATCGTCAGAGATGAGTCGTCTGCACAGACGGCCGGTTTTGTGCAGTCTCCAAGCAGCTTAAGGGGAGCTCTCCTTTCGTCACTACATCTACATTCACAGCAGAAGATGTTGGAGTGAACTGGCAGCTACTTTTCTTCTCATCTATTCTTAGATAAGTGAGTAAAGTTTAGAAGAATTATAGGAATTCGCTTAGCTTTAGCCAGAGTAGCTGCTATAAGCACGAATGCCTGAAAAGCCCCAGCAATGTTTACACGACTCACTCGATGACGTGAGTCAGTGTGGCAACGAGTCATGGAAAAACATAGGAGGATGACGCTTGAATTTCTAATCCAATTCATTGATTCATTCATAAATTAAGAGCAAATCTTAGGTTTACAGATAATGTGGGAAGATGCAATTTTTTAAAAATGTCCCTTCTTTCAAGACTATAATTCAGCAGGGAACAGAGAGGTGATATGATATGATAGCTCTTATGCCTACATGCATTCCTGCGTGTATAACTGGACTTTTGTTAATAGTTAACATTTAAATATATATCATGATAACGTGTGACAAGAAGATGATGAATAAAAGTAGTTTTAAGAACGTACAATTTATTGGTGACTTTAAGTTGAAACTGCCCTTTTAATTTAGTCAACCCGTCTCCTGACGATTTAAGTTTTTACCAGTTTTTTAACAATTGCCGAGTTTTCCTAAATTTCCCTAAATTCTAAGCACACCAGCACACCCTTATCGCACAATTGGACAGATCAATACTTTTATCTCAAAACCACATTTTATCAGTTAAACACTAATTCTTCATTTTAGTGGTGTACTTGGTAGCACTTTTGCCTTTCAGCAAGAAGGTCCTGTGTTCAAATCTTGGTCTGGGGTCTTTCTGCAGTCTTCATGTTCTCCCTGTGCATGCGTGGGTACTCTTGCTAGTCTACAGGGTTTGACCACATGCTTTCATCAACATCACATCTGATTATATCTAAAGCAACACACTGAGAATGAGTCAGAGTTTCACATTCATCTCTTGATGGTCATCAGCCAATATCTCCCTACAACCAGTATTCAAACCATCAAGACGCGACATGTGTTCATGTAGCTGATCACCAGAGATTATCCACCACCCCTTTACCTTTACCTCCTAACCCTGGTCTACTTCCTCACTCAACTCTTCTTCTTCCATACATTATTTGTGATCACATTGGTTGTTTCTACTCTGAAAAACGTAGTTCCAAAACTCCCACGACTATGGCCGTTAATGAAATAATAAAACACAACAACAACTTTGAGTATTTCCCATGTCTGCCCTGTGTTCTCAAAACTCCAGTCGACCTCTTTTACTGAACCTGGTTCTGCTGGAGGCTTCTACCTGGAGGTGGTTCTTTTCCACTCTACAAATGTTTTCCCAGAATGAAGGATCGCTGCAATGTCAGTGACTCATTGCAACTGACTGGGCTGCCTTAGACAGAACTCTTTCAACCAATTGGTGTTATAAACTAAATTTGACTGCATGTATTATAAATAGGACCAAACTGGTATGTAAGAGATGAATGTGAATCTGTGTGATTGGATCGACCCATTTGACTAAAGATTTCTGGGTATGAATCGGATGTGTTGCTCTTTTAAAATACCTTACATTCGTTGCGACTCTCCACACAAAAAAATAAATGAGTTGAAACTGATTCTTTTGCAACTGGTTTTAAGCTGAAGCATTCACAAAACAGGTTTTTATACAGACGGACATTTTTTGGAATAGGCTGTTTTCTACATGTGAATGAAGATAAGACTAGTTTTGGTTTGGGGTCCAACTTGTCTGTAAAGAAAATGGATACACTTGAGAAATATGTTCACTGATTGTACAGCATGTTGTGTGAAAAAGACATCAAATAAGTGAATAGTATGGCTGCAGCAGACCAATGTTAAGCTCATTGTATTTGGCGAGTTGAAAATGTGACTAGTGATTGGAGAAACACTTGTTAGGAACTGAAAAAAACACCTGTGAATGCTATTTGGTGCCATATTCATGACGAAATGCTGGTCAGCAACAGCAAACTGTAGTCACAAAGCAAAGTGGTAGGGGGTAGTTGCCTACATTTCTTTGAATATTTTCTATTAAGCAAATGAGCTTCTGGCAAAACTGATTAGACCAGGCTCACAATTGTAGGCAACTTAGTGATGGGCTGAAAGAGCTCATTTGCATGCTTCTCTCATCTCCAACAAACTCTGAGGGAGCACCAGTGGATAAGGTCACTGGTGCCTGTCTGCCTGTGTGCAAGCCAGCTATACAAACAGATCAAACACGCAACATCCATTTAAGCCAGTCCAGGGTGCTGTGTTCCTAATCATCTGGTCAATGATAACCTCAAATCCAGGCTAGAATTAATCCTCAACTAATCCAGTATTTCCCCAATTTTAGCTTCTCTATGCAGGGTAGAATTGAAAATGGTCCTTATTACCTATCTTAAATATTTTCCCAACAGATGATGGTTCTCTTGTACTGCAGGTTTTCTTCTGTTTTTTCAAGTTTCTAAAGTTTTCCCTCTAAAATATGGACGGAAACTGTTACATTATTGAATGAAAAGAAAATGTTAATCCTTCCGTTGCTTAAAGCATCTTGTATGGTAATATTTGTACAGATATTAATATTTTTATTTTGAAATTCTGCAGAGGAGGGCAGTGCATAAAATCTTATATATTTTCAAAAATCACAATGTATATTTCAATATAGAGATCTATAAAACTCTTAAGATAACCATTTCTATTTATGAAGCCATTTTACAAAGCAGCCAGTGTTTATAATTGCTAATTAGAATAGCAACTGGTTTTTTAGCTATTGGTCAGTATTTATAAATGGGGCTGGAACCAGGCGTTGCACTGACTAAAGGAGAATCAAAGCTGGATTTATAAAGACTACCTGGGGATATATGAAAAAACATGAACCAATGTTTATAAACAGAACCATAAAGAATATCCCCTACACTCGCCTGTATGAGGCAGGACAGCTGCCTCATACTTGCTAGTGATGTACAACTGAGCATTTTATGAACTACTGAATCTGATTTTATTGTATACTAAGACACACATTTGAGTCTGAATTTGTGTATGCTGGGAATATACTTTATCAGAATTAGTGGATTATGTTGAATTTGAAACTGGATTGCCATTGTGAAGTGACTTATGTATTGCTTATTGGTGCTATAAAACGAAAATATATAAAATTTAAATGAGGGCTGCACAGTGGGGCAGTTGTTAACCCTGTTGCCCTACAGCAAAAAGGCCCAGAGTTGGACTTCTGGAAAACACCTTTCTGCATGGAGTTGCCCTGTTCTCCTTGTTCATGCATGAGTATTTATCAGGTACTCCAGCTGTCACCCACAATCCAGACTCATGCACTTATGCATGGGTTAATTAGTCTCTCTAAACTACCCCTACGATTGAGTGTGTTGTTTTTTGTCCTGTGTGTCTATTTGTTACCCTAGGAAGAAAAGCAACCTGTCCAACGTGTATACTGCCTCTTGCCCGATGACCACTGAACACAGGCACCAGCTTTTCTGTGACCATGCACAGATAAACGGGTATGGACAGATTGGTGGAGCTTAACTAAAATCAGTCTCATTACACATAATCAGAAATTTGATCTTGCTGACTTTCCTCTAAAAGTATCCTAAAAACAGTGTATGAGTTTCATGATTAAACTGAAAGTAATTCAACATTAGACAGAAACTTTCTTTATTTCAGCACAATATATTTTAGTCATGCATGCTAACATTCTTTTATCATGTAGATACTGAATAAAAAGGGTAAAAACAGGAAAATTATTTATTTTTATTTTTGTGATTAAACAGCCTTTTAGCAAAGAAAAGGGACATTTTGTTAAAGACTTTGACTTTTACACTAATGATTTATGTCCTGTGCGGCATTACTCACATACTTCTTGTCTTGACCCTTACATTTATTTTTCTACATTCTAATGAAAATGTTTTTTTCTCTCCATCTTTTGGTATAAGCTGTTGATTTTTGTTGGACTGATAATGTTAAAAAAAAGTGCATTGTTATATAATAAAATTGTCTGCTAACTTCAAAAGTCAGAAAAAATAAATATATATATATATATATATATATATAAATATATATATATATATTGAATACCAACTATTACCCACTAATCCTCAGACAGCCTGGAATAATAAGGAAAGCACACACGCATCCATTCTCAAACAGTATAATGACACAAGCAATAAAACCACAAAAATCAAAATTCTTGCTGAGCATTCCGCCAATGTATCATTCAAGCTAACAGCTGATGCAATATCACATCATTATATTCCTGTGCTTCTACTGTGATGCAATAGCAATAGGGATTTTGCCATAATATACCCATTTTAATTAGAATAACATACAGTTTTAACAAGCTGAAAAGTATTCAAACCCCTTGAACTTTTTTCGTATTTTGTTACATTACAACCACAAACCTTAATGTATGTGTTTAGGAATGTTCTTGGGTGACAGAACAAATTAGTGCCTGGATTAGCATTCAGTTCCCCTGGGTCTATACCTTGTATATGCATCTTTTACTGAAATTACAGGTGTAAGTGTTTTAGCAAGTGCTTTAGCTATTTTGAACAAAAAAAACAAACAAAAAAATAAACAGCTGCAATAACAACAATACTGAATGCTTTCCAAAGAAACCCAGCACCATATTCAAGATTTCCCCAAGTAGTTGTACGATTTTAGCCCTTTCCGATGGGGTAGAGTAATAGTTGGGTAAGTCGAAATATGTCGATACTATGTCGTTACTGAACCACTGTAACACTGGACCAGTAAAAGAAGAATATGGTACTCATCCAATCATACACTCCACTCATACAGTCCTAATTACACAATTTACAAATGTTGTCTTCTCCATCTATCTCCCTCTGTATCTCCCATTAATCTTTGGCATTCTACCTGAAGTCAATAATAGCTTTTCAATTTTAACATAAACCTTGCAAGAAGGCATCTCCAACAGTTTTGTATTCCATATCCATATGAACTTGTCTTTAAATCGCTGGTCACCTAATATCAACATGTTTTTGTTTAAGCCAAACATGCCTCCACAGAGATGGACATTTCTGCCCATTCCTTATGGGCAGCGTATGTGAAGAGCTATTTTTTTTTTCGGACTTAAGTCTGGACTTTGGCTGAATCGTCACAGTGTTCTGTTGACTCCAACCGATTTTCACTCCATTTCATATCCCAAGTTGGAAATCCAAGTTCAAAAACACCTTTTGTTATATTGGGTAAAATGGCCCTTCCATCCTGAAAGTGGTCAATACATTATACATTCAGAAAAAGGAGGTTAAAAAAAAACGATCTCTGTGGAAGCTTTCAGGCCTGTAAAATCTCTGACCAATCCCTGCTGTTCGGTCCGAAGGGCATGGATTTGAGTTTTGGTCCTGCACCCCGCTCTGTCCCTCTGTCCCTTACCAATAACTATCACCTTAGTTATTGGTAAGGTGATACTTTCTGGGGGTATCACTTATCACAGGCCAATCATTCTGACGTGCTCACGTAACACCAGTGTGTGTTCCTTGTTAGTTTCTGCTAGCTGTCTGCGCATGCGCTTTCCTATTGTTTATATATTCGGTTATCTTAGCGTTAGCTTCGGTGTTAGCCGTTCACTGTAGCTCCGCTGTTCACACCGTATACTTTGAAGATGGCTGAGAGTCGCAAGAAACAAACCGCCTACAAGTTTATGAGAATAAGAGGAAGGCCTCAGTAGAAAGAAATAAGAACAGAATGGATTGGGAGATTTTTTTTCACGCGATCCCCTGAGGAGTAGAAGAGCGAGGTAAGACGGTCTTGCGCATGCAGTTATTCAAAAAGGGACTTGGGGAAACTTCAAGAAAAATCGCTGACTCTACCTTTAACCCAATACTAACTTCCTTTTGCCTGCTCAAAAAAACCATTACCAGAGCGTGATGCTGCTATTTTTATGCTATTTCACTTAGGGATATAGGTGTAAAGGGTTATGAGAGCAAATGCGCACCACACTATTCTGAATTCGTTTTGTAAAAAACATAGGAAAACTGTGGACAATTTTCTTTCAAATTCATGGTAATGCACAAGTGTTTTGTTTGTCTGTCGTATAAAATTCCAATAAAATCCTCTGACCAATTAGGCTACTTCTTATCAAATTTCTGAATAACACTATGCTTTTCATTTACACAACAATGCATACAAAATGTACTACAAATAAAAAGAAATCATGATTTGTAGTCTCTAGATAACAGGGAAAAAATGACAATTGTTCAGAAAGCTCCCATTTTCTTGGATGAAATTAAATCAAGGCAAAAAGGTCTTTATAAAGTTGGTGGCTGTTTTCAGCTCTGCTTTGCTCCTTCTGCTCCTTGTGTTGTGTTAATGTTGCACATTCAGAGAAATTTGCTGGGATGATGAAGGTTACACAGCTTGTTTTGACACAAGGCTCCAAAGAATATTACACATGGCTACACCAGACTAACTCCTTTTTCATCCTACGGTGGCATTAAATGTCTCAATGCCATCTGGTGCAACAGAAATAGGAAAAAAAAAGTTCCACTTTTAAGGAGGACCATCCTAATTGGTGAATGTTTACTTACTGCAGCTCTCGGTGGGCAGGCACGCAGCTTTTAACGAGTCACTAAAGCCTATGGGCTCTTTAAGCTTACTTTAAGTGTGTTTCCAAACAAACTCAACCCGGGGATGAACTGTTGATAATGGCTTGTAAGGGCTGAAACACAGCACTGAGTGATCAAGCTCACACACGAGTACAATTACCCTTGCACTACCATTTTGTGTGTGTGTGTGTGTGTGTGTGTGTGTGTGTGTGTGTGCACCGCTCTGTGTTTGGTATTCATATGTGCTGGTGTCAGGGCAGTTTCACAGACTACCAAATCCTTGTGGATTTGGTAGTCTGTGAAACTGGATTTGGTTTGTGTTTCTCAAAAGAAAATGTGAAAATATATTTTTCCAGTTAACTTCACCTTGATTTAGTCAAACAAAAAAGGGTTAAATTGCTCCTATAGAACCAAGGAAACAAAATAGAGGAAATATCAGATGGAAACAAAACTGCTTCATCTGTCACAGAGGGGTTTTTGAAACAAAAGATACAAAAACAACATTTTAACACACATATAAAATGTTACATTTTGAGCAGTTTTTTTTTTCTGTAGGTCTTTATATGGATTTTTATAAGCACATGTAACAGGGCTCCTGCACAGTCTTGACAGTGAAAACATAAATAAATTGAGGATAGAAAAATATTTGATTTTCTGGACAACAACCTATTACATTATATAAAAAAATATCTTCTGGTATGTCCTGAATCAACCCCAAGTATTGAGATGGGGTTCCCATCAAAGTATTTTTAAATGATCGGTAATAGTAGTCACTGGCTTAACTTGAAAACAAGTATTTAATCCCAAACAGATGATAAATGTGTATTGTTTAATTTTCTATCAACAGTTATGTGAATGCATTGTGAGTTTACAGCTTCCTGCATCCTCGCGCTTATGTCTTTATGTTTATCCTTGATTAGTTGTACTTGCTTTTATGTAGTAACGTTCCTGTGAATTGCTCTGATTTACATCTGCCAGTCTTTACCAATCTATTTGAGTTCATCTTTAATCTCTGTGTCTACTCATATGGAAATATGTGCATGTGGTTGCTCCGGCTGCAGTTAGAACTTGTTTCCTATTGCTCACCGGGTCTCTACACATTAATCTCTGCCGCGACGGCACCATATTGCCTCGTATGCAACACTCTCTATCCCTGACCCAGTATGCTGTGTGATCCTGCCTACAGCCTCATTTGTCTCCATCAGGGGACAAGCGAGGTTACGACTCACCAAAGCGCAGTACGTCTCGGGCGGATCTCCACACGTGATGTTTGGGGGGTCAAGGGCCACTCGCAGGTACTTTGTCATGTCGGTGGCTTCTGGCTGACAAGCCATGTAGTCCCATGCAAGGCCCTCTTCTGTATAGATCTGGGACTTGCACACGTCATAGTGTCCCCAGGCTGCAGGGTAATGTTGCATAGCATGTGTCACACTGGTGCACACGGCCTGAAGGGTGAGTAATATAGGCCAAAACATTGCTGATCTTTTTCTTTATGGTTTCTGTAGAATTTCCCTTGTATGTTGTTGTCTTTGCTGCACCACGGACGAGGTTCTAAATCACTTGATGGTCTGAATGGTGCGATGAAGCATTTAGGAACAGTGGTAGCATCTTCAGCTTGTGCGCGAGCAGATTCAGGTGACTATAAGCCTCCAAGCAGTTATTCTGCTTTTGACTGGCAGCACATCTGACTGGCTGATGAGACGTGCCAACAGGTGAGCCTTTTCAACAGTGCTGATCGCTGACGAAAAGGTCAACAATCGGTCAGAGGTGATTTTTTTGAGAGGAGCGACACTCCTCATATGTCAGCAGATTCGGATCTTGAGCGCCTGTCAATTGTGGTGTTTGCCGCCGGCAGCATCCTAAAAGACAAGAGAAAAAAGACAATTTGGATATTGTATGCACACTAAAATAACGGAAACACAAAAATTTAATTGTGTATCCTCACATGCTCACATATAACCAAAGGGAAAAGAAACACAAAGCAAGACTTTTCAGTTTGCATGTTATGCTCAGTAAGGACCACGTCGAGATCACTGCATACAATTCAAATCGAGCTTGCTCCATAGAGCATAATCTCCATTTCATTTTCATACAAAAAGCCTTATTTTCATGTGTCAAGTCACCGAGTTTAAGTTATAGTTTTCTCCAGCTCCTTTGACACCCTTTGTGCAGAGCAGCGCCTTTCTAAACCCCTTCAGAGACATTTGGGATGCATTAAAGTAAAACAGGGAGACAGAAATGGTTTATTTGAGATATTGTATGTTTCCGAGCGCTTTCACAATCCATCAGTCAGATGATGTAACTCATCAGGCAAAAGTGACTCGCAGCAGTCTTCGGAGACCTATATAATGGTAAAATAAAAGAGTGTATTGAGGAGAACGAGCGGCTAGATACAACTGCCTCCGAAAGAGGAGGTTTAGGTTAGTTGAACACCCCTAAAGGTGCTCATATGGCCTGCTGTTTGGCTGCTGGGAAAATATACAAATCTCTAAAACAGTTGCAAGGGGAATACCTTAGGGTCAGCTTAGGGTCATAGCAGCTAATGGATGTCATCTACATGCCAGCTACGTAGTTATATATGAAAAAAAGCTTCTGCCCTAGCCTCACATAAACCTTTAGAGTTTGCCGAATCCTACTGAGACCTTTGGTCAGATGTGACTAAGATTAAGCTTTTTAGCAACAAACATTTCCTGCTGGTTATCATGAAAAAAAGGGTGACGATTTGGAAAAGCACCTCATGGCCATTGTAAGGCATGGCAGGGAATGTCAGGCAGTGAGCCTGCTTGTTATTTTGTTTCCTAAATAACGTCACAATAACTCTTTGAATAAAGATCTGGTGGATTCTATCTGAAACGCTACAAATTACAGTGTTTGGCTATGGTGAAGGTCAAAAACAAAACAGAAATTGTTTGTTAGGCACAAAATCAACCTTCTTACATAGCCATCTCAGTCTTGCAGCTGAAAGACGCTTGTGTGGTGAACCGATAGAACTGATAAGAGAGGACCCAGAACTGCGGAGAGAGATTGTACAAAGCAGTATCGTCAAACATCCCTCTCTCTGCATGCTTCATCCTTGTGATATGTTTTAGGAAAATATTATCAGCTGTTGGCAAAAGGAGATAGTACAAAGTACTGATTCCGGAGTTTTCAATAATTGTGCCACAAAAAATCGAAGTTTTTTTAACTGTAATAAAATATATTTATATTTTAAAGCTAATTACAGATTTTTACCAGGAGTGGCAACACATGTGGTCAGCACGATAACTGTTAACAAAATCCAGTTTCACCGCAGCATCTTCTACAAAGGTCACAGCGTTACCATAGGTGCATATTTATCTTCTTAACTAGTCCATAATTGTGAATTGGGAGCAAATTGAGAAATTGTATGCAAACTTTATACAGATAAGAATCAGATAAGTGTCATGCATTAGTATTCAGCCATCCCGAGTCAATACACTGAATCGCTGTTGTTGAAGGCACAAGTCTTTTGAGGTATGTCCTCATCAGCTGTGCAGATATAGAGAGTGAACCTTTAGCTCTTATTTGCAAAACAGCTCATGTTTACTCTTATTGGATGGAGATAGTCTGTAGGCATTCATTTTCAATTTTCGCCACAGATTCTCAATTGGACATAGGTCTAGATTCTGACTGGGCCATTAAAAATGGATTAGCTTTGGCCTGAAGTATTCCATTATGGCTCCAAAAGATGTCTAGGGTTGCCATCCTGCTGGAAGATGAACATATGCCTCAGTCTCTAACATTGATCTTCCAATCCACTCTGATCTGCTTTCCTGTCCCTGCTGAAGAAAATAATCCCCACACCATGATGCTGCCACCACCATGATTCATTGGCATGGTGTTTTCAGGGTGATGTGCAGTGTTATTTCTTTTTACCGCATACAGTGTTTTACATCTTACCCACAAAGTTCCCTTTTGGCACCTTCTTTCACATTTTCAACATATTCACAGAATGGCTGTCATATTAAGCATAATTAAAAGACACGTTGAAAAACTATTTAAGACAATTAATTAATTAGGGGTCTTCTGAAGGCAATTAGTGGCCCATGGTTTTTATTAAGGAATGCCAGGGGAAATAAGGGTTGAATACAAATAAATCTGTTTTAGAATCTTCTACTTCACAATTATGTACTACTTTGTAAGGGTAAGTCAAATAAAATCCCTGTAAAATAGGTTGTAGTAGTGTAAAAAAATGGTAAAAAGCTAATTGCATGCACCCTGGCAACCACATGCATGAGAAAACATGGCTCAGGTATAGCTGAAACGTATTAAAATACGTTTGTTTGAGTTGGAAACTATTATCTGAAGTGCTGTCCAGACTCGTTGGACCCTTAAGAGTGAGTGACATCGGGACATAAAGACGGCAGCCCTCATTCTAAAGTCTTGGAGGGGAGCACCGGCACACGGGCAGGAAGGAATTTTTTTTTAAATACAGCTCATGTCAAACAACAAGACTCCCAACAAGAGGTCAGTCAGAAATTTGATAACACAGCTAGAACTCTTAGTGACGAGTAAGCAATTTCTTTCACTGGGAGGTGTGTATTCAATTCGATGAATACAAATGTCAGCGTCTGATCGTTAGAGATGCGTCGGGATAGGCCTCTCATTTCCAACACACAAACATCTCATCAGACTGCTTTATTGTCCTGAGGTTGCGTTTCACAATGCTCCTTGTCAAATTAGGCACCAGCTGTGGGTACTGGGGGTCACTTATCTTCTTTTTATTTAATGGGGAACATTTATGGCTGATAAGAGGCAGCAGGTGGGTTCACCAAGGGACGTTTAGATAAAACCTTTCACAGACTGAGTAATGAAATCTTCACACACTAGTATGAAGTAATGCAATATTTCAACCCCACTACGTCATTCGGCACACATTTCTGCAGGTAGAGTATAAAATAAGCTGCATTTACTTTGTAAACACAGTACGACTTAACAAAGCCCCTGTTCACAGAGTGGGATCTTGCCAAATATTATCTTCTACTCCTGTTTTCCCTCATTCTTGTCTCTCTGCCTCAGTGACACTACTCAAAATGTGGTGAGTAGCCCGGGAATACCATAATTTCACCAGGGAAAAATACGAGGTCAGATTCTATATTAAAAGTCATAAATATTTAAGCACCTCTCCATATGCAGGGAGAGGAAGAGCCACCTCACCTCTATCCCTCTCCCACCCCTCTCTCCATCTCTTTTCCTTCATTTTTGCTCAAACCCCTGAAACACCCCCTTGTGTCTGCTTGCATCCTGTCCCCTGGGCAGCTCAAGCATAGCAGAGTGTTTTAAAAGTCAGCAGACAGCCTGTGGTACCCTGTGGCTCGTAATGGTTTAGAACTCTCCCTCCTAGACGCTTAGAAATCGTGCCGGATGCGTTTCATTCATTTTATAGTAATCCTGCCAAAGTAAGGCTCTGCCCCCTGTCCTCCATATGACTGCTATTTATGGGTCAGTCTGGAAGAGAAGACTCACTTCACTAACTAATATATATATATATATATATATATATATATATATATATATATATATATATATATATATATATATATATAGAGAACAAATTCATGAAACAGCCTGATGCTTATTCTGTTGTTTATCTTCCAACAATTTTGCACCTGGTGAGGATTTTGGACGCACGCACACACACACACACACACACACACACACACACACACACACACACACACACACACACACACAATTCCTTCTCATTGTGTTTATTGATTGCATTGACTTCCAAGCAATCACTTCTGATCTGCTGCCAATTTCGACAGACTGATGTTCTGTTTTGCTTTGCTCTGGCTGATGAGAGCAACAATAAATGGGTAAATTCTCCCAACGTCCTCAGAGCCAAAAGCCAACCCCTCAATATGAGTCACGGTGGGATCCACTGGCAAGCAGAAGCAGGTCTGTGTGGGAACATGTTTTTTTTTTTTTCTTCTTTCCTCACTTCTCACTAAGACCTCCATTCAAGATCTCATCCTTTTCTGTTTTAGTCACTTAGTTGTTTCTGTGCGTGTGTGTGTGTGTCTCTGTGTGTGTCCCAAATGCAAGCCTGCTGCACTCAAACCATCTGCACATAAAACACTATTTCTGCTCCACCTTTAACTTCACCAACAACAGCAGCCACATTAGCTCACTTGTTATTTGCAGGAAGGATTTTTCCCCTAGCACTTTCCTGCAGAAGAGCCACAATTTTACCGAGGGGATGTGAGTGATGTGGGGACAGTGTGATGGTCCTACAGCCGCAGCCAGACACCTTACATATGAAATATTCAGCCATGTATAATTCAGAGCTCTTCTTCTGGTCGTCTAGCATGCAAAAAAAGCACAGCATATTAGCAACAGGGGTCCATGTAAAACTCACAAAGCAGGGGGGTGGGGGGTTAACAGGGGTTGGTCATCAACTTTCAACTGTCATGCATGCAAACAAGCATGACGTACAAAGTAAAATAAAAAATAAGCAATTAAATGAATGTTGCACTGAAGATGGCAATTTCCTTTCCAATATTTTATAATAATAATTAAAATAGTTGTGCAAAAACTGTACATGGTTAAATAAATAAATAAAAAATAAATAAATGTTGCACTGAAGACTGTCCTCTCCCTAAATTTGACGTGAATGTGATTATTTTATACTGATGTCAATGTTCATTAAGACGTGCATGCAGAAAATAACTGTAGCGTTAAACTTTGTCTTTTCCCTCTTTAAATTTATACAAACTGCAATGACAATTTGAAAATAGAAAGCAATAAAAAAGTTTTGCATTACATTAAAGCTTGCCGTGCCCTATCCTACGTGTGTACCAGACAATAGCCAAATTGACTAATTTCTAGGGGTGGCCATTGTCGCCCTTAGTGGCTCCTCGAAAGTGGCGCCACTGGTTTGGGAACAATATAAAATCCGGTGCATATACGTTGCAAAACTCAGAGTAAAAAAGTGCGTTTCTAGATCGGTCATGCACACAAATTTACATGCAATAAAATGCTTGATAAACGTCGTATTAACCTTGCAGCAATCTTCAGTTTTTTATGTGCTGGGTAAGATTTTGCGCAAAGAGTTATGGCTTTAGAAACCTTTTGCGCAACAGGTTTTTGAGACACTATTAGTTTTATTAAATTATTGATGAACTGAAGCGTATTACAAATAGCAAATTAAATTAAGAAAGTAAAGAGTCTTTCAAATAATAGATCAGTACAACTATTTCAGGAGAGACGTGTAAATACATGGCTTTTACTAAGTTTTCTCCCCTTATAAAAGCTATCTTTTACCAGCTTTTTTGCCTTGCTTCAACTCCAGCATAACCCTCAAAGCCTTTAAAAAGCTCGGCATAAAAACAGAAAGCCAGTGTAAAACTGATCATCCCCATCAGACAACATATAAGCCATTTCAGAAGCGACCAAAACAATACTCACATTTACTTGCGCTCTCGGGACGAGCTGCTGGTTCAACAAGTTATTTACAGCATTTGCAAAGTGGATTCCTATTCAAGCTGGAAGCCTTTTCGACTGCGTTTATTTTGCTCAAATAATTGTGGCAAAATTATCCAGTGGTTAAAAAAAGGTTACGTTGGCGCATTACGCGTGAATTCACTCCGAGACGTGCGACGTTTTTGTTCGCTCCAACTTTCATTAAACTTTTCGATCTCACTGACTAAGCGTTTTATCTTCCGATCACCAGATATTTTCTCTCGCCCACACAGGACTTGTCCGAACGTCGACTGTCATCCACTCAAGACTTTACGCAGCAGCGCTGCTGCTTTTTGGCACTGTGTTCACCGGAATGGCGCGCAGAAAAACGACCCCTCTGCAGCTATGTCAGCTGAGGGGATTCACTTTGTGCCCAGATTAATGGAAGTACATCCCGATGAAGAACGACTCTTTGGGCATATGTTGCTTTCTTTCTCAGCCCAGGCGAGTTGTGAACAGAGGAGAGGGGAGAGAGATAAACATACCTCTGAAATGGAGCGACTATGTCCAGTTTCACGCTAACGCTCCGCCGGGTCCTAAAGATAATAGCGACACGCGGATGAATCTCAACTTCAACTACTTCTCCGCAAAGACTGTTGTGGATGTTTCTAATTTCTGTGCAAAGTAAAGCGCACAGTACTCCTCACATTTAGGACGAAACTTTATTTTTTATTGTTACTCTTATTAAAACACGAAAGACTATTTAATTTTTTAAAAATATATTAATAGTTTTATATATTGACTATTTTTTTGTGTTAATTAGCTTAATTTTAGTTTAACATTTTGATCATTCACATGTAGGACTTGCAAAAACAATTTGCAGGAAAGGCGGAAATTCATGTGCGATTCTCACTATTAATAGTGTTGTTCATGCCCATGCAGGGCAGTCCAACTCTACAGCAACTCCGACATCTGTAACCGAATGCCTTCTGTGAATGTGAAAGCCGATAAGCCCACAACAATTTTATGCCTCGCTGTGTTAAACAGGTGAACATCTGACCCATGAGTAAACTGTGACTGAATGTTGGGTTATTCTTGCAAATATAACAAAGCACAGAGTACAGCTATCCAAAAGAAAACGCGTGTCCTGACCCAGGCATTCAACGTGTAAGTTAAAAAAAAAACGATCGGAGAGTATGTTTAGAAATCAATAAATAATCTTTTGTCTTTTTTTAGGCTGGAGTCTGATCTTTTGCATCCGCGCTGATAACCCTTTTAGATCACAAACACTCTCTGTTTCGTGGATAAATCGCCTTAAGACTCGATGGACAACAAACAAGAATGAAAAAAATAAAAAGAAATCTTACCTTGCGTGTAAGAATGTGGATATTCAAGCGGGGGAAAAAAAAAAAAACTCAGATCAAGAGCGAGGGCAAAAAATACTGTCCGGAATCTGTGGAGTAATTAATCGATGTTTTTTGGAAGCAGCGCTGAAAGAACAAGTAGGCGCGCCTGCCGGGCTCCCTTGGCGCGGAGTCACAGATGTCACCCTCTCCCACTACAGGGTGCCGAGCAGCGCGGCGAACAGCCATGGTGACAGCTCCCTTGGAATACGCATTTTAATTGTGCCGTAATGCCAAACTGCTGCAGATTACCACACGATAAGAGCAGCCGCGCCCAGCTGAAGGTCATCTCAGTCACTGAGCAGATCGCTATTCCACTTATTGGTGCTGCTGCGCACAGTTCCAAACTCTACGGATTCTTACTCGAATAAGCAACTCTTTTTCATTTTCCTATACAGTTTTTATTTAGGCAGTTTTATACCTGAGACCTTCTCATTTATGTGCTGCAGAGTGTTTAATAAGAAACCCAGCAAGTTTTTGTTCCTTTAAAAAAATAACCAAAACCGGTTGTTTAAGCTTTTCCTTTGGATTCAGAACCATGGACAGCTTTATGTAACCCACAGGCACTGTGGTTGTTTGAGTCCATTTACAGAATGAACTGAATTGAACTCAAACAATTCAGTTGAGTTCAATTCAGTTGAGTTTTAACAAACTTGTTAACTGTCTTATTTGTCTAATTTATATCTCCTGTTCATTAATTTTAATGTTATTCCTGTATTGCATTGTTTTCAGAAATCATTTCACTCCTTTCTTTTTTAGTTGGCTTCTGACTTTATTTGTTTTTATAAAGCATTCTTATTACATTGATTTGTTTTTAATTACTGATGTGTAGCACAAAAAAACAAACAAAAAACATTTTCTTATAATTAATCTGACAAGCTTGACCTACACCCTTGTTTTATTGGTTTGTTGAGTTTGTACACGTTACTTATGGTCACTGGCTGAGCCTTAGAGATAGGGCTAGGAGATTCACCAACCAGGAGGAGTTAATTCCGGAGCTGCTGCTCCTCTTCATCGTAAGGAGTCAGTGGAAGTCATTTCGACATTGATTAGCATAGGCTACTGGGAGGAGCGCCCTCTGCAGACACAAAACCAACTGGGGGGCCAATGCATCCCTTTTGGCCTGGGGGATGCCTTGAGATCCAGCAGGATGACTAGAGAGTGTGGCTGAGGAGAATAATGTCTGTTCTTCCTTTATGGACCAATTATCAGAGCCAAAGTGACCAAGGATCACTTTGGCTCTGATAATCAGAAGGCAATGGGTGTATTGACCTACACATAAAATCCCCTCCTGAATCACTGCACTTCTACAGGATCGATAGACAGACAGATAGATGACAAGTTTACATACTGCCATCATTGGCATGGCATATTAGTGTTGGTCTTTTAAAGATGTATTTAAACCAGTGTAATAATTTTACACTTAAATTATATTTGTAAACTGCAGCTAGCTGGAGATATCTAACTATTGCGGATTTTTCTAAATTGAAACATGGTCATAATTAAAAACATGATGGATTTTCAATATGGTTTAGACTGGGCCATTACAGACACTTGACATTAGCCAACCATTTCAAAACCAGTTTTCTGGGTTGTTAGGGATCATTGACCTGTTGAACATCTAACTGTCCTCAGATTTTACCAATCAAGATGTTGATTTCTGTTGAAATTGAAGAATTTAGAGGTAAACCTCTGTTTTTACTATTCCAACCACATTCTGCAAAGTACAAGTACCACTGGCAGCAAAACAGACCCTCAGTATTGTACTACTGCCGCCATGCCCAATTGTTGGTATGATGTTATTAGATTTGAAAGGCTTACCATGACTCCACAAGACATATTTAGTGTTATTTTTGCAAAATCGTTCAATCTTTCAAAAATATCCTCCAGTTCAATATTTGACTTGTGCAATCGGCACAACCTCAATCCATTTTTAAATTTGATATCAAGGCTTAAAGCCATAGTTGGTAATCCTTTTCAGAAACACTTTTTTGTTACACTGGGTAAAATAGTCCTTCCATCCCGAAAGTAACCAATACATTATATATTCAGGAAAAGGAGTATTAAATATATATATATATATATATATATATATATATATATATATATATATATATATATATCTGTAGGAGTTGCAGGCCTGTAAAAACTCTGACCAATCACTGCTCTTCACACAGAAGAGCAGTTATTGGTCAGAGTTTTGGTTCTGCCCTCACCCCCCTTAGTCTCTGGATTTATTTCTTGCATAATCTATTAGTTGTCCCTCATGCCAATCTTTCTGACGCGCTCTTGAAACACAAGTGTCCGTACCCTTTCCTAGTTCCTGCCTGCTGGCTGCGCATGCTCACTTCTGGTGTTTATGTATAGCCGTTCATTGCAACTCTCATTGTAGACTTTGAAAATAGTTGACAGTCACAAGAAACAAACCGCATACAAGTTTATCAAAATAAATGGAACTTCTCAGTAGAAAGAAATAAGACCAGAATGGATTTGGGAGATTTTTCTCAAGCGATCCCGCTGAGGAGCGGAACAGCAGGTAAGTCGGTATGCAAATACGCAGTTATTCAAAAAGGGACTTGGGGAAACTTCCGGAAAAATCGCCGACCCTAGCTTTAAAACCAAAGCCCAACCTGTTTAAATTGTTTGTTTTATTTCAACCAAGAAGTGTGGTCAAATGCCTAGCTAGAAAATTACAGCCAAAAAAATGTCAAACCAGATCATAAGATCCTTGTTTGTAAAAATCAGTAAAATTGCTTGGTCTCATTCCGCCCTAGAATAGGAAAAGTTCAAACATGTCTTTAAGCAGCCAAACCGAATACGAAATAAATCACCAATGATGACTGCATGTAAACATCTGATCAGAACTGTAGACAGGCAAACATTCAGAATCTTCCTGAAATCACACCAGGAATCCCTCCATAGCTCCTACACTCCATAACTCATCCACTGTTTTTCAGCTGAACTCTACAGTGGATGACAAGGATCCAGAGGTGGAGTCTGCCCTCTCACCCTCTGCATGTCCTTTCCCTCTGCGCCACAGAGAGCCCGGGGCTGACAGAGATGGAGGGTTTGCTGTTTCTTTCCGCTCCCAGGGGTCTATTGATGGTTTCAAAGTGGAGTCCACCTGCCACAGCTTTAATCATGCGTGACCCCAGCTGCATGTTAGAAGACCAACGAACGGTGGTGGGGGCGGGATCATGCAGCGCCTTTCTTGGATGTGTGAGCAGTCAAGAATAAGGAAGCGAAGACAGACATAAAGAGATGATGAAGAAAGATTTTGTACCTGCAGAGTTAAGAAGGAGTGCTTTGAGCTACTGCCTCTATATGCTCCTAGAGGTTTGAAAGAACACTGATTTAGACATAAATGTCCATTTATATTTGGACATTCTTTATTCATGAATAATTCATTTTGTGTAACTGTATCATTAGTGTGTTTAATTTTGACCAAAACAGCACCGTGAATCAGAGTGCAGCTACATTTTCTGGTTGCCAAATGAACTGAATTTATTCAAAAGCCTTTTTTAAGCCCAAGGTTTTAATCATGGCTTGCAATTAGATGGGACATAAATGTTAGATGACTTTAGTTTGCAAGTACCTTTTAAAGGCAACCCTTACTACTTTTAAAATAATCTTAATTTCTATAAAGATCTCAAGTGCTTACAGATGCATTAAGTGGAAGAATTGACACAGTCCAGTAAAAATGTCTCAAGCTGTGGAGTCTCGGAATTTGGGGCCAGTGGGGTCTGGCCCCACCAGATGTCACTGTGGAGCTCAATGTTCGCAATAATCAGTGGGACAGGATCATTCTTTATCGAGTAATATTGTAAAAAAGACTGATTCCCTTACCAATAAAATGTTGTAATTAACATTTGTGTCTATATATCTAAGTCTGCCAGAATAATGACAAGCTCAGTAGGTTAAATCCTCTTTAGGCGCCTTGATATTGGGGCCGGCCCACCAGCAGTGATTAAATCATGAACATCTGAAATTACAGTACTCATGCCCAACATGCTCTCAGTAGACAGCCGTGGGGCACAAATCCTCTGGCCCCAAGCTCGGATCATCCGGTCAAATACTGGAAATGCACACGTTATGTTTATATTCTGCCGTATAGTGTGTAGCCAGCTAGTGTTGGTTGGCCTTGCTGGCTCATTGAAGGATTGATTAACAATATGAGTGAGCCTTTATTTGTAATTTTATCTAGTTAAATTAAATTACATTTAGCTTATATAAAATGGCATGTCTAGTGTGTTGGTCTATGCTATCTGTTTAATTTAAAATTGAGCAAAGTCAGGTTGTATGCATCACAATAAAATTTGTTGTTGCTAATAGGTGTTGAGTTTTTGTGCCCCACTCAACTTATCATGCCAGAGACCCCATCCCGGTCTCTAGTGTTCTCTAAAGTCTTGATAGTTGGCTTTCAAAAAGACATTTTTAATGTAATCTGCAAAAGTGGTCTTGAGCAAAATTTTTAAATGTATTCGTAGCTTTTTGACACTGGCTTCATTTTTGCACGTTAAGTAAGTGCCGGGTTACTAGCACCAAGGGATTAGGCTATGAAAAGGTAATTGGTCACCTATGGTTTTTAATTTTTGGTCAACACTAAAATGTTTTAGATAATTAAACAAAGAAAACGTGAGTAAAAACAAAACACGTGTATATGACAACTACACTAGCTGCACCAAGTTGTGATTGCTTCCTGAACTGTAGAATAAAGAAATCATTTTATTTATCTGATTGACTAAATGACATATGCTAAAACATCCCAACAGGCAACACATCATGTCCAAATCTAAAAATATACAAGAACAGAGGAGAAGTGAAGTCTGTGACGTTTATCCTTTCGGAAAAGGACAAGGTCCCTTATAAGGCTTTGTTATTCCAGTGAACCACTGTGAGAAAACATGGAGCAGTGGTGAACCTGGTCTGGCGTTCTGTTAGCTGTGACATCATCCAGGGAAGACAGATCACCTGCTATTACCGTCCAATGTAGAACAGATTACTGGATCAATGTGTGCTTCTGTGCTTGTTTGTCTCTCTTGTTGTGTCTCTGCCTTCCCGTTAATGGGGAGTTTTTCTTTCCGCTGTCGCTTCATGCATGCTCAGTATGAGGGATTGCTGCAAAGCCATGGACAATGCAGACGACTCTCCCTGTGGATCTACACTTCTCCAGGAGTGAATGCTGCTTGTCGGGACTTTGATGCAATCAACTGGTTCCCTTATATAGGAAATTCTGACCCAATCTGTATAATATGATCAAATTTGACTTTGTAAAGTGCCTTATAAATAAAATAAATAAAATTTAAAGGAGAAGTCCGGTCAAAATCAGAATTCAAACTGCTGAAAGTACTTTAAATATAAAACTACTACATACTGTGCAAAAAATTATAAGTTTTTTTAATTAATAATAATTCTCATTTAATCATGTTTATGTGGAGGAATCCATCTTGGTCAAGAATAGTACTGTCACCTCCCATTTTTTGACGTCACTCGGCGGACCCGCTGTTGAGCAAGTTTCAACGCTCTGTTTGTCACGGCGCACTATTTTCCAAGATCAAACTCAGTCGGGTCCTACAGTATATATCTATACACGCGTGTGTGTGTGTGTGTGTGTGTGTGTGTGCGCGCTCCGCGCAGCACGGCTTTGCATCTAACAGACGGGGTTTCAGTTTCAGTTTGCAGCAGAGCGCGCGCGCACACACACAGACACACAGCGGAGGAGAGATCGCTGAAGTGACTTAAGTTAGCTGATTATTATAGTATAAGTATTAAAATATAAGAGCATTCCAGCACAAGCTGGGCTGAGCACGGCTTTGCACCGGCGCTGCAGCTCTTGGGAATGTCAGCAGTGAAGTCCTCTGGAAATCTGAAATAATTATTGATGATCGCAGCTGTGTAGAACGGCTCCTATTGACTTTGCATGGAAAGCGGAGAGAAATGCTGTCGCCGCTTCCGCTCTTCCACGTCGCAGGATGTGATGTCAAACGCCCCTTACTGCCCATATTTGGGCAGTCATGTCAGCCCCCATACACAGTGATTCAGACGACAATTTATGTTTTTATTTTCTTATTGATTAAAGATAAGTTCATTAAATAACCACAAATGTATTAGTTTTAGTTATAGCTAATGATACCCTGATTTTTCCTTGTTGACCGGACTTCCCCTTTAATTGAATTGAATTGAACCTTCCAGAAAATGGCCGGCCTACCAAAATGATTCCAAGAGCGCATCAGCGACTCATCCAGGAGGTCACCAAAGAACCCTGAATGACATCTAACAACTCAGGCCTGAATTGTCTTAGTTGAGGTCAGTGTTCATGATTAAAAAAAAACAACAACTATTGAACACATAAGCACATCTCAAATTTTTTTGGATATTATTCTGTGGACTGGTGGGATTACAGCCAAGCTTTTTGTAAGGTGTATGTCAGGGGTCACCAACCTTTTTGAAACGGAAAGCTACTTCATCGGTACTGTGTCACACGAAAGACTACCTGTACTGACCTTTGAACTGGAAGAGTCAGCCCTAAACATGTTTGCAATGTTTTAGATATTGTAATTTTTAAATCTGTGCAAATGCAAGTGTCAATACAAAAGTAGCGCAACAGACTAAAATAAGATTTTAGATGCAGCTCACTGGAGGATTGTGCTATTTTTGAACAGGCTTGAGGGCACCACATGTGATCCTTGGGAGCAGCCTGGTGCCCGTGGGCACCATGTTGGGGACTGCTGGTGTACGTCTTGCCAAAAGAAACTAACAGTCAAATAAAATGGAGGTAGCATAATGTTCTGTAGCTCCATTTCAGCTTCAGGAAATGGATGACTTTTCATGATGTCAGATGGAATCATGAATTATGTTTTCCACAATGTCTAGTATGATCACTTCTCAAGAGTTGCCCCAGTTTCAGGTATTATGCAGTCCATAACAGAATGCCAACCAGGACTGTCCTCCATCTAGCTTCCTTCATCTTTCCATCACCCCTGACCAGCTCCCTGCCCCTACTTAAGAAAAAAATACCCACAGCATGATGATGTCGCTACCACGTTTCACAGTAGTGATGCTAAAAAGTTCAGACATGGCCTCATCTGACCAGAGCATCTTGTTCCAGATATTTGCTGTGTCCCATGCATTCTCCTGGGTGTAACTTAAGATTTCTTTAGCTCCTCCAAACACTTTATTTGTTTGGTGTATTTTTAAGATACTAGCTTAAACTTAAATGTTTTAGCGGTAACAGATTGAAGAAAATGCATGCCACACATTTCAGAATTTTATCCACAACATTTTTGAAGACTGTTTTTTCATTTTTAATCACATTCACAATTTGCCACTACTGTGTGTGTATCTATTAGAGAAAGTTCCAATAAAACACATTGGAATTTGTGGCTGTAACAAGTGTAGGGCTTAGTATTGTATAGTGGCAGCTCTTCAGCCAGAGAGACACCAGTACAAGTGAATTTAAGTGCATGAAAAGTCTATGTGTGCAAGGAATGTGTGGTGCCTTCTGGAGAGTGTGCCAGTTGGTTTATACAAGGAAGTGATCAGGGCAAGGAAGGAGATGAGACAGTTGGGAATTGCTCTTAAGGAATTTGTTAATGTGCTGCATAGCAGTTCTGTGATTAATCTTTTCGCCTGTGTGCTTGCAAACTTTTTGGGATGTTTCTTCCAGTCAAAGTAATTCTCACTTGCAATACTTAAAGTTGTAATAAACTTCATAGCTTAGTTCATACTAGTTACATCGTCCTAAAATTAGTTTTATCATCAAAATAACATTTTTATTAAGTCCAGCTGTACTGATAATACATGTTTGTACGGGCAATGTTGGATTCAAGCCTTCCAGGTTCTCTAAAATTTCTGTAAGCTATTTTATTCTGTAAATACATAAACTGTGCATCTGTTCCAAGGTTGAATTGGCATAATTTTAAAGGAGCCTAGAACAAGTTCCAGAGTTTTTGCAGAAGTTTGCCCCCTCTGGTGACAAGTTGAAATTACACCAGTGTTGTGCACGTGCATGAGAGAAGGGGAAAAGCATCTGCCGCTGTGATTGCTCAGTTCTTTTGTTTAGACGCGGAATTTCTTCTGAGGTAAGAAAGCTGTAAATATTGAAGTTAGCCTGTGTTCTCTTGCTAATGCATCAATAGCAGCGGAGAATCAACAAAGTAGCCAGGTGAATGAGAGCGTGCAGCACGTCACACCCACATACACAATGAAATAATATGACCCAAATCCCTCTCTCATGAACCAACTAATGGAGCCTATAGAGGCAACTGCAGTAAATAGAGGATAACTCATTTTACACGTTGGGCAATTGTAAGCGCATGTATGGGAAAGAAAAAAAAAATCAATCTTTAAACTTACAAAATGCTCCTTTAAGTTGTGTAAACAATTCCTAGACAAATGCATGGAACTTGATTGTTATTCCCACTAGACAAACTATTAATACAGTTCACCTAAATTTAAAGTTAATTTAGCACTCTAGTCACAACAAAGGAGACAAAGATAAACAGATCCAACACATATACAGTTATAAAGAATACAATGTGGTCAGAATTAAATTCAAATTATTTATTATTGTTATTTAATCCAGTCTTGTGGTCATACTTGGATCAAATAACAGTGGCTCTCAAAAGCCAGCACATGTTAAAAACCCAGATTTTTGGGAGGTAAAATAATAAGATTCTAAAACGTTTTCCACATATAATTTAACATTTCAATCTGAAAAACTCACACGGAAAGAAGAGACAATTAGAAGAATTTATTGATACAATATTTTAAGACTTTGGCGCTCAGACCTCGGCAGGAAACATTCACGCTGAATTATACTTCAATATGCATAAGCAGGTGTATGAGAATAGGGATGTTCCCCCCAGTCCTGAAACTGGTGGTGGAGTGGAGATAAAAAAAGTTTTGTTCAGTCCATATGATGATCTGTTTGAGCTAGATGTCCAACTTGATAAACACAGGTTTGCATGAACTGTCCATGATGAGCAAGCATGAAGCGACTGTGGAGAGGAAAAACTCCCCTTTGGGAAGAAACCTCTGGCAGAACCAGGCTCAACATTGCGGTCTTCTGCCGGACCGTTTTAAGGAGTGACAGGGAATTCCGTAAGAGTCCAGGAGGAATTACACTCTGATAGGGACGAGGTTGAAGGAGGACCATAGGAATGTCAGGCGGAGCTTGCTACGCTGGTGGAGAAGGGGATGGAGGTGGGTTGAATCCAGTCATCAGAGTCCAGATCAGACATCACGCAGCGACTGCTTGCTTGCTGGAAAGAAGCTGAGATGGATTTAAAGTTCTTTTAAGATGGATCCAGGACGCTGATTGGCTTCGTGGAGGAGCAGTTCAAAGCTGATTGGCTTGCGTCGGAGGCGAATGAGTCTCTGATTGGATGGAGGTAGGTAATCAGTTTCTTCAGTCTGAATTTCCGCTTTAAGCTCCATTTGTCATTTTCAGTTCAGATGAAAAACATCTAACCTGGACACCCTAAAACTGGTACTTTGTTGAAGTACAATTTGAATTCGATTGTCGATTTTTTAAAAATTTACCAATAACCTGAAATCAAATTTAGCAGTCCTACTTGGATTTTCCTGGCCTTTTCACACTTGCATGCCTTAGCTAAAGCAATAATTCTCTCTATATTCATTAAAAGTCAATTATCTGAAGACTGTCTCCCCCCCCCCCCCCCCCCCCCTCCACACCAAGCCTCCTCCTCCCAAGACTTAATCAGCAAGTCTCTACAGATGACCAATTCCCACATGCAATCCATCCATCCCCTTAACCTCACTCCTTAACCTTTAAGCTCGAATCATTGCACTGTGGTCCTTGCTAGTGAAATACCAGACAGTTGGGACCTCAAACCTTCAAATGATTGCAAAACAGCAGAGGATAAAGAAGAAAATTGTGAAAATTAAAGGTCTACAATATGCTTGCCAAAGTCCAGAACCAAATCTGACATAAATATGTTGGGTCACATGAAGAGGATATGGACTAGAGATGTCCTTCCAGTCTGGTAGGTCTTGAGGAATTTTGAAAGGGTCAATGTAGATTCCAAATTGGTTATTGCACCTTTCTTATTTATTAATTTTCTGTTCTAACAAACATTCTATTTGAATTTGATGTCAGATCAAATTTGGAAAAACAATCATAAATCATTTATTGACATGGTTTTGTAGACTTTTGGGAACCCCTATGCATTCCAGTTCAATCATGTGTGTTACACAAAACAATCATAATCAACTGACCACTTTCTAAAATATTATTCATCAGTTGTTGCTAATAGGTGCCACTGGATTTTATTTAGAGGCTCAAGACTAAATGGAGCTGAACCCAAATGCATGCAAACTTTTTCATTTTTTATTTGTCAAAGAAACTTCACAAAAATCATGCATCCCTTTGCTTCCATATACACTTCAATTCAATTCAATTCAATTCAATTTAATTTGATTTACATAGCGCCAATTTATGAAACATGTCATCTCGAGGCACTTTACAAAGTCAAAATCAATCATATTATACAGATTGGTCAAAAATGTCCTATATAAGGGAACCAGTTGATTGCTTCAAAGTCCTGACAAGCAGCATTCACTCCTGGAGAAGCATAGAGCTACAGGGAGAGTCGTCTGCATTGTCCATGGCTTTGCAGCAATCCCTCATACTGAGCAAGCATGAAGCGACAATGGAAAGAAAAACCACCCATTAGCGGGAAGGACAAACCTCCAGCAGAACCGGGCTCAGTATGAACGTCATCTCCCTCGACCGACTGGGGGTTACAGAAGACAGAGCAGAGACACAACAAGAGAGACAAACAAGCACAGAAGCACACACTGATCCAGTAATCTGTTCTATATTAGATGATAATAGCGGGTGAGCTGTCTTCTCTGGATGATGTCTCAGATAACAGAACGCCAGACCAGATGTACCTGCTATGAAGAAAAAAACAGAGAGAACAAAAAGTTATAAGCAGAAATGATGACAAGCAATGCATAATTGAAGAACAGTAGAACTCGATAGAGTGAGAAAAATAGATCCTGATGTCCTCCAGTAGCCTAAGCCCATAGAAGCACATCCCCATAGATAGGTCAGGGCAACATAAGCCACTCTAGTTATAAGCTTTGTCAAAAAGGAAAGTTTTAAGATTAGTCTTAAAAGTAGACAGGGTGTCTGCCTCACGGACCAAAACTGGGAGTTGGTTCCACAGGAGAGGAGCCTGATAGCTAAAGGATCTGCCTCCCATTCTACTTTTAGAGACTCTAGGAACCACCAGCAGACCTGCAGTCTGAGAGTGAAGTGCTCTGTTAGGAACATACGGGGTAATCAGAGCTCTGATATATGATGGAGCTTGATTATTAAGGGCTTTATACGTTAGAAGAAGAATTTTAAATTCTATTCTTGATTTAACATGAAGCCAATGAAGGGAAGCTAAAATTGGAGAAATATGATCCCTTTTGTTGATTTTCATCAGAACTCTTGCTGCAGCATTTTGGATCAGCTGAAGACTTTGAACTGCATTTTGTGGACTTCCTGATAGCAAAGAATTACAATAGTCCAGCCTTGAAGTAACAAATGCATGGACTTGACAACATATAGAAAAAGTCAAAGAGAAACAAACACTTAATTTACAATATACAGTCATATTCAATACATTAGAATGAGGCTTTCTAAGAGGCTCGTTTGTCCGAAAGTAACTTTTGTAAAAAAAAATCTTTAAGTTGGTATTAAACATAGTTTTCATTAAATGTGCATAGTGCAAGTTTTGAAGTTAAATGTTAAATTTTTTTTTTTTCCCATAAAGACCTTGCAATTACCCGATGTGTAAATTGAGTTGTCTTCTATTTACTGCATTTGCCTCCATAGGCTGGATTAGTCAGTTCATAAGAGAGCTAATCGGGCCGAATCCCTGCGGGTGTGCGTGTGACATGCTGCACATTCTCGTTCACCTGGCTACTTTGTTGAGTCTCCACCGTAATTGATGCATTAGCGAGAGAATACTGGTTAACTTCAATATTTATAGCTTTCTTATTTCAGAGGACATTACACCTCTAAACAAAAGACCTGTGCAGTCACAATGGCAGATGCTTTGCCTCTTCTCCCATGAACGTGCACAACACTGGTGTGATTTCAACTTGCATTTCAACTTGCGCAATTCAAAACAGTTCTTAGAGCTATGTAGAAAAATAAAACCACAAAATAACCAAAAGAAAATGTTATCTACAGTTGAACAGCTAGGATTGAAAGGGCTGTCTGAATAGGTATGTTTTTAGCTGGGATTTAAAGACTCCTAGCTCAGTAATGGATCGTACCTGTGGTGGTAAAGCGTTCTACAACTCAGGAGCAAAAACAGCAAAAGAACGGTCACCCCATCTTTTGCACCTAGTCCTGGGAACATGCAGGGTTATAAGCTCTGATGAGCGCAGAGCCCTGACATTGTGGCGAACAGTTAAAAGTGCAGACAAATATGCCGGAGCAAAGCGATTTATGACTTTAAAAGCAAACAGCAGAACTTTATAGTCTATCCTAAAGCGAACTGGAAGCCACAGGAAAGAGGAGAGAATGGGGGTGATATGGGCGTGTTTGGGAGCGTTTGGGAGAAAGCGAGCAGCTGCATTTCGGACCAGTTGAAGCTTATGGAGAATGGACTGGCTGATTCCTGCATACAGAGCATTACAATAGTCCAGCCTTAAACAAATGAATGCGTGCATTGCCTTTTCCAGCTCAGCCCGTGATAGAAGTGGTTTGACTTTTGATAGGAGTCTTAGCTGAAAAAAGTCTGCTCTGACCACTGAGTTAACCTGTTTATCAAACTTAAGGGTGTTGTCAAAAATCACACCTAGGTTTCTCACAGCTGAAGTAAAAGGTGGGGAAATGGGACCAAGGCTTGGGGCCTGACAAGATTGTTTAGAACAGAAGAGAATGTACTCAGTTTTTGCTTCATTTATGTGGAGAAAAATGTAAGACAACCACTGCTTGATGTCAGACAGATTTGCAATAAACAAAGAGTATTATTGTCATTCTGTTTCATTGGTATGTAGATGTGTACGTCATCAGCATAAAAATGAAAAGAGACCTCGTGTTTGGAGATGATAAGTCCTATTTGCAACAAATAGAGAGAAAACAGAACTGGTCCAAGAAGTGAGCCTTGTGGCACACCAGAGGACAAAGGAGCCATTTCAGAGGTGAAGTCATCAATCATAACAGAATACAATCTGTTGCTTAGATATGAGGCAAAACACTGGACCACACAGGCCAACACAATGTTCCAGACGAGAAATAAGAACTGCATGGTCTACAGCAAGGCAGCTGTCAGGTCTAAAATCACAAGCACACCTGAATTATTTAAATGTAGTGCTGTGAGGATATTATTATGAACCATCAGAAATGCAGACTATGTGCTGTGATGGGACCTGAAGCCTGATTGACACTTCATACAGCGAGAGATAATTTTGTAGCTGTGAAAGGACACATTTTTCAATGACCTTAGAGAGAAGAGGCAGATGTGGAATTGGGTGAAAATTAGAACAAATGGATGAATCAAGATTGTTTTTTTTTTTTCAGGAGTGGCTTAACCACAGCATGCTTTAAGACAGCAGGGACAGTTCCCATCCTGAGTTCTTCACAAAACAATTATTTTTTGTTCTTTCTATCTAAAATAATGACATTTTGCTTATTGCTTGCATGGAAACCTTTCCTTTTTTATTGGTCTGATGATTTGTGTTTAATCTTAAATGCTTTAATGAAAAATAAATCATAATTAACAGAAATTAAGGCTTTAAAACATCATCAGTCTGTGTTAATCGACATAATTTGCTTCACTTAATGAATTGAATTACTGAAATAAGTTAACCTTTCAATAATATTCTGATTTATTGAATATGACCGTAGACAATAGGAAAGGTATATCATCTTACATGTTTCTGTGACAGATGGAAATTTTTGACAGTGGTAAGGATCATCTCAGAGTGGATGAAAGCTGCCCCTGTCTGCCAGAAAAGAGCTGACCCAAAACCAGGACACATTAGCAGCTGGAACCCAGAATCTCTTTCCTTTCGAGCAGCAGGCAACATAGTAAACTCTGGGGTAGTTGTGCCAGATTTCACAACATGATAAATGGCAAAGTTTTTTTTTTACCTGTAACACAATGAATCCGTTCCTCAACAGATCCTTATTATGTGAGACGAGAAAAGCAGCCTTTAAAGATCAATCATAATGAGACAATATCTGTTCCCATCTGAATGATGGGACAGTTAACACATTCTGTGTTTCCTGCACTCTAGCTAGAATATAAATTAAATGATGGAATTTGGTATCTAAATGCAGTGGAATGCTTTTTGGACAGCTTTTTCTTGCTAAAGGCTTATTAAAAATGTCATAATAAATAACCTTGAATAGATCTTTCTTCATAATGGCTGAAATAAAGTGACTGAGGCTTCACAGAATAATGCTGAAAACAAGAGAAAAATTTAAGTTTTGGATGTGAAAAAGAACATTCTACAAACCAAAAGAGTAAAAGAGTCCTTGAATTCTTCTTTTTTCTTGATATTTTTAGTTTTTGATTTACATCTCAACAGACCCATGTGACCCTGTTGACATTTATTAGAAATGGCATGCATAAAGTCCGATATTCCTCATATACCCAGAGGTTCTTTTTGCAGTGTCTCAAAAAGGTTTTGACTTTTCATGTGAAGCAAAGGGAATGTGAGATTGTTTTTCTTTTATGATTTGCTTTGGACTGGCATAGCTACAAATAGTCCATGTCTATCTACAAATAGTCCATATCTATCTATCTATCTATCTATCTATCTATCTATCTATCTATCTATCTATCTATCTATCTATCTATCTATCTATCTATCTATCTATCTATCTATCTATCTATCTATCTATCTATCTATCTATCTATCTATCTATCTATCTATCTATCTATCTATCTATCTATCTATCTATCTATCTATCTATCTATCTATCTATCTATCTATCTATCTATCTATCTATCTATCTATCTATCTATCTATCTCATAAATGAAGATGGCCCCATGGAATGAAGCACTCAATGAATGTCTCAGACAATGGAAGCTGGAAGAGAAGGAACCAAAGGAACAATCATGGAAGGAAAAACCACCACATGGGATGTACCACCGACAGATAGCTGCAGTGGCTGATATGACCAAATCCTACCAATGGCTAGAGAGCTGGAATGAAGGACAGCACTGAGCAATAGAGGCCCAGATCTACCATAGCAGGGAAAACTCGGTGTGTAGGCTATGCAAAGAGGCCCCAGAAACCATCCAGCATCTCACATTACGGTGTAAGATACTAGCAGGGAAGGCATACATGGAACGTGATAACCAAGTGGCTGGTATAGTGTACAGAAACATCTGTTCAGAATACAAACTGGAGACCCCCAGGTAAAAATGGGAGTCACCTCCCAAGGTGGTGGTACAGGACCGAGCTAAGATCCTGTGGGACTTCTAGATACAAACAGTCAAAATGGTAATGCCCAAACAACCGGACATTGTGATCATTAATAAGCAGCAGAGGACAGCCGTTGTGATCGATGTGGCCATCCTGAGTGATGGAACCATCAGGAAGAAAGAGCATGAGAAACTGGAGAAATACCAAGGTCTCAAGGAAGAACTAGAAAGAGCCTGGAAGGTGAAGACAACAGTAGTGCCCGTGGTCATCGGAGCACTAGAGGCAGTAACCCCCACTCTGGAGAAGTGGCTCAAGCAGATACCTGGAGAAACATCGGACATCTCAGTCCAGAAGAGCACAATCTTAGGAACAGTTAAGATCCCAAGAAGAACCCTCAAGCTCCCAGTCCTATGGTAGAGGACCTGAGCTTGGGAAATGGAGAGCCACCCACCCTGCTCCAGAGTATCAGGGGCAGGTGAGAGAGCAAAGAAGAAAACACACACACGCACGCACGCACGCACGCACGCACACACACGCACACACACACACATTTATTCTTTATTGGTCGGAAGCAATACTCTAATCTTAAATGCTGTGTTTTTAGTAGCTGGAGGTGGAAAGAAAATCAGAGCTGGAAAATAACAGAAATAAATGCTTTAAAACATCATCATTCTTTGTTAATCTATACAATGTGTTTCCCTTAATTAATTGAGTTACTGAAATAAATAAACTTTTCAATAATTAATTTTCTAATTTATTGAATATGACTATATTTATTTTAGATGTTTTCAGAGCTTTGACAAGATGACAGTTTACTAAATCTTAATTGGGAAGGAAAGTCATCATGGTTTTTCAGGCCAAACTAATGTTTTCTTGGCTGGACATTCTTGTCTTGGAGCCTTTGAGTTGTGCAACCAGTAGCATACTTCCCAGAAGACGAGTTAAAATGGATTGCATCCCAGAATCAATTATCTATATACTGTATTATGTTATACTCAGCAGCAGAGCTAAATATTACTTGTGGAGGAAGTCTGGAGACATTCAGCCAGCACTGGGCACATATTAACACAGTTTAGGACAGACAAAATCTTGTCACTGTCACTAATTAAATCCAAAGCAGTCACTCATAATTTTTTTTTATTTCTCCAGGACAACACACATCGCTCTTTTTTACTGGCAGAGCTGTGTGGGTGCAGTCTTGCGAGAGGTATTAATTGATTGGTGTTTTCTTGTGTCCTGCCTTATTTGTCATCTGACTATCAATTAAGCCTCCACTGCATGCAGGTCTCATATATCATGCTATTTGTGTGTTTTGTGTGTTGAGCAGTTCATTATTTTGTAAATGGACCATTGGCACCCGGCAACATAGTCAGTGACCTCTCCCTAATTCAGCTTTTAATGACAATATTATTTGATGATATAAAGTCCACCTTCTATGGATAAGGCATTTTTAAGTGTTTTGACACAATAGTTTAGCATTAGCATAACTAATAAAAAAATCACTGTCATGATTTATGCTAGTAAAGGGTTGACTTAACACTCACTGAACCGTGTCTAATTTAATCTTATCAGGTTATTCCGCAAGGAGGTTAAGAACCACAGAGACGCTCGCTGCTTGTTCTGAATCCACAATCTTAGCCTCAACTATCAGTAAAGTTGAGCTCATACTTGAAAAACATACCTTAAAAACTCCAGCAAGCTCAGTAACATGGCTTATGCTCCAATGATTTTTCATTGCTAGTGTTCCCATCTCTTTCACTCTGTTGCATTAATTACCATAAACTTTATATATGTTTTGTTTGTATTTATGTAGTAGACCTAAGCACAGAAATGCAAAGCTGACACAACTGACAATGTCATGGTTTCATATGTAGATGCTGGACCAAACCACAAACAGGAGTTTGGGAGCCACATGATGGGATGAAAATAATCAACTCACAAAGCTTGCCAATACAGGGAGCAAATGGGAAGTGACACTGTGGCTGGTACACAACGGAGGATCTCGCACAGAAGGAGAGGAACTGGCAGAGAGGCAGGTGGAACAGGTGAAAGACGAAGGAGCTGACACAGAGAGACAACAGGATACTGAAGAGAAACTACCAGAAGCAACTAACTAAATTTATGAAGTACAGAATAACCAGAAAGAGTTAGGGAGAGTAGCTAATTAACACTAAGAGAGTAAACAAATAAGAGCTTGGTCCTAGAGGCAGAATAAAGAGACTTAATTCTAGGGGAGAGGGACTGTTATCAAGAAGAAGCACTGGTGCATGAGGAGAAGATGGAATACTGATGACAGGCAGACAGGGAAACAGAACCGTAACAAACTGGATGCAGTCTAACACTGAGTCAACTAACAGAACCAATAAGGGTTTGAAAAACTGAAAGACGAACAGTCCCTGGAACTTAAAAAAACAATCTATAAGTAATACCGGGAGCTCTGGAGGGTGCTGGGCACCACCTAGAAGCTCTGGAGACTAGTGGGGACCACTGAGAAGCTCTTACAGAAACTCCACAAGGAACCCAAGAAAGAGCTTACAATCAATTTGAGGTTGGTCCACCTGGATCCCCTCATTAAAAAACAAAGGAACAGGAAGAAAGCGGGCTCCACTTGGGCTCCATGCTTGCTGAGTTCAGGAAGATGGACAGGCAGTGAGGCACCCATTAAGAAGTTGAAGTTAAGTAATTGGCTCCATAGTCCAAAATAGGACATTTAAGACACTAGCAGCCATAATCTCAATGCAAAGGAAGTTATTACACTGCAAAAAGGGAACTAAAAGTAAGCAAAAATTTCTTGAAATTAGTATATTTTTCCTAGATTTGAACAGCTAAAGAAGACTATTTGCCAATGGAATGAGAATTTCTACCCCTAAAATAAGATAATTAGACACCCTGCACTTTAAATAAGATGATGGAGATGAATTGTTCTTATTTTAAGTGCGAAAATCTTATTCCATTGGCAAATAGTCTGATTTACCAGCTCAAATCAATGAGAAATACACTAATTTCAAGAGGATTTTACCTACTTTGAGTTCCCTTTTTGCAGTGTACACTGGATGATCTACATTGGAACTGGTTGCAACCAGTTTCAGACAAATTTAAAGAGCAGTGTCTGGCTTTCAATCTGTTTCAGTTTGTAGTCCTACTAGGCCAAACATCAAAGTCTCAGAAAGATAATTGCTGGTTGATCTCCATCCATCCATCCATCCATCCATCCATCCATCCATCCATCCATCCATCCATCCATCCATCCATCCATCCATCCATCCATCCATCCATCCATCCATCCATCCATCCATCCATCGTCTTCCGCTTATCCGGGGTCAGGTCGCGGGGGTAGCAGCTTCAGTAGGGAGGCCCAGACGTCTCTCTCCCCAGCCACTTGGGCCAGCTCCTCCGGAGGAATCCCAAGGCGTTCCCAGGCCAGACGAGAGACATAGTCCCTCCAGCGTGTCCTGGGTCTTCCCCTGGGCCTCCTCCCGGTGGGACGTGCCCGGAACACCTCACCAGGGAGGCGTCCAGGAGGCATCCTAACCAGATGCCCGAGCCACCTCAACTGGCTCCTCTCAACGTGGAGGAGCAGCGGCTCTACTCTGAGTCCTCCTCGGATGACTGAGCTCCTCACCCTATCTCTAAGGGAGAGCCCAGACACACTACGGAGAAAACTCATTTCGGCCGCTTGTATCCGGGATCTCGTTCTTTTGGTCAGGACCCAAAGCTCATGACCATAGATGAGGGTAGGAACGTAGATCGACCGGTAAATCGAGAGCTTTGTCGTTTGGCTCAGCTCTCTCTTCACCACAACAGATCGGTACAGCGCCCGCTTCACAGCAGACGCTGCACCAATCCGCCTGTCGATCTCCCGCTCCATCTTCCCCCCATTCGTGAACAAGACCCCAAGATACTTAAACTCCTCCACTAGGAGTAGCACATCCTCCCCAACCCGGAGAAGGCACTCTACCCTTTTCCGGCTCAAGACCATGGTCTCAGATTTGGAGGCACTGATTCTCATCCCGGCCGCTTCGCACTCGGCTGCGAACCGCTCTAGTAGGAGCTGTAGATCACGCCCTGATGAAGCCAATAGGACCACGTCATCCACGAATAGCAGAGACGCAATCCTAAGGCCACCAAAACGGATCCCCTCAACACCTTGGCTGCGCCTAGAAATTCTGTCCATAAAAGTTATGAACAGAATCGGTGACAAAGGGCAACCTTGGCGGAGTCCAACTCTCACCGGATACGAGTCCGACTTACTGCCGGCAATGCGGACCAGACTCTGACACCTGTCATACAGAGACCTGACAGCCCTTATTAAAGGGCCCGGAGTACCCCCCACAGGATCCCTTGAGGGACACGGTCGAATGCCTTCTCCAGATCCACCATACACATGTAGACTGGTTGGGCAAACTCCCATGCCCCCTCCAGGATGCTGCTGAGGGTGTAGAGCTGATCCAGTGTTCCATGGCCAGGACGAAAACCACACTGCTCTTCCTTAATCTGAGATTCGACTATCCGACGGACCCTCCTATCTGGTTGGTCTCATATTAACAAATGTTCACTGTGTCATTGCTACAATGAAAAACATTGCAATTCCTAAAGTTAAACCCCATATTGTTATAAGACATGGAACATTTTTTGTTAAAGTTTCACTCATGATCTGTATCATTTCAACAGGAATAGAATCTATCTATTCTCTGACATTGAACAAGCGTGTAGTTTCTTTCATGATAACTTTTATAAAATGATAAATAAACATGCTCCATTAAAAAATCAGAGTAAAGGGTAGAAATAATGCTTGGTTTAATAATGAACTCACCACCTTGCTTCATGAGCGTAATTTAGCATAGGCAAAAGCATGGAAAACTAGGTATAAATCTGTTTGGTTTAGTTTTAGGAAACTGCACAATGTCTTGACAGTTGCAATAAGAAATGCTGAAGCCCAAAATTTTACATCCATAATTTCAAGAAACCTAAACAATCCTCAGAAATTTTGGAAGACCATCAAATCTCTAAAAGGTGAGATAAGTCACTCAGAATTGCCAACTTGTATTATAAAGGACTTTCATATTATTTCTGATCGGCATGAGATGCTTAATTGCTTCAATAGACATTTTATTGCCTCAGGCTGCATTTTTTAATCTCTTTATATTTCACAGAATACAATCTCTTCTGTTGCATACAATAATCATTTAACTTTATTACAGCCGTTTAATTTATGATATCTCAGTGTTTCCTAGGTTTATAATGCAATTAAAAGCTTAGATTGTGAAAAAACCTGCAGAACCAGATCATCTGGGAGCTTTTTTCTTTAAAAATGCCTACCCACTTTTGTCTTTATATGCTGGACATTGTGCTGACATGTTGTTATGCTTGTCTTCAGAAAACCCAACATTCGGGCCAGACACGGTGTTAAATTTAAAATTGTTTATTAAAATAAATAAACAAACAAGCAAAAATCCTGGTGCCAGAAGGTAATTTCCAGAGAGGAGCAGAAGGCAAACTGTGCAGGCATCAGGCTGCACACAGCAGGAGATGATGAGCTGGAGGTACAAGATCCCTGAGAAGGCCTAGGTTCAATACAAGGAGCACGTAGGCATAGGAGAGCAGACTGGTCGGTCCAAAGGGCTGGGCGAGAATTGAGGTCGAATAACAGTCCAGGTCATGTCCAGAAGTCAGTGAGCCGATGAGGTGCTAGGCGAGACAGGAGAATCCAAGAACAAGAAAACAGGGTCATGAACTGGTGATGCAAACACAGAATGCTGGATTGCTACTCACACTATAAGGCTTTGGCGATCTGGCAGTGACTAGCTGTGAGGGGCAGGTATAAGTAGGCAAGTTTACAGGTGTAATGAGTGCAGGTAGTTGGGAGAGAGACAGGTGTAACTGCTTCTGCTAATTAGCAAAGCAGTGTGGCAAACAGTCCAGAAGTACGTCAGTATAAGTGCTGTCTGAATAGTGCTGTCATTAAGGAAGGAGGTAGGAAAAGGAGCCTGTATGCTTCCTTTCATAGCTCCTTTAGCATATGAACCTTGAAATGTCCCTTACCAGCACTAGGGAGCTATTTGGAATCCCACATGACGTATAAGCACAGCCCACTTCACGGAAATTAACGAAAATGTCTGGAGAGAAGAGAATGCACACCTTGTAGTTCATCATAAATAGTGCCATTTAGTCTTCTACAGTGGCTTGCAAAAGTATTCATTCCCCTTGATCTTTTCCACATTTTTCACATTACAACTACAAATAAATATATTGTATTGTAATTTTATGTGAAAGACCAACGCAAAGTGACATACAGTTGTGAAGTGGAAAGAAAATTATACATGATTTATTTTTTAAATTGGTTTATTTGTTTATGTATTTATTTCAAACATATTAACTTTCAAAGTTAAACACCATGAAATATTTTCTTGTAATTTGTTTGAAAAGGAGGTAGGCAGAAGTAAATACCCCAACCTTTTCCTTTCATACATATCTTACTTTACACTTTATTCTTTAGAAAACAAACAACAAAAGCAAACAAAAGAAACAAGACATGTTTTACAAATAAAAACTGAAAAGGGAACTGTGCAAAAGTATTCAACCCCCTCGAGTCAATACTTTGTGGAATCACATTTTGCTGCAATTACAACTGCAAGTCTTTCAGGGTATGCCTCTACCAGCTTTGCAAATCTAGCGACAATTTTTGCCCATTCTTTTTTGCAAAACAGCTGAAGCTCAGTGAGAACTGTCTGTGAACAGAGGTTTTCAGCTCTTGCCATGGATTCTAGAGTGGGTTTAGGTCTGGACTTTGACTAGGCCATTCTAACGCATGAACATGTTTTGTAGCCAGGAACAAAAGCTAGGAGCAATAAATAGACGTTTTTGGATGCAGCCCCAGTCAGCCCAAAAACAGAGGACCAGGAAAAACACAGCTGATGCATTACACATATGGCATTGGGTGTGAACAAATAACAGTATTTTCTCGTTACCCTGTCTTGTCTGACCATATTTTAATAACCTTTGAGATCAATCTAGCCAGACCTGAGAAACAAATTTATTACAGCAGATCTTTGTCAGACAATGCTGTAACAACTTTTAAAGGATCTATTTCCCTTTTATTTTCTCAGTAGGAAAGGCTGCTGGAGGACATAATGACCACTGTCTCTCACTCTGTTACTTTCTCCTTGTACTTTTTTTCAATTTTGCTTTATTTGCTGGTATTTCAGCTTTTGACTTTATATTCTCTCTCTGTTTTTTCTCTTCATATCGTCATAGAAGCTACATCATGCTTGGCGTTCTGTTTAGCCGTGACGCTGTGCTGGATGGGGGCATCAACTGAGCTACTGTTGCCAACAACTTAATGTTCTTCTATGAGGGGGAGTGGTGGCCTAGTGGTTAAAGCAGTGTGCTTGCGTTCTGATAAGGCAGCAAGAACTTGGTTCAATCCCTGCAGACTGCCACCATGGTCCCTGAGCAAGACCCTTAGCTCCAGATTGCTAACTGGGCATCAGTCAGCGTAGGCAGCCCACTGCTCCATAAAAGGATGGGTTAAATGCAGACAGAATTCCCTCTCTTTGGGACTATAAATGGAAATTCTTCTTCTTTTATAGATGATAAACCTGACCTCGTTTTTTAATGTTTAATTGTCTCTCTCTCTCAGACATAGTTGGCTGAGCTAGAAAATTGTATGAGCTCTATTTAATCAAATAGACTTAAAATAAACGGCACAGATCTTATCTGCTTAGCCGTGTTTCTCTCCTAGACGAAGCCACTGAAGGTGCTATTATTAGAATAAACTTTTTACTTTTCTTTAGCATAGAAGGTACTCCTGGGGCAGCACTTCTGTATTTTATGCGTGTGCTCTGTCTTCTCTAACACCCAGTCGGGCCAGATGGCTGTTCACACTGAACCTGGTTCCGCTGAAGGTTTCTCCCTGTTGCTGCATGCTCATCATGGACGGCTGAATGCTGCATTTCAGTGACTCAGTCCGCTCAGCCGGGTTCCCTTAGATAGAAAACTTTTAACCAATTTTAATAATACACTGGACTTGACTGCACTGTTTGACAACTACGATCAAGATGGAATGTATGTACCCCACTTGCAATCTGTCTGTTATGGTTCTGGCCTGGCTCTCTGCCTGCCTGCTCACTCTTCTTCAGCACCTTGATAATTATTTCATTTCAAACACCGGTGAGCTCCGCCCTGCTGTGCAATGAAGTTAACCGCCTGCACATGTTTACCTGCCTTTATTTACTACTTTATTACTTTACTTTATTACATTATTTACTGTTGACAGATTATTGAAAGTCTTTAAGTGAGCAGATGTCACGCGTTCTTTACCTGCCTTGTCAAGTTCATGAACTAGTTCTACTTCCTGGATTTCCCTGTCTCACCTTGACCTCGTCAGACTCCTCATTGGTTTCTGTTTTCTGGACACTACCTAGACTGTTTTTTTTTTACCTCAAACCTTGCCAAGCCCTACTGTATCTGTCTGCCTGTCATCTCCTGCTGTGAGCAGTAAGCTGTCTGCTTTACCTGGCTTTGTCTGAGTCGAATATTGGGTTTTCTGTTAATCTGGACGTAACACTGTCTGTATGACTTAATTAAATATTTTTTTGCACCTTGAGACATCACATTTTGTGAGTTGCCACTATATAAATAATCTGAACTGAATTAATGAAATGGATGCTTTTGCTGATGAACATATAAAGGGGTCTAATAATTTTGAAACTGCAGTATAAATTTTTAAGTTGACTTTGTGTTTAATTTGGAGGAACCACTTTTAATATTGGTTATGTTTAACTAACCAAAACCAAGTGTTATGGTTTGATATGCTCATTAGAAACAGCTATACTAGTTTTTTACGTCTTGCAAAAAAAACCTAAATGCAATGGGTATTGAATATTTAATCATTTCAGGTGTAAATGTATTAGTTTGCTCTACAAGTCTGGTCTTCATGAATGAGTGAATGACTGAATCTTGTTCGCAGTTTGCCACAAGCCATGTTGAAGACAGCAATCATGTGGAAGAAGGTGTTCCAGTCAGATACAATAAAAACTCAACTTTTAAGCTTACAGGTGGCAGGAAACTGCGCATAATCCTGAACACAACTTCCCCATGGGAAAAAATGGTGGTGGAAAGTGCTAAATACAGGGTCATCTTGTAAAAGAAGACCTGCTGGTGGCCAAAAAAATCTTGACACTGGGGCGAAGGTTCTGCTTCTAGTGGGACAACAATTGTAAATATACTGTCACAGTTACAATCAAATTGTCTAGATCAATGCGTTTTCCTTAGTAAGAATCGACCAGTCAAAGTCCAGGCCTAAATCCTATCAAGAATGTGTTGCAAGACTTGAAAACTGATGACAAAATGTGAACATTTTGATTTGGTATTTACACTTTCACACACAAGGCATTTTATTAGCATTTCAGGTTTGTGTAATAAAATGTTCACACTGAGTGCACATAGTATATATACACATTGTTGGGTTAGGGTTAGGATGCAAAAAGATTTTTTGGGAGTCTAACTGAAAAAAGTGCTTATTATTTCCTTTTTTCATGTTACAAAGAAACTATTTTAGCTACTGTTGATTTCCCCTCTAAACAGCATCCTTTTATTACTTTTTAAAATTGATTTAGAATTTTAAAGCTCTCAATTCTTTTACAAACCCAGTAGCAACTTAATAACCTCATTAACATATCCAACTGCTAAAATATTTTTAAGATTGTTTTACCTTTTGAATGACTCACTTGGTTTACCCGTGAACCACATAAATTAGTTAATATCCAACCAACATTTAACAACATCTCCTTTTTAATTGGCTCTTTTGGTGGTATATCCATCCTGAGAGAAGTTGATTTGCTTTTACTTCCAATATTAACAGCCCCAGTTTCCCTCCAGCAAAGGTATTTCATCAGAAACAGGGTGATTAAAAGTTGAGGAGAGGCAGATTTTCGATTGATGGAATGTCTCAGCTACAGGTTTTCTGGAGCACAGCGTGATAGCACTTTTATGTGTGAGATAGATGTCATTGCATTTCTTTCTCTGTCAGTCTTGCCTCTCCCCCCCACCCAAAGATATATTTTTGGAGATGGGAGCTACTGTATTTTGCCAGCTTGTGTATCTACCTATACAGTTTGGTGTTTTCCATCTATACTACCTCCTTTTTTTATTACACCTTTATTTATTCCACCCACATGAACTGTGGCATATGCCGACGAGCATCTTGGGACCAACACATGCAAACACTCACACACATCATTCCAGCAACCAGACACATATTTGTTAACACCTCCATTAGATAGAGGCTTCCTCGTCAAATAATGCCTGTTTTCTTTTTTCTGGTTCAGCGTGCTCCTTGAGGTAACCTTCCTCATTCTGAAAATCTGCTGCGCAGGCTCTCTTCGTTTAGGTGTCTGTCGGGTGGGCAGGGTGGTGACTGCATTATTTATGATGCAAGTGATAGGCACCAAACAGACACAAGAACAGCCCCTCGTATCAGAGCAAAGCAATCAAACACAGTCCCAGCGCTATTAGGGATGCTTCGCGACAGCTCTTTTCATTTTGAACATAAAACATTGCATCCATCCCCTGCTGAGAGCCTCGGAGAGGACAAAAATAAGAGGCTTAAGAATTTGGAGTCCTAAGGGAGCTTGGCGGGATATCTTCCCCCTCCGAATGTTGGTTTTAAAGGCGCTGAAGCTGATTTGTCAGAAAAAGGAGAGGAGCGAGAGGGGCTCATGACAAAACATTTCCCTTGATGAAGAAAGACACCTCTATCTCCACCCCTCATCTTGGAGGAAGCGTCATTTTCCAAAGAGACAAAACATCACCTCACCGCTAAAGAAGCAAGGTCTCCCCTGCAGACAGACAGATCTAATAATTTTTTGTTACAATGCAAATAGTACCTGTCCATTATCTCCCGCCACTGGATCGTCTTTGTTTACATTAATCTCGGGATCCGAGGAGTGGCAGCGAGGTAGAGGGACTTACGTGTGATGTTCATGTTATGGAAGATGAATAAGGCATGAAGGGGAAGTGTTTGGGTGTAGACCAGGATTTGCAGTAGGTGGATGGGAGCCTGCATTGAGAGGGGTGTGGGATGACGAGTGCTGCAGAGGCCACAGGGTCCACAGGCCAGGTCTGCAGAGAAATACTACGTTTGTCTTCAGTATGCCAGGCAGGTGCTGAATCCACCAAACTTCTTAAATATTAAACGCCAACCACCTGCAGTTTTCTCTCTTTTTCTCCCTCTGTCTCATTCTATTCAATAATAGACAGCAGCCACTGAAGCTGGCATATTTCTATGTGTAAAACATAAATCATCACAATACAACAATTGATATTAATTATTAGTCTCATCTGAACTGCAGAGTAAATTCAGTACCACTGAAAAGGTATTCTTCACATCCTTTGCAAACAAGAATCTGTCCACTGCTAAAATGATCTTACCTCTCTAATATATCAGATCATGACCTCACACTTTTATAATGATTTTATGTAAAAGATTAGCACAAAGTGGAGTATTACTAAGTAGATGAAACTGATTGTTTTTTCCCCACAAATAAAATGTGGCATGCATTTGTATTGAGTCTCCTTTACTCCCATACCCCTATATAAAATAAAAGGAAAAAGGAAAAACCTGTAGTGTTGGGATGTTTTTCTGTAGTGGGACCGGAAATACAGTGAAAGTTAAAGGGATGTTAAATAATGGCATTTTCGGAAGAGGACCTGTTAGACCCTGGACAATGACGCTGAACATGCAGCCAAAGCAACAATTGAATAGGTTATATCAAAGCAGTTTTACGTGTCCGAATAGTCAAGTCAAAATCCAACACTAATCCAATTGGGAATCTCTGGTAAAACCTGATGTTTGTAACGCTAATCCTGTCTATCCAATCTGATTATGATTGAGCTGTTTTTCCCGGAATGATTTCAATCCCTACATGCGGAAAGGTCCTAAACACCAAAAAAAGCCTAAGAGCTGGGACTGCAGCAAAAGGTGTTTCCATAAAGTACTGATTCAGATGGGTGGAATAACAAAGGACATTCAGGTGTTTGTTGATGGAAAAAGGAAACCTTGTTTCCTTTCCCTTAAATTCATGACCTTTCAGATAATGCACAAAGTTGTTTCTCTACCACATAAAATACCAGTAAAACACATTGATTTGATTGATTTGTAGTGACAATGTGACAAAATGTGAAAATGTTCAAAGGATATTACTACATTTTGCAAGGCCCTGTTTGCAACAGCAATCACCTAATATCTACACATTTCACTTAATTAGAAAATGCAGACTTTGTGTTTGGCAGATAGTTTGTTGATCTTTTCATTCCCTGAATTGACTCCAATCCCCAAAATGGATTTGGTGTTTTTCTGGAGGCCCACTGCTGGCCTCATTTCCTGATCAAAAGAGTTCTGTGTTCCTGTCTGGGACAGATCTGGGATTAAATGGCTATCTTTGATGACTCGCTTTACAAAATTACAACCCTCTCTCCAAAGATTACCCACCCCCGCCGCTATAGCACCCCCCCCCCCCAATTTCCTAGTTAAAAGACTTAATTTGGATGTGTCACAGTTATTTGGAAGACTTGTGACATAATCTTGAACATTATACATTAGATGATGACATCTAGGAAATTCAACAAATTAACCTCCTTGTTTTGTGTCAAATATTACATTTTCAAAGAACATATATCGTGGATTGGCTTTTAAAATTTAGCCAGAGATACTATTTTAGATACTAAGTCCTCACTAAAAAAATAAAGAAATACAAGGCAAGCAAGAACAATGGAGGCTCATCTCAAATATGAATATCGAATTTAAAAAAGTTATTTCGGTAAATGAATTAAAAAAGTTTAATTTACACACATATATATATATATATATATATATATATATATATATATATATATATATATATATATATATATATATATATATATATATAATACACACATTGAAATTTCAAATGTTTGATTTAATTTGGAGAATTATGGCTTATAGATAATCAAATCCAAAATAACTATTTGTCATCCAATCACTTATTTGAATTTTGTATTGGATCAATAACAAAATGTTTTTAAGACCAAATTGTTGTTATGGTCTACGCAGTCAAGACTGCTTACTTGACGACAGATAATCACCAACCACCACGAAGAGGATGAGGCACAAAAAAAGTTGTTTTAAAGCATATTGGTAAACCTGTTGGAGAAGGGGCTCAACAGGATTTATCATAGAAGCAGGCTGACAAATTCACTTTTGTTGCTTTGTGAAAAGTTCTGCATTTGAGTAAAGGAGGGATTTGTCTCACATTCGATCAAACAAAAACTTGATTTTGGTGAATAATTTAAAGTATTTTTTTTGTAGATTAAATAGTGTTTTGTTTGCATTTATCTCTTCGCAAATGGTTCCTTACATCTTATTGTTTAAAGTACATTGTAACTTCTGTTTTTTTTAAATGTCTTATAAATTACATTTGTTGATAAGTTAAAGGAGCGTATCGTAACTTTCAGGATTTCTGCAGACGTCTCCCCCCTCTGGCGGCAAGTGGTAGTGACACCAGTGTTGTGCACGTGCATGGGAGAAGAGGAAATGCATCTGCCATGGCGAATGCATAGGTCCTTTGTTTAGAGACACGATGTTTCCTGAGGTAAGAAAAATTTAAAAATGTTAGTGTTCTCTCGGACTGATTATGGCAGAGACCCAGTAGCAGGGTGAACGAGAACACGCAGCATGTCACACACATGCACACGCCCAGAGGATTCAGTCTGAATCACTCTCTCATGAACTGAAAATCCAGCCTATAGAGGCAACTGTGGTAAATAGAGGACTTATTTTACATGTTGGGCAATTGTAAGGGCATGTATGGGAAAGAAAATAAATAATGTTTAACTTCAAAACTTGCACTGTGCACCTTTAATGTTATTTTGTGAAGTAATAACACCTTTCTGTTTTGAAAGTGCCTCCTGTTTTTCTTGTCGAAAAATTTTGTTGATCGGATAAAATAAGTTTCACTTCATCTTAATGCAACATTAATATAATTGTGTCCAGATGAGCAGCAACTCAATCTTGTGTTGGTCAAATCCAGATACATACATTTTCGGGTTTATTTTTAAACAAACCTAGTAGAAGAACTTTAATAATTAGAACAAATTTACAAATACTAATGCAATTAAATAAATAAGATTAGATAAAAAACAATACAGTTTTTACATGAGAGTGTACAATTTTGTTGCTTTTGAACCCTCAAACAGGACAAAGAATAGCAACCATGAAGTGAACTATACATGTATGTTTCCGCTTTGTCTTCTACACCCAGTTACTTGTGGCCGATGTTCGTTCACACTGAGCCTGTTTCTGCTGGAGGTTTCCTCTCCATGCTTGGTATGAGGGATTGCTGCAAAAGCAACGACACAATGCAGGTGACTGTCCACTGTGGCTATGCGCTCATTCAGGAAGAGTGTTTGCTGCAAGTCAAGATGATGCATTCTGCTGGGTTTCCTTAGATATCAACGTTTTTAACCAATCTATCTGTATGATTGACTTAAAGTGCCTTGAGTTGCCATGTGTTGTGAATTGGCGCTATATAAATCTACGAAGCCTGCTTTATGGTACAGGACTTGGACCAGGCTAAAAAACACATTCTTCAGTGTGGATGCTATGACTGAGTGACGAAAACCCAAAGTTAGCTATTTTCAGTCTCAGTGAGATGAAGTCAGTGACTCCTGTTTAGTACAGGCTCCTGGACAGGTTGTCTGTCTAGGTTTAACAGAGAGAAATGTAGTTCTTAGAATTGGACTGTGGAAGAAGGTCGAAGTACCTGGAAAAACCTTACAGGAAGATACGCAAATCCAAAAGAAAGAAACCTGCAAAGCTGAGTCTCAAACCCGAGACTCCTGCACTTAAGCAACATCTCAAAGCAAAAAATTTAACAAGCAGTTCTATGATCATTACAACCCAGGAATACTCTGGCACAGAAGATGAACAAACATTGTTGACAGCAGTTTGAATCCACACCCGTGGGGACTCAAACAGGATGTTTCCTAAGGTGTATTGTGTCTTTATGAAAGAAAAGTCAACAATATCTCCTTTAGCTACAGAGTCCAAAAATTTACCCTCCAAATGGGTCTACATCAGATGTGTGCTTTAAAGTTAATCCCATTTTGAGGACCAATTGTGAATGTGACACAATAGGCATAGGCCATAAAGCCTTCTCTCAGGTCGGGTTGTAGTGGTAACAAGGTCCAACGGGATACTGTAAAGGTGCATTTCAAATGTCACCCTTATGTCATCCTTTTTCCTTACAGCTGTGAATAGCAGAGTCACAGAGGTCATAACAGAGAATTTCATCCGATCTCTGACGAGGGGTGAGCCAAGACATGTGCACCCCTGTCAAGGCAGACCTGAGCTTGTCTGACGGATAACTGATACCTGGGCTTTAAAAGAAATGAGAGCAAGAGCAAGTCTAGGGCATCATAATCCCTTTGGAAAGGCTTTCCATCTCGCACAAATGCTGGTGACTGGGCTTGGGTAATTTCCCCGCAGGATTTAGAGAACATTAAAAAAAAGAGCCGTGTAATATTCGACCTACCTCAGAGAGGCTGGAAGGTAGAGTGTTGAACTGCTGCCAGTTTTGGAAGGATATTAGGAGCGGCCTCCTTTATTTCATGGTAAAAGCCTAATTCTACAGTGCCTTGCAAAAGTATTCACACCAATCTTTCACATTTTGTCACGTCACAGCCGCAAACATCAGTGTGTTTTATTGGGATGTTATGTAATAGACCAACACAAAGTAGTATATACTTGCAAAGTTGAAGAAAAAAAAATGTATGGTTTCCAAACGTTTTTACAAGTAATTATCTAAAGAGTGTGGAATCAGCCTTTGCTGCAATGACAATGACGGCCTTTCGTCAGGCAGTGATCAAGTGACCACAGGGATTGGCTATAAAAGGAAGATCCATCCACCTTTTTTCCGCTCAGACACCATCTCTCCTCGTCACGAGCTCCAATACCTTCTGATCGTCAGCCTTCCTTCGCCTCCCGTATTACGTCATCCTTCTTTTCTCTCATTCATCCTGGTTATCTCTATGGTCATCTTGTAATACCAGCTCCTTTCCGAGTCCATGCTTAGGGCTTCAGGTGTTACCCATTCCAAAGGTCTCACCTCTTTACTGACACATTTTGCTAATTCATCAGTTTTCGGTTTGACCGGTTTTCCAAACATGGTTGTAGCCAATCAGACTGAAGTCAGCTTCATAGAGCTGCACTCCATTATATATGACACTTAAAAGGTTTGGCGCAACTTCTTCTCCTTACTCTAAGCTGGAGAATTTTTGATAATATTGAGAAACTATTTTCTAAATCCACTTTTTTAAACCTTTGTTCTCCATTCTAAATAAAAAATATGTTCAAATTTGAGGTAAAACAACCAAAGTTTAAAAGAGCAAATAATTGATTGAATAAATGTAACAGGAAGTTATTTTATTTATATATTTTCAGGTAGAAATGTTCCTGTGCTGAAATAGTTTGCTTAACTGTGAGAGTTTTATTTATTTTGTTCTCAAATTACCCAAAGTCATTTAATATATACATTGTTCATTTGGAGATACATTCACATGGTCATTATTATGACGCTATAGCTAACATGATCAGATAAAAACTGTTACCACTCTTAGATTTGTGACTTAAGTGTGACTCAAGTCGGATTTCCTCTACCTAACACTGCTTTACACTTTTTTTTGTAAGTAATTTTATCTCTGACCTGTCTTCTGCGTTTCCTGGGGACTCATTTATAAATCTTGTGTACGCACAAAATGGGGCCTGAAATGTGCGTATGTCACTTTCCACGCAAAAGTTGGAATCTATTAAAAAAACACTTGATGGGTAAATGTGCGGTCCTCACAGCAACCCTGACCCATGTGTATGCTCATTTTGGAGACGGGGTAAACTGCCGATGCAGATGGTTAAGTGGTGAGTTGCAGCCCAGCAGCATGATGATTCCTCTCAGACGTTCAATTTCACTCCATATCAGAACTGAATCATCAACTTTATCATAAGTTATGACTAAGTCGATTTTGAATGCTTATGATTCATGAGCATTCAAAACGGCAGTGTTATTCATGATTGTGCTGGTGACACTTAAGTATACATAAGGACATTTCAAATACCGCTCACACGCATGCAGCGCTGAGCATTCGTCAGCTTCCTAAAACTCTTTTTGTGAAGTTTTTTTCTTTGTGTGTGTGGCTTGAGGTGGAGGGGGGGGGGGTTCTTTATCATCGTGGAGGAATCCTCTGATTCTTCTTGGTCTCCCTCCCTTCTCTGAATTTTGATCTGAGTGCACAGCGTCATAGGAATTTCAACATGGAGCACAGCATTCATCTGATGTTTAAAACAGGAATCAGGTTTCATTTTTCTGTAACAAGTTATTTTAATGTGGGCAACATCTGTGCTTTTCATCTCCAATTTACAAATTTAACAAACGCCTCTCTGTGAAATTTTCCCAAAGTTTCAAGCTTTTTCTCCGTAGTTGCCACGTCACCATGATGAAAAGAACAGCGATCAGCTGACCCGTTTTTAACACACACTACCATACATGAGGTGCTTTGCATTGACCATTTATGGTTGAATCTGGGTGTGTTGACGGCAGAACCTGGTACGCAAACATTCAGGTGCAGCTGTGATATATAAAGGGAAATGGCGTGCTGGTGTGCGTGTGCATGGTTTTATAAATCAGATTTTTTTTGCCGTACGCGGTTTTCTTTTTTTGGGCGTACGTACACTTTTAGTATGGATTCCGTGCAATCCTTTATAAATGAGACCCCTGGTCTTTATGATGCTCTATTTTTTGTTCACCAAAGTCTTCTAGCAAACCTCTGAAGCCCTCACAGAACAACTGTACTGAGACTAAATTACACATTCCACTGGATTGGATTAAGGGGTAGCAGAGTAAAGTTGACTGATTACAAATGCACAGCCTCCTTTAAAAATTTTCTTTATAAAAAAAACAAACATGTATAATTTTCCTTCTGGTTCACAAATATGTAACAAAACAATGTCACAATAATACATTGAAGGTTGTGGTTGTAATGTGACAACGTGATAAGGCACTGCATTTATTCAGATGTCTCGTTAGGCCTGCATCTGTTGTTAGCTGTTTTGTTTTAAATGAAATGGGATCATATAGTTGGTACTTTTAGAAGCTACCGCCACATACCTCTTCCTTTGACGCTGAATAACAAACATTGCACATACATATTTGGATACCCTCTGGTCCCAATACTTGCTGTAAAATGCTGCAAATTAAAATGTAGCCTGAGACAAATTGACTGTGGGGTCAGAGGTGACTGGATCTCATTGCCCCCAACAAGGCTTTCTGCCTTCTGTAATTGGATACAGCATCGCAAATGGAGTTGTTCCACTGAAAGAAGGGAACATAGCTCTGACAAGTGGCTTGCCTGTGGGTTATATTAATAAGCCATTCCCTCCTTGTGTGTTAGGGGCGCACAGAACCCTTTAAGTGGAGTTTTTCTTTCATATGTGGCGTTTCTCATCTTTCTCTAATTCACAATAGGCCCTCTGGCTTCAAGTCTTCCACACAACCCGGTCCCACATGAAAATGTGTTTCAGAGTAAAATGTTAAGACGGCTCAGTTGTAGATTTCTTATGGTTTTGTATTTTTTTTTCTTTTGAAGAGTGATTCAGTTCCCTTTTTTGTATTCAAAACTTTTTTTGAGAACCTTTTAAATCACATACTTTTTATGGAGGCCTAAATTACTGAATGTTTTCACATAAGGGAGCGAACTGACTGCACCCACCAGTTTGTTTGTTTTATTAATAACCCCATTAGCTACTGTTAAAACAGTCACTATTCTTCCTGGGGTCTTGACTTCATCAAAAACATATATCATATAACATTCACACGGACACAATACATAACAAGTCACCAGTCACTTCATTAAGTAAACAGTTTAAATGCTTGCTAACAAAAATAGCAAAAAAAAACAATTGCATGACAGCAAGTCATTGTATTTTTTCATCTGGATGTGGTGAGTTGCTAAAGTTCAAACTTACCATCAGAATGAGAAAGAAATAGAATTAAGTGGCTTTGAACGTGGTATTTTTGTCTGTGCTAGGTGGGCTGATCTGAGTATGATAAAAACAGATGATCTAGTGGGTTTTCACCCACAACAATCTCTCAGGTTTACAGAGAATAGAATGAAAACAGGAAATATCCAGTCAGCAGCAGTTGCCTTGTTTTCTCAGGTCAGGAGAGAGTGGGCAGACTGGTTTGATGTGACAGAAAGGCAGTAGTTGCTCAAATAAATCTCCTTGTTACCACCAAGGAATGCAGGATACCATCTCTGAACACATGACACATCAAACCTTGAAGTAGATTGGCCACACCAGGTGCCGCTCCTGTCTGCTGAGGCAGGAAACCCATACAGTGGCTTGCAAAAGTATTCATACCCCTTGAATCTTTCCACACTTTGTTACATCACAAACACAAACAAATATATTTTATTGGAATTTTATGTGAAAGACCAACACAAAGTGATATACAATTGTGAAGTTGAAAGAAAATGATACATGATTTGATTTTTTGTACAAATAAAAAACTGAAAAGGGCGTTGTACAAAAGCAAAAAACGTTTAGAAAGAAAAAAATTAAAAGTGAGGCGTACCACAGCATTCAGACCCCTTTTCTCTGAGAGCAACCGATTGCTTTCAGAAGTTGCCTGATGATTGCTAATGACTGAATAGAGTCCACCTGTGTGTAATCTAATGTCAGTACAAATACAGCTGCTCTGTGACCGTCTCAGAGATTAGTTAAAATAATATTAGGGAGCAAACAGCATGAAGTCCAAGGAACACACCAGACAGGTCAGGGATAAAGTTGTGAAAAAGTTTAAAGCAGGCTTATTCTATAAAAAAGATTTCCCAAACATTGAACATCTCACAGATGTTCAATCCATCGTCCAGAAATGGAAAGAGTTTGGTACAACTTTAAATCTACTAAGACAAGGTTGTCCACCTAAACTTAGAGGCCTAACAAGGAGAGCACTGATCAGAGATGCAGCCAAGAGGCCCATGGTGACTCTGGATGAACTGCAGAGATCCACAGCTCAGGTGGGAGAATCTGTCCACAGGACAACTATTAGTTGTGCACAGCACAAATGTGGTCTTTATGGGAGAGTGGCAAAAAGAAAGCGATTGTTGAAAGAAAACCATAAGAAGTCCAGTTCACAGTTTGCCAGAAGCCATGTTGGGGACACAGCAAACATGTGGAGGAAGGTGCTTTAGTCGAGACCAGAATTTAACTTTTTGGCCAAAATGCAAAACTATGTGTTTGTGGAGAACTAACACTCTGAACATACCATCCCTACTGTCAAATATGGTGGTGGCAGCATCGTGCTCTGGGGTTGCTTCTCTTCAGCAGGGACAGGGAAGATGGTCAGAGTTGATGGGAAGATGGATGGAGCCAAATACAGGGCAATCCTGGAAGAAAACCTTCAAAAGACTTGAGACTGGGGCTGAGGTTCACCTCCCAGCAGGACAACGACCCTAAACATAAAGCCAGGGCTACAATGGAACGGTTTAAAACAAAACATATGTGTTAGAATGGTCTAGTCAAAGTCTAGACCTAAACCCACTTGAGAATCTGTGGCAAGATCTGAAAACTGCTGTTCAGACGCTCTGCATCTACTCTGACTCAGCTTGAGCTGTTTTGCAAAGTAGAATGGGCAAAAATGTCAGTCAGTAGATGTGCAAAGCTGGTAGAAACATACCCTTAAAGGCATGCTATGCAACATTTTTCAGTTAATGTGTTCCATACTGTTTTGGATGATTAAATGAGTCATTTCAGGTTGAACAAAGGTTTTCTCGGCCGCCCTGGGGGGTCTATGGGAGGAAATACCGCACTTGCAATTGCAAGAGCCCTCGGCCCGCACACACAGAAGTCTCGCTTTACGGCGAGACTTCTGTGTGTTTTTGCCCTGCCATTCACTATATGCACGCGCGAAAGCAACAACAAAGAACCGCGTGTTAACGTCAAATAAACATGCAAGCATATCGAGTTTTTTTATTATTATTATTTGTTTTTTTTATGTTGGCGAGACGCTACCGCGGCGGCTGCGGCTTGGCGAGGCGGTGGCGGTAGCATCTCGCCAACTTAAAAAAAAAAAATTAATAATAATAATAATAATAATAATAAAACTGGCGAGGCGGCGGCGGCGGCGGCTTGGCGAGGCGGCGGCGGCGGCTTGGCGAGGCGGCGGCTGCGGCTGCGGCTGCGGCTGCGGCTGCGGCTGCGGCTGCGGCGGCGGCTGCGGCGGCGGCGGTGGCTTGGCGAGGCGGCCGTTTTTCCACTTTTCGTTGCGTTCGCCTGTCTGCTAAGCTCAAAACAACCGCGCCTGGCTTGACGGAGAAACCAGAACAGCTGAGCGTCTTTACGACAGTGCACTTTTACTTTCGCCCTCTGGGGGGAGCCTCGCTGGAAAATCAACCCCAGTTGCATAGTATACCTTTAAAGACTTGCAGTTGTGATTGCAGCAAAAGGAGTTCCACAAAGTATTGACTCAGGGGGACTGAATACTTTTGCACAATACACTTTTCAGTTTTTTTATTTCTCAAAAAAAAAAAATGAAATCAGGTATAATTTTCTTTCCACTTCACAACTGTATAACACTTTGTATTGGTCTTTCACATAAAATTACAATACATTATATTTATGTTCCTGGTTGGATTGTGACAATATGTGAAAAAGTTCAAGGGGTATAAATACTTTCAGAAGTCGCTGTACTACTATCAACACAGGCTCATCAAAATTGGACAACAGGTTGGAAAAATGTTGCCTGCTCCCACCAGTATCCAGTTTAGCAGAGATATTCAGATGGTAGGGTCTAAATCTTCTGTAAAAGCATCAAAGCTTAGGTCCATACTACCTTGTATCAACTGCTGAGGTTGTTGTAATATTGATGTGGGTAATTTCCCAGTAGATTTTGGGCCCCTTAGTACCAACTGAGCAAAGTTTGAACACCTTAGCTTACCTGACTATTACTGAGCATATTCAGTCATTTCTAACCACAATATATCCATTCTCTGATGACTACTAATATACACATAATATACATCATGGCATGAAGCTTAAAGCATCTCAAACTGGTTCCATGAAGATTTGCATGGGGTCACTGTACTCCAGGGGCCTCCACCATCCCCATAAATCAATCCGGGAAGGTACTTTTGTGCATAATGGATCATAACTGCCATTCCAGTATAAATAAATATAATTTGATAAAACATTTTGAATCTGTGTTATATAGGCAAAAGAGGGTCTGACCCAGTGCAGACAAGATTTATCTAATTAAATGACCAGTGAGTGTAGTAGTTTGCTACTTTTTCTTTGTTTTTGGAAACAACCCCAAAATGTTATGGAGATACATGTTAAAGTAATTTCACCGACTGCTCTGACTGTAAAATATACAAATCACTGCACACCACACTGTATTTTTTTCTTTTTCTATAACCTTTTATGCTATCCTTGTCACTGTGAGACTTTGCTCTGGGATTGAGCTGTTGTTTTACTTCATGCACCGCTTTTGCTTTCCACCACCCACTGTTTGGCAGCGGGGAGAACTGGTGGGTGGCTTTTGCTGCCTCAGAGCAGGTGATATGAAGACCTGTGGGCTAACAGGAGACCTGTAGATGTGAGAGGTGGATGCCAGGGCCTCTTGTGCAGAGCTCCGAGTCAAACCTTTTGTTATCCGCTGGTGGTTTCTGCCGCATTCAGAATCAGGATCAGCTTTGTTGGCCACGATTGTGTGCACAGTCAAGGAATTTGACTTTGGCTACAGCGTTCACAGTGAACAGATATTAAGTATAAATAAAACATATCAACAGCAATATTTACATGTGTGTTTTGATGTAAAAAAACAGATAAAGGAAAAAAAAGTAGGTTGTGTGTTTTGTGGATGGGCCAAACCACACCGTGATGGACACACACTGGACAGCCTAAATAATGGTCGTGTAGAAGACCGGCAGGAAGTATTGTCTCTGCTGGGCTTTCTCCCGTGGAGTGCCTAGGTGTGGGCATTGGGGGGGGGGTGTACTCCAGAAGTCCATGGTTATTTCCATAGTCTTGAGCGGGTTAAGCTCCAGGTGGTTCTAACTGCTCCAGTGGACCAGCTGATCCACTTCCTGTCTGTGTGGGGACTTGTCACAATCCTAGATCAGACTACTGACAATGGTGTTGTCTGCAAAATTCAGCAGTTTAAAATTCAGGGTTTAAGCCCCTCCTTTGGTCCAGTGCAGCTCCTTGGTGGTTCATTGTTGCTTGTGTGAAAAGTCTGGGTCTGCACACATGTCCTCAAAAGAGGCTGTTGTATGATTTTGCAGCCTCAGTAAAGGCATTCAGTGGATGGAGATTCAAAAGCACTCCATACAATCAAAGCCAACCTGTAACATCTGCTTTAACCCCTCAGTCCACTTTCTAACACTCCTAACCACAGGCTTAAAGGTTTTTAGTTTTTGCCCATTAGTTGGGATGGGATGAAGCAGAAAGCGATCAGAGAATCCAAAAGCTGCTCTGGGAACTGCACGGTATGCTACCTTTAAGACTGTGTAACAGTCATCCGGAGTGTTTTTATCCCTGGTGGGATATTTAACATGCTGTCTGTATTTTGGAAGTTCACTTGTATCAGTAAATAAAATGGTTTACAGTTTATGAACAAAAATTAATCCAGGTGAGGGCTACATATCTTCTACAACATTTGTAACATCAGCACTCCAGCCCTTGTTTGTTTTTAAACTCTTTATCTGGGTTTTCATGGCACTAGTGGCTTGTTTTTTCACACAGTAAACTGACAGGAAAGGGGGTTTGAGAGAGGGGGGAAGACATGCAGCAAAGGATCTCAGGCAAGAATCGAACCTGAGTCAGCCACGTCGAGGGCTAAGGCCTCAATATATGGGTTGTGCCCTCTACCCCTGCGCCACCGGAGCATGCCCCACCAGCCTTTGTGTACCTAAAACCAGATTCCACCTCCTCTCTTTTTCCCTGAGAGCTCCACGTTGTGGTCCGTATGAAACAGCTGGAAGCCTGGCATCTGTGGGGCACAGTCCAGGGTGTGCTGACAAAGCCAGGTTTTGGTAAAACAGAGGGCAGCAGATCCGTGGAAGTCCAAGGTGCTGGGAAGGAGCGGTTTGTCCGTTTTGTTCAAGGAGCGGACATTTGCAAGGTGGATAAGAGAGGTGAGCTTGACGAGTGTTCCTGTGTGTTTCCAACCTTTGCTTCCCTGGAAAATCTCACAGAGAGCTGTTGTACTTCCAACCAGAATCTCAGAAAAAACTCTCTGCGTGGCAGAAAACCGGAGAAAAACTACTTAGATACGACTTCCTAACGCTTAGGAGTTGGTCTATGGTAAACGTGACTGCAGTATTGTAGTAAATTACAGATACACACCTACAAACGAACGAGTGAGGCGGCCATCTGTGGTGACATCTTGACAGCTTGGGAAAATAATCAATCTGATCCTCAGTGTGATGCAAACACATTATTCCTTACTATATGTAGTATCATGATTCATTTTAAATCATTCAAATGCAGAGCATAACCAGGATTTTTTAAAATTATTTATTTATTTTACAGGGACAATGTACATTAATTAGCATTGCTGCAAATGCACCAGAATTAGCCAAAAGACTATTTTTCATCTGTTGTCCTTGGACAGATCTTAAAATTGTCTACCTAAAAACGCGACAGTAAGAATTTTACAGTGAACAATACAAATATAAAAAGAAATAAAACAGATATAACTCTTCAAATCTTGTTTACAACTACAGAGTTCATGTTCACTAGATTACAAATTTAAAAAATAAAATAAAACATTAAAATAAAAATAATTATACTATATATACACACACAGCAGAGACACAGAATCAGGCTTAAAAATTTTAATGAGGAAAATAATGATGGGTTCGCACGAGTGAACTTTCCGAACTGCCTTAATTCTTCGTGACGTATCCAACAACATATCTGTCTGTTTCTTCAGAGATTTTAATCCATATTAACATGACAGCAAAATGAACTATGTTCTTTAAACCTGAGGCAGGGTCCTGTGCAAAAATTCTAGTTGATCAGCAATTTCTGATACACAGATTATGCAATGTTTATATTTGAGCATGTCCCCTTTCTTCCCCAGTCTGATGCTTGTTTTTAACTTCAAGTAGTTGTCTTCACCACCGCTAGATGCCTGAATGCACTGAGTTGCTGCTATGTGATTGGCTGATTAGTTATTTGTTAACAAGCAATTGAGCATTTGTTACTAAGTGCAAAGCCAATGAGTATACAGCATACAGCATTTTAAGCACAACAAATGTCTATTGACTGTGCAAGGATGGATGTAGCGTTTTCTAATATATTGCTACTCAGGATCCTCACAAAACAATGTTTTCTCCTTTGAGCTTTTACCTGTTCCTCAACACTTTGGAAATCCTTTAACTTATCGTATAAACAACATAAGTGAGCCAAATAAAAATGATAAAATGTTCCAAAATATGCTGTCCTTTGGAACAAAGTGTGTGGTTTGCCACCCTACCACATTGTGGCATCTTTTGATAGTCCAATAGCCTATGCTCCATCCCCATTGAACTTTGAGAGCTTTCAAAATGTACAATCCTTCAAAAAAGAGTTCCCAGGGCAAACTTACCTCCATAATTAAATTTAAAGTTTAAATCAACTCTTCAAGAATTGATACTCTGCCTCAGAGTTTACCCTTAAATAGTAAGATTATTTTTTTTGAAACAGTGTAATTATAGCCCTAAAAGGTTGCACGGTTGGTCAACAAATATGGTTCTCTTGCGTCATTCATTTTGCAGTCAAAGGTTACAGCTCGTTATCTGGAGGATATCTTGTCCTCATTGTTGCATTGATCCAACACTTAAGCCGCTTTTTCTTCCTTTAACTAAACAGGTAAATATGGCTCAGAATAGCAATGGGAGTAACAGTGCGTGGCCCTGAAATTATGCCTGTCTGATGCTCACCCCTGAGACACAGTTGAACAGTTCAGCACTGAAGCAGAGCAGAGCAGCGTGAATGAATATGCACTTTGACTGGGAGTGTGGAAACCATAACCCCTCAGCCCAGCAGTCTGACAGCCTCCTGCTGTTCAGCACTTGACTCCTGGCAGCTTACAAAGTTGTTTTTTTTTCTTCCTGGTGAATCACAACTCGGCTACTCTTAGGTAAGATGAGGAAAACTTTATTAGGAGTGGAAAACCAATCTCATTTCAAGTTTATAATTTGGAATATATACAAGCAGGATGTCTAGGTTCTGTATATTCGTATTTTCTGTCTAAAAGCTAGAAATACATCAAAATAAAATCAGAATCAGAATGAGATTTATTGCCAAGTAGTATTTTACGCGTACGAGGAATTTGCTTTGGTGAGAAGGTGCTACTCATAGACAAACATACAGTTGACATAAGTAAATGTAGAACTATATAGTATGAATTAACGAAAACAAAAACAAGTTGTATAAGAATAATAGAATAATGGATAACAATTAGACAAATATTTGCAGAGGAAAAACAACGTGACAGATATTTACATGTGCATTATTGGTATCGCAACAGGAGAGGATATAGTCTACATAAATATGTATATACATATGTATATAAACATACATATGCACATACATATATACAGACACACACATATACGCATATATGCGGACAAATATCTTAATACTTATAAATACTTTAAAATAATCCTTAGGCAACTTTTTTACTTTTGCACTGAAAAGCTGACATTGTCATTACCTGTGCCTTACAACAACATGGAGAGAATTCCCCGAGACATCTCATTCTGAAATCTTGTTGAGCTTGAGTTGTTGCAGGAAAAGAACGGTGAAGTCATAAGTTCAAGCTGTCTTAGAATAAGAGAGAAACGATGCAAAGACTGACTAGAATTGCGCAGCTGGCTATTTTTAAAGGTCCTTTTGAACAAGGAAGTACAATACTGAACAAACTAAATCACATTGTTGGCGTGTGGGGAGGAAAAAAAAAACTCTTCTGCCCATACGCTGCTTGTTACATCAGCAAAGTTGTCACAATATTTTTATCCCCCCACTTTATAACATTAAGACACAATAAACTCTAAACTAATATAATTTTGTCTTACCTTTAAATTAAATGCATTTACTCTCTGAGTAGCCTTTTTAACCCATGTTGCTCAATAACCCGATTCACTCTAGTTAATGATGGTCTCTCCATACAGCATTTTCACAAAGTCTTTTGCTTCTGTTATGGGGTTGATACACACTTTTTGTAGTGAAACATTTTCATGGGACACAGAGCCTGTCCTCTTCCTGAGCGGTGCGATTGTGGGACATTCCCATCATATTAATGCTGCCATAATTGAACAGATTTATTGTGGTTCCTCCCTGCATCTGGAAAATGTACCCAAATAAGAACCAGTGTTGTGGATGCCTACAATTCCTTCCTGATATCTTGTTTTGGATTTATCCAAAATGTCACACAATGAAAGAACATGGCTAAAATTTTTGGTAATCCTAATTGATTTAAAAACACTGGTCTAATTCAATGTCAATGAGGGAGAAAAGTCTCTCCCTTTATACAGCATATGTGGTTTTGACTTGTTGTTCAAGATCTTTTTTAATGTTCAATTTATTCAGTTTCTAATTATCTGTACTATTCAATGTTGTTATTTTTGTTTGTATTTTCATCCTGTTTGAAAGTTTGTGATATATTTCGGTTAGTCCAGGGTGAACCCCGCCTCTCGCCCATTGACAGCTGGAGATAGGCACCAGCACCCCTTGCGACCCCAGCAGGGATAAGCGTGTCGGAAAATGGATGGATGGATGGATATTTCGGTTAATAAATTATCTTTGTGTCTATGAAAGATGCAGTATAACTAAAGTTCATGACTAACGGTACAGCTAATTCTTGGGATATTAAAGATACCCCAATTAATACAACAAATAGGTACATTTTGTACCTATGAGTTTTATTTAACACAATGTGCTGCTTAGTTTGAAAAGTAGGAACTCTGAAGAGAAACTATAGTCATATTTTACATTGGCTATTAAAATGTAACCACAGTCAGTAAATAGACTAGGGCTCAGCCACAGTCAGCCATGCTCAGAACATCACCAAAAATTAATTCAGGGGGTAATTTAAAGCACAAAATCGTGAAAATGTTTATGTAGCTGTTGATACTTGGCTGCTTGTGCCGCTAAAAACCATGCTTGCTTTATTTCACGTGTCTTTTTTTTATAGTTGTACTGGCAGCTGTAAAAAAAAGAACAAAATTAACACCTCCAAAAATGTTTACAAATTTAATTTCAGTCAGTCATTTCTTCTTTTTGATAATACTGATTAAGAATTTATTTCATTGGGACCCCTTATTAGTTCTTTTTTCAAAAAAACGATACCTGAGTTTATTTTTGTCAGGTTAAGAAAAATGCTTTTATGCAAGATATTTTTTATTTAAAAGATATTATTTGATCATAACAATTGACTGATTTCCCGAGTCCAGACTATTTTTTTAGCAGGAATTGTCCATAAGCTGGAGCAGCTTGTTTAGTCCTCTCTCCACAGCTCCTCCCCAAAGCAGAATAATGGTAGCACTGTGCAGGGGGAAGGGGTGTAATCATCATATAAAAGAGTGATTGACACTGCTAACAACCAATCAGCGGCAGGACGAGTGGCTGACTCTGATTGGTTGGTTCTGACCGGGAGCAGTGTATTTCTGTAACTGACGGTAAGACCGCTGAAAGGAGCAACAGGAGCTTGATTTTTTTTTTACTAATTATGTCTTATACTTTACTGACAATACATAGTGAAAGTTGTAACAAATATGTAAAAAAAAAATATTTACAAACGTGACATACTGCAGCTTTAAATAACCTTGTCAAACTTTTTTTGGGGAGTTTATTATTTCTGCACTTCTAAAAAGTATACAAAAAGTCCTGGAAGTTAAAAAATAATAATGATAAAATTAAATCCAATAATTTGTATAGGCAGCACACTTTTGCCTATATTGTCTTGTTAAAATATACGTTAGACAATGTTGCCACATATTTGTGATTTTTTTAGGAGGCAAATTGACCCTGTCCAGTTGTTTCACTCCAACACTTCCATTTAATCTGACTGAACTGTTAGATAACTAGGATCAAGTGGAATGTATTTAATTGACTTAAATCTGTCTGTATAATTTGATTGAATTGACATTCTCTTTTGGAAATTGCCTTGAGATGACATTTGTTATGAATTGGTGCTATTTAAATAAACTGAACTGAAACTGATTTGTAATGCTGCTCATCACAACATGAATATCTCTTTTTTTATAACCTTAGTACCTTTTGTGGTTGTCATTGTTGTACCATGGGTGATTCTATGTCAACCACACCCCCAGCAAGCCATACGATGTAAGAGAGAATATATTGGCTGCTGTTTCTTCTTGTCTCACTGTAAAGTAACCTTCTCTTCATCCCCTGGATCAAGTTCCTGAATTTCACGAGCCAAACAGGAAAAGTGAGGCGCTTGACAGGAGAGAGTTTCAGAATAAAATCAACCCTCCAATTTATGCTAACTTGACTAGTGTAAACAAAATGAAAAAAAAACAGAAACACGAGAAAACAGATGGGCTATTGGGGGATGAGATTGGATATTCATACTTATGGATAGCATGTTTTGCCCAAAAACAGGAAAATCATAGCTGTTTTCTAATCATTTAAGAGAGATTGCAACAGCAAGGACCCCATGAACTTATGTTCTTGCGAGTGTCGTTTTTGCATCCAGCGCCGCAGCTGGCTGTTGTTTCCCTAGGAGCAGTGTGAGTGTGAGTTTGTAGAGAAGCTGCACTGGATCAGGACCATAACCCACACCATAGTCAGTGTAAGCCCAGGCTTAGCAAACGAAGTCTTTGGGATCTGATGATGATTGAACTGATTCTTAACGTTTGGAAAGATGATGAAGATCCAGGAGGAAGGCGAGTACACCCACAAAGGCAGATTGTACTAAGCGCTGTAACTCTGTAATGATTCTTTGTTCGCATTCCAGAAAGAGGTGGTGATGGTGGCTGAGCACTGGAGGGTGGGCAGGCAGGTGAGTGGTGTTGGTGGAGTAAGAAGGAGTTTGGACAGCGGCTCCACGGAGCAGTGAGATTATCTGAGGGATTTCCAGAATGAATTTTTCCAAGGACTCTGACGACTAGGAGGCAGTGGACAGAGATCCTGGACAGAGCTGATGACTGGACATGAGGATGTAAGTGGAAATAACACCTAATTACCTCTCTGTGCGTAGGAACAAGCTGACATATGCCTCGGGGGAACTCGGTCATCCTAAACCCCTCCTGATTGGCCGAGATGAACAGAAGCTCTGCAGAGTCACCTATTGGTCCCACCCTGTAATGCAAGAGCTAAAAAACACACACATAATCTGCACACAGCCCTGTTGATATGACTAGCTTAGCTATTGATGTTAATTTTGCTTTCTCTTTAATTGTGTTTTTCTTTGTCCCCAGTCCTGATAGATTAGTGGCACACTTTTACCCATTAGAAGCTCTGCTTTTTCTTTCTGTGCCCAAAGGCAAAGCCCTTATAATAAGAGGGGACAGACCATAACAAAAAGCTGATGTTCAGCAGAGCGAATGGAGAGTCAAATTCAGGGTATGTTGGTAGGAGTACTAAGTTTAAGTGTTATACAGAGACAGGAGGAGACCTCATGGGAAAGGGACACACCATCTCAGTTCAAGAATTGGCTCCAGATGGGAAGTGGCAAGTGGGAAAAGCGGAAGAGAATTGTATCGACAGGTTATGCGGGGGAAGGCCATGAGCCGAGGCCATTAGCGATGTTGCCGAGTCACAAGGGGAAAGCTCAGTCAGTTCGAGTTTTCACTTCACCTGCGTATTGATGGGAGCACTCCGTGGCAACCCTGGATGGTAGCCCATCGTTGGGTCAGAACACAAATCAAGATGCTGATGAGTGGAGCCCCGCAGAGCTCAAGTAATAAATACCTTTAATGTGGGGAAGACATGGGGATAATTGTCTTTTCCCTGAGCCCATCTCTTTCTTCTTAATGAGATTATTACAAGGTCTTATTACCAAAATGACTTTCTCTGTCCCTCCTTAACGTTAAATTTACACCATTTATTGCTGGTAAGTGAAACTTTTGAGCCCATTAACACCAGAGGGCTCAGCAGGAGAGCAGTCAGTTACTCTCTGTTGGTGTTTAAAAAAGAGAAACTTGAACGTTATGACAAAATTTAAATTTAGGTGAGAGTCAGGTTCAAAGATGAATGTGAACAAATAAACGGCCTGCCATCCTGACAGGCAGTGAGCTGCACTGTATTATTTTTTTAATGATTGGTCAGCCAAAAGTCACACAAATTTAAACCATTACATTATATTCTTGCTCTAAGTATTCTAAAAGTTTTGCTATAAAACAGTGGATAATAACTAAGTTATATATATAAATAAAATAGAATAATAAAATATATAGAAGTAAGATAGAAATATATAGAAATAAAATAAATAACATTTACATGAGATGTTGCAGAAAGACATTACACATCTATAAAAGTGTATGTATATATATATATATATATATATATATATATATATATATATATATATATACATGAGATATGCATTAGAGATATATATGTAAAATTCCAAACCTGTGCGGATTTGAGAAAATCTGTATTAAATTAAGTTTTAGTAATAATCTAAAAAACTATCTAAAAATCCAAGCTAAAAATCCATCCATCCATCCATCCATTTCAGCTAAGCTCTTTCTTTAACACAGCTGACTTGAACAGTAATCACATGTCCGTAAAGTCCAATATAAATGGACTTTGGGGACATGGAAATGGATATGACCCCAAAGTTCTATATAAATGCTTCCCCGTGATTTTCTTGATTTAGTTTGTTGTCCTCAGTTGGTTAATAATGCAGCACAAATCTGAGGCTTATACAGGCCTAAAATGCTCCAGTTTTTTCAGTAAATGTGAAAAAGAAGCAAGCATTTCAATTAAAACATTAGTATTATTAGTGGTTGTGTTTCAGGTTTTCTAAGCCCATGAAAGTTATATAATGTATATTTTGTCTCATCATGACTTAGCATGCACTTATATCTTGGCCCTGAGAGAAGAGAGAAACTGACAAACTGAGGAGTTTAACAAGATGTTACAGGCCATTGCCACGTTGCAAAGTGAGCATCTAACTGCAGTCCCTACTTTTTGACAGTGGTGACACACTCTGATGTGGAGCTCGCTTAGCTGTGCCGGGAGAGGCTTCTATTCTCATCAGCTTCACTCGAAGCAGGATATTTGGAGTGAACACTGTCAAAACCCTTTGCAGTCCTCAACTCAGCTGAAGACAACCTGTGCCACAGTACATTCATCAGGGAGAGGCCCCGCTACCTCTGTCGTCACAAAGACTGTATGGTGTGAGAATGTGAATGCATAAAAAAGTTTGCAGATGACATTTTCCTCTAACATGGCACGAATACATCTGGGTAGACAACCTTAAATTAATTCTTAATAACGCCCAGGAAGGTAAAAAGTTAATAGCGATACATAACCAAGCAGGGTATAAGTTATTTTTGGTAGAACGTTGAAAATGTTTGCACATATTTTGAGTGTTACAATATGTAGCCAAATCGAGCTGCATTAAATTATATTAATGTACACTATCTATCAAAAATCAATCATAGAGTACCAATCAGTATATTAAGATGAAGTGGGGATTATTTACCTTTCCATTGAGTGATTCTATCATAAAAAGACTTATTTGAAACATAAATAATTAAACTTCAACAATATATTAAAATTGTTGAGAAGTAATCATCAATAGAATGATAATTAGGGGAATTAAATTTGAAATAAAACAAATATTTATTAATTAATTATGAACTGAGGAAAAGAAGAAAACATTCAAAGGCTAACCACATTATTACTACTATTCAACTGCTAATTTTCCGCTCTCATTCAAATCTAAGAATTTCCTGGAGCTTATAAAATTATTTACCTTGCCATAAAAGACAAAGGTGTAAAAACTTCCACACATAAGGTCGGAGCTGTTCCAAACTTTCTGTGTCATTACACACTAGCCCTCAACACATTTATTATGAAATTTACTGACATCACTTTAGCTCCACCCACTTAGAACAGGAAATCACGTTTCACCAAATTATTATCGCCAGAACCAATATAATATAATACAGCTAAAAAAAAGACAGCTTTACTGGATCATACACTGCTGTTTACTTTTACAGAACTGGCTCACAACCGGCTGCTCACCCAGGTGTCCCACCTTTTTTCAGCTCCAATAGATGGACTGTCTATCAAAGATCTCTGGTGTACCAGTAGGTTGTCTGGAAGCAGCTTCAAATGTCTGTAGGTTCTCCAACTTTCAATCAAGTATGGAGTCGGTTTGGTTACAAATGAAAAATTGCCAAAAAGTTTGCTTTGAGGGGCTGTGAACAAATAGCTCTCCTTAGCAAACTTTTCTCTCTACTCTAGATGAAGAAAAAAAAATGGACAAAAAAGACAAAAACAAAGGCTCCTTTAACTAAAAATGAAAGCATTTTCCCGATCTTCATGTGTTTTGTGAAAGGACTGATGGGATTTTTTTTTTTTTTTTTTTGGTATTCTTTTGATCGATTGTAGATATGAAGATTCACTGCATATAACTGAATGTACCTTCCCTACTCTGCGCCTTCTTGTATGAGCCGATGTGACGAGTGAATTTCTCCATTGTGAGATCAATAAAGACTATCTTATCTTATCTTATCTTATCTTATCTTATAAGAAAGGTTAGTCAGCCTGCCTCTGCAATACCCCTTAGTGGCCAATGGAGGCAGTCAAAGCTCTGCATCAGCTGATTTATATAATGGCAAGCCAGCTTTATGGGTCAAGGGAGTGATGTAGTTATGCATGGTTTTGTCAAACAGCCATCATCAGTATTTAAAAGCAGGAAGAAGACTCAGCAATCATTTTCTATGTGAAGAATAACAATAAAAAGTTGGACTGTTTGTTCTGCAAACAACAGGATCGCCACACGGAATTCGTTCACAATTCTTGTTTTGAAGAAAGCATGGGAGGACTTTTGACAGATTTTAAGTGTAGTGCTGACATCAGTGCTGCACAATTCAATTTAATTCAATTTTATTTATATAGCGCCAAATCATGAAACATGTCATCTCAAGGCACTTTACAAAATCAAGTTCAATCATATTATACAGATTGGGTCAGATTATACAGATTGGTCAAAATGTCCTATATAAGGAAACCAGTTGATTGCATCAAAGTCCCGACAAGCAGCATTCACTCCTGGGGGACCGTAGAGCCACAGGGAGAGTCGTCTGCATTGTACATGGCTTTGCTGCAATCCCTCATACTGAGCAAGCATGAAGCGACAGTGGGAAGAAAAAACACCCATTAACGGGGAAAAAAAACCTCCGGCAGAACCGGGCTCAGTATGAACGGTCATCTGCCTCGACCGACTGGGGTTACAGAAGACAGAGCAGAGACACAACAAGAGAGACAAAAAAGCACAGAAGCACACATTGATCTAGTAATCTGTTCTACATTAGATGGTAATAGTCGGTGATCTGTCCTCCCTGGATGATTTCACAGTCAACAGAACGTCAGACCAGGTGTACCTACTATGAAGAAAAAAGAGAGAGAACAAAAAGTTAAAAGCTGAAATGACAACAGTCATTTCAATGTAACGCAATGCAAATCTGGAGAACAGTAGAACTCAGTAGAGTGAGAAAAGTATGCCCTGATGTCCTCCAGTAGCCTAAGCCTATAGCAGCAAAACTATAAAGGTAGCTCAGAGTAACATGAGCCACTCTAGTTATAAGCTTTGTCAAAAAGGAAGGTTTTAAGATTAGTCTTAAAAGTAGACAGGGTGTCTGCTTCACGGACCAAAACTGGGAGTTGGTTCCACAAGAGAGGAGCCTGATAGCTAAAGGATCTGCCTCCCATTCTACTTTTAGAGACTCTAGGAACCACCAGCAGACCTGCAGTCTGAGAGCGAAGTGCTCTGTTAGGAACATACGGAGTAATCAGAGCTCTGATATATGATGGAGCTTGATTATTAAGGGCTTTATACGTTAGAAGAAGAATTTTAAATTCTATTCTTGATTTAACAGGAAGCCAATGAAGGGAAGCTAAAATTGGAGAAATATGATCCCTCTTGTTGATTTTCATCAGAACTCTTGCTGCAGCATTTTGGATAAGCTGAAGACTTTGAATTGCATTTTGTGGACTTCCTGATAGTAAAGAATTACAATAGTCCAGCCTTGAAGTAACAAATGCATGGACTAGTTTTTCAGCATCACTCCTGGACAGAATGTTTCTAATTTTGGCGATATTCCGGAGGTGAAAAAAGGAAACTCTGGAAACCTGTTTAATATGGGATTTAAATGACATGTCTTGGTCAAAAATAACACCAAGGTTTTTTACTTTATTACCAGAGGCCAAGTTAATGTCATCCAGAGTAAGTGATTGGTTAAGAAGTTTATTTTTTGAGGACTCTGGCCCAAAGATTACAACTTCGGTCTTGTCAGAATTTAGACGCAGGAAATTTAAAGTCATCCATCTTTTGATGTCATCAAGACATGACTGCAGTCGAAGTAATTGATTGGATTCATCAGGATTTATGGATAGATATAGCTGAGTGTCATCAGCATAACAGTGGAAATTAATCCCATGCTGTCTGATAATTTTGCCGATCGGAAGCATATATATAGTAAAGAGAATTGGTCCAAGGACTGAACCCTGTGGTACTCCACAGGTGACCCTAGAGTTTGAGGAAGATTTATTATTAACATGAACAAACTGGAATCTGTCCGACAGATAAGATTTAAACCAGCCTAATGCTTTCCCCTTAATCCCTACAGTATGTTCAAGTCTTTGTAGGAGAATATTGTGATCAACTGTATCAAATGCAGCACTAAGATCTAACAGGACAAGTACAGACACAAGTCCATTATCTGAGGCCATGAGAATATCATTAGTGACCTTCACCAGAGCCGTTTCAGTGCTATGATGAGCTCTGAAGCCTGACTGAAACTCCTCAAGTAGGTCATTGCTTTGTAAATGTTCACAAAGTTGATTAGCAACTACTTTCTCAAGAATTTTAGATAAGAAAAGAAGATTAGATATAGGTCTGTAGTTTACTAGCTCATCTTGATCAAGAGAAGGTTTCTTAAGTAAAGGTTTAATAACAGCTACTTTAAAAACCTGTGGTACATATCCATTTACTAAGGATAGATTAATCATGTCTAAAATAGGACCACTGATCAAAGGGAATACCTCCTTAAACAACTTGGTTGGGATTGGGTCTAACATACAGGTAGAAGGTTTAGATGAAGCTAAGATTTTAGATAGCTCAGAAAGCTCTACTGCTTTTAAACAGTTCAAACACTGTGCAGGTTCTAAAGATTCCTCCAATGCTGCCTTACTTACTGGGGATGAGGTAATCATGTTTGGGAGGATGCCAATTATTTTATTTTTAATGGCATCAATTTTATTTATGAAGAATCCCATAAAATCATTACTACTAAGAGCTAAGGGAATGGATGGATCAACAGAGCTGCAGCTCTGAGTAAGTTTGGCAACTGTACTAAAGAGAAATCTAGGATTATTTTTATTCTCTTCAATTAATGATGAAAAATATGCTGCTCTAACTCTGCGAAGGGTCTTGTTATACAACAATAGACTGTCCCTCCAGATTAAGTAGGATTCCTCTTGGTGTGTAGAGCGCCATTTTCTCTCCAATTTCCTAACATTGTGCTTCAAGGAACGCAGCTCTGAATTAAACCAGGGAGCCAGCTTCCTGTGAATTATCACCTTCTTTTTCAAGGGAGCTACATTATCTAATGCAGAACGCAATGAGGAAGTCACACTGTTAGCAAATGTATCTATTTGTGAATGGGAAGAAACAGCATTGCTGCCATCTACAGGGCATTTCTGCAATACTGAGGATATTAAGAGGGGGACAGACTCTTTAAGTTTTGATACAGCATTATCCGATAAAGATCTACTATAATGGAACCCTCTTTTGGGGGTGGAGAAATCGGTTAGATTAAACTCAAATGTTATTAAAAAATGATCAGATAGGACAGGGTTGTGAGAGAATACTGTTAATTCTTCACAATCAATGCCATATGTCAGCACAAGGTCCAAAGTATGGAGCCGAGAGTGCGTTGGCTTATGCACATTTTGAGCAAAACCAATTGAATCTAGTATAGTTTTAAAGGCTACACTAAGGTTATCACATTCAGTGTCAACACGGATGTTAAAATCACCCACTATAATAACCTTGTCAGTATTTAACACCAAATCAGATAAGAAGTCTGACAGTTGATCCAAAAACTGAGTGTAAGGGCCTGGTGGACGATACAAAACAATAAACAGAAGAGGTTTTATTGCTTTGCAGTTTGGATGAGGGAAACTGAGGGTTAAATGTTCAAAAGAACTGTAATTATTAATTGGCCTGGGACTAATTAATAAATCAGACTGAAAGATGGTTGCCACTCCTCCTCCTCTTCCCACAGATCTGGGAATGTGGAAATTTGAATAACTGGAGGGAGTTGACTCATTTATACTAACGTAGTCCTCTTGTAGCCAGGTTTCTGTGAGACAAAACAAATCAATCTGATTATCAGAAATCAATTCATTAACTAACAAAGTCTTTGGAGGGAGAGACCTTATATTTAATAGACCACATTTAATTCTTTTATTTTTTGGTTCAAAGTGATCCGTATGGATTTTTATTAGATTTTTAGGATTTGTTCCCTTTAGATCAGTTTTTGATCTGTTAAGTTTTGGCCGTGGGAAAGACACCGTCTCAATAGGGTAATGGGTGGTTAACAGTACAGAAGCTGCAGAGGGTGTGTTAAACTACGGCTCTGCTTCCTGGTCTGGACCCTGGGTTGTCAGCATTTAGGAGAACTAATAAATCCGGCCAGATTCCACAAAACCCTGGTGGATCCGCAGAGCCATCATACTTTCTTAAAGCTCACAGTTTTACAGGTTTTACTTTTTGGAAAAGACACTTAAGTCTTACTGAAGCTTTGCAGAAAATGAGATGAACCTAATGTACTAGGCATACAAAAACATACATACATACATACATACATACATACATACATACATACATACATACATTTTATACCCTTCTCAATAATTAATGTTTTCCTTTTTTATTGCCATCACACCACTCAACCATTCTAGTAATTGCTAACCAGCTGCCATTTTGGCAAGTTCTTTGAAGTAGGATCCACGGTGACCATAATGTTTAAGCTCCTCAACAGATTTTCTATAAAATTCAGGCTTGAGACACTGGCTGGTCTACTCCAAAATGTTATGTTTCTTCCAGTCAGAGCAAACATGTTGATAAAATGAAAAGTTAGTTTGGATAATCTTAATCAAGTACATATCAGCATTGAAAGTTATGATTAATCATGAGTTCTTTCAAATCCTTCTGGATTTTTAAATGAACAAAACATGACTCTGTATGAGAAGGACATTAATATCTATTTACAGGTATTCAGACAACGAAGTTTGAGCAAAGTAGCCAGCATGGTCATATCCATTTCATATTTCTAAGACCTTTGGATGTCCTTTGATTGGAAGAGACCGTTGTTTTGACTAGACCTAAGGTTCTACAAGGACAGTTTAAAGGGACCTGGACAAAATACAGGTATTCCAGGTAGAAATCCAAATCTGGGAAAGGCAGGCTTCACTACAAATTATTTTGTCACGTTGACAAAGGCTCATTTTTTATGCTAATAGGATGGTATGATTAATACCAGACATCTAACCAAGAATTACATTTACGGCTCATTTATCAGTTTCTTCATCTTCATGGCGGTTCCACTGTCTCTGCTCATGTTTGTGTCTCTCACTTGTTATGGTCTGTGTGTGTTAATGTGTTGCCCCTCTTCTCGGTTGTCTTTCACCACCTATAGTATGTGTTGGTGTGCGCCACTGTGTGCAAGCATGTTTTCCCTGTCTGGCTCCATAAGCCAGTACAGTCAAGGGAGTTGTCAGAAGGTGGGTGCCCTGTTTTCCTGAAGAAGAAAGGTGAGAATCTCATCCACAAATCCAGAAGAAAGAGAGCTGCTTGACTCTAGCAAGAAGAATAAAGCCATAAAACACTTTGAATTGTTTTATTGCTGAAAAGTGCCATATAAACAAACTTGCCTTGCCTTAGAGAGGCCACTAGTACTATTCACCAATGGCAACATACAAAGGGGGTCAAATGCATTTTATTGTGTTAATATTAATTAACATTTGTGTTATTGCTTCCCGGGCTTTTTAGGTTTCAGCATTCTCCTCTTTTGAGAAGCAACAATCATTTTATAAGCTCTTCTGCCCGTACTCCCATTTAAAGTCTGTCAGCTGATGGATTTTTCAGACAGAGCTCACAATCTCCTTGGGCTTTGCTAAATGAATTAGGAAGGCCTGAGTAGCTGCATATTTAGCTTCATGAACTAGATGCACATTATACTGAGCTGATGAAAGCCTAAATACCTGCTGGGCCTCAATATTACCATTCGACTGCCATCAAGAGCCCCACAGAGAGGTCAGAGAGGTTGAAAGACTACACTCGATAGAGAGAGCATGCAGAAAGAGAGGCTGATGACAGCAAAATCAATTCCTTGAATGAGCGAACAACTCAAGCAAGGATTGAGTTTCACTGCTGTGATAAAACAGAGAGCACATTATGTTATAAATTGAGCAACAAAATATGAGTTAAGCATCCTGTGATTCAGCATCCAGTAGTGATGGCAAGTGGATTCCCTCTTTCGCCTCTGGGCCTCTGGCTGCAGCACAATAAAGCAACAAAGTCTTGCTGCTCTTTGCGGCAACTTATGCTGATACTACTGAGCCAGGAGAGCCCTTTGATTTATATGCCAAGAAAGTCAGATTCCCCCATCAATATTTAAGTTTGTTGATGTTTGGCTGTCTCGGCTATGCTCTGTGTACTTTGAGCTTTTCTTTACTCATCTTTGTTTTTGTATTATGCAACAGCTCTAAGCCACCAGACTTTGTGTTGCTTCGTCTAGAAATGATTCTCAGGTGGTAGGCTGAACATGGTTGGTGATTTTAGCCAAGGAAACGTTTTCAAATCCGTTTTGAAGATTGGAAACAGTATCTCAACAATTTTTTTGCATCCACATCATGCCAGCTGTGTTCAGTTGAATTCAGAGAACTGCTTTTATGGCTCTACTTTAGCGCTCCTTCTCTGAAGTAGGTGCAATGACAAATTGTGATGGTATGGTAAACATAATTTTGGATTTGTATTAGAAATGTATATAAATAGAAATAGATAACAAAATAACATGATAACATGATTTCTCCTGTAGTCCATTTATTTGGCAGAATCAAAGCTTTAACCCAAGTTAAAGTACTTTACTAAAGTTTTACCCTCCCTTGCATTTTTCCTAATTTCATCACATTGCAACCACAAACTTAAATTATTTTATGTGATAGATGTTCATACTTCTCGAAGCCATCAAACTGGTTGACAATTGTGTAAAAGCTGGTGCCCCCTGTCGCCAGTTGGGCGCCTCTGTGCCTCATTCGGTTATTTTACCCCGGAGAAGCGGTCACACATTGAATAACTTCTTTTGTAGGAAATGACTCTTGAAACAGAGTATACTTTAACACTTTTAATCTAAACAAGCCAGTGAAATGGTAGAGATCAGTACTGAGGCTCTGTTAATTGATACAGGAAAAAGGAATGAGGAAGTGCGAGCCCAGAATGCTGGTCACATGAGTCTTTATATAAACCAATCTCCACCTCCACACTCATCCCATTGCCTCCCAGAAGAAACTGGTCACCACGCGGGTATTATCTGTTTATATATATATATAAACACACACAAAGACACTAATGAATGGTGTGAACTATTTCAGTTGGTGATAAAATATCTTCTCTTCATCTCCCTGTTTGCCACGTTCTTTTTTTCCACTTTAGAAAAATGTTGACCTGATATGAGCAGGAACAAAATCTCTACCATGCACTCCTTCCTCTGATATCATCTTGTTTAATACTCTCTTATTTGAACTCTAATTGCTTATGACAACTATACAACTCTTAAAAAAACCTCATTGCTTTGCCGGGAGTTTCATCCACAATCGAGATAGAGCAAGATAACCAGATCACAGGTGCACTACATCAGTCTCTGCCAATGTCAATGGGATTACCTGTCCTCTGTAGCCTGAGCTGAACAGAGGGAGGGATACAGCAAAGAAGCTGGGGAAATAGGTCAAGTACACTGATATGGGCAGGTGTTCTTTTGAAGATGTCTCAGCAGTCTCCAGGGAACCCAGTATGGTGAAACATTCCTGCTTTAATATAAAAGACAGAGTTCCTGTTAAAACCAACACAGAAGCACAATAAGTTCTGTTCCAAATGTTTGGTTTGCTCCATTGCATGTCTGAGCGAATTAGGTAAAACAATTAAAGAAAGAGCAGTCAATTTTCGAAGAATTTACCATCATTCTCATTTGAATCAGCTAAAGAATTTTAAATGATGCTAACTAGACTTACATGAACATTTTTAGAAAACTGTTTCTGTGCATGTATTGCTCTTTGGTTTATCAATATAAGCTCTATTTGCTGCAAAATCTCCTGCCAGAGCTACAAAAGTAAGGAGCAGCAACCAGATTAATAAACTAAACTAATAAATAAATCAATTATAACCTACAGAAGTTTAATAGTTTAGGAACAGGTATACCCACATATTTTGATATTGGATTTAATAAATTGAAAAACAATTAATTGTGCCATTTTCATACAATTCAGCTAATGTATAAACACATGTCATCTCAAAGTCAACTACATTGAATCATACAGACATATTGGTTAAAAAGTAATTTTTTCCAAATTTCTCTTTTTGTTTATTTTGACCAGTAAATTGGCACAAACTGTTAATTAATGGTTTATGTAAACAGGAGAAATGGCGTTATAAAATATATTTAGCATTTTTAAAAATATTTTAAAGCACAGTTGTTAGCACAATTGTCTTGCCCACATTTGAATCCCAGTTGAAGCCTCTCCATGTGGATTTAGTACGGTTTTCATGTTCATGAGTGCTCTCTGGGTGTCCTAGTTGCCTCGTGCACAGTCCAAAAATATGCAGCTTAGTTTAACACAAGACCACTGGTCATTGATTATCCAGTCACAGCTGGAGATTAGAATCAGAAAACTTCCAAACAGAGAACCTCAGGAAGGATGCTGTACAGACACTCGAACCAACTAAACCGACTGGTTTTGTTGAAGAGGGTAAACCGAGGCTCCACTCTGAGCCCACCTGAGATGACATACCTTATATATAAAGATAAATCAAGTCATCCTGGGAGGGAAGCTAATGTTGCTTGTATCTACAATCATAATTAGTCTGTTATGATCTATATGTCATGCCCATGGATGAGGGTTGGAGCAAAGACGTATCAAATAATTGAGAGCTTTACTTGACTTGAGCTACTTGAGACAACTTGGGTCAGAGGCTGACCCCTAATCCAACGGACGTAGTCCACTGTTATCTGGTTAAGAGCTGTAGCCTAAGACAGAAGAAGAGTTGAGTTTTCAAAAATTAATGACAAATACATTTTATTACTTCTTTATGTATATATAAAATGTAATAATTAGATAATATTGGTAGACTATGAACATTAGGAATTGGCACACCCAGCTTTAGCCTTAACCTGTGTTGGAATGTGCCTTTGTCTCCATATTCCAGGCTAGGTTGACATTTTCTGTAGTAGTTAGCCACTGAAATTCCCCAATTACTCCCAGTCTAAAGCCTCCCTTGAGACCAGTATGTCATAAAAGACTGAACCTGAGCCAAGATGTTCAGACATCTTCTAGATATTAATAAAATTGGTAAAAAATAAATAAAAGTGAAAGGAGCCTGAGGTGGTTTAGACATCTGATTATATAATGCCACCTGGGAGCAGCCCCTTTGGAGGTTTTCCAGACATACCCACCTGGAAAAAGACAATCCCAGATGAACCTGTCAGAGGGACTATACTGCATATCCCTTCTTGTCTGGGAATGCCTTTAGATCTATGGAGTGAATTTTGTTGTCCAATATTGTTGTAAGCAAAGAACATGTTTTGTAAACGGAAATAAAAAAAAAATGTAACTTTGGAAAACTTCTTAATCAAAAAAGGTTTTGAGAGTAACTTTGCTGTTTTCTCAGATTTAGTTTTATCAAAAAGATAATTTTAAATATATTTTATTTTATTTTTTTTTTATTTAGTTTTTCAAAAAACTACAGATTTTCTATTTTCACATTTCTCTTTTTTAGATTAAGTTTTACGAATTGCATTCTTTTCAAATTGCGTTTTACAGATCACATTCTCTTCACTTCTGGGGTTTCCTCTGGAGTGAGGAGCAAAGACGCATTTCTAAGAATTTGCACAGGCATTTCTATTGGTCTGCATGGACGTTAGCAATGACATTTTTATTGGTCAATGTGCTTCGACAGCGAGAAGTGAAGAGAATGTGTTCTGTAAAATGCATTTTGAAAATAATGCAATTCGAAAAACTCAATCTGAAAGGGAGAAATTTGAAAAAAAATAACTAGACATCTGTTTATCTTGTGGAAGGCTGCCCATCTGCCCACCCACCTATCTGCGCTTTTGCCTCCCCACCTGCCTGTAAAGAATGGGTTTATGATGGGAACCTGGAAGGAACTTGATGAATAAAAGTACAAGGGACAAAAGGCGATGGACCTGATTTAAAATATCACAACTACATGGAATTCATTGAAATTGTTCGTTTTGAACTGATATAAGTTAATTGAAAGAGATTGATTTGAGAGCAGAAAGGAAATGCAAAACCGGTATTCGGAAGCTTTTGTAAATCACCTTCAGAGTTTCCTGTGCAATTGTAAATCTTCCTAACTAAGCAGTCTTTTTAACAGGCCTTTGTTCAGAACAAAAGCAAATATAGTACACTGGACTTTTACCAAATGTGCCTCAGTCCACCTTAACAAGACAAGTTCCCAGGTATAGCTAGAGGGATGATGTCACCGGGATGAAAGACAAAGTGGTCATGCCTTTCATGTTAGAAATCTCTGTATTAAATAACAGATGAAAGAGCAGCTAAAGAGAAAAAAGGGCTCGTCATGCTGGATAGAAAAGACAAAGCTAATGCTCCGAACAGGATTTCAAGGACAGGTGGCCTTGAAACTCAGCACTGAGACTGAATCTGTCGACCCCTCCGTCATCTTGGGAAGCAGCTTTGACCTTGGTGACGGATTTTGCATTTGGCATCTTTTTGACTCTCCTTCAACGCCAACATGAAATAGAATCAAGATACTTTGAAGTTAGGTGTCAAAACACAAGTCCTCACTTGATAGTGAATAAGTTATGACAGAACCTACTGTGGTCAAAGTTTCACTCTTCAAGGTTTGTTTGTTTTGGAAATGTTAAAAGTGCATAATTTAATATACAGTTGGCCCCAAAGCAAGAGTAATTGCAATGACGTGCAAGTATCATGTAATGATCATTACTTGCCATTGTAATGGTAATAGTAGAGCCAATAGTAGGCTTCCGTGGGGAGAATTTGTTGTTTCAGCACAGTTTAGAGATGCTAGACATGTTGTAAAAAATCAGTATATGTAAAAAAAAAAAGACCTGTCAAATGTAAATAATACATAAGGCAATGGCAAAAAATAAAATAGTAATACCCAGAGGAAATGTTCTGTTTTTGATGTGTTATCTCTGTACAAAAGCATTTCATGTTTCAATTAAGCTAATTTATATGGCACCAGTTCATAAGGCCATTTCAGATTTTTAGACATAAACCAATCCGCCCTTATATCCATATGGATATTATATGGAGCAAAATGTGGCCCACAGTAGTTTGAAATTCCTCTAAATTATTGCAACACAATCCCATCATATAGTCCAAGCTACATAATTTTACATACAGCCCAATCTATCAAATTTGTACTGCAGTAAACTCAAATTCAGATAAATATGAAAATGCAAACTGGTTAAAAGTTACTTAAGAAAGCCAGCAGTGTGCATCGAGTTCCAGACTTTGCAGCAATCCCTTTTCTGAAGCAAGCACGTGGTGATAGCAGAGGGAACCACTCCCTGCAAGAGGTTGAGGATTCAGAGACACATAAGAATACTCAGAAGCACTGTGCCGGGAGTACGTTATACAGCATTATTTATACATTAATGAATAACACAGACAATAGGTAACGGCAGAGATAGCTCTGTTGATGGCTTTGTGCAAGAAAGAGACATCCAAACACAGATAGACTGAGCAACTGGTACTTTCAATGCAAAAGAGAAAAAGAAGAAGTTACACTAAGATGTTGAGAGCAGTAGTGCTGGTAATGGCTCAATGTGTAACAGCCAAACAGAAAAGCACACAGCCAGGGTGCTTTAAATGGGGGATGGGTGGTGGGGACACAAAGGGAGTATTAATAGTTAATAGCAGCAATTGCTATTTGTTCTACCTGTTAATTGCATCATCCTGAAAACAGACAGATTGTAAACAGAAACCACAAAAAGTTAATGGCAGCAGAAGCTCCATAAGAAACTCCATCCACAACAATGACAGCCAAACAGAAGCCCTGGCCACAGGGTACATTTGAAGGGAAAGAAAAAAACATCAATACAAGGTTAACTGCAAAGATAACTCCAGTGAGTCATGCATAAGCAGTGATGAAAGGAGAAACTTTGACAGAAAAGTAAAACAAATAGGGTAGAAACAAAAGCTCTGTTAATTGCTCTATCTAGGTAAGAGACAAAGCTAAGCCCAAAAGCATTGAGACAAGAGTAAGTTCTATAGTAAGGAAAAACTAGGAGAGTGCACGCCCAGTGACAGACATTTCTCCATCAGTTTCTCTATCCTTTTAGTCTATTCAGAAAAGAGACTAGTAAATGCAGGACCAATGAGCCAGGTATACTTTCTACCGGAAACAAAATAAAAAGAGTGCACAAAGTTAATTGTAGAAATACCAGACACTATTGGAAATACCTATTAAAATAAGTTTAAGGGATACAATCAGTAATAAAATATGAGGTAAAACATGTTCCAAGAGTATAACTGAAGGCCCTTTTGAAAGGCCTATATAAAAATTCATTTGCACTGTTGATAAAATTGTGATAAACCCTGAAATTAATTCTAGTTTAGGATGCATGTTGATTTGAGCTCTATACCTAGATAATCTATACATATTTTTCAAATTATACACACTATTTATATTCCAATTATGGATCACGAATGCGGCCAAGTTACCTGTGTCGTACCACAGTACTTGCTGGTAACTGTGTAAGACATCTCTGTCTGCTGTACAGGTGCCATTTATCAGGTTGAACAACAAAGTCCCCAATGGGAAGATATGCTGCTAATTTTACTAGCAGAGTAAAACATGCTCTTCTATTGTGTTTACCTTTAGAAAATCTAAACATTGTATATGAGCACTGAAGTATATTCAGCACAAGTTATGTATAAATATATACCTTCATGCTCAGATCATTTCATTAATTTCTAGCATTTGTTATATTGTGTAACAGCTTAGTTTGCTAAGGTATAATTGTCTGTTTTTGTCGAGTCAATGAATGCAGCTTGTTTGCTACAACCAAACCCCTCCCCCCCCCCACCCCCCACCCTGTTTACTGCATCTCCGCGCTCTCCACCCGCCCCCTCATTAACGGAATCATTTTGTGAAATGCTCTAATGGCTCCTAAATTGTTTATGGGGTAATTTCATTTCGGTGTAAGGAATCCTAATAAACACTCCTGGCTCAAAGAGAAGTAATTACGTGTTTGGTTAAACAGATAATTGAATGGGCTTGAAGATAGATTCATGTCTGAATAATACTCGGAAACAGAGACTTCTAAAGGAAGAGCGTTTTGCAATAATAGACAAAGAATAGTGTAATCTTGCAAGCAAACAACATTGTGGTAGATGGTGCACATTTAGCAAAGTGTTTTTCACGTTTACTAAAAAAACTGTTGGGTCCTCAGCAAAGAGCAAATATTGAGCCAGCTTTGGTCGATGTTGGAGAGCCATTGTGTATCTTCATTCAATAAGGTAAACTCTCCCTGGAAATCTCACACATTGTTCCAGTATTGTTTCACTCCACAGAAGAATACTAACCTCAGACAAAAAAGCCATCACATTGCTGCTGGGGTCAAGCACAATATCTGCAGCAGTAGCCTCAAAGAAGCTATAATGTGCTTGAATTGAGTTAATAATTTTTTTAACTAAAGGTCATTAATTTATCAATTTACAAAATATATATTAACCATGTTAGTGATTTTTTCTCAAGTAAGGCTTATGAATAATTGAACAGTAGGTTTTGATTAGAGACAATTATTTTGTATCTGTCATGGCGGGCATCCTTTATAGGTTTTATAAAAGTGCTGGTTGGAAGATGGAGCAAACCAGACTGGCCGTTTTAGCACATCAGCTGTGACATGCGCCTTCCGTCAGCTTCCCTGAAGGTTTTCATCAGCGGCGCATCAAACAGCCTGGGACTATGTCAAACCGAAACCTCTGTGCTGCAGAGCCTGAATGATTTATGCATTTGTCATTTCTCATTTGTTGAAACAAGGTGTCAACGTTTTTGTTTCACCGTACCAGCCAAACCTACAAAGATGAAGACGTACCGAATGGGCAGATGTCCTTGATGAGAAAATCAAAGTCAGATGGACAATTTGTTTAGCGGTGCCTCTTTTTTTCCACTCAGTCATTTCACTGTAAAGTTGCAGTTAGAACCGCCTTCCCATCTATTTCTGTAACTGCCCTCAAATAGTGAGAGTCCGCATAAGAAATGTGGTTGCTGTTTTAAAAAGAAACAATGCTAATCTTTTATTGAATATTCCCACCCATAGCCGAACGACTCAACGTTTTGATCCATTTCCTTCTCAATAAATAATTTCCATATCGGTCCAAAAATAGGATAACTCAGATTGTAAGATATTTTTATCTTAAAAAAATATTTAATCAGAAGCACTTTGATAAACTTTGCATCAAACATTCTTTTTACTTTTGTCTTGGGTGCATAAAATATGAAAAACATTCACACTCACATTTGTACATCCTGCCTATCAATCATATATTCTGAATAATTAATGTCTTGAGAAAATCCGTTACTAAAGCACTATTTTTAAGCATTTTAACCTCATCATCAATAATATAACAAAAGTGTCTGCACCCCTGATAAAATTATTTTTGGTATGTAAAAAAATTAGAATAAGAAAAACCATTTCAGAAATTGGTCTACATTTAATTGTATGTGTGTACAACTCAATTAAGAATTTAATTGCGGCTGATAAAAGTGTCCATTTTGTTTGGCTTCACAGCTGTGCTTCACGCTGTCATGGTTGCTAGACAACCAAAGTTACAGTAAGGCCCGGAACAGCAGGTGAATGCTCGACTGTCCAAATTCACTGCCGCTTAATTGCGGCCTTTGTGGTTTTTGCGGCCTTGGAAGGACCCGGTCTACGTGGACTGGGTCCTTCGAAGGATGCCGCCCCTGAATTGGGGCGCAACCATTGCCTGTCAACATGGGGCATTATTAATCTGCTAATAATAATCTACTCATGCAACATTTCTCCTGAAGGTAGTTGCTTTTGAAATGTTGGAAGTGTTGGCAGCTGCAGATTTCAGTGGTGAAGTAGGTCGTCATGCAGATAGAAGGTCCTGGGTTCAAGTCCTACCCTTGCCCTGGGTTTTTCTGCATGGAGTTTGCATGTTCTCCCTGTGCATGCGTGGGTTCTCTCTAGGTACTCCGGCTTCATCCCACAGTCCAAAAAAAATTATTGTTAGGTTAATTGGCCTCTCTAAATTCTCCTTAGGTGTGAGTGTGTGCAAGAATGGTTGTTTGTCTGTTTGTCTCTGTGTTGCCGACCTGGCGACCTGTCCAGGGTGTACCCCGCCTCTCGGCCATTGACAGCTGGAGATAGGCACCAGCACCCCTCGTGACCCCACAAGGGATAGACATGTTAGAAAATGGATGGATGTCCTGGTCCATGCTGATGTGAAATGGCTTTCAGTCTGGACTGTGACACTCTTTTCAGCTGTGTGTTACATTTTGGGTTAAGTGGTTTATTACAGGAAATAAGTGGGTCCTCCATTATCACAATAATTCTAAACACACATGAAAACTGATTTTAATGGATAAAGCAGGTTAAAGAAATAAGCTTTTAAAATGACCCATGTCTTAACTGTGTGTAACAATTTATAGACTGAAGAAAGCCAGGTATGTGCATGTGCAAGGATCTCTCTCAATTCTGCCAAAAAGGTTGTCCAGATTTTTAGAGGTAATTTGCTAAGGCAAATTTAAAGACATGCAAGGTTTACAATAATATCTGAGTTTGTATGCATATTTTTTAACATGTGTAAGGTACAAAAAAAACCTAGTCCTCACTTGTGCACAAAGCTGTTATTTTTTTAATCATTAAAGTTGATTTAAATGAATGCTATGAATAAAAAAATTAATAGACAAAAATAAAAAGTCATTTATTCCCATGATGGAGTGTATATCAACTTCTCACCAGAGCTGAATCTAAACAATTGGTCAAGCAAAAATATTTTACCTGTGTCATACTAAAAAAAATGTTTCCATGAGACTCACAAAGAGGGTTATGCGACAGTCTGAAAAGTTCAGCTTCTGCGTAAAATGAAATGTTTTCTGTAACAAATAAAGGTATTTTTCCTATGATTACATTAAAACTCATCAGATTGATTCATACTTTAACCCGAAGTGCAGTCCAACATTTCTGCCACAATTTTTAAATGAAAAAAAAAAATCTAAAACTGAGTTAGTGAAATGTCAAAGCAGGCTTTAGGTATTGCTTGGGCATTTTCAGGGAAGGACAGGATGTTAAAAGTTTATACATTTGGTTTGTTGTCTTGTTTCCCCAGGAGCAGGGAGTTCTAAGACTCTGCCATCTCACACGTGGTTTTGCCTGGGGCTTTTTAAACCACGTCTACATTACACACACACACACACACACACACACACACACACACACACACACACACACACACACACACACACACACACACACACACACACACACACACACACAGAGGCACATATATAAACACAAACACACACCTACACTCTCCATCCCTTTCTCGTGGTTTCTTCTTTTTCTGTCTGTCAGTCTTACTTTTCCCTTTCTCTTTCTTCCCCTGTTCAGTGTTCACTTGGAGAGTCCCTCTAGTCTGTACCAGACCACTTCCTTTGACACACATAGCAAAAGCCTGTCTGTCAATTCCTGCACTGACAGGATGAGGCCATGCTTGCCAAAAAGTTTAGCAACTCTATGTAAAATATATTTAAAACTGTGGTGTAAAATACACACTCCTTTATTGTATGCTTTTGGGTATATAATGTGATAGACCTTTACATATTTATATGGCATTTATAATATATCTCTAAACACATAATAGTCATGGAGAAGATACATTCTCAGTTCATTCAGACCAAATTTAAATTGTTATAAATAGCAAGAAAAACAAAACAAAGTGCAGAGGTTTAACTACTGGGTAATTGTGATTGCAAAATGTGAAGTTTTTTTTTATTTTTGATATTCTGCATAATAGTGTCTGCTCATCCTTTGCTTTCCTGCAAGGTCAGAGTTATAGTAGAGGGTCTTTAGTGTACCTTGTTAAAACCCGGGAGGCTTTCGGTGAAAGTCATAATCTACCAGGTACTGATGGGATGAAGTTCCCCCTGACGTTCATAGGTTCATAGATCCAAGGGCTAAATCTCTACCAAGTGTCAACCTTGTGGAAGACTTTCAAGCCTCTGATGAGGCCTATTCATAAGAGCCAAACTGAAGATTTCTGATTCTCTTGCTTTCCCTGTGTCTTATTGTTGTTGGGTGACTGAAGAACACCAAAATAATCAACAGAGTTTCTGTTGTAGTTAGCAGAACAAATGCAGAGGCAGAGCAGAGGGCTGTGTTCTTCTATTCTCATTCTTGCAAGAATTAATAAAGTGCTGAGCGAAAATCAACAATCTCCTTTCTTTCATTAAAAGCTGAACGTTTTCATTCAATTAACAGTAATGTACCCCTATCATTAGATAAGTGACAATAGCAAAAACACATAGACAAAGTTACACATTAGATTAGTATAAAAAACAACCTGACTTAAAGTTAGGCTTTAATGCAAAAAAGAATGAACTTATCAGAAAGAAAAAAAGAAAACAATTAACAAGATAATGAAAAGTACGTATAATTTTACATTCATATGCAGATAGTATGGAGGACCAATCCTGCCATAATTAAAAATACACACAGAAATAAATGAAGGACTTAATAATATAAAATTGCTTGAAAAAGTAGCTAATAATATGAATTTGTGTGCCATTAAATGTGGCAAAATAACAAAAAGAAGATATTTATTCAACAATTGATCAATTATTCACCAAAAAATATATAATTTAACTTACACTTTTATTTTTACTTTTCTTCTTGTTATTATGCTGACTTATTTTTAACCCACTTGTTTTCTGTTATACGTTTTTATTGAAGTCTTTATTTTGTCTTTGTGTATTTATTTCAAGTGGGTTTTTTTGGTTCCGTATTTCCACTGCAACCTTTTTTATTGTTTGATATTTATTTACACCAACATTTTTAAAACTTGTTTTTATTTTTGTTGCATTCTTATTTACAACACAACATTTTTAAAGCCTGTTTTTACTCCACCATAAATATTTCCTTTCCTTTTATTTTAACATCCTTGTATTTCTGAAACAATGATTTATTTCTGCCTCTAACATTTCTAACTGTTTTTTTACCCAAAGCATTTTCGCCTAGCCTTTTATTTCCTTCTCCCCTTTTTCCACTTCGTCTATTTCTACTTCGTATTTTTAAAGCAACATTTTTAAAGCATGTTTTTACTCCACCATAAATATTTGTTTATATTTTATTTTAACCTTCTATTTCTGAAACAATCATTTATTTCTGCATCTAACATTTCTAACAGTTTCTTTTACCCAACGTATTTTTGCCTGCCCTTTTTATTTCCTTCTGTATTTCCACTTAGTGTATTTCTACTTCGTGTTTTAAAACAACATTTTTAAAGCATGTTTTAACTCCACCATAAATATTTCTTTCTATTTTATTTTAACCTTCTATTTCTGAAACACTCATTTATTTCTGCCTCTAACATTTCTAACTGTTTTTTTACTATTTTTGCCTGCCCTTTTTATTTCCGTCTGTATTTCCACTTCGTGTATTTCCAATTCGTGTATTTCTACTTGGTCTGTCTGACTGCAGCTGTTAATGTTAATACGATGACAGGGAGGGAGGGGGTGAGAGGGGGCGGTGTCACCGGCAAAGATTCACCACTATTGGCCAAGGCCTGCCTCCCCGGAAACGAGCCTGCATCAGAGCAGGCGACTGGCCGCTTTCCCAGAATGCACCGCGGCCGCAGCTTGATTATGGACAGCGCTAACAGAGATCACAGAGGTAAGTTAAAAATTACCTTTTCTGCTGCTGTTGTTCTTTAAAAGTATGTTTGAGGCGACAACATTATACTTTTAAGCTTCCCTATATGGCCTGTTTACAGAGTTAGTGTGTAATTAAAAAGAAAAAGTCTGACATGAGCGGAGCAGAGTAATCCCCAGATGCATTCGCGAGTGGCAGAAAGCTATGGTGCATTCAGGAGCATGGGACATTTCAAATTTACAAGGAAAGAGGCATAAAACGGAACAGAAATTAACTCATACAATAATGTGTCTCTCCAGGAACAGTGTGGGCTTTCTTACAATACTAAATGCTCTATAATTGTATTTCTGTTATTTTTTGATTATGCACACCTGCTAGCTTTTTATTCCGAAAAATCTAATGTCCCATGCTTCTGAATGCACCATGGCTTTCTGACGCTCACGAATGCGCTGAGCTGTGTAGATGCACATTTGATCTTCCGCTTAAGACAAAGCTTTGCAGTTTCAAAACTCACGACGTCTCTCACGGTTTACTGTTGTGTGTGAATGACAAGAGACCACAACAAATAAATCAGCCATACCTCTAAGGAACGCAAAAACCTTTGAGGTAACGCAAAAAAAATCCCCATGTCCCCTAAAGGGCTCCGTATACACTTCCCTCGGCCTTGTCGTGTGTGAAGTGGTGCTGGTTCTGATGGCGTTTTTTGTTGTTCTTTTAAGTCGGCAAAACGTTCATTTGTTTTGTGTTTATCACACTGACTTGTGTTGCTTTGCTAGCCCAACTGTGCCAACTGGTAGTCATTTTAAGATTAACAGCCTATTTCCTACTTTTATCTTTAAAAAAAACATTGAGGATGGTATTGAACAAGTGATAAGGTTGAAATTGTGACAATTTCTCTATAACTCATGGGAAAACGAAAACACAATTTTAACATAGCATTCCAGGGTTAAGGTACTTTGTTGTACCTACTGACCACAGCATTTATCATTAAGATAGGAAAAGTCATTTCTATGTCTGCCCACTTTTACAGTGTTTAATCTATAAATTATGTGCAGTTAGTTCATTTCATTCTCTTAGTGAAATGGCAAAATTAATCAATACATCTTACAATGAGAATCTTTACCTTATAAAAACACTATAGTTAATACCAGAGAAGAGAAGCCATTTGTTACATTTGCTATACTTGACTAGTTTTACAAGACTATACATTTTACTTTTTCTTTCTTGAGAACTATATTAATTTGCATGTTAACCAGGTATAGTTTTATGATGTGAAAAGGTGAGAAATTAAAAACCAATTATGGTAACATTTCGCATTTTTTATTTACAGGAAGAAACACCAACAAAACATGTGAGGATAAGGAGATAGAGGTGCTGGTGACCCTCTACTGGCTGGCGGCGGTGCATCCTTTAGGGAAACAGCCGACATCTTTGTGATGCCCTTGTGTGCCAGGTGGTGCAAAGAGTCATGAACTCCCAGATGGGGATCATTAAAAAAATAATTTTCTTCCCAAAAAGACAAGATTTGGAGGGAGTGGGTGCTGGTTTTGCCCGCCTTGCCGGGATCGAGGTCATCAAAGGAGCAGTCGGTGCCATTGATGGGTGACGTGTGCGAATTGTTCCACCTGCAGAGCCACAAAATAAATGTTATTTAAACAGAAAACTCTTCCCTTCAATCATCCTGCAGGGTGTGTGTGACGCATGGGGAAAGATTTTGAATGTTTCCATCGACAATGTCGGCTCTGTCCATCACTCACTGGTACTGTGGCGCTCTCTGTTGTATAAAAATGATTTATACCCACCTGAGGGATTTTATTTTCTACACTGTGATGGTGTGTTCCCATGCCTCCGGGACCCAATAACCTTCCTGACGCCCTATCGCACAGGTGTCAAAGTCCAGTCCTAAAGGGCCGGTGTCCTGCAACTTTTAGATGTGTCCCTGGTCCGACACACCTGAGTCAAATAATCAGGTAATTAGCAGGACTCTGAAGAACCTGTCTGCATACTGAGGACTTAATTGTGCCATTTGATTCAGCTGTGTGGGACCAGGGAAAGCTCTAAAAGTTTCAGGACACCGGCCCTCGAGGACTGGAGCTTGACACCCCTGCGCTATCGCCCGCCAGTTGCCATTAAGATCTCTTACCTTCTTGTCCTTAAATAGAGCCAACAATGACACAAAACTGATACATAGATTATATTAATTGGATAGAACATTAAGACATATCAGCATATTACCTAAATTACAAGTTATTTTATATTCGGTACAGTCCAAGTGGAGGCACGCCACAACAGGCACCACGCCAAGGTGAGAAAACATTGAGCGTGCCTTTGGTGTTCTAAAGACGTGGTGACGTTCCATTTTCTTTAGGGCGGTCCACCCGACATTTGCCCCAAAAGTAATCATGCCTTCTTCACCCTCCACAATATTAGTATAGAGGCAGGTGACCAGCTTGACGTGGAGGAGGAGGAGTTTGACCCAGAAGAGGAAGGCCATCCGGCGGCTGAAGACAGGGAGCTGTCTGGAAGCTGCCTCCAAGCCAGACTGGCAGCCCAGCAGAGGTGGCTGCATGTTTAAGTGAACATGCCTACATCTGACCTAACCTAGATCAGTTGTAGTCATGTACACATGCTGCTTCATTTGATTTTTTTTCCACTACCTGTAAAACACATTAAATCAGTAAATTAATTTCCATTCCTATTATTTATCAATTGTATGTTTGTGGGTGTTCTCTATTTGTCCAAGGTGTTTATAAAAGTTGATTCTTTGTTTTAAATCATATGTTAATTGTTTTGAACATGTTACATCTTGACTCTGTTCCAAAGTTAAATCATTTGTATAAAATAAAGGTCTTTTTATATACTGTTACTATTGTTTTCTCTCTCTTTCTCCTCTCAATTCTTCATGTCCTCACTCAGAAAAAACTCAGTTAGATAAGAAAAATATTTATAGATTTTATTTAAAACTTGTCAAGTTTTTCTAAAGGGAACAAATATTTATTGGCCCTTTCGGTAGCCAAACGGTTTGCCATTTTAGTTAATCTGTACAATATCCTTCAACCCTGAGTTTTCTATGGTAATGCCAGAAATGTGTGAATAATACATAATGTGAGCTAATATTATGCAGGAAGTTTTTGCACCAAATTGTGCCACTTCCTTTTGCCCTGCTTCGGTGTGACCTGCAGGCAAAAGGTTCTCACAAAATCACTAGTTGAATAGAAAACAAGTTTAGTGTCACAAGAGCTGAACATAAACATTTAGGCAGACATAAAAAAAAAAATTACTTACTGCCATTCGGTTTTGGAGGAGTTCCTCCTGCCTGTAAATAGGCCCTCATTTGGAATACGCCATTTGATGAGGGCCTGGGTTTCTTCTGTGGTCCCTGTTTAAAATATAAATGTCAATTATGTATTACTTCTTAATAAAAGACGAACAGACAATAGAACCCATGTTAAACCTAAAAGCAAGGCCATTTTACGACTGCTTCTGCTATGTGTAACTAACATGACACTCGCATACCGAACATATTTTGTAACCTATATAATAGCTGATAACTAACTGCTTCTGCTTATGTGTTTTGTCCTGAATGCTGCTGTCGTCCCTAGGAGACAGTTATAATTTATTCCAGCAAGTATTGAGTTAATACAGCAATACAAGTCAGTGAGATAAACACAAAACAAATGAACGTTTTGCCGAAACAACAAAAAACGCCATCAGAACCAGCAGAACTTCACACACGACAAGGCAGAGGGAAGTGTACTACAGACCCGCTAACATTGGCCAAGGCTGCGGTAAGGCTCGGAGGTCTCCGGGTCACTCTGCTCTGTCAGACTTTTTCTTTTTAATTACACACTAACTCTGTAAACAGGCCATATAGGGAAGCTTAAAAGTATAATGTTGTCGCCTCAAACGTACCTTTAAAGAACAACAGCAGCAGAAAAGGTAATTTTTAACTTACCACTGTGATCTCTGTTAGCGCTGTCCATAATCAAGCTGCGACCGCGGTGCATTCTGGGAAAGCGGCCAGTCGTCTGCTATGATGCAGGCTTGTTTCCGGGGAGGCAGGCCTTGGCCAATAGTGGTGAATCTTTGCCGGTGTTCAAACATCGGATCAGAATGATCTTCATGGAGCCCTGTCTCTCTTCAAAGAGATACTAAGGCAGACCCAGCATATGCTGGGGAGACTAGATTTTCCTTCTGGCCTAGGATATAGCAGAACAAGGCATAGAGTGTTACCAAACAATGGGATTTTTGTGGTATTTTGCTTGATTCATGCATGTCTTGTGAATTCCTCTCTGAGCACCAGCCCCTCCCTGTCCAGGAAAACGGGTTGCTATCACAGGCATACGTAGACTGCCAATAACCCACTCCGTCCAAGAAAGACCTACCTTGACCATGCCACCCCTGCCCAGCAAACAGACGAAATGGCTTTTTGTACTTGTACGGTCAGCCTGAGTTGTATGACTCAACCAATTATTACTTCCAAGACAATTCCAGAATGGACCAAGCCTGAAGAAGAGTGAGTGAGGAGTGAGGAGACTGGAGTGGCAGTTAATTGAAAGCATCACTAGATAATACTACTACTACTACTACTACTACTACTACTACTAATAATAATAATAATAATAATAATAATAATAATTTCAGGCGAGCGACAGCTAGCATAAGTGATGACATTGTGGTGCCATTGGTGTTCAATGTGAACACACCTTCGGACACAAAATTGTGTTTTTGTCTGTGAGAGGTTTTGGACTCTGATCAGCCTTCCTAAAGAAGAACCTAATCGCCAGAAGTGTTGGTACCATGCTGCATTGACTCTAGGGCACTGTGGAGTGAAGGCAAGCACCTTTCTTCCAGGGGTCCGTTCTTCGTACGTTGCTTAAAACATCCAAGATCAAATGAGACATCCGAGATGACTTCATCCGGCTAATCATGATCCGGCTAATTGGGTTCTTCGAACACACCTGTTGTTTATGATTAGTATCACTGGATTGAGTTATCTGAGACAACTGCGCGTTCATGCATTTGTTTAAAAGGGGAAATGTATCGATAGTAGAAACATTGATCAGCAACGCTGCTATTGGCTGTTCAGCATGGCCAAAGAACGCCCACAGTTTTTCTCCCAAGCAGAACAAGAGCTTTTAATGGAAGGTTATGCCGAATTTCAGTCATTAATTAAAACACCTCAAAATCTGTTAAAGCCAGGAGAGAGGGCTGGCAAAAAGCAGCAGACAAATTAATGCGTAAATACTGTCCATGGTAGATGTTTCTATCACTTTCTGCAGTATGAATTTTTGCATTTTAATAATCTCATATTTACTTTGTTCTTTTATGTCAGAGCCTCCACGGGACCCACTAGAACATGGGGACAAGTAAAAGTGAAATACAAGAATATTCTACAAAATGGTAGCCTTTAATTATTATACTGTATTTTAAAAAGGCACTTGTTATGTCAAGAGATCCAAATTTCAGTGTCATTCCTTAGACACGGGAAGTAAAGGACATGTGCAAACTGGGAATTTTAACAAAAAAAAATCTTTATCCATAAAAAAATGAAAATTTTCCTTTTCCAAGTCATCCACAGTTTACACGGTAAAACTGTATTGCACCGTGGCTAGATAATCCATCCATAGTTTTTTCTAGTACAATAAACGGCTCGACAGGAAGCAAGCCTTTCAAAGTAAACTAAACTTCACAATAAAATGGCCCGAACAAATCTTCTTACTGAATAGGATAAAAATAAAAAGCAAACCATCATACAAATAACTTAAATATTTTAGATTTATGGCTCCAACATCACTTTTTCCTCTTTAAAAGCCACTGTTAAATGATGTGTTTGTTTATAACAGCCAGCAAGAAAATCTCTCTACAATTACACTGTCGCGCTGCGCTAAAGGATCCTGTCTATTGCGCAATACGCGATTAATTCGAAAAAACTCTGCAAATTATTCTTGCACCTTCCGCAACAGGTTGCAGTCGTAAAAATGGACATGGCTACGGCAGACTTCCCTATCTCCTCCGCTTATACAGCCGTGATCTAATCTTGTTTACATGAAATAAGCCTGCTCTCGAGCAGGCTTAAGCTGGCGCACATGTTGCTATGACAACAAGTGCAGGATGTCTTTCGAAGAACCAAACGATCCAAGATCATGCCAAATCGTCAACAATGAAATCCTGCTAACTGAGTTAGCGACGTACGAAGAACGGACCCCAGGTTGGGAACATAGTACCATGAAAAAAATATATATTTTATAACAAGTTTCATAACAAATAGTTGCAAAGGCAATGTATCATCATATATATGCCTATAGCTGAATTTGGAAAATTTTTAAAAAGTATGATGTAGATATTTTAATGTTTATTTAATGTTGCCCCATTGTGAGACTTGTTTGGTTTATTGTATTTGTTTTGAGTTTCATACCAGGTAGATAATTTTGTGCTTTATTTAATTATGTTTTCAGTTTTCCCCCGTGCCCCTTTGTTTTTTTTTCAGTTTTAGCCCATCTTACTCAGGGCCATGCTTCCCCACAGCTGCTGCACATTCAGTTAATTTGTGGTACCTGTTCCTTGTACCAGTAATCATCCTCCCTGAGTATTCAGTTCAATTTTATTTATATAGAGCCAATTCACAACATATGTCATCTCAAGGCACTTTACAAAGTCAGATCAATCAAATTATACAGACTGGTCAAAAAGGTTCCTATCTTAAGAAACCCAGTAGATTGCATCAAGTCTTGATAAGCAGCATTCACTCCTGAAAGTGTGTAGAGCCACAGTGGACAGTCGTCTGCATTGTTGATGGCTTTGCAGCAATCCCTCATACATTTTGGATCAGCTGAAGCCTTCAAACTACATTTTGTGGACTTCCTGATAGTGAATAATAATAATAATAATTACAATGGACTAGTTTTTTAGCATCACTCCTGGACAGAATATTTCTAATTTTGGAAATATTCCGAGGTGAAAAAGGAGACCCTGGAAACCTGTTTAATATGGGATTTAAATGAGGCCAATTGAATGCCATCCAGATTAAGTGATTTGTTAAGAAGTTTATTTATTGAGGACTCTGGTCCAAAGATTACAGTTTCTGTCTTGTCAGAATTTAAAAGCAGGAAATTTTAAGTCATTCAGGTTTTGATGTTATCAAGACATGCCTGTAGTTGAAGTAATTGATTGGATTTGTAAGGATTTATGGATAAATATAGCTGAGTGTTATCAGCATAACAGTGGAAATTAACTCCATGCTGTCTGATAATTTTGCTTATTGGAAGCATATATATATAGCAGGGCTGTGCAGAGACCATTGGAGGGGCAGGGGCTCAAAGTTAAAAGAGGGCACATGGGGCACGGACTTAAAACACGATACAGAAACATACCTTGCTATACAACCGGTTGAAATGTACCAACCCATTCTATAAAGAATGTAACATGGAATCAAGGGCGTAGGTTTGATTTGAACTTTGATTTGAACTTTAACCCTAGGGACATTTCATTGGTCTGACATCATTGGTCCTACGCAATATGCATGCTCCTATTTCTTTATGCTTGACTTGAGCGTCAGGACGCGTCTCTTCTGTCTAAAGAGAAAAGCAGTATTTCTTGCTACATTTATATAAATTTATAAGCACGACACACACTAGATGCTTTTTGTTAATCTGGTGGCCTAGTGGTTAGAGCATTGAGCTTGGGTCCCAAAGGTTCTGAGTTCAACTCCCACACACTACCACTCTGGGTCCCTGAGCAAGACCCTTAACCCCCAATTGCTCCCCTTGCGCTGCACAGTGGCAGCCCACTGCTCCCCGAGGGGATGGGTAAAGATGTAGAAGTGAATTTTTCCATTGTGATATCAATAAAAGTTCTATTATTATTATAAAGCAGCGCCCGATCTGATGAATGTCGAATTTGGACTTTTTTCCCACTTTGAAAAAGTTTGTATTTGAACTTACCAGCAACAGAGACAGATGGTATATACGTGCCAATTAAACCAAATATATTCAAAATATGTTTGTTGTCTAGATATATCCTGTATTTTCTTTTGAAGATATGGAAATGTGGAGAGATAAACCCCACCCATATTTTTTTATCTAAGATACTCTGTCTGGATCATAAAACACAGCAAAATTATACATTCAAGGGACTACAAATAACTTTCTTGTATTTACTCTGCACTGGAAGTAGAAATGTCACGGACACTGACAGCATTTCAAATATTAAATTCAAACTTCAACAAATGTAATTACATTTCATGTAATTTATCTTAACATTCCAAACAAATTTCTTACATCATATATCTGAAGTGTAGATAACAGCTTCTCCTTACCTACATCCTCTCCCACAACTAATTATTTCCCTAACAATAGTGAGTTTTCAATGTTTAAATGTGCAGTAAATCTTAATACATAAGGAGCATGGAGGACTCAATACTGTACTTTGAGTAAGATTGGTGACACCAAGACTGAATTGTTACATGAATGGTTGTCCATTTCATCATTGAAATGAGAACATATTAATATACTATTGGTATATACTAGTAAGACTATTAAAGAACAGCAGATTAAACTTTAAGATATGTAAAGGCCTATATTAAATAAATTTTACAACCGCATCAACAGATTAAATGATTTTTACTTTTTTGGTGTACCAAATTACCCTCATATTGATTAAATATTTTATGGGCTAAGCCCCTGGTGATGAGAATGTCTAACTCCGCCCCTGGTTTGCACTAATTTACTAATGGATAGTGTGAAAACCTTTGTACAATAAAAACAATGTAAATTGTGTTCCTCGGTTGTATTTGTCATAATTCTAATTCTAGAAGTAGAAATAGTGAAATAAATAGCACTATAATTTTGTGGAATCCTAATTACGCTATTATAAATAAGCAAAACAAAATATAGCAGTTGTTTAGGCAGCATCTAGTGTTGTTGTGCTGTATATTATGTAAAAGAAATATCACCTGCTATTTATACCTGAACTGCATCAAAGGGTCAACAAAAAATTAAGAAATAATGACAACGAAATATTGGTAAAAGGGAAACCCTCACCTTTTCTTTTTCAGGAAGCTGTGGCTAAGAATCTGAATTTTTTTATAGCCTACAGTCTTTGCTTTTCCATCTTTCCAGCAGTCTTCAGAACTCCTGCCTGGCACAGAATATTTTGTTTTATAAAAGATGTTACGGCCCCTGGCCTCTGGAGGCTGTGCAGGCTTCATTGTTATGCAAATTCAGCTGTGTTAGAACACCTACCTGATTGGCTGCAGAGGAGCTGCAACCTCATTGGACCAGCAGAGGACTGCCACGCCAATGAGACTGCTGATGAGACCCACCTGCATCAGTATAAAAGACTCCAGAACTCATTCCTTCTTTGGGGACAGCTAGTAGGAAGTGGCTTTTGTTAAGCTGTTCACCCACCGTTGGTGTTTTCAATTGTTTTGGGCCCATTTTGAATTAGTTGTGCTTCCTAGTTTGGTTAAACACATAGTAATTTAATTTACACTAAGCACTGTTAAGATTATCAGACCTTTATTTTGTGTTAAACTGGGTTGTATTGTTTTTTGTTTAAAACCCATTATTTTTGTAATAAATCACCTTTTTATTATACTCATTTCTCTGGACACATTTTTATGTTGCCGCCCCTGAACCCCTAGACCTTGGGGGCGTAACAAAGAGATTAGGTTTTTGTTGATAAATGCATTATACTTCAGAATTAGATGCTATTTTGAGATGCTAACGTTGGTTACTTACATTTCTCAAGTTCCACAAATCAAATCCTCTCCTGCTTCTTTAAAGAACTGCACTCAGCAGCTTTCAACTATTTTAGTGCTGATAACATTTAGTTTCTTAACTGGGACTAGTTTCGTAGCCTAGTATTAATTTTAGTAACCGCTGTATCCCAGTATGATTCAAAACTTAAATCTCTCGCGCTCCAAGCAAGCACGCACACACGCGCACTAGAAAACAGCCATTCAGAAAGAGGGAAGGCGGAATTTAAAGCAGACACAGACAGCGCCTCACCAAACCTAACCACCACCGGTAGGTTAAAAAAACCATTGTTCACAAAGGATTATTTTGGTGTTTTTGTCTTATTAATCCTTTTCACAGACTCATGCCAGAGGGTTTGCATACATTGTACATGTACGTATATTATTACGAAACGAACGTTTACGTCTTAAGTATATATCCTGATTTTTTATTTATATAATTATTTAAGTAGAACAATGACTAGTGCAAAATTAAGTTGTAATTGCCGGAGATGATGTGTAGAGTGCATATTCTGTCATGGTATGATGGCTCCCACAGTCAACTGGGATTGTTTGCCTGCATCCTTTTCATTGAAAATATCAATTTCTTTCGTCTTTCTTCGTCCTTCGGTAAACGAAAGAAACGTACATCCGACGATTTGGAATGCCTCTGTGTGCAACCGGGAGCACAACAAGTCGTAGGCATTGTTTAGATTCCAAAAATAAACTAACTAAAAGCACGCTCTAATTCACCCGTTTTGTCATGGTAGTAGACGAGAACAGTACTGTTTTGCCTACCAGCGGGACCCGGATGTAGTGCGGACGTAGCTCGTGACGCCACGCGTGAATTGGTCTATAACCAATGACAGTGGAGTTAAACAGCACAGAGCACAGTCACGTGTGCTGCAGATTTAAAGGAGCAGGGCAGAGGGAGGCAGCGCGAGGCAGCGCGAGCTGCGAGAGGAAAAGTAGGGCAGAGGGAGGGCAGGTTATGTGGATCATGTAACAGACCACGGTTACCGTGGCACGGTAGATCTAAATTATTATTATTTTGGACATGCACACACACACCAACAAATCCACACACATAAAAAAAAAAAAAAAAAAACACTGACAAAAGGGCACTTTGGGCATCAAGGGGCAAAGGGGCAGGTGCTCAAGCCCCCTATCTATTTCTAGGAGAACATTGTGATTAACTGTATCAAATGCAGCATTGAGATCTAACAGGACAAGTAGAGACACAAGTCCATCATCTGAGGCCGTGAGAATATCGTCAGTGACCTTCACCAGAGTTGTTTCGGTGCTACGATGAGCTCTTCAGCCTGACTAAAACTCTTCAAATTGTAATGTTCTGTTTTTTGGTTTTGGTTTAGTGTTTGATTGTGTCGCTTCGTTTATGCTTTTGGGTTTATATCCTTTGTAGATTCTGTCTTGTTTTAGGGTTTTGTTTAGTCTGTGTATTGTTTTAAGTAGTCCGGTCTTTCTTTGTTCTTTCTCGGTCTTAGGTTTATCCGTCTGTCAGTGTCGTTATTATTTCCACCCGCGTGTGGTTAATTAGTCCCCTCCGCGCACCTGTTTCTCTGCTTATTTAAGTCTCACTCCCTCCTCAGTTGTCTGTCGGTACTCTCATGCTTATGCATCCGTTCCTCCATGTTAGCAGTCTCTGTTTTCGGTAAGAGCTCCCAGCACCTTGTTTCTGTTTTTGGATAACCTGTTCTGTTTGTTTTTGCCCAGTCAGTTTTGCCTGTGTCTGGATGTCTGCCTTACCCTTGTTTTTTGGATCCTGTTTTTGGTCATCGGCCCTTCAATAAACCCAGTGAAAGAAATCTCAGCGTTTTTGGCTAAAGATCGGGTTCCTTCTCACACCAATCATCACACAAATAGGTCATAACTTTGTAAATGTTCACATATTTGATTAGCAACTACCTTCTCAAGAATTTTAGATAAGAAAAGAAGATTAGATATTGGTCTGTAATTTATTAAGTCGTTTTGATCAAGAGACGGTTTATTAAGTAAAGGTTTAATAACAGCTACTTCAAAAGCCTGTGGTACATATTAATTTACTGTGACGGCACCTATGCTTTCCCGATTGGCAGCTTGAATTTTAAGACCACTGATTTAATAATATGGTAAAGTTACCCTTAAGGCACACAGGCCCGCTACATATGAGGCGTGAGACAATTCCACAAAATCCAATCAGTTTATTTATTTCAATTTTCTAGTCCAAAATATATTAATTTAAAATCACTCACACATTAAAATGACATTTACGGCTCAACGCGAAGCTGGCAGTGACCTACAAAGAAAACACAGCAAACAAAGAAAAAGAAATCGTGCACCAAACCAAAGAAAGTACCACCACCAACACCACGGGCTGGACGTTCCTGTCAAAATAAAAGCGACATTCAAATTACATATATTTCACGGTTATACCGTTCAGTCCACACGAATCAAGCCGCAGCAGTCCAGGTTAGGAGTCCGTCCTGAGACTAACAGCCGCGCCACAGCAACCGCCACCCAGAGCAGCGCTTAGCAGGGTCAGGACGAGCTGGTCACAAACCAGCCCCAATCAGCCACACCGGACGAGGGTCAAAAGCCAGCTCACGCCGACCAGGACAGCGGGCACGAAGTCGACGACCGGGGCGACGGGTAGGCAGCCGTCAGCGAATAACCAGGTCCCAGGCGGACGGACCGTCAACCAGGAACAACAGAGTATGGGCGAGCAGCCGGTCCAGGACAAACAGCAGCGTCTATCAAACATGCATGTCAAAATAGAATTTGGAAGCATACGTACTTTGAGCTTTCGCTTACCACTGAGCTTGATGAGTTATGCCTCTGGCAGGGAGAAGAAGCAGGCAGCTTGTACGAGTCACCTAGATGTTACAGGTAAATCTGAGCTAAAGTCAGGCTAACAAATATTGAGGATGTCAGAAGCTTCTTACCAGAAGGAAGGCTTGATCTGCAATTAGTGTTTAAGCGCATCAGTCGTATAGCGCCAGCAAACAGTGAAGTCTGAACCGGAAGGACAACGTGTTGTCTACCAGGTGAGGGAGGACCCTTTATATGCAGACAGTGCCACAACCAATTAGAGTCAGGCACTTGTGTGGTGCGTTCAGAGCCCACAGGGCATACTGCCACATTCCACCCCCCCAAACTGCATCGACGTCCCGACGATGATCCAACTTAACACCAAGGTCGAAATACAGCAACCATGGTACTGGATGAAGGTGTTTCTCTTACTGCTGGCCTTGGAAGATGATGGAGATTATAATGCTGGCCAGCCGTTGATCGTACAGATTTACGCACCGACACCCCGCTGGGACCAGACTCTGCAGCTGGTACAGCTAATAATGAGGTAGGTTGATTTGTGGCCACGCTAGGAGCCACAGCAGATCCTGAAGCCCTAGGAACCGCATCAGAAGCCACAGCAGCAGGTGGGGCAGATGTTACCTGCTCCTCAGGCCATGGCCTCAAAAACAAATCACCCTCAAATGACAGCTCACCATCTGAAATGGAATAATGTTCAGGAGATGCAACTTCAACAGAAACTGGAATAGGTGCATCAGCACCAATTAAAACCTTCAGCAAAGAGCGATGTACCCTTTTTACCCTGGTCTGGTCATGAACTGGCGCCACTGAGTACACTACCCCACCCTCTCTTGGGACTTGAACAACTATGTGTTTCACTGAACTCCACAAATCCTGAGTTTTCTGACGACTTTTACTCCCCAGATTTCGGATCAACACAAGCTGGCCCTCCTTAAGAGGAGGTTCTCTGATGTTTTTATCATGATTTGCTTTTGTGCGTCCTGCAGAAGTCCTCAGTTTTTCTCTAGCACCCTCAAATGCTATTTGCAGGCGCATCTGATGTTCTTTGACCCACTCATGAACAGTTCCAGCAACTGGATTTTGAACTCTTCCCAACAAGAAATCAACTGGGAGACGTGGTTCTTGACCAAATATCAGGAAAAATGGTGACTCACCAGTTGATTGATGAGGAGTGGTGTTATATGCATAAAGCAACTGGGGCAAACAAACAGTCCAGTTTCGTTTCCGGGACGTGGGCAAAGTTCTCAACAGGTTATGAAGCGTCCTGTTAAAACGTTCACATTGACCGTTACCAGCTGGATGGTAAGGCGTGGTACGGGATTTAATGATACCGTACAGACTGCAAAGCTGTTGGATCAAATTGCTTTCAAAGTTGCGGCCCTGATCTGAATGGATGCGTGCTGGTACTCCAAATTTTGCAAACCATTCAGTGACCAGGACGTGCGCTACAGTGGAAGCACGCTGATCCCTGGTTGGGACAGCCAATGTATACTTAGAAAAAACATCGGTCATTACCAGTACATTCTCTAGCCCAGATGGAGTTGGCTCTAACAAAGTAAAATCCATTGCCAAAATTTCATTTGGTTTTGATGCCAGCAAATGGCCCAAGAAACCACGAGCAGGTGGCTGGCTATCCTTGGCAACCTGGCACCGCTCACAGGTTTTACACCAGTCTGCTACCTCTTGTGACATACCTGGCCAATAGCAGCGAGACCGTAGCAAAGCTAAAGTCCGATCCACCCCCTGGTGTCCATGCTCCTGGTGAACCTGAATCAGTACGTCCTTGGTCAGGGCCTTTGGCAGGAGAAGTTGGTACACTGCCCCACCGCCATCGGAACGAAACACCTGCCGATATATTAGGCCATCCAACTCAGTCAGGCGATCCCACTGCCTGAGCAATACAAGAGCAGATTGTGAAAGCCCTTGCCGCTCAGTACGATTTGGCCGCTCTTTTCTGTGCCAGAAGGAAAGAACCTCTTGAAGAACTGGATCAGCCTGCTGGAGAACACGGAGATCACCAGGGTCAAAAGAGGGAAAGACAGTTACAGAGGACTGGAAGATCTGTGTTTGCTCACTTTGCACAGCTTGCTGTAGTGGCTGAGGCACAAAAGTACCTGGAACCAAGGAAGTCACTTCCGGGGGAGCCGGCCAAGGCCGGCGAGACAAAGCATCAGCATTTTGATTGGACTTAGCAGGCCTATATTTTAACTCAAAGTTAAAGGAAGCAAGCTGGGCTGCCCAGCGCTGCTCCACTGCTCCAAGCTTGGCCGAGTCCAAATGGCTCAGCGGATTGTTGTCTGTATAGACAACACACCTGTGGCCCAAAAGGTAATCTCTAAATTTTTCTGTCATTGCCCATTTCAGACCCAACAGCTCCAATTTCATTGAGCTGTAATTTGACATATTGCGCTCGCTAGGTCTTAACCCGCGGCTAGCAAAAGCAATGGGTCTTATCTTCCCATCTTGCTCTTGTGACAAGACTGCTCCCAACCCACCGTGGCTTGCGTCCACCTCTAAAATGAAAGGGAGGGAAAAATCTGCATAAGCAAGGACTGGAGTAGAAGTGAGTTTGGCTTTAAGAGCCTCAAAACTCTGTTGACACTCCTCAGTCCAGGCTCCAACAATATTCTGGGTATCCTTCCTTTTAGGCCCTTTACTAGTTAGTTCTGCTGCTCTGCGATGCAAGGGGGCAGCCATCTTGGCAAAACCCTCTACAAACCTACGGTAGTAGCTAGCGAATCCCAAAAAGGAACGCAACTCAGTGGCCGTGGTGGGCACAGGCCAATTTGCTACCACCTCGATTTTAGCAGGGTCAGTGGCTACTCCCTGGTCCGAAATTACATGGCCCAGGTAGTGCACCTCCTTCTGGAAAAAGCGGCATTTGCTCAGTTTGGCTTTAAGGCCCTCCTTCTGTAGCCGTCCCAACACCACATCCAGTCTCTCAAGATGTTGCTGTATAGAGGATGAAAACACAACGATATCATCTAAATACAGCAAAAGGGACTGGCATTGCTGGTCACCAAAAATGCGCTGCATTAAGCGTTGGAACGTGCTCGGGGCATTGCATAGGCCGAAAGGCATGCGATTCCACTCAAAAAGCCCGAAAGGTGTACAAAAAGCGGTTTTATGGCGCTCAGTTGCTGTGACAGGAACCTGATTATAACCACTAGCCAAGTCCATAGTGGAGAACCACTGGGCCCCCGTCAAAGCATCAAGGGACTCCTCAATACGAGGGAGTGGAAAGGCGTCCTTCCGTGTCTTGATGTTAAGTTGACGATAATCAACACAAAGCCTAATGCTGCCATCCTTTTTGCGCACAAGCACAATTGGTGATGCATAGGGGCTGGAGCTTTCCCTAATAACATTGGCGGCCAACAGCTGATTTATGTGGTCCTTCACAAGTTCATACTCTGATGGAGGGATTCGACGGTAACGCTGCCGAACGGGAGCGTCATCAAGAAGGGGAATGTCATGACTGATCAGGTTGGTGCAACCCTAATCCTGATCATTAGTGGCAAAGACGGAAGTGTATTTACCCAAAAGTGCTCGCACCCGACCCTGTTCCTCCGCAGGCAAAGGTGATAAATCAATTGCCTCGATCCCATCTGAGGCAGGAGCCGTAGCTGTTTGGGAAGACACCTTTACAAATAATGGGACTTCAGTTACGCCTGCTGGAAGACTCACCACACCAACACTATTTAAAGTTCCCACAGTGGTACGAGGGTACAGCAACACATCTGTGTGGCCCACATTTACCACTGGAACATAAGCAGTGCCCCGGACAACCTGAACTAGAGCAGGAGATGCCAACAAACCAGCTGGTAAGCCAGATTCAGATGGTTCAAACAGGACAGTAGCGCCTGAGTATTTCTCACAGCAGGTGGTAGGCACAATCTTCATTACACCTCCTGGAATACGGCAGGCCCTCCCACCACGCACCCTAACCTTACTAGGCTGCTTAGGAGTCTGCTGCGTTTCAGCTGCATGACATTTCTGTAAAGCATTAACCAAGGGTTTGGGAGATGCCACAACCGGAGTCGTATTAAACAAAGCATGACCATGCTGTCCAAATAGCTCTTGGTAACACTTATTTATGACGTTCATCCCTAACACACCAGGAACAGAAGCTGACCCACCATCTGGAGGGTTTCTTACCACCAACACCCCACAGTGGGGCACCAACTTGCCACACAGTTCCATAGATACTTCCAAATAGCCGATGTAAGGAATAGGGAGACCATTGGCTGCTTTTAGCTGTAGCCAGTGGCAAGCTCTCAAACGCTCTTCGCCCCAGGGCTCAAAGAACTCAATAAAAAAACTCTCTGTAATAGTGGACACCATTGAACCAGTGTCAACCAGGCACGGTACCTTTACTCCAGCCATGTCCACTTCAATATGTGGGCAAGAAGCAATTAATTTGGGTGCATCTGCTGAACACGAACCGTGAGTCGAGCCTATGAATGGCCCACCCGAGCTGTGGCTCTGCAACGCGGTGGGGGCTAGTTTTCCGGAAGCCGGCTTCCCTGACGTGACCCTGACGAAGATTGCTGATGGAAGGCAATGCGGGGCCCCCCACACTCCCTAGCAATATGTCCGGGCTGTTGGCACCGTCGACATAAAGTAGGACCGCGACGTGGAGAGCGGCTACGCTCTTGTGCAGTTTGAAGGAGGGAAATGCTTTGAGTAAGCTGATTAAGTTGCTCCTGTTGCTGTTTTAAAAGCTCTTTTAACTCATTAACCTCTCTCTGAGTGGAGCTAACAATAGATGGTGCCCCACCACGTACAACAAACTGAAAACTGGACGCTAAAGGCAGAGAATTACTCCTGCCTCGCATGCTAGCTGGCAACCCCTCTACTTCCCACCTCATTGCCTCACCTCTGACATCAAGCAGTGTTGCTGCCGGTTTCAGACGAACGTACTGTTTTAGCGCACGACTGAGCGCACCATCAAGGACATATTCTATGAACTGGTCACGCAAGAGAACTTCAGTGTAAGGCATACCCCTAGGAGCCTGTGCCTTTACTTTCTCCATGAGGCTCATCAACGCAAGGGAGAACTCTTGCAATGTTTCCCCTTCTAATTGCTTTCTGGAAAAAAAGGCCTCCTGTAATGCAACATGTGACTCATTACATCCATAGAGTTCCTCGAGGATAGAAATAATTTTAGCTGGATCCCCTCGTTCCTGACTAGAGCGATATTTGATTTCATCCCTAGCCTCTCCCTCTAAATGGTCGTACAAAAAGAAGGCCTGATCTGCTGCTGACAAATTTCGTGCCCGCATATACGCCTGTACCTCCTCAACCCACTCGCTCACACTAATCCCCATCCGTCCCCTAAACATAGGACACTTACGATCACGGGGGACAAACACTAACCTGTCTGTTACTTGGGCAGCAGGGAGTGCAGAAGCTGAAGATGGCCCAGCACTGGAACTAGATGTGGAAGGTGAACGCTCTGCACGCAGCTTCTCGTTGTCAGCCTTTAATTGAGCAATCAGGGTCTTCAATTCCAGTAGTTCTTCCTCCATTACTACAAATAACCAGCTCAAGAAAATAAATTAACCACTGCTATTTGTCCTTAGAACCAAAAAATAAATAAAAAACTACTGCTTGACCATTAAATAGCACAAAATACAATAAAGTAGTGGAAAAGTCTCAGCCTCGAGATTGTAAAAAAAGAAATCCTGTCAACAACGCCAGAATGTGACGGCACCTATGCTTTCCCGATTGGCAGCTTGAATTTTAAGACCACTGATTTAATAATATGGTAAAGTTACCCTTAAGGCACACAGGCCCGCTACATATGAGGCGTGAGACAATTCCACAAAATCCAATCAGTTTATTTATTTCAATTTTCTAGTCCAAAATATATTAATTTAAAATCACTCACACATTAAAATGACATTTACGGCTCAACGCGAAGCTGGCAGTGACCTACAAAGAAAACACAGCAAACAAAGAAAAAGAAATCGTGCATCAAACCAAAGAAAGTACCACCACCAACACCACGGGCTGGACGTTCCTGTCAAAATAAAAGCGACATTCAAATTACATATATTTCACGGTTATACCGTTCAGTCCACACGAATCAAGCCGCAGCAGTCCAGGTTAGGAGTCCGTCCTGAGACTAACAGCCGCGCCACAGCAACCGCCACCCAGAGCAGCGCTTAGCAGGGTCAGGACGAGCTGGTCACAAACCAGCCCCAATCAGCCACACCGGACGAGGGTCAAAAGCCAGCTCACGCCGACCAGGACAGCGGGCACGAAGTCGACGACCGGGGCGACGGGTAGGCAGCCGTCAGCGAATAACCAGGTCCCAGGCGGACGGACCGTCAACCAGGAACAACAGAGTATGGGCGAGCAGCCGGTCCAGGACAAACAGCAGCGTCTATCAAACATGCATGTCAAAATAGAATTTGGAAGCATACGTACTTTGAGCTTTCGCTTACCACTGAGCTTGATGAGTTATGCCTCTGGCAGGGAGAAGAAGCAGGCAGCTTGTACGAGTCACCTAGATGTTACAGGTAAATCTGAGCTAAAGTCAGGCTAACAAATATTGAGGATGTCAGAAGCTTCTTACCAGAAGGAAGGCTTGATCTGCAATTAGTGTTTAAGCGCATCAGTCGTATAGCGCCAGCAAACAGTGAAGTCTGAACCGGAAGGACAACGTGTTGTCTACCAGGTGAGGGAGGACCCTTTATATGCAGACAGTGCCACAACCAATTAGAGTCAGGCACTTGTGTGGTGCGTTCAGAGCCCACAGGGCATACTGCCACATTCCTAAGGATAGATTAACCATGTCTAAAATGGGGCCATATAGAACCTGCTTTTTTATGGGCGGGGGTGTGACAGCCCTGCTGCGCGGTAAGGTGTGCTATGACTGTCAATTAACACTATCAATTAAGGTCCTCTAAGTGGGAGGCGCTTCCATTTTGCGGCCACCTGGATTGTACTTAAGGAGCGCCGTTCCATTCGGGAGTGAGGAGTCCCCTGGTCGAAGCAAGCAAGCGCGCTGCAGACAGCCATCCAGTCCAGACCAGACCTGGTTGGGGTCGGGGCTTCCTGGTGTGGAGGGACCAGGTGTGATCGCCTCATTCGAGCTGCCGTCTGATTCCGACGCCTAGACCAGTTTTTTGATTCTTTTAAATAAATGCCTTTTATAGGCTGAAAGCACTGCCTGTTTCCGTGTCCCCCAGTTTATTCTTGCGACCAGTCGAGACGGGTCGTAACAAGAATCAATTTTATTTATGAAGAATCCCATAAAGTCATTACTGCTGAGAGCTGAGAGAATGGATGGATCAACAGAGCTATGACTCTGGGTAAGTTTGGCAACTTTACTAAAGAGAGACCTAGGATTATTTTTATTCTCCTCTATTAATGATGAAAAATATGCTGCTCTAACTCTGAAAAGTGTCTTTTTATACAACAGTGGACGGTTTTTCCAGATTAGGTAGGATTCCTCTAGATGTGTACAGCACAATTTTCTCTCCAGTTTCCTGACATTGTGCTTCAAAGAACACAACTCTAAATTAAACCAGGGAGCCAGCTGCCTGTAAATAATTACCTTCTTTTTCAAGGGGGCTACATTGTCCAATGCAAAATGAGGAAGTGACACCGTCAACAAGAGTATCAGTTTGTGAATGGGAAGAAACATTGGTGCCATCTGTTGGGCATTTCTGTGATACTGAGGAAATTAAAAGGGGGGCAGATTCTTTAAAGTTTGATTCAGCATTGTCTGATAAAGATCTACTATAATGAAACCTTCTTTTGGGGGTGGAGAACTCAGTTCAATTTAACTCACCGGTTATTAAAATATGGTCAGATAGGACAGGGTTGTGAGGAGATCAATCAATGCCATATGTCAGCACAAGGTCCAAAGTATGAAGGCAAGAATGCATTGGTTTATGCACATTTTGAGCAAAACTAAAGGCGACATTAAGGTTATCACATTAGGTGTCTACATGAATGTTAAAATCCCCTGCTATAATTACCTGTCAGTGTTTAACACTAATTTGATCTAAAAACTGAGAGTAAGGGCCTGGTAGACGCTACAAAATGACAAACAGAAGAGGTTTCATTCCTTTGCAGTTTAGATGAGGGAAACTAAGGATTAAATGTTCAAAATAATATTAGTTATAATAGTAGTTATTAATTGCCCTGGGACTAATTAATAAATCAGACTGAAAGATGGTTGCTACTACTCCTCATCACATATTTTTGAGGATGTGGAAATTTAAATAATTAGAGGGAGTTGACTCATTTATACTAACGTAGTCCTCTTGCAGCCAGGTTTCTGAGACAAAATAAATCAATCTGAGTCTTTGGAAGGAGAGACCTTATATTTAATAAACCAGATTTAATTGTTTTATTTTTTGGTTCAAGTTAAGTTTGGTTTGATGAGATTTTTATGATTTGCTCCTTTTAGAGCAGTTTTTAATCTGTTTAGTTTTGGCCGTGGAAAAGACACTGTCTCAATGGGGTAATGTGTGGGTAACAGTACAGAAGCTGCAGAGAGTTGTGTTAAACTACGCTTCTGCTTCCTGGTCTGGACTCTGGGTTGTCAGACCTAATAAATCTGGCCAGTTTATCAGAATGAAGAGATGCACCATCCAAAGTGGGATGGATACCGTCTCGCCGGATCAGACGAGGTTTTCCCCAGAAAGTTTGCCAGTAATCAATGTAGCCCACGTCGTTTTCAGGACACCACCTAGACGACCAGCGGTTGAATGGTGGCAACACGAACCTTAGTGACCTCCAATTGGCGTGACCCATTGTCATTACCGCCAGTGTGATCGAACTGGTTGCCGGTTCGATCCACCGCTCTGACTGTCTCCATTGTTGTGTCCTTAGGCAAGACACTTCACCCACATTGCCTGCTGGCAGTGGTCAGAGGGCCCGATGGCGCCGGTGCATGGCAGCCTCACCTCTATCAGTCTGCCCCAGGGCAGCTAGCTCATCACCGTCAGGGTGTGAATGTGTGTGTGAATGGGTGAATGACTAAACTGTAGTGTAAAGCACTTTGGAGGTCGTCAGACTAGTTAAAGCGCTATACAAGTACAAGCCATTTACCATTTATCTGCTGGTTTTTCATCAGCACTACAACTCTACATTTGTTACATGTACCATTATCACTAAAGAAGGCAGAGGAATAACTAAACATCTCACACAGAGAGCAGGAGAGAGGGTGAGACTTAGACAGAGCCTGAGAAGCAAACGGAAGGATAGGAGAGGAAGCCGTAGTAAAGGTAAAGCTAGGTATGGCTAGCGACCTCTTACCACGGCAAGAAAAGTAAACCATGTGAAACACAAGGAGTTCCCAAAAATGAAGTGCAGAAACAAAGAATGTGTTTCAAATACGCTTATGTGTTAGAAACAAAGAGATGTCACAGTAAAGAGATTTAAGATAAAATTGAGAGAGTCTGGAACATCAAGCCACAATCTACACTGCAGCAACAGAAAACAGCAAGTGACGCAATACGCCTTACTGTAATCTCCAATTGGCCCCAGTGTTTCTTTTACTTTTCTGTTAGATCCTGTCGCTATTCTTGAGTGTTTGTGTTTGGATTTTGTAATTTTTGGATCATGTATTCGTTTATTTATCCTTAGTGTTTCACTTTGTGATTGTATTAGTTCATTGTATCCTATTTCTGTTTTCTTCCTGTCTACCCCGTCATCTATCTTCCTTCACTTTGCATGCTCACTCTTAATTATTGATTGATTGCCTTCACCTGCCCTCCTGCTCTCCTCTGTTCTTGCCCTCTATTTAAACCACCTGTTACTCTCTGAAGTTGCCAGATTCTCCCTTGTGATACTCTCTGTTTGCATCCACCTGTTTGCCTCTTGCTACCTGTCTGTTTTGTGCCTGGTTACCCTGCAAGTTACTATTTTCATTATTAAATCATTCTTCACTTCATTATGCACTCAAAACCTGACAGATCCAGCTGTTATCCTCCTGTTTTGTAAGCTTGCTCCTTATTCTTCTCTCATCTATAGTGTTTTCCATAACCCTTATTTTTAACTAAATATACCACTAATGTGGTATGTGGTATAGTATGATCTTGACTGCCCTATGCCACCCCAAACATGTGGAAAAATATAAAAAAATGTCTACCTTGCTCCAAATTTGTATTTGAAGCATAAATGTAATTATCTGTTTGGCTGAACGACTCCATGGATTTTTGTTTTACCATTGTGTCAATTAACCATACCCTGTTGCGGTTCTCTTAGGTTTTTTACCTTGAATAGAAAGCTATGATTATCACTTATGTAAGCATTATATAGATCCAAGTGTGTACAGCCCTGCAAGGGGTGTACTGAATGACATCAGTATTCCTTGCATGACATTGGTGGAGAATATCACCAGTGGCGGTTCTATACCAAATTTAGCAGAGGGGCCAGATAGGGGCCACTGTTTTTTCATGGGGGCACAGAAAAAAAGATTGGGAAAAAAAACTAAACAGATCAATATTTCATCGTTTAATATATTGAAGGAGCCAATAGCCAATTGTGGCTCTGGATCTGCAGGTAACAGACCCCTGCTCCTATCTCAATACAGCAGGAGCTAAACATGAAACAGCTTAATATTGAAATTATTAGAGTAAAACTGTAAAAGTCCAAGTGACCAATAAGTTACAATATATTTGTCACCATATATCATAAGAAATTTATTTAAAATCATGTCTTTAGTACAGGGGCCATAACAGGGTCCAGGACCAGTTCTACAGGGGCACTGGCCCCTGTTGGCCCCTGTCTAGAACCGTCCCTAAATATTACCCTATATTCCGGACGTGGCCAAGCTAACAAATTTAACCTTAATCAGTCATTTTATCCAATCCAAGTATGTTAGCCTCTGAGTCCTCGGTGTCCCAGTTATCTCCCGTTTTCTGCAGCTCGAGCATCTCTAATCTTATAATCCTTAACAGTCTCTAACTTGACCTTGTGACAGGCTAAAAAGGAAATATTACAATCATATTTTAATTATTAAATTCAGTGATCTAGGAAACGCATTGTCGCTTCTTTTACAGTGTCAAGACATTATGGATCCTTTAGCGAATCAAATATGTTATCAGGTAATGTTTTTGCTATTATCTTGGTCTCTTTTTCTCTCATTTGTTATCTTTATCTTTAAAGTTGTTGATGGTGGTCCAATTTGAGGTTTTCAATCACATAACCTATTGTGGTATTAGTTCAATAAACTCAAGTTTGCAATCCAAGGCAACCAGACCCACCATACTGTATGCTTTTTCTGCAACAACAGCACAAGAAAATCAGCTTGACAGTAGTACTTCACTGGATAGCAATACTCCTATTTCTAAATTTTTTGTTAATGACTAACCAATGTTAGACTTTCTGGTCCTTTGGGACTTTATGCATTTTTTGGGTTTTAGTGGAAAAGAACTGAGTTGCAACTGGAAAGGGAAGCGTTAGTCTTCAGTCTGTGTCTTTGTGTGAAGCAACACCCTGGACTAACTTAGACAAAATTATGTGGAAATTGATCATGTTTTGGTACAACACTGTTTGGTAAAACAATGGTTTCAATAGTAAGAATTCTGTCCAGCAGCAGCTACATCAATGATCAGAACATCAGTTTTTAGGACATTAAAATAAAAATAAAGCTTACTGTCTGACATTCATGTTTTTCAAAATAATGTGACTTCATTTAGAAGTTTACTTACTGAATATCCTTTCAATAACTTACATGAATGCCTGAAAGACTAAAATATTTAGATTCCATCTATTAGTCCACGAGGGATGTGACTCATTGATAGACAGGGTAATAACAACATGAGGACCCAGAGAAAGCATTTTACAGCTAAGTTGTCTTTATTATGATGATTTCCGTTTTTAAATACAATATTTTTTTTCAGTTGTCCTCTTATGAACTGCTAATTAAAGCATTTTTTATGCATGAATCACAAGACATGAACAGCAGTGGAATTTGGTGTAAACTATGAGTAAAACATGCAAATAGTGCTGCAACCTTTCCTATAAAATGGTGCACAGCAAATAACAATAAAGCATGGTAGGCTAATTTGAAGTCACTGGGCTGAAACATTATTTTCAGCTGTTGCAGCTTAATAAACAACTTATCAAACTATGGCATACCAAAAGGGAACAAATGTATTATGTATACAGTATATAGCTCCAGAGGTATGCTTCTAACCAAAGGTTTACATACACTCATCACCAGCACTAATATATCAATGTATGGCTTTTATTGATGCATTTGAACAGTTTAGTTTTCTTAGAGCAAAAACTACAATACAACAAGACAAATTCTTTTTGGACATGTTGAAAACATAAAACAGTAATTTGTACAATGGTTGTTAGTGGAGAAGTAACTATACTGCCATCTGGTGTCTTTGTTGAGTATTACACATCTACTGCTGTTCCGGTCTGAAACGGAAAACACCAGGTTATGGGCCCAGAGTGTCGCTATTAAAGTATTGTAAGTGAGATTCTTAAGTCAGAAATGGTGTTGTGGGATTCACAATGGATGATAAGCTTTTTTATTGACAAGCTAAGTGGACCAGAGAACTGGGCAACATGGAAGTGTCAGATGGAGTGCTTGCTGAAAGCTAAAGGACTGGTATGCTAACGGTACGCTAGCTCCGGAGAGAGACACTTTAGCAAACAAACTGTTCCTGAAGAAAAAGGATTTCAGGTGTGAAAATAATGGAAAATGATAGTTTAAATGACAATTTAAAAATAATTAAGGAACTGACTGATCAGCAAGGAGCAATAAGTGCTGTGATTGAAGAGGAAGATCAGATTGTAACACTCCTGGGTAGTTTGCTACTAAGCTGTCCAAGCAGGGACGAAAATTAATAAAAAACAACAAAGCCAAAAATGTAACCTTTGAAAATGCAGAAAACTCATTGGAGAGTTCCTTTGTTGCTTAAAATGCAAATTTTACTTAAGGACTAAAGCAACTTTAGTGATTGATTCCGGTGCATCACCCAGTTTCACCCAAATCATTGGGTGAAACTGGGTGATGGCAGGGTAGTTGAAGCCTAAGGTTTTGGCACTGTGAAAATGACCCATGAGCTTCAAAGTCAGTGATGCTAAACCTGCCACCATGTATGACGTGTTGTTTGTTCCAAAGTTGCAAGACTGAGATCAGATAATGGTGGCGAGTACATTTCAAGTGAGTTTCAAGAATATTTGAAGACTTAAGGGATCCACCATGAGCTGACTGTGCCTCGTTCCACTCAGCAAAATGGTGTTACAGAAAGAAAAGGGGCATTGGCTGAAGCGGCCAGAAGCATGTTGTCACGCTGGTTTACCAAAAATGTACTGGGCTGAAGCAGTAGCAACTGCTTCATTTAAAAGGGGACTTTGACAGAAAAAAGAACATTTTGTACCTTTTATAATAGTTTACTGAATCATATCTAAGAACAGTTGCATCATATACAGCTAAGAAGATCTTTGCCACAGGTTAAAATAAACTGATGTAGATTCTCGGTAATTCAGGACATGACAATCTTAAGTGTTTAGGTAGAAGGCAACGTCATCAACTTAGTTAACTACAACATTACTAAACACCTGGCTACCATTTTTGCTCCACTGGTAGGTAATCACCTACAGAATTCCTTAGCTTTCACCTGTAAGGTCACATCGCTGCAACTGGAAATGTTTGTATCATTTGATCCCTATCAGTGGAAACAATCATGGAACCAGGGTCCGAAATTAACACTCGCCAGTCGCCAAATGCGAGTAAATTTCCCGTTTGGCGAGTGAATTTCAGAGGGCTAGCTGCCACATGGCGAGTGAATGTTTGTACCAAATAAAATAAAAATAACATAAAAATAACGAAACCCATATGATCCGTTCACAGCTCTGTCCATCCAGAGCTCAGTCTAAAAACGTCTTCTGCGGTGCTGGTTCAGCTTCTTTCACATTCAGAACCATGGCTGCACTCTGGATCAGAAAACAGATCTGCTAACCAGATACAGTCTAAAACGCCAAGTAGTCTGTTTATAAGTTCCGTTCTTATTTATTCAGATTTTTTTTTAACTACCTGCGCTGCGGCTCTGTGCTTCACTGCTCTTACTGCGCCTCCCCCGCCCCCCCCCCTCTCGCAGCAAGGTGCTTTTATCAGCGGCCAGCCTTCAAAACGTGAATCGCTACGTTTAATGTCCTTCCACTCGTACCAAAATGTCCCAATTAAAGTCAGTAGGAGAGTCAGTAACTGTTTTTAATGCTGTTTTGTTTTTAATGACACAGAACCAGCGATGCTTCGGTGGGCGTGGTGCCCTGCGCTTGAATTCAGGTGCGCAAAATTACGTCACATGTAACCTGTAACATCGGGGGCGCAGCGCACGAGGGTAAAATCCAGTTGCTAGATCAGCGTAAAGACGCAGCGTGAACCCTGAGTGCTTTAAGTGTTGCAGGTGAGGGGAAAATTTTGAACCGTACACAGGGACGGTTCTGGACAGGGGCCAACAGGGGCCTGTAGAACTGTTCCTGGCCCCTGTACTAAAAACATGATGTTAAATTTCTTAGGATGATAAATGCTGACAAAGATAACGTGACTGGTCATTTGGATCAGTTGTATTTTTTTCATTTATGTTTTTACCCAATAATAAAATAACAAAATAATTAAAAAATAAATATAAAAAACATAACAATAATTAAAATTAAGCTGTCTCACGTTAAGCTCCCGCTGTATTGAGAAAAGATCAGGGGTCTGCAACCTGCAGTTCCAGAGCCACAATTGGCTCTTTGGCTTACTTAATATTTTAAACGATGAAATGTTGACCTGTTAAGTCCCCCCCCAACAATCTTTTGTTCTGTGCCCCTGTGAAAAAACACTGGCCCCACCCTGGCCCCCCTGCTAAATTTGGTCTAGAACCCCCACTGACTGTACAGGCTTGATGAAACTCTGCCTCATTCACAAATAAGACCAACATGGATAGAATAATGATAATCTGTAGTGTTTTTTTATCGCCTGGATGTGAATCTGATAATTCATATTGTGTCTTTTATAATCAACTACAATATTTTCTTTTTTTTAAGTCAGGAAACAAAGATTTCTCTTCCAGGGTCCAGTCAGCCATGCCCCCAACCACGCCCCCATAAATTAACATAATCTCACCCTTAATTTTTATAAAAGTTGAGGTCTGGTCAGGATTAATATTTTGGCCGGTAAAAAATATGCCTGGCCGGTTGATTTTTACATCTACCGGCCAACTTGGCCGGTGAATAACAAAGTTAATTTCGGACACTGCATGGAACGTCTCAAAGAAGAAAGGCATCTAAGAGACAAGGCCAACTTCACCCCAGACCAAATTTACACTCTGTTGGATTGTTGCCTCTCTCTCTCACATACTTTAAATACAATGACAAAATTTTACAAACAGAAGCATGGATGTGCCATGGGATCCTCAGTTTTATCCAATGTGGCAAACTCTACGTGAAGGAAGTGTAAAGCAGGACGCTGAATTCCTACAAAGAAAGAGCACCTCCCAACTAGAAATGTGGATTATACCTGGGTCAAAATCCAAGCCTAGTAAGTGGAAGCATTTACTGAAGAGATCAACTCAGTAAACACCATTAAGTTCACAAGGGGGGATGCCAGAGATAACAAGCTACATTTTTTGGAGTGCCTGCTCTTTGAGAGATACGGAAGCATCACCGCTGAATATCCTGTTACATTTTAAATCCAACAACATTCTCAGAACAGACTGGTTCATCCAAAAGATAGAAAACAATCAGCGTTGTTGTAGAGGCAATCAAGCAGAGTGGGGTCTTTTCAAGACTCTACAAGGGAAATTTAACATCAGTTACCAAAACTGGTGGCCTATTGGATCACAAGAAGAGCAAACTCGGTGTCAAAAATCAGCCATTTATTTACATCTCCAGGACAAGGGAAACTCATTTGAGGAGAGTAATGTGAACATCTTGGACAGGGTTGGTTTGAAAGAGGAGTAAAAGGAGCCTTCTATGTCAAACATGAAAACCAATACTAAACAGGTTTCATCTTTCTAACAGATATTCTACAGCCTTGACTCGCCTCCCCAGGCGGTTTTTCAACAATTCACAACTTGGGACATGTGACCAAAACAACTCACATGGCATCATTAAGGATAAATTCGGATCGTCAAGCATCAGCAATGCCCACACTGAGCTAAATAGAGGATAGAACCAATGATTCAAATGTCCTAGTTGCTCCATTAATGACTTACAATTTATAACCCTGTTACTTCCAACCACGTCAGAGTTTTGTATGAAAGACAAAACATTTTCAACAAACAGGGGAAGAAGTTCAGGTGCCTTCTACATAATCACTGACAATATAATATAACAAGGGTCTTCAATTCTGGTCCTCGAGGTCTGGTGTCATGAAACTTTTAGATGTGTTCCTGGTCCAAAACACTTGAATATAATGGTAGCTCCTTAGTTTACAGTCAAGTTCTCCAGAATTGTGCTAATGACCTGTTATTTGACTCAGGTGTGTTGAAGTAGAGACACTTATAAAGGAGGCAATAAACCCTTAAAACCCTTAAAAGTTAGCTATTACCTTAGGGTAATAGCTAACTTGTGGTACGGATTACAAATTATCTACCTGATCACGCCTTTGGAATCAGTTCCTTATTGTTTGTCTGAAATAAAAATTATAGTAGTTTAAATGGAATCAATCACGCTTACCCATGGTTGTTCTCAGCTGAATCCAACACAGTCATTCAGATGTTTTGAAATGCAGAGTAATGTTTTGGCTATTTCCCGCACCTAAAATGAATACTGTAACATACGATAAGGGTGATGGCGGAAGATTTTTCAGCACAGAGAGGCAAGATACTTTGAAAGTCAAAAGTGTAAGGGCATTAGGAAATGGCTTCCGCACAATGGCATTCTCTCAATGTTCAATTATTGCTGATGAAAGGCACATTTTGGGAGGCGGATATCAGAAAGTGGGATTAGTGCAAGTGATTTCCTTGTCTGGGGTTGTTTGACAAAGTCTGTCTGTAATCCTCTTGAAAACTTTGCCTGCCTTTTTTCTTCCATTGTGCTGAGGATGACACATGAAGTATAAAATGAATAAGTAAAAGTGCATAGGGTTGAGCTAATATTTCCATGAAACTGCTTTCTGATTAATTTTGGATAAAGGAGGAATGACCATAAAGTCATTTGCATTTTCCTATTGCTGGGGAAATAAAGTAAATAATTAAACTTAATTTTATTCCAAATATTTAATTACATAATCATAAGCGTAGCAAAGTTTGTTCCTCTAATTTGATAATTGTTCATTTTGTAGATAACTTGCTTTAGTATTTCTGAATACTATCCTGACTTTTTTTCTTCCCAGATCTCAATTCTTTCAATTATATAATTTTTGTTACAGAGGTACCAACAGGTATAATTCCAATTCAAATCTAATTTCAAAATGTTTAAAAAATGGATTATGTGTTTTAGTGCCTGATCTGGTCTCACCAGGGCTCAGAAATGTACCAATGGGATTCTGAGACTGAAAGGTTTAATAAAACATATAAACGTTCCACAGACAGCCATCATTTCAATAAATCAGAATTATAAAAATGAACAATACTGGTACCAGTGAGATTCTGACTGCCTGGAGCAATCACACAGGGAAAATTTACCACATCAAATCCTTTCTGACAGAGGTTGATGAGATAATACTTTTCATGTCACAATTGGATGTATATTTAAAACTCTAAAATGAGATTAAGTACATTTGCTTGACATTTACTTAGACTTATTTACACCTATAAGAATGTTGTTATCACAATACTATGAAAAGATGACAATACTGTCATATCCTCAAAACTGTGTGCAGGTTTATATGTTTATGCGTGTCAGTCAAACCTCTTCTGTGCTGGGGTTGACTGCTAGGTTGGGCTCCACAAATGCATCAGGACTAATCAGGAAGAGCGTAAAGAGGAGCAGATCCCTTGAGGCTTATGCCAGATGGCTTTTGCCCACAGCGTGGTAGCCTTTTACTTTGTTCTTTTGAAGAATAGACATTTTGTCTTCTTCATTCTGGGAAGTTTCAGCATTATAAACAGTATTTTCTGTTTACTAAACTTATGTTACGGGCTCAACAAGTTTAACGGTGACAATCAAAACGGGTTGCTCACATGCAAAAGAAGACCATCCTGCTAGACAGTCGATTGTTAGTACTCTGCTCTACGCTTACCCGGGGCTCACAATGACTACGGTGCGGGTCATGGTGCTGATCCAGTTCCGGTTTGCTGCAAACCCCCACTCCCATTGCTCCTAGTGAAACAACGGCCGGCTGCGGAATGGCTGCTCGTGAGAACAGAAGTTCACGTGGTCCTTTCTGTTGCTGTCCTTCATAAATTATTAAAAATGGCTATGGTTTTCACTTTTGAAGGCAAAACCCGCTATCCGTGCACATAAATATCCTATTTCGTCGTCCGAAAGTTCCTCTGTTTCCTTGTGTTTCTGTTGCTGTTTAGTTTACAGTATTCAAGTTAGTTCAAAGGTGCATAGCCACGTTATTTGACTTTTTTTTAAACTCATACATCAGTAGCTCAGTGTGGTTGCATACAAGGTTTTTATGAAAGATTATCACGACCTGCTGGCGTATAAGTTGTTGTTTTGATGCTTTATGCTTTGTTTTTGCTCAATTTGTTAGTAAATAAAGCCTTTCGTGTTTATTTACGATTTTAACAGAAGTACATACTATGGATGCAGTACACTTCTTACACTAGGGTACACTTGCACACACCTAGCTACTTTGAAATGCTGTTGTAATATCGTGCATATTACATATTATCTCATATCGTTTTGTAAATAGGCTTGTTTTCTTTTTATTCCACTATTAACTTGAATATTTCATATTTTTTACCCGAGTATGCAATATCATCAATAACTATGCAATATTTACATTGCCATTTTTTTTTACCTTTTAATTTTGGCGTTTCTGATAAAGCTCATCCTCTGCTTTAGAATTAACTTTAGATTAGATTTGCTTGTTTTTTTCACTACTATAAACTGTGTAACTTTGTGTCTTTGTCACTGTCATGCCCAGATTTCCCCATTGTGAAACAATAAAGGGTTTCTTATCTTATCTACATCTAAAAAATTATAGCCTGAAGAAGATCAATATTTTTGTCCCTCATTTCAGAAAGTGAAACTCATATTACATAGAGTTATTTAATATAGAGTGAAATATTTAAAACCTTTATTTTGATGATTATGGCTTACAGATTGCGTGAACCTAAACTTCAGTGTCTCAGAAAAATAGAGATACTCATTATGAGAAACTCATGGTGTCACAGCCTAATCAGTTTATAAATCCAAAACACCTACAAAGCTTTCTTTAGCATCTAGATATATTTCAGAAATGAGTAAGCAAAACAAGTTTTTCATAATTGTATAGTTTTTTAGGTATATCTGTATATTGCATCTTGTTTTTTTTTTTATCAGTCATCTACATAGCAGAACTAATTGGAACTCCAAATATATTTAAATATCAAGACCAGAATTAAGAACAGTTGTCAAATAGTATGTGTCTGTTTCTTTGAGACAAAGGTAGATGACTGTTTTAATCCTCCCACTGGATTAAAATGCCAAAGACAGTCTGGGCAAATCCATAGCTCTCTATTCACAGACATGTGTTTGCCCCTGTGCATATCTACAGTCTGCTTAGTATTCCCTGGCAGGTCCAGTGCATTTTCTTTAGATGCTCATCTCTTTTCAGTCCATCCATTGAATCATAATAGGATATTTGAATGATGTTACACATTAGGGGTTGTAGAAACAATTTTGTGGTGGCCATTATCCCACGTAATAACAGGGGGAACGCCCTGCTGCGCCTTATAGCATAGTTTTATTTGGAGGCAAATGGCTGTTTAAGCTTATTTGTGCAGTCGCAACAATGTAATCCATAAATTGATGTTTTCTTAAACAACAGGGATTGGCTCCTTGGACAATCTACATTTGCATTAATAAAATTCACAACAATATAAGTTTCAAATGATCAAACCAAACTTTTTCCAAACCTGTAAAAGTCAAAGTACTTCTAGTTTCAGTGTTTTAGATGTTTTATCTGTCCTTGTAATATGATAGTTCTTGCAAAGACAAGAATATGTACAAAAATTTAGTGACTTGTAAAAACGACCTTACTACTCATGATTTTCTTTTTCATAGGTCATCTTGAATGCAGGTTTCTTTACCCCTTAGTAATTTGTCTTGTGTAAGTGTTAAATTCAAGTGTGTTATCTAATTAACAGGACATTGCCTTTTCATTCTACTGTGATGTTTCTTTTCCTTCTCATTCATTCAATAATTATTTTAAGCGTTGTTTGCTGATAAAGCTAGGGCTGTGCCTCTAATCATGGACAGCTAATGTTCTTAAAACCGGATATTTCCTACTTCATAAGAAATTAAGGATTAGAAATAAAACCCTAACGCTCATCTCAGGAGAGGAGAAGATTGTGCTCAGGTGTAAGAGGAACCATCAGCCTCTGTCACGATCCTGAGGTGTTAGGTTTTGTTTTTCATTCTGTGTTCATGTTTTTCATCATTTTCTTTGTTTGTTTGTTATGTCCTAAATGTCTTTCCATATTTTCTGGTTATTTTTATTTTTTATTTTTTTTCTGTTTGTGGATTTCGTCGCTTTTAGCCATGACAGCCTCTGGCACGTCAGCCACTCTGAACCTGTCAGTGGATAGCCATGGTAAACACATGTGGATCCAGTACACTCACACTCCAAACCATGACAGTAATGTCAAGTATTGTGGTTAATTTTCACATCAAACAACATTGGGAATTCCACAAACACTAACATTACATGTTTGTCTGATGCTACAGGTCACAGGAGAAGTATGGCAGCAACAGTGGTTTGGGCTGGTGCTTAGGTCCGCATAAGGGCGGAGAAAGTGGAGAAAGACGAGACTGGCAAGGTGTGAGCTGTGGATAAGGTCGGGGGAGAATTCTCACAAGAACTAAAAAAAAAAAAAACATAAAAAAAAAAACGGCAGTCACGTATCAAAACACTTTTGGCCAGAACTGATACAACACAATACAATTTTATTTATATGATTTTACATGTGAATACTGAACAACACCAATACAACACCATAAATTCCCACCCAGTTCTCCTAGCAAGTTTAAAAGGATCTGATGGTCCACTGTGTCAAAAGTGGCAGTTAGATCCATCAACAGTGAAATAACACAGTGACCAAACTCTGTGGTTAAAATAATGTAATTAAAACCCCTCAACATCTCTGACTCAGTACTATGATGGGTTTTGAAACCAGATTGGAATGCTTCAAGAGGGTTGTTTTCATTCAGGTATAAAACCAATTAATTATAAACAATTTTCTTCAGGATTTTTGACATAAAAGGGAGTTTTGAGATGGGTCTAAGATTTGTAATTTCTGTGTGATTACAATTCCACAGAACTGATGACGGGGAGGATAATTTCTATTTTTAAATATTGATGAATGATGAAAACAAGGACATTTTTCCCATCCAGGGCCAAAGACCAAGCACTTGGGCATCTTTCGGGTTATATCTGTGCACATGCCTGTCAGAAATGCTTTAAAGGTATCTTTGAGGTGTATATGTTTTTGCTTTAACTAAACCTTGTTAGTTCATTCTTCTTTACCGGGAGACATGATTCCATCAGAAAAGAGAAATATACACCATGATTTATCATTGGGAGAATTGATGGGAGTGTAAAGAAATTGACTCCGACAACAATAGACAGGTTGGCTGGTAATTACCTGAGTACTTTTGTGAGCAAACAGAAAACTCCTTCTCTGTGAGATTGTGGATCCAACTTCACATATGCCTTTTATTCCATGATAAAACAAGGTAACAATGAGAACAAACGGCATAACATTCACTGCAGTCTGCTTTAACATTGTATAACAGTGAAGAATATGTAATTTTGTTAGATGTAAGCAACATTAAAAATTAATTTATCCGAACCTTAGCACCTCTGGAGTCCCTCCAGATTTTAATATTTTTATAGATGACATTTTAATGACTAAATCTTATTATGACATACATTTTCTTGGCCGTTGGGTTCTGCTGAGAGGTAATGACTATGCAATATCTTAATTAAAGTTAACTGTTTTATTAATGTCTTCACTTTTGTTGAATCGGTTATTTGTTGATTTGCTAATGCCAGAATAACAAATAAAAATACAGAACAAATAAATGAGAGTGGTGGAATAAATTCAATAATCAATTGAGCTGGCATATTAACATCAACAAAGAACTGGACAACAGCAGTCAGAAAATCTTGGCTTGTGGATAATAGCCAGTGGTGGCTTTTCAGAGTAGGGTTAAAAAGAGTTATGTAACAGTTGTGCCAAAAAAAAAAGTTATATTATGTATTGTGTCTTGTGCACAATGTTATCACAGTAAGAAAATATATCCATACACTATAACAGGCTTCTGGTGCTGAATTTAGTAAGTGTCAAGAATTCTTCAAAAAGCTGGACGTTTATCGATTCATGCTTTTACTTTGAAGTGTGCATTTTATTTTGAAGGTGTTGATTTTTTGGTGAGCTGACCTGGTCCTGCTGTAGCAAAGCATAATCAAACCATAAAACTCCCACTCCCATGCTTCACAGGTTGTCCATCTCTCCATCCATTGTCTTCCTCTTATCCAAGATCAGGTCACATAAGCAAGAGGTGCGGGTAGTGTTGGTTCCATGGTTTCCTAAGAAACGTTTCCTCCTATAAAAGTTAAACTTGTGCATACTCATTCTAATGGTACTGCAGTGGGTTTTTTTATGGGCAACATGGGCAGTTGGCCTAAGCAGCATAAGAAGAGGGTTGCAAAAAGGCCATTTTAATATATTTAAGTTGTTCCCAGAATGAGTTTTACATTACACTTTTTTCTATGGGTAGTGAATAAGGACTTGGCCCTGTGTTCATCCTTGTCTTGTGTACGCTCACGCTTTTTGCTACTGACAGTGGAAGCATATTACCTAAATGGGCCCAACATTTGGTCCCTCCCCATATCTAAGGGGGATTCCCAGAATTTGAAAGATTTTCTGGAGGCACAGTTGTTTGGTGGTGTCTATCAAATTGAATCCACATGGTTTGGAGCAGCACTGTTGCCTTGCAGCAAGAAAGTGCTGGGTACGAACCCCAGCCTAGGTTCTTCCTGAACAGAGACCAATGACCAATGGTTATAGGCACGAGCACCCCCACGACCCTGCACAGATTAACAGGTATAGATAATAGCTGTATAGATTGATGATTTGGAGCAAAAGTTTATCTCACTTTCTCTATGCCTTTAGCCATAAATCCCCTGTAGTAAGTTAAGTGAGATGATCGATTCTTTGGATGTTTGTATAATGGAAGTAGTTACAAGGAGGAGAAAATGTAGTATAGACAAGGAACAGCGTTGCACAACCCACGGGCCTGTTGATCATTTTGAACTGGATATTTGAATGTAGCTGGAGGAATTTCTACATCAGTGAAGGTTCTAGAAGGATGCCATATACACATGCCAAAGGTAAATCAATTAATTAAGAACAGTTGGTGTTTATTTGTTCGGTAGTTAGAAATATCATGAACCTACAATGTCAATTTTAATGATCACATTGGCTATGTTTTGGTGTATTTTGTTGAGCGGAATTGATTGTCTAATGGTTTTAGGACAAACAATAAAGGCTGCATTTTGTGATGCACAGAGCTGAAGCTGTTGTTAAACTCTGCTGCTTTCAGATGGTTTTTGATTTCTGTTATCCTGTTTTATTGTCTAAGGTTTGCTCGGACATAATTTCAGTTAAGTCCAGTAGTTTCTCTTGGGTTTGATTTGAAGACAGAGTGAACAGAAAATGCTGCTTTGGTTCAGTAGATGGTTCAGTTAGAAATGTTGGAATTGTTCAGCATTATATCAGCAGGATTTATCTTCGACTCAATTACCTTAAGTATAAGCCAATGAACACCTATAAATTAATCTTCTAAATTTTTCTGGTGAGCAAAACATGCTATTATGTATATATCATAGAAAAATATTTTTTCTAAGTTTTTTATTTTATGGAAGTTTTATAGATCATTGCCTTTCAAAAACACCATTGCCTGTATTCACAAAGATTCTAAGTCCCCTCAGAGAGCTATCTTAGCCTAAAAATTCCTACCTAGGAGTTTTAGCTGAAAAGTGATTCAGATCCCTGCTGAGAGTGATTCTGATTAAGGAGACGACAGCAATTTTTATTTTAGTGAGGAGGTGTGGTTGACCCCGTTGCTAGGTGTCTTATAAGAACTATGATTGGTTGATAGCTCAAGAAAAAACAAACAAATGTGCTCCTAGTAATCAAAAGAAATAAATTATACTGGATTAACTCTACTGATTTCTACTGTTCTCCAGTTTTGCATTGTATTACATTGAAATGACTGTTGTCATTTCAGCTTTTAAGTTTTTGTTCTCTCTTTTTCTTCATAGTAGGCACACCTGGTCTGACGTTCTGTTAACTGTGACATCATCCAAGGAAGACCGATTACCCGCTATTACCATCTAATGTAGAACAGATTACTAGATCAATGTCTTGTTGTGTCTCTGCTCTGTCTTCTGTAATCCCCAGTCGGTCGAGGCAGATGACCGTTCATACTGAGCCCGGTTCTGCTGGAGGCAATCAACTGGTTCCCTTATATAGGAAATTTTTGACCAATCTGTATAATCTGACTGATTTTGACTTTGTAAAGTGCCTCGAGATGACATGTTTCATGAATTGGCGCTATATAAATAAAATTGAATTGAATTGAATTAAGAAATGTTTGTCATTATGATGAAAACTAGCTAAACGTATTGTCACACAAACAATGTTTTAAAGCACCTTATTTAGATTTACTTATTGTTATGACTCGCTAGTCATTTTACTGCCTTATCTATATGATATTAATGCGTACTCACCCGTCAGTATTTTACTGGGATTGCCTGTTTATATAAAGCGGATCTGGCAAAATGACCAACTTGAAATGGAGAAAAAAAAAAGGAAAACTGAACAGCAGTGCACCTGTCCAGTTATCTCTGGGAGGAGAAGGAGTGTTGAAAGGTAAATTGGTCCCCGTATCACGGCACAAATATACAGAGTTTAAAGCATATTGTTGCAGATCAATGCAAGCCTCTGCTTTGCACACCTGCCTGAAAAGTGAGCGCTCCGTGCAGCAAATGAAAGCGAGGAGATTACATCACACCAGCAAACTTAGATGACCATTTAGGCTACTAAAATTATCATGCAATACAGAAAATACTTTCTCACCTCTTTTTATATATATTCTTTGTAAAGTTCTCCTTTTTATTCATGATTACCCAAAATTATTCTATTATTTATCCTCAATAAAATTATGTTACTAGAACCGTGCCTTAAACCTGTCAGGCCGCTGAAACAAATTAATTTTGGTAAAACTGTTTTGGTAAAGTTTATCTTATCTGCATATTAGTAATTGTATGTTTGTTAAAGAAGTGTATGGGCTCAATTCTTCCACTGTTTAGGTTTTTTTTTTTCAGTGTCCTTGCTGGCAATGTGGCAATAAGAATTGTTGTCTTAATGCCAAAAAGAGCTAATCAGATTTGACTTTCACTAGTGGAGCAGTACTGCTTTTGCCATATTATGAATGACGCTTGATTTATGAATGTGAAAAGTTTTATTGTGATTCATGCGGGGAATATCTCCAATGATATGGACACTACAATGGGAACGTAGGAGAGGAAAGGAAGAACAAAAAGAAAAAAGAAAAGGTGAAAGAAAGAGGAGATAAAAGGAAGAGAATGATAAAACAATTATTGAAAAAAACATATACTTCGTGTAATTGAAAATCTGCAGTCCCTATATTGTCCACGAGGGGCGCTGTATTTGAATCAGCAGATGGTAGCACTGAGCTTCAGTTGTGGAAAATTCAATTTAAATAATTTCTTCATTTTTATCTGTTTGATGTATTTTGTCATGCAGGACAGTGTTTTTTTAAGTTCCAAAAAATGTGAATAAATGTTTTTCAACATTGTACAATCACTGTGACCAGTTCTTATGCATAATGCAATTAAGTAAATTGTTGAAATTGCACATACTTTTCTTAAAAACGCTGAGGTTATTCATAATATATTGTGTAAAAGTGAAATTAATTTAATATAAAAATCAACAACAAGTCCACTTTTATTAGTTCTATTTAATTTTGCAATGAGTTTACTCGTGTGGCCCTCTTGAGATCAAATTAAGCTGTATGCGGCCCCTAAACCAAAATGAGTTTAACACCCCTGGTTTAGGTGGTGGATCGGCCAATAAGCTCTCTGTGTCCACTATTTTCCCTGGTTAACACACTCTTAGGCTCAATAAAAGTCCTCCTCACTACTCCTAACATTTTGTGACTTTATCAGCTCTCTTAAGGCCTAAGATGCTTTGTGAATAACTTTCATGTTACAGAGGAAAAATTCTAAGAAAAATCTTAGAATTTGGTAAATTCTAAGATTTTTCCTAAAATGACGTCACTAACAGCTACTTTTGGTCTTAGGAATCTTTGTGAATATGGGCACTGTTCTGTTTGAGAGGATAAACGGCATGTATTCAGTAACCAGTCACCGTAAGACGACCATATTGTTCTAAACAGCTTGGTTTGGAAGGAGGTGCTCATTGTTTACAGGGATGGACATTCATATCAAAAGATTGCAAGAGCTTGCTGTAGGTCCTGTGATGACATTTTTGGGTTTTTGGAGCATTTGACATTGGAGTGGCAAAATACACTGATATTAAGTTGATGCTTCAGGTGTATCTGATGTTGCTTTAATCAGCAAAGGTGCTTTTTGTCTCCTATGGTGGTGATTAAGGTGACATTAATCTGTTCATAGGTTTTCGGTACAACCGAGTGTCTTAGTTTGGACTTCTTCCTGCTAGATCAGGAACTCTGCCCTTTTGCAAAGCTGCTCTAAAACAAAAAGCACTTAATATTTTCTTTTACACAGAAAAAAGTATGTGCCGTCAACTTAATATAAAAATCCACTGTTTTATTCTCCTCTTTTATTTTTTTCTATAGTCTAAGGACAGCTTACATTTTTACATCCAGACCACAAGCTCTGAGCTCCTGTTTAGTAAGACTGCAAGCATCTTTTTTTAACTTGGAGTTCACCGATCTCAACATGGCTTGCACACCAAATATGTCACGACTAACACATCAGGGAGCCTTTGTCACAGCTGTCTCCGAAACAGAAGTCAACCAACCCACAGGGAAGCTTTGTAAATTTGTCAGGAACTGAATCTTTCACTAGAAGAATACAGGATTAAAAAAGGCTGCATGAAAGACAACCCATCTTTCATGGAATGATCTTAACAGTCTATATGCAAAAGAAGAGGCCATGTGTATGCTCATGGGGAAATATACAGAGAAAGATAGAAGTCAGCTGTGCCACACTTAAGTAAGGATTTGGATCTGCAGCCTTTTGTCTGAGCTGTGAAGCAAAGTAAACAGAAAAACGTATTATAAAGAATGTTAGATATATTGGAAATATGTATAAATTGCTTTTTACTAATAATTAATATTGGCATATGCCCTGTGTAATGAAAAAGCCTTTCCTTTTTACAGATTTATTCAGTTTTTACAGTCTTGTCACAACTTAATATTTTAGTTTATTTGAACAGTTTCATATCACACAAAGATAACAGGATTCAGTACAAAAAACTGTTTACAAATGGGAAATTTTTAGCTTTGTTGATGAGGCAAACCACACAGTCATGGACGAACATAGGACAGACTGAATGATGGCAGTGTAGAAGATGACCAGAAGTTTCTGCTGAAGTACAGTTTCTGCTGGGCCTTCATCCAAACAGTGTCTATGTGTGAGGACCATCTCAGGTCCTGAGAAAGGGTACAAACGAACCGATAGAGATCCACCGCAGACACGATGGTGTTGAGGATGGTGAGGGGATGTAGTGTGGGGGGAGTTGGCGGGAAGTCTATCATCATCTCCACAGTCTTTTTTGGGGTTTAGCTCCAGGTAGTTCTGAGCACACCAGTGAACAAGCCTGTCTGTCTGTATGCAGACTTATCATTGTCCTGGATCAGTCCAATGACAGGGATGTCAACCGCAAACTTCAGGGGTTTCGCATACTGGTCCGCTGAAGTCCAGACTGACAGGTGGAGGTTGGTAATATCAACTGGGTAAGCTTCTGGTAGAGGATGTCTAGGCGGATGGTGTTAAAGGCTGAACTGAAGTTCAACAATCTTTGACCCTGGCTGGTCAAAGTGGTACATGATGAAGGACGGTCTCAGGTTAACTGTGTTATCTGCTGACGTCTTTAAACAAACTGTGGGGGGTCCAGCAAGGGAGCCTGTGATGCTTTAACACCTGTCACTCAAATTATTTCATGACCACAGACATCAGGGCTACAGGCCTTTAGTCATTTACTCTAATAATGTTGTATTTCTTTGGGACTGGGATGATAGTGGAGCGTTTGAAGCAGGAGGCAACCTCACACAGCTTCAGAGACTTGTCACAGATCTGAGTGAAGATGAGGGCCAGTTGTTCAGCACAGACTTTCAAGGGGGAAACACCATCAGGTCCTGGAAGTGTCCTGGTCTACTGATGGTAAGAAAGCCTGTTTTATATCATCTTCAGAGATCTTAAATCCAGGTGGGGGTTTGAGGAGCTGAGGGTGGTTGATGCATGGGGAGCTTAGTGTCAAAGTCGGATGTGTAAGAGTTGATGGGAGGTGTGAACATGTGCTTTTCAAACCTGCAGTAGAAGCTGTTTCAAATTATATTATCTTTGTTAAGGGGAAAATGCTATCCAAAGCAACCTAAACCTATTTGAAAATATTATAGACCCTCCTTCATTAAATCATGAATTAAATTTGACAGTTTTGTTCTTTCAGTTTCACCAGCCACAGCCGTGTATAATTACTACCTGTAGAATAAAGAATACTTTAATAGAACCTGTCTGTCAACATGAAGTAAGCTAAAACATTAACAAAGATAGACATATCTAGAAAAATGCAAGAACACATGAAAAACAAAGTCATTGACATGTTATCAATCAATAAACAATTACGAAGCCATTTCGGAAGTTTTAGGACTCCAGTGAACAGTGAGGCCCATCCTCCACAAATGAAGAAAACATGAACTAGCGGTGATCTTTGCCAGGAATAGTGGGGATACTAAAATCCTTTTAGCAGGGCAGGCTTCACTCGCTTAAGTTAAGTTTAGTGTTCATGATTAAGCAGAAAGAAAGGAGCTGTCCAAAATGCTATTCATGGGAGAGTTCCAAGGCCAAAACCACTGCTGACAAAGGCCCTTCTCACATTTCCTCTCCAAAACTTGATGATCCTGCATCTCATCACATGTAGTGTAAAACTAACACTGCATTTTAGAAAAGGAAAATTATACCAATAGTCTAACATGGTGTAGGTTGCTGTCCTCTGATATCCTCAGAAAGCAATATGTAAGTTATTTTAGGGACACAAGTAACTGGAATCACACTGACATATGTTACAAACCAAATTATCGTCACGTCATATTAGAACAGGAAGTATTCTTTGAAGCTAACTGCTCAGTGTAAAAGGAATAAGTTGCCTTCATGGTATCAATTTCAAAATGCCATTGCCTTTTGCCAAGTCAACAGTTCCCCAACAGTCCAAATATTGTGGAGCATTATCCCCAAGGTTTTTAATCAAATAGTGTTACATGGACTTAAGAAGGTCTAAGGAAATACAAAACTGCATTAAATTCCCTTAATGAAGAGATCTTTACCCTTTCTGTGCTAATCTTTAAGCTCTCCAAGATCTTTTAGTTTATTATGAAACTAAAAGATCTTACCTTTTTACCTTGTCTTTTAATACTCAAGAGAATGTTGGTGCTTGTTGATTTTATGCCAGTTTTCCTATGTTTATTTTCCTATATTATTTTTATCAATATTACTGACTTTTATGCTGTTTATATTTGTTTTTGTATAGCACTTTGGTCTCTGTGTGTTTAAATTGCTTTATAAATAAAGTATTGTATTGGATTTGGCTTATTATTTCTAGGTCAGATGCTCCATTGCTTAAAGACTTTACAAACTGCTATGTGTTGAAATTTCAAGTTGTTCTGCATTTGAAGTCATATGCTAAAGTCATCTTGTCAGAATATTTAGCCGGGTTCAAAACCAAATATGGCTAAATCTTTTTACGACACAGCAGCATCCAAACAACAGAAGGCAACCAGAAATGAGATTTAGTGCTCTGTTTGCTAAAGTGTAACATTCTTATTGGTGATTGACAGCTATAAACACCTACATACATAAATTGCAGTTCAAAGGGGTTCATTTGCATCCACAACAGGATGGTTTTTGACAATTTCCCAGCTGCTCGCTGTGGGAAACTTCCCAGAGATAATGATATCCTGCCTGACAGGTTTGGTGCAATCAAACTTGATTCTGCAGGTTTTCCTTATTGTGCATACTCCACCCCGACAAGGACGTTTTCAAAGCTAAAAAGTGATGGGTTGTGCAACTATGGGGAAACTTGTGCATCCAAGGAAAGGCGTTCAAAAGACAGTAACCCTGTGAGGATGGGAAACTTTGTGAAATCACTCCGGGTAGATGCAACACTCTGAAATCATTGGTAAATGTGTTAAACAGTAGACTCCAAATTGTGTCCAGTTTTTTTTTGTGAGTTTACCGCGCATTACAAGAGTCTTCCCACCCCAGAGCCTTTTCTTAGTATAACCACACCCTTAAACCACAAGGTTTTACTGCGATTTTATGTGACCAACACAAAGTCATGAATATTTGCAAAGCGGACTGAAAATGAGATCGATTTTGTCCTTTCATATGTTTTCAGCCCCTTTACTCTAATGCTCCAAAATAAAATCCAGTGCAACCAATTCTTGAATGGAGTTCACTTGTGTGTAATTTATTCTCAGTATAAATTCATCTTTTCTGTGAAGGCCTCGGAGGGTTGTTAGAGAACAAAAGTGAGCAAACAGTATGATTAACAAAAGTAATTAACAAAAGTATTTTCCCTCTGGGATTATTAAAGTATGTCTGATTCTGATTAAGAGCAAGGAACACAACAGACAAATCAGGGATATTGTGTAGATTTTAAAGCCAAGTTAGGTTATGAAGCAATATCCAAAGCTTTAAATATCTTATGAAGCACTGTTAAACTCTTTGTCTGAAAATAGAAAAAACAACTGGTACAATTGCAAACCTGTCAAGACATAAACCTCTACCCAAACTGACAGGTCTGAAAAGGAAAATATTAACAGCTGAAGAATGGCAGCATTGTTGTTGTCTTGATCATTATTCCAGCCTCATGTGGTCTGCATGTTGATGTGGTGCTTGTATTAATCTTTGATATAGAGAAGCTCACCTCCTAGTTGGGGACAATACTAACTAATGGCATGAGCAGGTCTGAGCAAACAGGGCTAATTGTTGCATTGTATTGCATGTTAAAATAGAATGCCATTGACATCCTTATTGTTTAATGTTTCTTTAAGGTAAAGGAAATAAAACAAGTTTATGTTTATATAGCTAAAATAATTTTAATGTTGTGGGTTCAAGGTCAGTTCACCCCCTCATCATTTTGTACCCAGACATTTTTTTATTTTATCCCAACCTACTAAAAATATGGGCAATGTACTCCACCATTATGTATCAGTTTATATCTCCAGGTAGTTAAATGTTCTGATCATTATCAAGATTACTTTTCAGAAAAAATTTATTGTTCTGTTGTATGGACAGTTTACTATTATCGAACCAATCACCTCACATCACCGCCTATCAAAATTATATGACATTAAACAACTTCCTGCTGGTAGATATTATGAAATCAGATATATATTTTTATGGCCTAGCTTTAGTGAGAGAATTGACTTTTATTTTCATTGATAAGGGCACACAGTTGATATGAAACATGTTTGGAATATCAAATTTAGTATTAGAGCCGGGGCCATTAGCAATTGATCTCTAGAAATTTCAAGACCTTAAGAAACCTGACCCGTGTTATCCACATTCATACAAATATTCTTACAAATACAGTATGTTGATATGTTGGTTTGCTGTTTACCTTTAACAAGAATCATTTCCAATTTCAGTTCACCCAAGTTTTAATTCAGTTAAATCATGTTTCAATTGTATGTTCGTAATTCACCACCTAAAAATTCTGAAGGACGCTTTGGGGCTCCAACATGACCTAGTTATAGTTAATTTATCATATTTAATCTGTTATGTTTGAATATGCACTGTGTTGAAGCCAGATATTTGCATACCCTTTTAAAAAAAATAACCATTTTGTCATTAAATAAGACTGAACATTTTCTAAAATCATTTATTTTTGCCTAATGTTAGAGGAAGCATTAGTATTTGCAGAAGTTCCTTTTAAACGTCATGACTTAGGTCAAAGATTTTGGGTATCCTTTCACAAGCTTCTTACAATAGTTTTCTGGAAGTTCTGTTCCTTTCTCCTCACAAAACTGGTGTAAGTCAGTCATCTTGCTCCCACACTCTGCTCACAAACGTTCTATGTGATTGAGATCAGAGTTTGTTAAATTGCTCCACAACATTGACTTTAAGCCACGCACTTCCCGGCCACCGTAGTGTTGCTATCTATTTGGCAAATACATTTGTGCTCAATCTTAACTTCCTGGCTGATATCTTTTTGTCACTGTATTCATTCGTTGTCTGTTTTGTTTTTTTGTTTTTAGGAGTAATGACTTGATACGGTCTTTGCTCATCTTCTCAGGGTCTTTAGCTTTTGTTCTGGGATTTCTGAGCATATGTCTCACTGGAATCTATTCATTGGGGGACAGAGAACCCATCTCCTGCCTGAACAGCAGGATGGATTTTCCATTGGTACTTATCTGTGAATATAATAGTTTGAACATGGCACCTTCAGGCACCTGGAAATTGTGGAGATTAATTATTCTCTTCCTTGGTGGATTTATTTCAATCCTTTCATGATCTTGTGCAAGAAACCATTTGTTTTTAAAATGTCCCTTAAAATACACAAAAATATAAACGCAACACTTTTGGTTTTGCTCCCATTTTTTATGAGACCTAAACTCTTTATACACAATATCACCATTTCTCTCAAATTGTTCACAAACCAGTCTAAATCTGTGATAGTGAGCACTTCTTCTTTGATGAGTTAATCCATCCCACCTCACAGGTGAGCCATATCAAGATGCTGATTAGACACCATGATTAGTGCACAGGTGTGCCTTAGACTGCCCACAATAAAAGGCCACTCTGAAAGGTGCAGTTTTATCACACAGCACAATGCCACAGAGGTCGCAAAATTTGAGGGAGCATGCAATAGGCATGCTGACAGCAGGAATGTCAACCAGAGCTGTTGCTCGTGTATTGAATGTTCATTTCTCTACCATAAGCCGTCTCCAAAGCCGTTTCAGAGAATTTGGCAGTACATCCAACCAGCCTTACAACTGCAGACCACATGTAACCACACCAGCCCAGGACCTCCACATCCAGCATGTTTACCTCCAAGATTGTCTAAGACCAGCTACTCGGACAGCTGCTGAAACAATCGGTTTACATAACCAAAGAATTTCTGCACAAACTGTCCGAAACCGTCTCAGGGAAGCTCATCTGCATGCTTGTCGTCCTCATCGGGGTCTCCACCTGACTCCAGTTCGTCGCCGTAACTGACTTGAGTGGGCAAATGCTCACATTCGCTGGCGTCGGGCCCGTTGGAGAGGTGTTCTCTTCATGGATGAATCCCGGTTTACACTGTTCAGGGCAGATGGCAGACAGCGTGTGTGGCGTTGTTTGGGTGTGTGGTTTTCTGATGTCAATGTTGTGGATCGAGTGGCCCATGGTCGCGGTGGGGTTATGGTATGGGCAGGCATCTGTTATGATCGAAGAACACAGGTGCATTTTATTGATGGAATTTTGAATGCTCAGAAATACCGTGACGAGATCCTACGGCCCATTGTTGTGCCATACATCCCCCCAAGAACATCACCTCATGTTGCAGCAGGATAATGCATGGCCCCATGTTGCAAGGATCTGTACACGATTCTTGGAAGCTGAAAACATCCCAGTTCTTGCATGGCCGGCATGCTCACCGGACATGTCACCCATTGAGTATGTTTGGGATGCTCTGGACCGGCGTATACGACAGCGTGTACCAGTTCCTGCCAATATCCAGCAACTTCGCACAGCCATTGAAGAGGAGTGGACCAACATTCCACAGGTCACACTTGACAACCGACCAATAAAACAAAAATGCACCTTTCAGAGTGGCCTTTTATTGTGGGCAGTCTAAGGCACACCTGTGCACTAATCATGATGTCTAATCAGCATCTTTATATGACACACCTGTGAGGTGGGATGGATTATCTCAGCAAAGGAGAAGTGCTCACTATCACAGATTTAGACCGGTTTGTGAATAATATTTGGGGGAAATGGTGATATTGTGTATGTGGAAAACGTTTTAGATCTTTGAGTTTATCTCATAAAAAATAGGAGCAAAACCAAAAGTGTTGTGTTTATATTTTTGTTGAGTTTACATCCATAGGTGGGCCTCCCTTCAACTCAAAAGTTGTGAATCAATTTATCAGATGCTTAAAAAGCCATGACATCATCATGGGCTTTTACAATATGGATAAAGGCAGTAATCTTAGTATATGTAAATATGTAGTATTTGACAAGAGTGGCAACAAATTATTTAATGTTTTTTTTTACTTCTCTGACATTTAGCAAGTTAAATTGTTATGGTTCTAACTAAACTAAAAGTAGAGAGGAATTAGTCTGATTAAATGTCTAACAGTGAGAAAATAACTGTGTATTTATACAGTGTATGTAGTCCTCTAGTTTCAAGTAAATGAAGGTCATGGCATCATTCATCAATTAGCATATTGATTATGTCATCCCGTTGTATTTGCATCCTGGCCTTTAATTCTCTCCTGTTCTCTTAGCTTGCATAAATTATTTAATTAGGACCAAGTTCCCATACAGCTACTCTCATTCACGTATTCCAATGCTTTTGTTGCAAGAAAAGAAAACGAGACAGAAATTTTGACTGAAAAATAATTAATTAAAACTAATTGCTGCCCTTTTCAAACATTTATGAGCACTTTGAACTCTTGCGTCTATTTAAGGACCAAAATTGTCACTCACCTAAATTAATGACATCTGTGCTGTTATTTCGCTACTTACCTGTACAGAAGTCTGAGAGAAAAGTCAGAAGTGACAGAACACCTTAAGCTGCAGTGTCACGTATCTACTTTTTTCTGCCGTATAGCTCCAAAATCCACCTGGAGACAATCAGTCAGTGGCGACAAAATCGGAATGCCAAAAAACTGCTTTGGTTTATAAGCTTAGATGAGCATTCGGTTTATGTTTAAAGTGAAGGCGAGAGCAATATAATCAAGTTTAAAGTGAGAGGTGGGTTACTGTGTGTGGCAGTGGGTGTGTAACAGCTGAACTGAGCAGACATACAGCAGTGATCAAGCTCCCACCATGGAGCGGAAATGTTGTGCCACTTTGCTGCACAAAGCAGTTTCCATGTTTCATTCAATCTTGAATTGAGAACCATTTAATGATGCTTGGATGAGCTGTGCTCACTTCAACTCCATCATGAAGGGTGAGTGCACAATATTGCACCTGAATATGTCATGGTTTCAGGAAGTTCTTTAGACCTACGTGCAGAAATTACCCAGACTCAAAGTTGTGAAAGATAATTTATTGGGAAAAACAGTTCAAGATTAGCATGAATACAGAGTTATGGGGATAATGGTTCTGTGGAGTCAGGAGGAAGACTGGTTTGTTGACTCAGTTAGGAAACAAATTAATTATATGAATGATTAACTGGAGGGATTGACTTGCAGTGCAGGCGGTGACGATGTCTTTCTGGGTTTGTTTCAAGTGATCAGCTTGAACAGAGGTGACGATGGTTTTAGATCGGAGTTGGAACTGAGCAGAGAGAGTTCTAGAGTGGACAGGCTGGAACCACTAGCTGTGTTTCCAGCCAATTCCCATGCAGATTTTGAGCCAACTTTAAAAATATCACAAAAAAAGAAAATGCGCATCAGACATGTCTCCTTTACTGGTATGCACCAAATTAACCAGGGATGCAAAGCGCGACCCCGTCAAACGTTGGCGTTGACTAAACAGTAGATGTTGCTAACTAGCATGGACCACATATCAGAAATGGAGCAAGGCTTCAAAGGTATATAGCTACATTATATGGTTTAAAAAAAACATTTTATCATGATAAAATAAGGTTATATGCGCCAAGCCTCCATCCCGATAATGGTTTGATGGTCCTTTCTGTGGATAAAAATAGCCCTCGCACCAGGCGCAATTAGCAGATATAAACAGATGTGGTGCCATCTAGCGACAGTATTGCAGAATTATCATAAATTAATAATTTATGATTGATTTAATTAATAAATCAAAATTAAATAATGCCCGACTGATACTGACCCTCTGCAATGCCTCGCAGTAAACAGGCAGCTCAGCGTGATCTAAGACCAACTGTTATTAATTAAATAAACAGATCTGAGCAAAACCAACAGCGAGGCAGGTGAGGGTGTGGACTGAGGGAGCAATGGAGGCGATCCAGGACTGTTTTGAGTGCTCTGACTGGAACATGTTCAAAGCTGCTGCAACTTATGAGGACAAGATAAACATTGATGAGTACGCCATGACTGTGTCAGCCTACATCAACAAATGCATTGAGGACGTCAGCACCACCAAGACCATCATCACCCGAGCAAACCAACGACCATGGATTACTGCTGCTTTGAAAGGCTGGTAAAGGAACACATCGTCTCCAGTCTCCCATCTACACTCGACCCATTCCAGTTTGCCTACCGACGGAACCGCTCCACTGAGGACGCCATCTCCTCTGCTCTTCACCTGAGCTTGGCACACCTGGAGGAGAAGAACACGCACGTGCGGATGCTGTTCCTGGACTTCAGTTCAGCGTTCAACACCATCATCCCACAACATCTGGTGGGAAAACTGGAGCATCTGGGCTTCAACACACCCCTACGAAACTGGCTGCTAGACTTCCTCACCAACAGACCTCAGTCAGTCCGGGTCGGACAGAACACCTCTGATGTCATCACCCTCAGCACGGGCTCCCCTCAGGGCTGCGTCCTGAGCCCCCTGCTGTTCACCCTGATGACACACGACTGCGTCCCCAGGTTCACCACCAATCACATCGTGAAGTTTGCAGACGACACAACGGTGGTGGGCCTGATCAGAGACGACAACAACCAGGACTACAGAGAGGAGGTGGAGCAGCTGGTGGGCTGGTGCAGAGACAACAGCCTGATCCTGAACGTGGAGAAGACGAAGGAGATCATCGTCGACTTCAGGAAAAACCGGCCTCACCATGCTCCACTGCTCATCAACAACTCAGCGGTGGAGGTGGTCAGCAGCACCGAGTTCCTGGGGGTGCACATCACGGACAACCTCACCTGGACTGTGAACACCACGTCACTGGTGAAGAGGGCACAGAAGCGACTGTACTTTCTGCGGAGGATGAGGAGAGCCCGCCTGCCCCCGCCCATCCTCACGACCTTCTACAGAAGCACCATAGAGAGTATTCTGACCAGCTGTCTCTCTGTGTGGTGTGGAGGCTGCAGTGCCTCCGACTGGAAGAACGTGAGGAGAGTGGTGAGGACAGCAGAAGGGATCATCGGGGCTCCTCTTCCCTCCATTAAAGACATGTCATCGCAGCGCTGTGTGTCTCGAGCCCGTAACATCATCAGGGACCCCTCACACCCCCACCATAGACTATTCTCCCTGCTGCCCTCTGGAAAGAGGTTCCGCAGCATCCGCTGCAGGTCCACTAGGTTCTGCAAAAGCTTTTTCCCTGCTGCCATCAGACTGTTGAACTGCTGAACTGCTGAAGTATAAAAAACGGACTGTGTACCACACTAGATTCGCTGATTTGCACATCTGCACATTTGCACATTGTATCGTATCCTGCAAAATTGCTGCTGCACCTTAACCGGAAACGTACTGCAAAACTGTGTACAATGCAACTGTCTACTTTTAAATCACTGATGCACCTTACTGCATATTTGTTTACATTTGGTTTACATTGTTTACATTTCAACTGCCTACTGTTCACTGCTGCACTTTATCCGGAAGTCAATTGAAATTTATCCTGTAAGTGACTGCGATTGATCACTGCACTTTATCCTGTACTGTAATTCACTGCAAGGTATCCTGTAGAGTTACTGCAATATTTCTGAGCTGTGTGAAAACGAAATTTCGTTCTGTATGCACTCTGTGTATACAAAATGACAATAAAGAAAGTCTAAGTCTAAGTCTAAGTCTAACAGCAACTTTAAGAGCCTCATATCAAAACATTTACTCACATCAATCAACTCTGTGGTCAGATCTGAGAAATTGGCAGGTTTGGCAACCACACGGTCATACTGTATTCCCAGCAGCATTCCAGTCTTTTTTCTCTTGGAATCATATTTTTTGCGGGGGTTTTTTCACATTCTTAATTTTTTCACCTTGAGATGCTAATAATCGTTAGCTGCTTCCTTGTTTTAACCCCTGCTGATCATGCACAGTTTGTACTTCCGTCAAAATAAACACAGAAGGCTTTATTTACTAACAAATTCAATCAATCAATCACTTTGATTGATTAACAAAATCAATCAAAGTGACTAACAAATTGAGCGAATACAAAGCATAAAACACAAAAATAACAACTAATTTGCCAGCAGGACATAATAATCTTTCATAAAAAATTTGTATGTAACCAGAGTGAGCTAGAAATAAAAAAGTAAAATAATGTGGCTATGCATATTTAATGAATGTGCAGAGTTTTTTCCTTTTTATGAACGAGACTTAGAAATGCTTGCGTCTCTTCGTCGGTCCACACAGTCTACCTGTTGTTGCTTCCAAACCTGTTTTCCAGCATTATGGGACTATCCGAGAAGACATCAGCAGCAGAAACAGCTGATCAGTCATGTGAGGTAAATGTTCGATACATCAGAACTGATTCAACAAATGTTTCCATCTCCTCTTTATCGCATTTACTGTTTTTTGAAAAAGTCGAAAACCACCCCAAGCGAGCCTAAAAACTTTTTTTTTGCGAAATTTAGTGTTAATTCGAATGTTGCCGTTTCCATCAACCCCTTCTAATCCGATACGTCAGTATGTTTATTAAAAAATGTTGATGGAAATGCTACTACTGAAGACTGATGTGCTGCAGGAGCTAACCATGGATGGCTTTCCAGGAGGTAGCTGCCATGGAGGTTGCCTTTTGGTGTGATCAGAGATAGAGGTGGAGTTTTATTTATTTATTTATTTTCTTGAATATGTACAAGAATACTCAGGTAACATAATGCGGAAACTTTATTACTCCCTTGAGTATTTACATATTCAAGGGATTGGGTAGGATTGTAAACTTATATATTCCCACTCGTTATCCATTTATTCTTTTACATAATCTTACATATTCCTCTCTATATAGACGTGCGTAATACAGTATTCCGCAGAAGAAGCAGAAAGAAAAAAGCAACTTAAATAAGGTAAGATTAGTAAAAAGTAGAATAGATGTAATGCTTTTGGTTCTATGATCGACTGGGCTTTATTTAATAGAGGGATGTTTTTTGACATTTTACTTTGAAGTGTCAAAGAGTCAAAGTGTCAAGCGCTCAATGAGTACTGCAACCTGGGAGGCACAAAGACACAATGATGAGCTCTGGGGTAAGACACAAAATCAAAGAATTATACTTTCTAGAAGGGGAACTCAGGATGGTTCTTTTGGCTTGACTCTAACCGGGTAGGTTGATCATCAGGCAGGGATGGGTCGGCTCAAACCTCTTTATATCTCCAGCAGGTGATGAGAATATCTCAGTCAGGCGTGGGTGCTGCAACTCATGGCCATCTCCTCCAGAAAAAATGTTCTACTCAGAAAAGACCTCATACTTATAGATAGTCACACTCATACACCAGGATCAACAGAATATGGTTAAACCAAAATGTCAGACATTTTCCCCGATTTAGAAGGAAAAAGAAAAAAACAACAACGACAACGTACATCTTTTTTTATCAAAGCTAAAGGGTGCATTTTAAACACCTGGGAATGGAACAGTCTAATCTTCATGGGCTGTGTTGTGGATACAAGAAACAAGCTGTCCAAGCTGTTTATAATTTACAGGTCCCTGATAAATACCAGGTTTGCTTGTTTGTGAGTTGGCACTAATTTCTGCTGCTCCTAGCAGAATTGTGCTGTCATGGACTTAATTAATTGATGTTAATTGTTCCCACGTAGGGCCGAAGACTCTGAGACATCGCTCCTGGGTTTTAAGAATTTATCTAAGCATTATAAGATTGACGTGTGGTAATCCTGCAAAGTGCTTAAACTTTTACAACTGTGGCCACATTCAATGATGATCAGTTAATCAAGGGCTTCTAATTAAAAAAAAAACTGGCTGCTAATTACTATATCAGTCCCTGTGAAAGCAGTAATGTAGTGCTATTCAAGGAGTTAATGTGGAGTTATCTTAACCACTGGAGAGGTTGCAAGTCAATCACAGTGCCGACAGAGATACACACACCAGAAAAAAAAAACAAGCACAGTGTTTTATTGCAGATGTTAAAAATGCCTCAAATAAATTATGAAGACTAAACGGACAAAAATGGGTTCAGAAAGGCAGCCTGGTGTGTTATAGACTGGCTGTTGTAAAGGGGAGATAGTGATTAGGTTGTCCCATATTGCCTGCTCAGCTAATAAGATCCACGAGGACAAACGATGTCTCCTCTCTCTCTCTCTCTCTCTCTCTCTCTCTCTCTCTCTCTCTCTCTCTCTCTCTCTCTCTCTCTCTCTCTCTCTCTCTCTCTCTCTCTCTCTCTCTCTCTCTCTCTCTCTCTCTCTCTCTCTCTCTCACACACACACACACACACACAGCCTATTCATAAAAAGGGTGTGTTTAAAACGTGCTCATATATACACCAAAGGCTGATTTATAAATCAATCAATAAAATCAACAACTGTGTTTTTGACTTTGAGAGGAAATTTGACTGCCTAGCTAAAACCCAAAGAAACACATTTAAATCTTGTAAGTTTGCCAAGACACTTCACCCGAATTGCCTGCTGAAGGTGGTCAGAGGCCCCGGTGGCGCCGACGTATGGCAGCCTCACCTCTGTCAGTCTGCACCGCGTGAATATGTGTGTGTGAATGGGTGAATGACTGATCGTAGTGTAAAGCGCTTTGGGGTTTTCAAACTAGTTAAAGCACTGCACAAGTACAAACCATTTACCATTTCTGTCAAAGGTTTACTTTAAACTTTTCCTTTTCTAAGAGCCTGCAGAGATCCAGCCAAACCTTGAGCAGAACATTTCTGCATATTAAGCTTTCCTAAACGATGCATTGGTCTGTTTTGAAAATATGCTGCACAGTAGATGCTAACTTAAAGTAGCAGAGCAAAAAAGTGAAACTACAAATATTTTATGAGAATGTGCAGTCATGTCCAATATTTTAGAATGTGCCTTCTGATGAAGCGAGTTTATCAGACATAATATATAAGATATATTACTATTAAAAATAACAACTTTTAATGGGGACAAATTATGCTTTTCAGTTCTTTTTCACATTGAAGTCATTCAGCTGTTGTTTATATAAATTGAAACTGAAATGCTTTGATCTGAATTCCTTGTTAATATACCTCTACGTTCCCCCTTTTTACCCCTGTTCTGAGGTGCGTCTGAGAGCAACTTGGTTTAATGCGGTCACTTTGAATCTATAGGAGGCCCTTCACACCACGACCCACTCCAGGTCGCAGAGTGCTCCACTTCAACCATTCAGCCGTTTACTATGCAGGGGACTGTGTAATGAGCAACCAAGCATTTTGACTTATCCACTTGTAGCTTCGGCATCCTTCAGCTTGGACTACAAAATTGCTCAGAGAAATAAAAATGGCACATTCATGAAATTGGACAGCTGGAAGTCCATGCCCTTGTTTAGCAGTTTTGAAGCAAATACTGTGAATGAATTGCTCAAAAACTGTCAGAGAAAACTGAACGGCTTGAAAAATACAACCCAAAAAGAATAGAAAGATTTGAACGCAGCACCTGGACAGAATACATTTAACTTTTCTCCACTTCTAGAGACTCCAAGTACACAACAAAATGTAATTAAATGGTAAGTGGCTTGTACTTGTATAACGCTTTATCAAGTCCGACGACCCCAAAGCACTTTACGCCACACTAAGTCATTATTTCTGTTTTATGAAACTTTTTTTCTGATTCAGTATTTTAATCTTGTGTTTCTGTTAACTGTAATATGAAAATCATCATAAGAAACGTAAATAAAGGCTTGAAACAATCAATCTATACAATGTGTTTTATGTAGTGAACTGTATTAGTGAAAATAAACTGTTTGATAAAATTCCAATTCATTGGAAGTGCGTGATAGACAAGTGCAAAGGAGTGCTTTGTTGTGAAGTGGAAGCCAGATGAAAGATGCTTTTCAAAATTTCTATCAGCTTTGCACAACTGAAGACCAACATTGTCTGCCCATTAGCTCAAAGTCAGTTGGATTGGGTAAACCATTCCATATTGGCTCTGTTCAGTTCATTTGCTGTTTTGTACAAGTCCCGATCACCACAAAAGATTTACTGGAGATTCTCTCAACTTTAGTGAAAGAGAGAAAGTATATTTGTCATACATAATCCCACCAATCTTGACAAGAGCAATACACAAAAAGACAGAGCCCTTGAAACTCGGCTTTAACTCTGATATAACTGTGAAAAAACAAAACACATACCTTCTTTTTCCAGTCCAAATGAATTGTCCGATCACAATCTTTTTCCAAACACAGTCCAGCCAATCGACAGCATAATTGATTTCCTGATTAATGTCCTGGCCCACCTGCGAGCACTGCAGCCCAGAGACATAATTTTCTCTTGAGCATGATCAATAGCTGCATCAACATAAATAAAAGCTGAGCGGAATGAAATTTGGTTTGGGCATGGTACTGAAGGCTTGATTTCTAACTTTTGACTTATATTGAGAGTTTTCATGGAAATATATTGAAATGTAACCTCAATTATCTGCCACGGCATGAAATGAAACTACTATTATAAACATTTAGACATGAATGTTTCGTGTGAAATGCCACCTTATACAATACTCAGAATGAAGCAAATTTTTCAAATTCAAAGACAACAGCAGGAAACAGCTTTGTGTCATTCTGGTTAAACACAACTGAAAAGCTGATCGTGATGTACTGGTGAAAGTGAAGCTGCTGCAGTGCTGGATTGCTGACCCCTGACTAACTTGCCTCTTCATGATGAGTAGTGATTAAATATGTAGTATGCAGTCATCCTGTTTTAGCTCCTTGCTCCTTCATCATCATTTTCTAAGTTTTGGGTTTAAAAAAGGTCACCGTGTCTCATCAACATCTCCGAAAGCTAATACTGGATGCCTCTATAGTGCATTATAGATACAGTGGCTCTCAAAAGCTTAAACATTCTTCTTAAAATGATGTTTGCGTTGTTAAAATAAGACCATCATAAATATATTTCATGGTTTCCTCACATACAATATAGTATGACACAACCTGCTGAATTGAACTGAAAAGCAAATTAATCTGTTGGGGGGAAAAGAAATTGAACTAAAAGGGTGCAACAACTTAGTGGCACCTTTTAAACTAATAATCGAATAGCCTTTGGATTTAATTTTAGCATATAGTCTTCTTTTGAAGGACTCTGTCAGCAGTTAATATTATTTCCTTATATTTACCCAGTCTACTTAACAAAAGTTATTTAAAGGAACAATAAGTAATAATGATGCCTAGTGGTTGAATCAGAACAATACATACACAATGCCTTTCACGGAGACCAACGGTCCGTTGTTGCTTTGAAACTCCACTGAATTATTTCTTCCACAGGATAGGTGTCTGATGTTGTATTTTGTTCTATTTGTGGTCCGCTTCTCTTCCCGGCTTCCATGTTTGCAGGCTGCTGCTCTTTTGCCAAGATAAAATACCAAATGCTGCGCTCTGTTTTGGGGACTCTCATATGATTGGCTCAGGAAACAGGGAGTAAACACGGGCTACACACTGCACCGAAGTAGTTCCAGACCGTACCTCTAGGTTTGAAACGACAGAAACTTGACTAAGACGTTGTTGAGGGAGAGGACCGATTGTTTATAGGGAATGTTACTTCCATCCCAAGTGACAAATGAGAAGGAGTTAGGTTGATTTTACAGTAAATATCAATTTACTTTGTTCCTTTAAAGCCATGAGATGGTGAAGACTGAGATGGTATCTTCTCTTTTGTATTCTACATGTGACGCCACAGATATACTCTCAGAGTTGTTTCTGGAGCTCCTGTTTGTTATTTAAAGAATTTTATTTTTCATGCTTATTTTGAAGTTGGATACATGCTTGGGATCACCATTGTTTATTAATCCCGGACACACCACGGTATGTAAATAAAGGTGTGGTTACCATCAGTGCCCTTCTCCTCATTGAGATCTTTGTACGATGAGATCCTTCTGGTCCTATGTAACTTGTCCACAAATCATGCCTTTAGCTAAATGTCGCAAATGTAAATAAAGAGTCAGATTGTATTTAATTGATGGTAGGTGTGAACTTGAGAGTGAAGTTTAAAGGCATACTATGCAAGATTTTTCAGTTAATTAATGTGTTCCATACCGTTTTGGATGATTAAATGAGTCATTTCAGGTCGAACAAAGGTTTTCTCGGCCGCCCTGGGGGTCTATGGGGGAAATACCGCACTTGCAATTGCAGGAGCCCTCGGCCCGCGCCCACAGAAGTCTCGCTTTACGGCGAGACCTCAATGTGTTTTTGCCCTGCCATTCACTATATGCACGCGCGAAAGCAACAACAAAGAACCGCGTGTTAACGTCAAATAAACATGCAAGCATATCGAGTTTTATTATTATTATTATTATAATTATTTATTTATTTATTTATTTATTTTATGTTGGCGAGACGCTACCGCTGCCGCCTCGCCGCGGCCACCGCGGTAGCGTCTCGCCAACATAAAAAAAATAAATAATAATAATAATAATAATAAAACTGGTGAGGCGGTGGCGGCGGCGGCTTGGCGAGGCGGCGGCTTGGCGAGGCGGCGGCTTGGTTAGGCGGCGGCTTGGCGAGGCGGCGGCTCTGGGGGGAGCCTCGCTGGAAAATCAACCCCGGTTGCATATTATACCTTTAAAAATTAATACGAAGGTACTGCAAATTATTATCTTAAGGATGTGCACTATTATGCAACTAAGATAATGCACATTGTATTAGGGCTGGACGATATAGAAAAAAAGAAAAATCGATAAAAAAAATGCATATTGATCGATATCGATAATTATTGAAAATATTTAAAACCATATTTTATGTGCAGCTCTGCCTGGACATTTTATGATATTGCTAAATGATTTTTTATGAATTTTAATAAAGAACACAGAATTCCAATTAAATCTTTATTTAACCAACTTTATTTAACCAACCAGTAAAATGACCAAATTAAATATATAAAATAAATAAATAAAATAGCCTATTTAGCTGGGAATGGTACACTAGTTACTCCTCAGGGTCCATTCTCTGTCTATATAGTCAATTGAGAGGCTGATGCAGGGCTGAGGTCTGAGGTTGTGGCATGGGAAGACACAGATTGTAGCTCATTTTGCACTGATTCCCTGCACTCGTTTCACAATTTAGGGAGCGCTGTTAGAGAAAAATTTGCGGCCAGGAACTTTATTTTGCGGATCAAGAGTGGCAAGTAATTGCTGAAGCCAGGTTTTTCAACTGCAGACAACAGCAGCATATCCATCACTATGAAGCATGTTACTGCATGTGTGATGTCCTTATGCCGCTTGGAAGCTTTGTCATTTTATCACAAAGAAGGGAGCCCAGTTTAGCTGCTATACCTGCTTTGTTTTGGAAGAAGTTCCATAAGATTCCTCCGACGACACGGAGCCGCGTCGGGGCTGCACAGCTCGCGCTGCTGCGGGTGTGAGCGGTTTGAGAGGGCGGCTCTTTGTGACGGCGTGCCTGGGTCCGCGATTACGATTGGTTGAGAGGAAGTAGTGACTGTAGCATCAACGAATATGATAGGCTGAAAGGAAGGAAGGAAAACTGTCTCTATATCGAAGTTTTATCGACCCGTTTTTTTCCTATCGTGCCACACGTCTATAGATCGATATATATATTGTTATTGAATTATCGTCCAGCCCTATATTGTATTATGCCCCCAAAATGTGATATTATTTTTGTCAAAATACATGACAAAAATGTGACATTACATGGGGAAACCGGCTTAAAAGGATTTATCTGTCATGATCCTTGGGTGTTAGGTTTAGGGTTTCGATTAGGTCTGTGTTTTCATAATTTCCTTTATTTTGTTCTAATATGTCTTGCTTTGTTGTTTATTCCTTATTCCTTGAGGTCTTTGTCTTAGTTCAGCTTCCTCTGTGTTAATTGGTGTCCCACTCTCAACCCTGCTTCAGCATATAAACTCACTGGTTCTCTTTGTTCACCACTGGAGTCTTCCATTGTACTGCTTGATGCCTCGTTAAACCGTCTTCATGCTCCGTCAGTCTCCTCATGCTGTATCCTGGTTCTCCTTGTGCCTCTGGAATTGTAGGTTTTTCTATTTTCATTATTAAAAAACTCTGGGGCCAGGTCCTTCACTTAACCAGCAAACATGACATGATCATAGTCTAATTTCAACACAAAAACCTGCCATTTGACCAGGGCTGTGTGTACCTTTCATAGACCCTGTATATAATTGTGGGTATTTGCCCTCAAAAGCGTAAAATGGTCACCATATTACATGAAAGAGACTATTTCCAATTAAAAAACTAAATTGTTGTGTATATTAGCAAAATAGAAGTGTGTTTTTTCTGTTATCAAATGTTAGAAAATTCAATTGTGTTTTCTATTAAAATATAAACCCTAGCAGGTCAAAAGTTCATATCATTAAATATATTGACCCAATGTGATGAAATCATGAAACTATATTTCACCTACATCTAAGCAACATAAGCTTTGCTTTGTATTTGCAAGCCACCCGTTTTTGCAAATTTGTCCCAAATTGCACACTGACACTTTGAAAGGATGAAATATCTCTCTATATATTGCCCCAACCCTAATTTAAAGACTACATATACATTTGACAGTTAGTGTGGTGCCATTTTAAGTAGCATTTAAAACTTGCCACTACATATAACCAATATGTCATCAGTTGTTCTTGGTTCCTTTTTGTAAAAAAAAGATGTCAAAGGTTGTGTGGATGGAACAGACATCAGATCCTACTTTATTGCTTTTCTTCTTGCAGATTAACAATAATACCTGTTGTGTAACATCAAAATACATCACTAGACAGCTCATGCCCCTTCACAATTTACCATTTGGGATTCAGCCTTAGCCTCTTTAGTCTTATTCAGATGGCATTTATTGGGCTATTTTTTATTTAATTAGAGCTGTATTTGGCTTTTGGTGTGACATTCAGGTTACAATGTGAATGACACTTGTGTAACTTTGTGCACAGAGTGTGTAACACTGGCATATTCACAGCAGTTATTTAAACTCTAGCAGGAGAAAGAAAGGCCTTAGATTTCTCTGAGATTTTCAGAAATACATTATAATTTGCCTTTCTTATTCCCCCCACACACATACAAAACACACATTGGTTATCATTTATTGCCAATCTCTGGTGTCAGGAAGTAAATACATGTTTTTAAAAACAATTGTAATTTATGTGAAGTGGTTGCAACCACATATGACTTTGAAAGAATAATTAAAGTGTTGGCTAAGCGTAGCTCTGGGATATTTTACATTCTGCAGAAGTGATGGGATGTTAAAGCGGCCAGAGATATTGATTACTGCTGGGATTACAGCACCATGAGCATCGCTCTCAGTCCAACAATGTAATCATCAGCCCTCTGCTTGTAATGCACAGGTCGCCTCAACTTCCACCAAGGGAGGGGAGGAGAGACAGAGCGGGAAGTGCAACTGGACACAGAACAGATGGACAATGTTTCATTTGACATTGTCCTTTAACAGATGACAACTTTAAGGTTGAAATTTTCCTAATCAGGATTTTATTTTTTCAGGCCTTATAAAAGCAGCTGCAACTCTTTGTTTGTATTACTGGAACATCTTCAAGAAAAGATAGTTTTACATCTTCCTTGAAATTAATTTTATCTGGAGGGGAACAATAATGCTAAAGAAGAGATTTAATTTTTTCTTCCTTCAGTGGAAGATCTTATAGGTGCTTACTGTAAATTAGATTCATGGATGTGGATAGGCAGATATAAAAAATAAATTGTCAATGTAATCTGAAAAAATAGTGGCATTGCTTGACTTTTCTCTCCTTTTTGATAAACACATTATATGTTGTTTGAATCTCATAAATTGTCCAAATTCAAATCAAAACTCTTAATACAACCTAGGAGTTGAAACAAAATTTCAATACAAAGAGCTTGAGTAATGTGAAATTCTATTTGACATTATTCTGGCTTCAGTAGAGCTAGCTAAGTAGTGGCTCTTTGTTAGAATTCCTCCTCACTGTGAAGTGAAAAGTGCTCTTAAGACGGTCAAGGGTGTATTTTCCAGTTCTTTGAGGCCCCGTAGCCCTAGGGCGTCCCTTGAAGCAACTCCCCGTCTGAGTCACAGGAGTCAGGACATCTGAAGTATATCGGGCCGGGTGACATCATGGTGTTTCTGTATTCTCTGAAGCAAAGAGTCACATTGACAAACTTTCCCGAAACTTCCAAACAATAGCAGCCGTGCTATTTTCCTTGTTAGATTTTATTCATAGAAAAACTCACATTTGAATTCTTATTTATACTTTAAACAAATGTTTTTTCTTACTTGACCAAACAACTGTAGATGAGAATATTTTAAAGATTCCAAAATAAAATTATTTTATTTTTGCATCAAATGTTTGATATGTCTCACTGTAATGCATTGTTTCTATCACATGATAGCGGTAACAAGAAGAACCTCTAACTACATACCCTGGAACTTTAGTGTTGCTAATTTAGTTGATGGAGACTCGTGAAAGTAGGTATCATTTTTAATCCTGCCAACATCCAGCGGGTGCTCTCATGGGTTCTCTCACATGTCCCAAACCACTCACTGGTGACCCAGTCTTGGCTTCGAAATCCCTCCCAGTTGTGTCCAGAAGCGCTCCCTGGTTGGTGCCTGGATAAGTATCAAGGCGGCAAAATAAATTTGTTAATTAAACACTGGCTCATTCCCCGTGGAGTCCATGTGGGATGTAAATATAACATTTATTCATCTAAAATAAGTGACAAAGTCAACAACAGTTGTAGTTTTGGTCCACATAGGTTTTTAATGTATGTCATATATAAAGAAGTCTTTAAAATTACAGTGGCGCAGGAGTTAGGGAGTTCGTCATGCAATTGGTGGGTTGCCGGTTCAGTCGTCTCAGTCGTTGTGTCCTTGGGTACTATGCCACAGCTGTGGCGCCGATGTATGGGAGCCTCGCTTCTATCAGTCTGCCCCAGGGCAGATGTGGCTACTAACATAGCTCACCGCTGTCAGGGTGTGAATGTATGTGTGAATGGGTGAATGACTGAGTAGTGTAGCGCTTTGGGGTCGTTGAACTAGTTAAAATGCTGTACTAGTACAAGCCATTTATGCGCAGCAAGAGAGTGGGGCTTAACCCCACATCCCCCGCAACAACTGCTTTATGAGCAGTAAAAGTCCTGTGTTTAAATACCAGCTAAATACAAGCATTTATGATGATTAGAAGTGGCATGTAGTGGTTTTCTTGATAGTCTTCTGCTTCTTTTCATGGATCAAGTCGATGTTTCTGTCACAGTGATCTTGTTTGTGTGTGTGTGTGTGTAAGAGAGAGATGGGATCTGAGTGTCTGATTACAGCGGGATGATTGACTGTTTTTAAGTCTATGTTCTGCAATGAGCTCTATAATAAATTAAAACATAGGCCTGCAATAATGCATGTATTTTTTCTTAGTATTAGCTGCAATTCTACGTGGATTCAGCAGGTTTCTTCCTCGGGTTTGATCCGTTGTGAGAGAGGCGAGGACCGCCTCTCCAACCTTTCTACTAACATTGCATTCTTTCCGCTCATTTTGAGCTCTCTATATTTCAACCAACGTTGCAGCCGTTTTATGCTGGGTTCCTCCATTGAAGCAGGTTGAAATGAAGCTCCTGGGACATCGTCAGCTTCCAAAATGATTATATGAAATGATTGTAATTTGCACTCTCCCTGTCCGACAAGCTGGGAAACCGGGCTGTCTCGGCAAAAATGTGACGTCATTTGAGAAATGCCCCATTGAGGAGTTGGCAACAGTGAATAGCTAATTATCCACACTAATTGTTCTGGATCACAGCACTTCTACCATAAGAAAAACAGGCCACATCGAGCTCAAACTATTTAAAAAACTGAACTGTTTAACATTTTCACTGACTCAGCAGTGGCATGGACACAAAACTTGCCATCTTCAGTAAATCAATTTCCAAACAACTTCTTGGTGACTTTGATACATTTCTAAACCAGTCCCGTATAAAAGTGTGTGGTATTTGGGCTGTGATTGGAACTGCTCTGTGACCTTGCAAGTAAAAAAGTCCTGTTCAGCTGAAGTGAATCACCTGCAGATTGCCAGATACCAGACCAGAATAGAGCCAATATTGCAGAGGCATTTTCTGAGCAGTTGAGAGAAAAACAAACGGTTTTGTAAAGGTACCTGGTACCAGGTCTTTTAGTTTGTATTTGTGGGTCTTGGTGCTGGGGGTTTACCTTTTGGTTAGAATAGATGTTTTATTGGTATTTTGGCTTGAAATGCCAATCCCTACAACTGAGTGACAGTACTCTGGGTCCATTCACATCTTTTCCAATTCTTCCAAGAATTTCATTTGTGAAGATCTTAAATTACACCCTAAAACTCATGTGATAAATGACAGATTATATCACCTGGTAGATTATAATCATTTGAGTCATATACCAAAACAGGTGAGGACTCCAACAACCATTATGTCATTTAGTCATCTAGTATTAGTCCAAAACACCAGTCAGTTTGTATTTAAACAGAAGAAATGTGAAACAAAAAATTATCAAATAATCATTCACACCCTTCCACATATACAAACTGACCAATGAGCCCTCGTGACGGTGGACTTGGGTACATTGTTGGACCAAAAGCTAAATAGACTCTGGCCTGGATTATTTTATGTACTGTGAATCACACCATATACCAGCAGAGGTTATGTTTCTGGGAAATATAGACGAAAGCAGAATAAACCAAATATAATGTAATAAAAATGCAAAATCATAAAAAAAAACTCAGTGAGACACAAGAGCTGGAAATATAGGAAAATTTGTCTATAAACTGGCAACCTCACAAAAACCTCATGAAGCTAATTACAGAAAATTTCAACTTGATTAATTTCCGTTCATACCTCAAGAAAAAAATATTTTTTAGGAACCTTTTTAAGCGAGATAATCTTAGAATAAAGGTGAACAGAAATATTTTTATTGAAGTCTCTCACAGCAAGACTGGTTAAATAATTTCTCTTGATAGACTTCCTCCTTTCAGAGGGTTGAATGTTTCAGCTGGTACAAAATGTCTCCAATGCAGGTAAGAGATTATGCCAAGCCAGTATGAAATGACGTTTTGCAATTGGCCCCATTTGCATGCCTGAAACAGTCAGGTACAAATGACTGAAGCTACAAAAGCACCAAATAACAAATTAATGAAGTGACCAGCACTCATCAGTATTATCAGGAAGCTAGATGACTCTAGGTCACGTGGTCTCTAACTCCAGTCCTCAAGAGCTACTGTTCTGCAACTTTCAGATGTATCTCTGGTCCAACACTCCAGAATCTAATGACTGGCTTATTACCTGGCTTCTGCTAAACATGACATGCCGAGAAGTTACATTAGCCAATCGATTCAGGTGAGTTGGAGCAGAGATGCATCTAAAAGTTGTTCTCAAGGACGGGAGTTGGACTCCACCTGCTATAGGTGATGGTTGCATGGATGTGGACCTGATTGCTCGAGGTACTAAAAGGGATGACAAGAAGTAATAATATATGGCTGAATTAGACAACCACAACAAAGTGTTCAGCTGCATCTTAAATAATTAGAATATTATCAAAAAATGAATTTATTTCAATTCAGAAAGCTAAACTAAAATATTAATTCACTACCCACAGATATATTTAATGTTTTTTTTTCCATTATGGCTCATAGCTTCTCAGATGATTAGAATAGTACATGACACTGATGATCCTGGCACTGGGGTTGGTTTTTCCTTCACTCAGTACACCTATTTCAGCTCCACCCCACCTGCAATCAACCTTCACCGGCTTCACCTGGTTCCACCTCCTTATAAACCACCGTCAAACAAACCACCAGCACCAGATCGTCTCATGCCTACAACCTAAGTACCTTCCAGCGTTTTCTGATTGCCTGTTTCTGTTACCCGACCTTGACCCGTTTTTGGATGACCTGTTTCTCGCCTGTACCTGGATTACCGAGCCTGCCTGACCCTTTTGTACCTCCGAGCCCGCATGTTAACGAACCCTGGATTGGACCTGGACCTGCCTTTGGATTTCCCCTTTTGGAACGCTGTGTGGACCCCTTGTACTGGAGATTACCCCCGGACCTTCTCTGGATCACACCAGGGGAGTCCCCAGCGGATGATCAGCCCGGCAGCCGCCCCACGGCTTACGCCCCGCGGACCTAGTCCGCAGCCGGACCTCCAGCTCTCAACAGGTTAGTGATTCAGCTTCACTCCCTCTCGACCATTCCCCTCTTTACGCTAATCACTAACCCGTTGTCTCTATCACAGGAGGTTATCGGCTTGTGAGTGAGCTGCGCGTCACCAGCAGCACACTCAGTTGCTAAATAAAAAGCCTGTTAAACTTTCCACTGACCTGTTCTGAGTTGATTCTTGGGACCGTTTCCCCGTTCCTTACAGACACAAATAAAATAAATAATTATTTATGCATAAATTATTGGGATGAGGACTGACCTGACAGTTGTCCAGCAGACACGTCAGTCCCGCAGCTCCAACCTCCCCCCATCCCTGTATGGATGTAGCCAGAAATCATTGCAAAAGAAGCTGGCTGTCCACGGAGTGTTCTATACAAGGATCTTAAAAGGTGTAGAAACACTATGTCCGGTGTATTTTGTGTCTGTGTATGTAATATTTCTGCATTCTGAACTGGTGTTTGTCTCATCAAAAATGTCATTACTGTAACACATAATGACAATTAAGATTTTTGATTGTTAATGGAAAGTTGAGTGGAAGGAAAAACTGTTGAAGAAAAATGTGCACGAGCAACAGAAATAACCTTTTGAAGCAAAGCCAGTTCAAATGTTTATTAGAGATTGGCAGAGTGGAATGTGGTTGGAGTTTATGTTGCTGTAGTCACCACACAGACATATCCGGGATATGTTCTGCAACTGTTGCTTAGTTTCTTTCTTTCACTGCTGTACCTGAGACATCCACAATGTATTACTTGGGCTTTGGAGGAAAAGGACTGGAATTTTACTCACGGTTTTAAAGTTGTCTTTTCTGATGGAAGTATATTTTTACATTTCGTTTGGAAAATAAATATTTCACTTGTGCTATAAATATAACTTAATATCACCTTTTAATCCAATAACTGTAATAAAACAATATCTTATTGATATTCTAAGCTATTTAGTTGCACATGTATATAAACAAATCTTTTTTTCTGTGCACCTGTAAAATAATAATAAATACATAGTAAAGGTCTTTTTTTTTCAGACAAATGGCATTTGATTTCACTAATCATAGCCAAGAAAGACCTAGAATATGAGTGCAAGCCATACTTTTGGTCCAGCCTAATACAGATACCAGTGGGTGAGATAGGGCGATTGTTTTTGAATACTGTCGAGCTGAAAGGATAAACTCAAACAAAACGGAAATGAAAAACCACCTCGATTTGCAGCCCTTGCCTGTTTGCACTGGCAGCAGAAAACAAGGGCAACTGGCAAAATATTGACAATCATCAAACACAGATGTTCAAACCGCAGCTGAAGGTATTGCAGCTCTCTCGGCAGTGGTTCAGTTTGCAGAGTTAGATAAGGAAGCAAAAAAATGAAAACAATGATCCGCAGTTGCTTGGTCTGAAATGTCTATCGACATCTGAAAAATGCAGAAAGATATCATCTTGCAAAGTACTGCATTTGAATAAAGGTATAAGGCCAAAGTCATTCATTTACATTAAAAGATCTCAGACTGTGTATATGTTGGGAAATGTAGGCTTTCAAAATCCCTAAGACTTTCAAACTATACTTAAGTTTTACAATGCCTTGAAAATGGCATCATAGAATTTAATGAGCTATGGGTCCAATAACAGCTGCATTAAAAAAGAGACAATCATGTTTTCTATTCCTTTATTTAGTAGAAAGTGCGTCTACTGAGCTTTACTGAGGTGGCACTTAGCACATAAAGGGTGATAACCAGGCCCCCAGCACATAAGTAAATCTAAAGACGTCCATAAAGCTGGAGTCGGCAGAGGTGGAGGAGGATGAAGACAGGTATTACTCCATCCATCATTGCAATGGCTTCAAATAACCAGCACAGGCTCATCCCCAGATCATTGAGGACTGGAAGTGGCGAGTGAGAAAACTCTCCAGTGTGAATGAAGTAAAATCTATTTTTGGAGCAGCCACATCCATTCTGCTGTTAAAGTGTAACGTTTTACAAACTCCCAGCATTGTTAGAAAGTGGTATTTATTTTTTAAATTAAATTAATAAATGAGCAATAATGATTATTATTATTGCAGGTAAAACAATGAAAGACATTTATGTTTTCTTTATTATCCAGAAACACATGCAGACATTTTTTTTACTGTTGTCACACAAGAGTACAAAAAAAATCTGATCAAAATACATCTTCTTGCATAAGAAATTCACATTCACCACCAACAACCGCAGTCACCTTAGTGGCCAAGGTGCTGACTCTGTGAGGACAGTCTGTTGTTGACATGGTATCTGCTGTATGCTTTTCTCGCAACCTTAGGTTCCTTCTTTGAAACCAATGTTCTCCATAAGATTGGGGAAAAGGTGTTGCCAACATAGAAGCATTGTTGTTGTTTTTTTTGCTAAGTGAGAAGAAATGTACTGTTTTCCTTTGTGAGCTTTCACAAATCTCATCCACATTTCATACATAGAAGTGTCTTTGGGTAAAATAAGCACCTCACTCTGTTCTTTTTCTGTGTTGCTAATAAGCAGTCACACATCCATGCACCATATTCTTGTTAAAAAGGCATCACACGCTACATCATCATGCCAATAGTGATCCGACTGATAGATGTGTAGCTCCACAGGCTCTATTTGTGTCAAAATAGCTCATTTTAAAATTACTCGTCTCGTCTGCAATGAAATGCCTTTTGTAATTTAACACTTGCACACAAAAAAGGATTAGCGGTTGGAGAACAAAAAAACTTTGAGATTGTGAGATGTTAGCACCTGCCTAACCAGATCATTTATACAAGTTGCTCTTTCTTCAATAAAGCTTGTCACTCTTGAAACCAAAATGGGAAAATAATTATAGAAATGTCAAATGTGCAAAAATATTTCCCAAGACTATAAATATGAGACATGAAGACAAACAAATCATCTTAAACTCATTAACACTTAAAGTGCTGTTAATACCAACCTACTTTTAGCCTTTACAACTCATAAAACGCTAATATTATTAATACATTCTTTACTAAATTCAAGGTAAGAACTAAAAATGTGCTTAGTAATACCTAGATGTTTCACTCTATGTGGCTTTGTTATCACTTTGTGCAGCAGAATACGATAAGGCCTAAAAAGCAGCGATGCATCTAATATCTGGGGAACCTGTCTACCCTCCTTCCAGCGGCTTGAGGAGATGGGGTTGGACGACTATAACTCTTTGTTGATTCAAAACTAAAACTGCTCACTGTGAAAGGCAGAGAAATGCAACTGCATGCATGTGTCACATTAAAAACGTATGTATGCGATGCATCAAACTTCTTGCGAGAATGCATGCATAGTGACAGACTTTTGCGCCAATTTTTAACCATCAATAAATTTAGAGATTTACACAATGAATCATTTTCAAATAGAAACACCGTTTGTGCAATGAGCCGACACACAGGTATTCAAACTGCAGTGTCTATTGGCCTTATCTTGAAAAAGTAAATTTTAAGAGAGAAGGAACATACCTTAGAAAATCCAGTGAGGCAGGAGACAAAAGGCAGAGATAGAGGTAAAAGTCAGACAGTAAGACCAAGGAAGAGCATTACAGATGTAAAATTCATCCCTGCAGCTACAATCCAATCTTTAGATACATCGTATAAAAAGACATGTAACCTTATTTTCCACATTATCTGACCTTAAATCCAACTTTTCCTGTTTGATGCCAGTGAGGGATATCAAAACTATTTCTACTTGCCTAAGTCAGAGTAATAATGAGAATTAAAAGAAAAGGAACTAAATGAAATCAGAACTGTGCACCCATTTCCAAAGTAATTGTCAGAATTTTCTTTCAAATTATGTGGCCTAGATGAGGCTTTCTTTGGTATGCTTCCAGAAGCTTCTCGCAACAGTTTGGATGATGTTTTTAGGATTGTAAGCTTTTAGAGAAACCGTCTAGTTTGAAAAGCAAAAGTTTAATACTGTTTATTTAGGAGACTGCAGAATGGTCCCATTCAGTCATGTTTGAGTGAAACACACAAAATTGGATTCCTGAGATTATGGCTGTGTGCCTGCCTGGCTGTCTGTGCCTGATTGTCCACTTTATTTGCCTCTAATCCCACCTTCCCCATGACGATTGACTTAAGAAAATCTTTTAAATTCTTCCTTATTGCTTTCCATTTTGCTCTTGCTGTACATCAATAATGTTTTTCTTTGTGTGGTCTTTTAGATTTGGGATCCTACTCCAGCTATTAACAGGCTTTTAAAAGCTCAATTAGCTACTCCCACATGTAAACAACTTTCTTAATGTTATGGTAATTGCACATTAGGACACATACAAAAAGTCTTTGAAGCGGCTGCTGGAAAACACTCTGGCAGCCCAACATTCAAACCAGTGGGGGAAAATGTAGTTATTTATTTATTTGCTTATTCATTCATTATTATCTAAAACAAATTGTCGGAATCTTTCTTGGTCAGATTTGCCAGATAGATTCCAGTTTAAACCTAGAGCAGGATAAAGGTAGACAGTAGACAGCTGCTCAAAGAGGCTTTTAAAATATAGTTTTGTGAGTAACATAGCAGCTTTTCATAACCAGAAAAGTACTAACATCTCCCCTTTTAAAAAAGTCAGTTCACAGCTTTTTTCCCCCAAACTAACATTATTTTTGGTAGCGTCCATTACACACACGCACAGTTTATAGGTCAGATCTAGTAGTCCTGCGGCTGACAAAAAGGTAAATACGGAACATGAAATGACCATTTTGATGCTTTTAATAGCAATAATCCATGTTGCAAATATAAATACGGCAAAACATATGGATCTGGACATACATAATATCCCTGGGGTATATCGTGATGAATTTGTTTCATTTTAACTGAATAGGGACTGAATGGATTTTATGTCATTGAATATATATTAGACCTGGTTCTTATGCAAAGTGATTTGAGATGATGTGTTGTAGTAATGTTTTGGGACTATATTATAAATGCATACATAGAAAGAAAAAATGCTGCAGGTGCTTCGATGGAGGTAGTAGTTTTCAGTCTAACAAGAATTACAAGATTATCTCCATTTATATATCAAAGTGTATATATACCTAACCTTTATCTAACTATTAAATACATTCCAAAAACATCTCAAAGTACACCCTGCTACTTGTGTTTATTCATGAAAGTAGTGAGGTTTTTCATACAATCAATAAACAGAAGGGGACAAAAAATGTAGACTTTTCAGCATTTAGTCTGCTTTTCACCGATCAGAGACAATCTGGGCCGGTGGATTGGTCCATCTCTAGTCTTCATACGTCAAAATAATGTTGCTGATGTGAGAAGGAATATTTCCTTTATTTTCTAAATAATCTAAAAAAAATCTCTGAGTATAAATATGAGTTTTTTTTGCAACCTGTGCCCTAGATAAATAATAAACAATACCCAGCAAAAACCGTTGGTATCTGTTAAAAACAAAAACCCTACAAATGCCCTAATAGCCATCTGACAAAACGTCAGGGGAAATGTTGACTTGTTGGCCACAGATTAATGACACCCTGACCTTTGCCACAACATACACAACATTTACCGTCTCACTTTAAGGTCATCGCAGGATGTCCTGCCTGTTGCTGCCACATTTGATCTTTTACTATGGGCTTTTGACGAGCAGTATTAAAATAGGCCGCACGCTTTTCGTCCACCTCTGTTCCATCAGCAGGCAGGTGATGTTGGCGCCACTAAAACTCAAGCCAGAGGTCGACATCAGCGAATTAATTACAGGGCGGGAGAGACGCTGTTCCCGGAAAACTTATTGATCCTCGGAAGTTAAATATGCAAAACATTTGTCCGGTAGAGGTGCTTTTAAAAATCAGCAGCACGAGCCTCCCAGAATACCAGCACAGAATCTGTTTGGAGTGGCATTAAATTACACCGCCACTGCACAATTCGTTAAGCATTTGATGCTGTGGCTCTTCGCTCTTGTCATCAGCAATTACCATGTTTAAGTCCACAATTAAAATCCTTAAGTCCCCAATTATTGGTGTTTGCCTTTGTGTCAGACAGGTTTCAAAATGGCTTTTCTGGCTGAGACGTGTAATCTCCTCCTCATTAAGCTTTTTGCAAACAGATTATGGCAATCTCTTTATTCGGAGAGTAAAATCTTACATGTTGAGTGTCTATGATGTACTTCAACAGCTGTGTTAGAGAAATATGGAACAATGCCTTCACAAAGGCTGTAAAGCAAGCTTTACATTGATGGTAGATGGAAAAGCTTTACAAAGTGCATTAGGCTAGACACATAGAAGACATCCACTTAGTGTTAATTCTTTGTTAAATATTTCTCAGTAATCAAACCCTTCTGATAATTGCTGAGCAGCTCTCCACTTGTATTTGTATTATTTATTTTTTGGTTTATCAACTCCGAGTCTTTGAGGAGGGAAGACTTCCTTTCCATCACGTGAATCTTTAGCTCCTGCTATGATTTCCTGTAATATTCAAATCGGGACTCTTGTCTGGTAACTCCAAAATTTGAACGCTACCTTCAGTCAGGAGAAACATTGGCGCAAAATCAAAAGGTCAAAATGAACCTAAATTTGCCAGGGGAAATAAATAACGTTCTGTTTAACTGTATATGGGATGCATCTATTTTACTCTGTTCACCTGAATCAAAAACAATGATAAAACACTGTTCTATAAAGAATAGAGTTAAATGATCTTAAAAATAAATGTTATATATAGTTAAATACACTGTATACAAATCATAACCTTTTTCTACTACGAGAGACATCAAATCAGATTACTTTTTCTCTTTCATGCCAGTTTGAACACCAAAATTATTTCTGTCTACTAAATACCTAAAGAATGCCAAATATACTTTTTTTAAGATAATTCAGAATTAGATTACTGTGTCTTTATACAGTTTTGGAAAGCCCTGATGATGATCTCATGGCTTTTTAAGTTTATGATAGGGTTATTTTTAATATGTTAGTTAAATGGAAGTACAGCTGTGGATGTATTTTAGGGAAACAGCTCAAATGCACTGATTCCCTTGTAATAATAATAATATAATAATCATCTTTATTGGACCCATTCCTTTGGGGAGCAGTGGGCGCCGCCCAAGGAGCAATCGGGAGTTGAGGGGTCTTGCTACGGGACCCAAAGAGGCAGTCAGTGGGAGTTGAACCCAGAACCTATGGGACACAAGCACAATGCTCTAACCTCGAGGCCACCACTCCCCCAACATAACATTGTGACATAATGTCACATTTAGTTCATCCTTGGGTACAATTTCCAGATTCCGGAAAGTTGCATTTTCATCTGTTCAATCATGTGCGAATGTAAAAAGCATGGGGGTGTCCAGCTATTCAGCAAGGAGACAGGTTCTGTGTGCCAGAAGAAAAGCAAACAATCGTGAAAGGAGCAGAGTGTAGCTGGCAAAAAGAGTGCTGTTATCTAAAGCGAAACAAGTCCTGTGCAAACATGGCTGCACAGAGAGGAGGGAGCAGTTACTCAAGAAATAAATAAATGGATTTAAAAAACAATGCAACAAACAACACAAAGCCAGATTAGAGTTTCTAAATGCACTCAGGGACAAATACCTTCATTTATGGAGACAGTTATGGTATGATTAAAAATTAAGTGTTTGAGCATAATGACAATTTTTGGGGAAGCCTGCAAGCCTGGAAACAAAATACCAACTGCAAAGTGTGAGGGTGGCAGGATAGTGCTGTTTTTCTGTTGTTTTGCTGCAGCAAAGACTGTTGAACTTCATAAATGTGGTAGTATCTTGAGGAAATAATGTTATATAAAAGAACACATAGACATTAAGTAGAGGAAAAGAAAATAAGAATAAAGGAAGCAGTATGTGCATGTGTATGTAGAGCAACTTTTTTGTATGTGAAGAAATATGTACTTATTTTCTTTCACAGCAGTGTAGCTGATTATTCAGGCTGTAAGGTGTTCATTGCTACTCAGAGAGACAGCCTGAGGTGACTGGTAAATAGTGCTCCGTAACACTGTTTCCAGCATGTGTGGGATCTGCAGAGCCGTTTGCTGTCCTTTTCCGGACTCAAGACCTGTACAGGTCTTGGATGGAGGGACGGCCAGCCCTTGATGTTCCTCTCTGTAGACATAATTGTTTGTTGCAGTCTGGACCTATCCTGTTTTGTGGATCCATCACTGCGCCAAAAAACACACAGCGATGGATGAACAAAGGACAGACTAAACAATGGTTGTGCAGAGGATGATATATATATATATATATATATATATATATATATATATATATATATATATATATATATATATATATATATATATATATATATATATATATATATATATATATATTAGGGCTGTAAAACAATAAACAAATTTAATCGGGATTAATCGCATAATGTCAATAGTTAACTGAAGATTAATTGCATATTTTATCCTTTTATTTCTGAAAGTGTAAAGGCTTATTTGGGCATTTTAATATGCAATTTTGCAATAAATGACACTAATAAAAAACATGCTTGTACAAAAATGATTTACATTTTTTTATTTTTCAAGCACTTTTCAGAATTGGAATGAAAACATCCTAGTGCCATAAAATGTTTGTTTACACATTTACACAATGTGTAAATAAATACGTTTTCACGTCAAAATTATTTTTTTTGCCTCTTAAACAATGATAGACATGGTATTATGCATTAACATATAAATGAATACTAATTTTACATTTTAATAAAGTCGCAAGTTTTATTGTTCATTTTGTCACTCTCTCTCACACATCTAATCTTCCGCTTTCACACCAACAACAATCATTTATAGGTATATTTTTGCATGCTGTTTATTTCCACGTTCATGCACACAGTTTTTTTAAAGCCTGGAAAAAGGTTTTAAATTTCCAGGTCAATCCAGAGTCCTACACTTTGCTTGCAAATGGGGCAGGAGCTTAATACCCTTGATAAAGATTGTTTAACACAGCTTCATGTGCCAACACTGTAACTCTAGGGAACTTCATTTGTCAACGTGACTCATTCTTAGTTTTTCAAATACAGAGACAACAAATTAATAAGCATTAAAGTATGGTTGGGTTTCTGCAATTTTATCAGCATGTAAAAACTCATCTTTAGAACCAATCTCTGCTCAAAATGGTGATCTGCACCGCGTAATCTACTTTCAGCAGTTATCACCGGTTATTGCAGCCGCAAACTGCAGAAAATACGGGCAGAGCTGCTCCCTCTGCCTTTACTCACTCGGCCCCTATGTCAGGATGCGCTCCAGCGCCTAATGAGGCGGAGGGATATTTCAGCTGGTTATACTCGAAGTGTCTGTAGTGCAAGCAGGTCTCTTTATAACTCCTGTTTATCATCACTTATTTCAGAAAAAGCCCAAAAAAAACGCAACCCACGACTGATGAAATTTACAAGCGACTTTAGAAACAAGAAGCCCAAAGTCTCATGAAATAAGCGGATTGGGCAACAGTCTCTAGCATTCTTGGAACTATGGAAAGCTCAGAGGGTGAAAGAAACATAGTTCGGAGAGCGCTGCGGAAAAAACACGACATAACGAAGTTAACGCGTTAAATAAAATAAAATAATTGGCATCCTCCCAAACATGATTACCTCGTCCTCAGTAAGTGAGGCAGCATTGGAGGAATCCTTAGAACCTGCGCAGTGTCTGAACTGTTTAAAAGCAGTAGAGCTTTCTGAGCTATCTAAAATTTTAGCTTCATCTAAACCTTCTACTTGTATGTTAGACCCAATCCCAACCAAGTTGTTTAAGGAGGTATTCCCTCTGATCAGTGGTCCTATTTTAGACATGATTAATCTATCCTTAGTAAATGGATATGTACCAAAGGCTTTTAAAGTAGCTGTTATTAAACCTTTACTTAAGAAACCTTCTCTTGATCAAGATGAGCTAGTAAACTACAGACCTATATCTAATCTTCTTTTCTTATCTAAAATTCTTGAGAAAGTAGTTGCTAATCAACTTTGTGAACATTTACAAAGTAATGACCTACTTGAGGAGTTTCAGTCAGGCTTTAGAGCTCATCATAGCACTGAAACAGCTCTGGTGAAGGTCACCAATGATATTCTCATGGCCTCAGATAATGGACTTGTGTCTGTACTTGTCCTGTTAGATCTCAGTGCTGCATTTGACACAGTTGATCACATTATTCTCCTACAAAGACTTGAGCATACTGTAGGGATTAAGGGGAAAGCATTAGGCTGGTTTAAATCTTATCTGTCGGACAGATTCCAGTTTGTTCATGTTAATAATAAATCTTCTTCAAACTCTAGGGTCACCTGTGGAGTACCACAGGGTTCAGTCCTTGGACCAATTCTATTTACTATATATATGCTTCCGGTTGGCAAAATTATCAGACAGCATGGGATTAATTTCCACTGTTATGCTGATTACACTCAGCTATATTTATCCATAAATCCTGATGAATCCAATCAGTTACTTCGACTGCAGTCATGTCTTGATGACATCAAAAGCTGGATGACTTTAAATTTCCTGCATTTAAATTCTGACAAGACAGAAGTTGTAATCTTTGGGCCAGAGTCCTCAAAAAATAAACTTCTTAATCAATCACTGAATCTGGATGGCATTAACTTGGCCTCTGGTAATAAAGTAAAAAATCTTGGTGTTATTTTTGACCAAGACATGTCATTTAAATCCCATATTAAACAGGTTTCCAGAGTTTCCTTTTTTCACCTCCGGAATATCGCCAAAATTAGAAACATTCTGTCCAGGGGTGATGCTGAAAAACTAGTGCATGCATTTGTTACTTCAAGGCTGGACTATTGTAATTCTTTACTATCAGGAAGTCCACAAAATGCAGTTCGAAGTCTTCAGCTGATCCAAAATGCTGCGGCAAGAGTTCTGATGAAAATCAACAAGAGGGATCATATTTCTCCAATTTTAGCTTCCCTTCATTGGCTTCCTGTTAAATCAAGAATAGAATTTAAAATTCTTCTTCTAACGTATAAAGCCCTTAATAATCAAGCTCCATCATATATCAGAGCTCTGATTACTCCGTATGTTCCTAACAGAGCACTTCGCTCTCAGACTGCAGGTCTGCTGGTGGTTCCTAGAGTCTCTAAAAGTAGAATGGGAGGCAGATCCTTTAGCTATCAGGCTCCTCTCCTGTGGAACCAACTCCCAGTTTTGGTCCGTGAGGCAGACACCCTATCTATTTTTAAGACTAATCTTAAAACATTCCTTTTTGACAAAGCTTATAGTTAGAGTGGCTCATGTTACCCTGAGCTACCTCTATAGTTATGCTGCTATAGGCTTAGGCTACTGGAGGACATCAGGGTCTAATTTTCTCACTCTACTGATTTCTACTGTTCTTCATTCTACGGTTCTCCAGTTTTGTATTGTATTACATTGAAATGACTGTCGTCATTTCAGCTTTTAACTTTTTGCTCTCTCTCTTTTTCTTCATAGTAGGTACACCTGGTCTGGCGTTCTGTTAACTTTGACATCATCCAGAGAAGACGGCTCACCCGTTACTACCATCTAATGTAGAACAGATTACTAGATCAATGTGTGCTTCTGTGCTTTTTTGTCTCTCTTGTTGTGTCTCTGCTCTGTCTTCTGTAACCCCAGTCGGTCGAGGCAGATGACCGTTCATACTGAGCCCGGTTCTGCCGGAGGTTTTTTTTCCCGTTAATGGGTGGTTTTTCTTCCCACTGTCGCTTCATGCTTGCTCAGTATGAGGGATTGCAGCAAAACCATGTACAATGCAGACGACTCTCCCTGTGGCTCTACGGTTCCCCAGGAGTGAATGCTGCTTGTCAAGACTTTGATGCAATCAACTGGTTTCCTTATATAGGACATTTTGACCAATCTGTATAATCTGACCCAATCTGTATAATATGATTGAACTTGATTTTGTAAAGTGCCTTGAGATGACATGTTTCATGATTTGGCGCTATATAAATAAAATTGAATTGAATTGAATTGAAATACGCGTTAAAACTGACAGCCCTAATATATATTGAAGCAAGTTCCTGGGTTCGATTTTGGGGATTAGGGTCTTTCTCCATGAAGTTTGCATGTTCCCCATGCATGTGTGAGTTCTTTTCTTGTTCTTGGGCTTCCTTAAAAAGTCCACAAATATGACTGTTATGTTAATTAAAAATTAAGGTAAACTTCAATTTGGATGACACACACCAAAAGATGGAATACAAATGTTTTTCCCTTCCATCTCCTTGTCTATTTTACTATGCATTGCACATTCCCTTGGCTACCCAATACATACCTCCTATTCCTCTGTCCAATATGAATATGCAGGGGCTCTTTGTTCAGCAATATTCTTCCCTCACATCTCTAAACTAAAGCCTCCTCTTAAAACTTTACAAAAATCTGTGCCCTGTGAAACTGCAGAATACCAAGCCTTGCTATGTGCCATGCTTATTACAGCACAACTCTGCTAAACAGAGATGCACTATTTAAAAGGCCACTAAGAGCCATCAATTGATTGTATCCTTTAAAAGGCACTGCAATCTGTATGCTCATACAAGCTGCTGGTGGTTTTGATGCATCTTTGAATGAGATTGGTCCTTTTTTAGCGATTGCTATTTAACTTAGTTTAACCTTGAATGACAATTTCAAAATCAAACCACTATAATTTCACCCAATTTGCAACGCAGCAATCAATGTCACTGAAAGCTGCATAGATGGTGCCATGCAGTGAAAGAACTGAGTTCCATAACATTGAGGGACTTTTTCTTTTTTCCTCCAAGTCATCAAGGTCAAACCAATTACAGACAACGCTGCGCGCATGTTTGTCTATACTGATGACATAAATAATTCCATTTGATCTTACAAAGAGGACTTCTTTAGCATTTACAGAACCAATTGGAAACATTTGTAATATGCTGGGGGGGGGGGGGGGTAGTAGGGTATCCCCTGCATCGTCTGAAATGTGGCGCCCATTTAAGAAGCAAAATCCTATCATTGTCACATGACACAGGTAATCCCAATGCAGCTCTGCCAACACACAAGCACGAGGCACATATGAATGGCTCAGAGTCAGGCATTTGGCAAATGGCTGACTAACTGCACCGGGGAGTGATAACATAGGCTGAGTCACACGCTGTGTGAGTCACAATCCACTTTAGGCCATAATCCTTCTGTACAGCAAATAACAAAAAGCTAAATGACCATCACAGAATAACACATCATTAGACCTCTGTGTTGGACATCGGTAATTGCAGAAAGGCACAAAGAAGGAGATCCAGCAGTTTTCAGTTTCCAGCAATGCTGGAAACATTTGTCTTAATCGTTGAGGTTAATGCTCTTGCAGAATAATGGCAAAGTACATAAATAATGAGTCACCAAATAATTATCAAAAATCAGTTCTGAAGGATGAATTTCTGTCACAAGTTTAAACAAGCAAACTGATTCTTAATATTGATTGAATATAAGATTTATCAATCAATTTTACTCTACACAATCAAGGATTACATGCATTATTAATTATACTAAGGTGTATTTATGTCTTTTTCCCTATTTCCCCAATAATGATAAGATTGTGGTATTATACAATCATATTGAATAACTTAGAATATGTGTTCTGCTGAAGCTTTTGTCAGAAAATAACCATTCAGCAAGTACTAAACCTTTCATTTACCCCACATTTCTGTATTAAAAACATAAAAAAAAGTTTTATTGGTCTGATGTAGTATTTTATCGTAAGAAGCATAATGCTCTGTTTTCATTAGCTCTAAGCAGAAAATCATACAAGTAGCAAAAATAAAAACTTGAAAACTTGCAGATCTACCAAACAGAAATTAGATAAAAGAGAAAGCGTGTTGCAGAAAAAAAATATTCCAACTGAAATCTGTCAAATTAATCTTTACTTCGCCTGTCACACCATTCTGAGAAATATCTTGGTGGAATGATATCAGTTTGATCCTTTTTCCCCTCTCGACAAACTTCTGCTTTGACTAAAGCATCAGCAAATGAGCAAACGTAAAAAAAAAAAAAAAAAGTAAATTAATTCATTTAAAAAAATAACCCAACCAGGACAGTTGAACTTTATTTACGGGATAATCAAATTCACAAAATTTGATAGCAAGTGTGAAGAAGACGCTATGATTGGAACTGAATTAAGAGATACTTTACACAATACATTCATTTTGTGGTTTGGCCACTTAAGCAACAATGTTACTACACATTTTCAGTTTTTAAACACAGTCTGTTAAATAGCTTTGCTTTTCTCAGGTAAACATATATATCGTTAGCCTGATAGCAGTCATATTTGAACAATTTCAGAAAACAAAAGACAGAAAAACAAAAATTTATCCAGCAAGCTTTCATGTAGCGTGTGGATGTAGATGGACCAAATAGAGGGAAAGAGCTTGGAAGCGGCATGATGAGGCGCAGTAGTGAAAAACCGAAATACAAAACTTACAGACAAGACAGGGAATGACAAGAACCAGAACAAGGGGTAGCATAACGGAGGACCTGACAATAGTTGCGTTTCCATCAATGGTTTTAAATGCTTATTTTAAAATATTGCATTAGAAAAGGTTGATGGAAATGGCAAAATTTGAATTAACTTACAAAATTTTCCACAAAAAATAATAATTGCGCGTTGCTTGAGGTGTTTTTTGACTTTTTGGAAAAACAGTAAATGCACTAAAAAGGAGATGGAAACACATTTTTCGAATTAGTTCTGATGTAGCGAACATTTACCTTACATGACTGATCAGCTATTTTTACTGCCGACATTTTCCTAGATGCTTCCATAACGCTCTAAAATGCGGCAGGAAGCAACAACAGGTACGTGTAGACAGACGAGGAAATTTGCAAATTTCTTAGTCTTAACCATGAAGAAAAAAGAAAAAAAATCAACACATTCATTAAAACCTTGCTCCATTACTGATCTGTGATCGGTGCTAGTTAGTCACCTCTACTCCCTATTTATTATAGCCAACGTCAACAGATGACGACATTACGCTTTGCGTCGCCTGGTCAATTAGCTACAGACCAGTAGATGAAAACACATCTGATTTGCGTTCTTTTTCTTTTTTTCACAACATTTTAAACGTTTGCTCAAAGTTCGCAAGAGAATTGGATGGAAACATGGCTATTGAGTGTGAGTGAGCTGGCCGAATAAATAAGAGAGGAGACAGAAGGAAAGGCAGGTGAACCAATTGGCGCAGGTGAAGGATATAAGGGTAATTAGGCTGAGAGAGAGAGAGATGATATGACTGAGACAGGAGGACAGCAGAAGCTAACCACACCATGAAGAATGAACAGATATGGCAAAATAAACTCTCTAACTGAACATAAGACAGACAGGCAGGGAAATAGGAATCTAACTGGAACAAGACTAACCAACTAAATAATATATAGCAGAATATAAAATGAGGACAGGAAAGAACAGAATGTGAAAATACTAACAGAACTGCCCCTAAAAATAGTCAAAGACCTGGGGATTGTGACACATGCACATCATTTTTGTTATTGATATTACAACAGCAGGCCAGAATATGACGTAACCAATCACACTATGAGGCTAACGATATGACTCACAAAAGGTTGTAAAAATGTCAGGTTTTTTTTCCAGATTATTTAACCCCCCAAAAACTAAAAGAAAATGGAGAAAATATGTATTTTTACAGGGGTGTGTAGGCTTTTAATATCCTTTCAAAAATACTCCTGGCCAAAGCTGCTTGCATTTTCCCCCAATATTCCTTTGGAAGTATGAGAACACAGGCTTACATTTTAGAGTTCAACACAATAATCACTATTTAAAGCCTATTAATCATGGATTATTTTTAAGACTTTCTTGGACTTTTAAATTGGAAAACGGAACTCATTAATAAAAGTAATGCTTTGGCATGTACTCACAAGAATTCAGACATTTCTTTAAACATAATACTTTAGAATGATGCTATATGGAGGATTCAGGGATGCCATCAGCAACGAATAAGAGGTTTTTAGGATGAAAGAAAAAAAAATCTATCATGGTTAGAGGAGACATTGGTAAAAACCAGATGGGAGGTATTTATAGCTACAACAATGCATTTATATGTGTGATTTTAAACTCTGTAATAAGATTAAGGCACTTTTAAGTATTTCTTCTTTTGCACTGCTAGTCTTATGCGTCTCCAGGCTCGAGTGAGCAATCCTCACAGATCGTTGGAGCACAGGTGCGCCACAGAGACTCACATCTCATTAAAATGTGCATTACCCCCTTCCTGTCTTCCCATCTCCGCTCATACCCAACCCCGGTGTAACCATATGGACCCCATACTGACTCTCATTATACAGCACAAAGTGAATTCATACCCATTAACACAAGGAAGGCCCAGAAGTGTTTTTGTGTTCAGAGTGTGGCAATTTTCATCTGACCTAAAGCTGACGGTGAAAAAAAAGGCTGTTTGGTTAAATTATTAAATTGAATCTGAGGAGTTATTTTTAACCCAACTGTAAAATAAAGGGCACAAACATGCTTGCAAATGTTTTCTTAGTTTACTGTAAATTACTGTTGTGCTGATCTTTCTGTTGCTCTTTCTTAAGAATCAAGAATCCTTTATTGTCACCGCGTGTTAACGTGGTGAATTTCTTTTCTGGGACATGCTTAGGGAACACGCAATAAACAACAAGCAATAAATAAACAATGGGTACAGGTAATAACACAGCAAACAATGTGTACAGATTTTTTTAAGAGATTAAAACACGCAATAGAAAACATTCTTTAGGGTCTGCTACGTCTCCGCCTGAGTTCCAAAAGTCAGTTCTATTTAAATATGAAACTGTGCAATGAACATTCCTGATAGTTAATGTGCAATATTCTCAGCGGATCTCTCAGAAATGTCTAAACTAAGCTCAAATACTATTGCTGTGCTCTACATTTGCTTTTCATGTACAGTATATTAGAACACAAACTTTTCTTATTAACATTAATTAGGTGTGTGCCTGCATTGTATGTACACTGCAAACTCACTGTGAGGGCAAAGAGCAGAAGGTAGATATTTATAAAATTGTGACCAGACATATACCTGGTTTGAAAATCAGAGTTCATTCTGGGTTTGTCCTGTATTATAGCGTTTGAAATATTGCTTTCAGAGGTTCTGCACGACCTGAGGTCTGACCGGAAATATTTTCAGGCTATGTTCTGCACAACATTGACTGTTTCCCAGACAAATGACTGGTTTGCACATAACAGTTCATTGTGGGTTTGTTCTAAAAGTAGTAATATTTTCCACTGATTTTATGTGATAAACCAACACAAGATAGAGCATAATAGTAAACTTTGCTTAGTTCGACATGGCTTTAAAATTTATTTTACAAAACAACAAAAAAAATCTCAAAAGTGTGTTGTTCATTTGTATTTACTCCCTTTAAGTAAATATTTAGCAAAACACCCTTTAAATCTGCATGTCTTTTGGGTTATACCGCTATCAAACATATATAGATCTGTTTTATCCTGTTGTTCCATATTCTTTCCAATCCGTTCTCAGATGATTGCTTGAACAGTCCTCTGTGAAATGCTAAATGGGATAATGTCATGTTTGGTTTGCAGTTGGACCCAAGAGCAGGCAACCAGAAACAGTGAGGTGAAGTGAAGCATAATTTGATAATAACAAAAAAGACAAACTTACAGCTCGGCATGAGAGGAAGAGAACAACGGTTAATATGACAGGGAAGCAAAAGGCATGGCAACGGAGGGATCCAGTGGAGTGAGGTGAGACGACGAGAGTTTAGATATAGAGGCAGGGTAGAAAAATGGGAAGGAAACCAGAAGAGCCGATCAGATGGAATGAGGACCTGCTGTGGAAAAGAGGAGGAAGAGCAGCTGAAGGAGGGAGAGTAATTAACATAACAGTATAACAGAAACACAGATACAAGAAAGCTGGAGGATATCTCTCACAGAAATAACTAAATGTAAAGAACATAAATCTAAACTAGGAAGCTAAACATTAAAGAAGGCACTAATATAAAAACACCTAATAGGTACGAACAAGAGCTGTAACAATATAATAAGCAACAAGGAAATGCTAAAAACATAAACAGCAATGAAATCCATGACATACCACCCAAGGATCTGACAGATAACAGTTTGTTATCTACACTGAATCTGTTTTGAGGTCCTTCCCAGTTTATTCCCTGACCTGTTTGCTTGTTTTTCATGACACTGTTTATTCTCCATTGTCCTCTAACAAACCTGGCCTTCACAGAATAACTGCATTTATACTAGGATTAAAATTTAAACAGGGGTATTTTATTCACCAATTAGCTGATTTATGATGGCAATTGATTGGAGCGGATTTTATTTAGGGGAACAGAGAAGTGGGCTGAATAGAAATGGAAACCACACTTTTCTACCTTTTTATTGAACACCATGTATCAATTTCCCTTTACTTTGCAATTATCCATACTATAGACTTACACTAGATGCCCAAAAATATGTTGAGGTTTGTCGTTATAACTTGACACAGTTTGAGAAAGTTCAAGGGATAATGCTACTTTTCCAAGGCACAATTTACGGCGTTATAGTCCGATCCATCATCATAATCTGTAAGGTCTGCATGATGTCTTCAGAAGGACAGTTGATACAGCCGACATGCATGTAAATATGATGAATGTGTGTCGCAGGGTGCAGAAACACCTATGCATTTAAACAATCACACCATCTCATCGCTTTTTATTCATTACATACACATGAGGGGTCCACCAAAGCACTCTCAGCCCCTCAGTCATTATCTCCTCTCCCTCTGGTGACATCAAAAAGTGAATAACCATGTAATCAAGTGATATGTGATGGAAAGAAATTAGACAGGAGGATGGAAAAGGACTGGTGTAGAGGATTTCTTAAGTTTGCCTCTTAAAACAGCCAGCAGGGGCAGCTCATCTGGAAATTGGGGTTGTCAGCGAGCTGTCAGGGTGCATTGACCAAACGGATCTCGCTGTGCCGGGTAGCTGTCGTTGACACGTCACTCTCGCTCTCAACTAATCAATCCTTGGTGGAAAAGGAGGAGGTAGAGAAGAAGACCTGCCACTTATCCCATCACCTTTTTCTGAATTGATAACAGTAAAAAAGGAAACAGTGAAACTATTACCTTGATTTAATCAGCTATTAATACAATTTTCATTTCTTTATTTCCAAAGTCACCTCTTTCCTGTTTTTATCTCTGGCCACCAAATTGTTCTGCTGTCCATGAAGGTCAACAAGCGCTCAGGGAACGTGTGTGTTGATGCAGCGGATGGAAAGTACAGCTTGTGTTTATTAGCCGCTCTGTCTGGGTGACCATGAAAGTGGTCAGCTTCCCCCTGTTGCTCCAGCTCCCCTCAGTCTGGGCATGTCAGCTTTCTGGGTCACAGCCGCCATGGCTCCCCAGGGAGACAAGACAAAGAAGGCAGAGAAGCTGGGGAGGTGGGGGGAAAGAGAGCGGGAGTTGAGTATAAATAAAATATTCCTTGTGCTTCACCTTGGAAAGACCAGTTGCCTGTTGTTGTCTTCTTCCATGCAGATTTAAATCCAAAAAAACTCATGAATATCTATCGGAAATGTGACAACTCCCCTTGAGGTTGCTTGTCTGCAGACTCATTGTCCTGCATTCTCCTGCATTGTGAGTGACAATCTATTAGAACCTACTGATTCGTTGTTGTATTTTACTAGCGGTAATGTTGCGTTTAATTTAATTTTCATGGCAACATTCTGAGTAAACGGCCATTGCTGCACATATGGAAACCCTGGAAGTAGATAAAAAAAAATTAAAGTGTGAGGAACGTAAAAGGGTACTAGTTCAATGAAAAATGTCCTAATTATCAGTATTTTTCCAATATTGTTACACAAATGGGAAATAGATGGTTGTGGAGCACCACAAATAGCTGTCCTGTCCTCTTTTTCCACCTACTCTTCAGGTACAGACAGCAGAAAAGAGCCCTTCGGGGATTGCAGAGTATCAGACTTGTGAGGTGAACTATCTGCAGCTCAGCTTGACCATAGGAAAAGAGTTAGTGGGGAATTTTAGGGGCACAAATTCTAAGACAGAAAGGTTCTGCCTTTTTTTAAAGCTACTAGAGTAAAAATCAGTGATCAAATTACATATTTGATCACAAATTAGATCAAATTAGGGAATTCCCCAGTTCAGTGCTGCAAGTGGAGACAAAAAGATGGTAGAATACATGTGAATATCTGCCTACTCTTCTATCCTTATTTATAGTTTGGAAACTATATATATATATATATATATATATATATATATATATATATATATATATATATATATATATATATATATAGTTTCCAAACTCTGGTGGGACTGAGAAACAATTAATTTTAAGACCAAAGGAAACAACCTGTTTGACTCCAATAATTTGTTGATTTGCTGACAAAGATTCTTAGAAATACAACTGTTGCATCTCCTATACAGAGTTTGGGGTAATTACATATTTGTATAATATAATTTTGCTTTTAATGTTCCAGTTCTTGTATTTGCTACTCAACTTTATACAACTAGAAAAAAAAAAAACATGTAAGATCTGCTTTATTTGGAAAGCTATAATTTGATACTTAGTTTTAGCTGATGCATTTTTTAACCTTCTATCTAAATGTTAGTGATATTGGCTGAATATCACTGGCTGAACTGACAGTTCACAAAAAAATAAGCTGTCATTTTTCAGCGCATCAAAACAGTGTGCCCCAGACAGTTTGAAATCAATCATTACTGTAGACAGATTTGTTTAGGATGTGTACTGCTCCAAAAGTTAAACTTCAGGAATATTCATCTGGTCAGTTGAATAGTACAAGGGGTTGTTAGATCAGTATCAGCTGTTTTGGTCTTAATGGAGTTAGGAGGTGCACTAAAGGGGAAACAAAGACATAAACCCAAGAATAGGAATTGTTCTCCAGCTGAAGGCCACAGAAATTTTTTTTCTCCCCTCCTCCTTTGTGTTTGATTGCTTTTCAGGAGTCACTTGAGGTGGTTTGGGCATCTGATCAGGATGCTCCCTGGGACGCCTTCTTTTGGGTGTTTTCTGGACACGTCCCATTGGGAGACCCAGAAGTCGCTGAAGGAACTATATATCCCATCTGGCCAGGGAACACCTTGGGATCCCCTGGAATGAGCTGTAGGATTTTGCTGGGGAGATGGAAGTCTGGTTTTAACTTCTGGACCTGTTGCCCCTACAACCTAATATCGGATAAGCGGGACAGACAGATGGACGGACGGATGGACAGACGGATGAATACTTTTCAGTAGTTTTTCATTTCAACGGTGTTAGTGTCCCTATGGGTAGAAAGAGGCGATACCTGGACCCCACAGAGGTTGCACAGACAGTCCAACTCCACCAGGATGGCACATCGACAAGTGCCAATCCCAGAAGGTTTTCTGTATCTCCCAGCAGAGTATCAAGAGCAGGGAGGAGATACCAGAAGACAGGCAGTTACTCAAGGAGAGCTGGAAAAGTCTGTCAGAGGTCCTTAACCCACAGCAGAACTGGTGTTTGTTCTTTGTGCAGAGTGGAGCAGGATGGGTACTGCCATGGCTCTCCAAAGGGACCTCCAGTGGGCCACTGGCATGAATGTCTATGACTAAACTGTAAGAAACAGACTTCATGAGAGTGGCCTGAGGGCTCTACCACCTCCAGTAGGCCCTTTGCTCACTGCCTGACATTGCGCCGATTGACTGGCATTTGCTAGTCAATCACCGGAATTGGCAGGGCCAGCACTGGCACCCTGTTATTTCACAGATGACAGCAAGTTCACTCTGAGCTCATGTGAAAGACATGAAAGGGTCTGTAGAAGCTGCTGTGAATGTTATCTTGTCTGCAACATTGTTCATCATCTTCATTTAGTTTGTCAAAGTTGGTTTTGGAAGGCATTATCCATGGAAGGATACGTCTGACTGCCATTAGTTACTATGATGGCATCCTGTGACCCATTGTTAGACCCTTCACTGGTGCAGTGGGTCCTAGGTTACTCCTGGTGCATGCTAATGCCCAGGGGCGTGCATACATAGACACTAGGTGGTGCTAAAGCACTAGCAAGTTTGCCCTTTATCAACGAAAATGCCCTTTTGAAACTTTTTTTTTTTTAACTTATTAATATTCAGGGCAGTCAAAAGTAGCCGGTCAACGGCGGCAAATCGCCGTCTATAGCAGCTCTTGCTGCCGCCTACATTTCCCCGATTATATAATGGAGCGATATTTGTGCCTCCTGGTTGAGCGCGGAGCAGACCCTGGACTGGAAGCCGTCTTCTTTTCTTTTTTTTTACCTCGGAGTGGCCATCGTCCTTTTAGTACTATCTTTGATGTGTCAATCATACAATTTAACCAATCAAATCAACGACTGAAGGCAACATGCTAGCCAATCACAGCCGGAGAGGGGCGGGACACTGAGTCATAGCCTTCAGTCGCCGCCGCAGTTCGGCTGTTGTCACCGTTGGTGTCGGTAGAGCGGGATGAAAATTTGGTCTGATTACCAAACAATTACAAGAAGTGACAACGAAGCAGAGAGCGAGCTGGAAGGAGCGCTATTAGTTTCTGTTTGAAATGTCAGTACTGAAGTCTAAACTGGTGTAAACATTCACGCTAGGAGGGTTAGCTAGGACAGCTAGGAGCAGAACCAAGCACTAAAACTGCCAAACTGAAGAGACTTGAGTTACTTGCAGGTAGAAGGGAACTTTGCTTTGTTCTGCTCCTTGTTCTCATAGCTGCTGTAATTACAGAACCTCTTCTAGTCAGAATTGTACTTCAGTCAGTGTTCAGCCTGACACCAGCGCTCATTTTTATTAGCGTGTAGCTTATGCTGGACTTTTAAGTTAAGACACAGCGCTACAGGTTACCCTATGTCACTGTTAGTTTCCAGTAACCCAAACCAGCATAAAACCTTGTCAACGTAAAAGAAAAAACAAGCCCAAATCTCAAACTCTCTCATGTTAAAAGCACAGAACAATTAAACACATAAGAACATGTCATTAGCACACAACTGAGCTGAAGCAAAGAAAAAAAACTTGCGCATATGGCCTCCAAACAAAATGTACAATCAGACAACCAAATACACACAAGATCTCTTTAACAATCAGGATATTTCACCCAGAAAAAATAAATTATAAATAGCTTCCCAACATGAGTTGTAAATCTACCTTAATATGAACTTAATTTCTCTCAGTATAGCTCAATTAAACATTTCTCTTACACGCAGTCATGAAATATTTTTAAGTTGATAAGTAGAACTCAACCCCTCTTAGGCGTTCACACTAACCAAACACTTGATTAACCATTATTCTTTTCTTGTTTTATTATAAAAATCTATATTATTCATTATAACTATTATTCATTGATGATGTCAGATCGACAGATTCAACTTATTTAAAAAATAAATAATGACTATTTTGATATATTTTGTTAATGATTCTTCCTAAAAGCCCAACAAATGTTATGAAAAGCTTCCGAAATTTTTTACAATCTGCCCATAAGCTATTTTTTTTCTAGCTCAATGTGTTCAAAAGCCTAATTGGTTGGAAACCTGCCTAATTTGGCAACACCGACTACACTATTGCTATTTGTTTGTTTGTTACAGTAGTCACAGAGCCACTGTTCAGTCTGAAGTATATATATATATATATATATACACACACACATATATAAGTGCACCCTCCTACCTGATAGTGTGTAGCCTGCTACTGTAAAAAAGTTTGACTGCCCTGAATATTATTAAGATTTTACTGAGGTCGGTTTTGAAATGATCTTTTGAAAACCTGAGCCATTAAAAACGACTGAAACAGTGCCCCGAAATGAGCCACCTCCTTGCGCACACCCGACCAGCCTATCTCTCTTCCTTTGTCACGTGAACTTGCGCGGTCGCCCGCATCTTCTATGGAGAAGATGAGGAGCAGCTTAAGACAGAACTAAAGGTCTTCATTCCAGCTTTACTTCAAAGAACCTATAAGAAATATGTTCAATACTGAGGGAAAACAATGGCCAGCTGATCTTTCCTGCCTTTGTCAAAATGATCAAAATATATGCAACATTACCAGTGACGACAGCTTCAGTTGAAAGATCATTTTCCAAGCTGAAAATCATCAAAACTAAACTAAGAAGCCTGTGTGGAGAAGAAAGGCTCTCTGACCTTTTTCTGCTTGCCATTGAAAAAGACATTGAGGTAAACCACAGCGAGGTCATCAACATCTTTAAAGACATGGCACCAAGGAGGATGCTGCTTTGAGGTAGTACGCTTTAGTCTGTTCTGTTGGTAGTGTGACTTTTTTCCATTGAAAACTCACGTTTAGAGAATGTTACAAATAAAAGTCAAATTTCATTCAACATGCGCGTGTATTTTTTTTTATATATAATTAAGTGTTCCATGTGCGCTAAAAAGTGCCCTCCCCCCCCCCCCCCCCCTCCTGAGCACCTGCCCCCCAAAATGTCTGTGCACGCCACAGCTAATGCCCAACCTCATGTAGCAAGAGTATGCAGGTAGTTCATAGAGGATGAAGGAATTAAAGTCACTGACTGGTCTCAACACTACCCTGACTTAAATCCAATAGAACAGGGGTTCCCAAACTTTTTTAGCCGCGCACCCCCTTCCATGTCCCAGCCGGGTTGACGCACCCCCAAGATTTATATATATATATATATATATATATATATATATATATATATATATATATATATATATATATATATATAAATAAAACGGTTGCAGTTACAACTCAAACGTCGTAACAACGCTTCTAAATCTGAGCATGATGCACAGTTTCACGCCGCAAAATACAAACACAAAGCAGTTTGATTTTTGTCCGATGACGAGCGAGCGAGAAAGAACTGGTAAAGCAGCACAGAGTACCAATAAGTCTAGCGCTCCATAAAGATGTTATTAATCAGAGAAATCTTTCTGATTGTTTCACAGCGGTTACCTTCAGCAGGTAAACACTAACCTGACTTCCGCCAGATGCATGTCGCTCCGCCTAGCTTCACTCACATACATCTGGGACTCCTCCATAGGAATTGCCTTTACAGAAGGCTGGGCCTTATTAAAAATTCTTGCATATGATTGGATAAGCCACTTGTCTGTCATCTTTATTGACGTGCTATTTCAACCACTCACACCGAAGCTAACCCGTGACGCTGATGATAGCGACGCAGAAAAAAAAAATAAATAATAATAATAATGTGTTTGCGGCTCTAGTGGCACGCGTTTTATTGACAGTGAGCTGACAGGAAGAGGGGGGAAGACAGGCGGCAAAGCGCCGCGGGTCAGAGTCGATTCCGGGGCGACCGCGTTGAGGACTAAAGGCCTCCTAACATGGTTCGCGCTAACCGCTAACCGCTCCGGGGCGCTTCCGCGTCCGCCGCGGACTTGCCCCGGAAAACAAAACTTGCCAAATCCGGTCGGGAGAAGGGCGAAAACATCGTTTCCACCAACAAAGCCTTCAGAGGCGTTCTCTGATGTTCTTTTAATGAAACAATATTAGGTAGATTGGACAACACGGAAGAAATAGCAGCATCAATGTTAACGCTTGCTTCCTCGACGAGCCGCCATTGCTATCAAAACAGTCTCACGTCATGGTCGCGTCTCCACTACGTCTCATCTATGAAACTCCAGCCCTGCGTCCTGATTGGCCAGACCATAAATTTGGTTGGAGAAATCATTCTCTACCGGCGGTGTCCCAGATGTATGTGAGTGAAGCTAGGCGGAGCGATATGCATCTGGCGGAAGTCAGGTTAGGTAAACACGCCCACAGCAACACACCTCGGCTCCCCCAGCCCGTTTCTGTCTGAATATGCGCCAAAACTGCCTCTTTAAAATGATCTGCACGGCGCAGTCTGCGCCTTTCTGAATCGCAATGAGAAGTATTACACATACATGCGTGAGCATAATCAAAAAATCCCCCCAGGAGCAGCGTTTTTTTTTTCCAGGACCCGCGGTAACGACAGCGGTATGCGTGTCATGCGCGTCAGAGCTTGTCACCGGTTCAAAGTCGCGGCACCATAAGCAGCAGCGCTGCGCGATCCATAGAGACCGAGTCACTCAATTTAATCTCGTAAATAAAACTTTTGGCCCGAATTAAATGTTTCCTCTGCTGACGTAAACGACGTAAAGCCAGGAGAGAGGAAGAGACATTTTCTGATGCGCTCGTTTTCTTCTGCCGGATCCGTTGCGATTTTCTCCTCTGTTGCTTCCAATTTCTCTCTCACTCTCTTCCTCTCCTCTTTAATGGCTAACTTTCACCTTAGATGTCTCACCTGTTCCCCTGATTTCAGCCTATTGAGCATATTTGCGAGAACTATTGAAGCACAGACCACATATGCGCATATACAGCACAATGCGGATTTTTCATCTTAAAATGAAGCATAGAAGAAGATTTCTTCTAAATAAATAGTTTATTAACATTTTCGTGTTAATAACGTATCATTCCGTTATGACACCCAAGCACCAGACGAGGCTTTGCTGGTAACACTTTATTTTAGGTCGAACAGGACGGGACAGCTTGCACTCCGCCAGTCCCCCGAATCACGACTCCTCTGCCCGGAAGCCACACATTTCTTCCGCTATGACCCCAACGTAATCTGATTTAAAGGAACAGTAAGTGTGCAACAGTATTTATCAATAAAGTCTAATAAGGATCATTACAATACATTTTTATTTATTGATTAAATTAACAGTTTTTTGAGCTTTACAAAAGAAATGCTTTTTTACACTTCTTTATTGTGTGGGGGGGAAAAAACACGGTCAGACGCCATTACAGTTTTTGCCTCGCGCACCCCCTAGTGGCAGCTCGCGCAACCCCAGGGGTGCGCACCACACTTTGAGAAACCCTGCAATAGAACATCTCTGGGGAATCATGTTTAGGTCCATCTGACGCCACCAGGTTGCACCTCAGACTGCCCAGGAGCTCAGTGATGCTCTGGTCAGGATCTAGAAGGAGATTCTCCAAAAAAAACATCATCAACCATCTCATAAGGAGCATGCCCCAAAGTTGCCAGGCATGGATACAAGCACATAGAGGCCATACAAACTACTGAGGAGCATTTTGGATGGTATGGATATCCAGCATGCTTTTTTCCAAATGAAATCTGAAATGTTTTAAAAGTATCCCTTAATTCTTTTGAGCTGTCTATTTCACAATGGTGTTTTTAGGAGGGTTCAGAGAAACACTGAATGTAAAAACTAGGTGGAAGGTTTCTGGTAAGAGTGGTGATTTTTTTTGTATCATTGCTATAGAAAACAGAGACTATTACATTTAGAAAAGCAGTGGCTTAGCTATTGTGTACTGTCTCTATTCCAAGGAAACATGGCTAAGGTTGAGACAGAGAGGCAGAAGGATCAGAGCCACAAAGAAAAACTTAAAATGACAGCACAGGGGGTCAGGGGTACCACAGATGATGGTAATCCTATTGAAGCTGTGTCCCTCTAGACATTTTCGCCTGATAATCTTTTTCCTGTTTATTGTTCTCTGGCCAGTGTTGAAATGAAATTTCTGCCTGTGAATATAACTCAGCATGAATGCAGAAAACTGTTTCCCAAAATATCCCACTGCCCCCTCAAGCAAAAGTGGTGGTCAACTCGTCTGTGTTACTAAGTTCTAAGTCTAAAATAAAACAAACACACTGTACAGAGCTGGGCTTTTAGACCTATTCTGACTTCAGTGTACAAGAATGCTCACAGGAACTTTGCCAATATAATACTGACAACTTTAATATGAATGATATGCTTTTGTCTGTTTTGTTGGCATACCTTTTTCCATAGATACCGGCTCTAATCAAACATGAGTAGGAACTAGGTTTTACCTTTACTCAATTCAATTTAATTCAGTTTTATTTATATAGTGCAAATTCATGACACATGTCATCTCAAGACACTTTACAAAGTCAGATTCAAGCAAATCATACAGACAGATTGGTCAAAAAGTTTCATATCTAAGGAAACCCAGCAGATTGCATCAACTCTTGACAAAGCAGCATTCACTCCTCCTGAAAGATCGTAGAGTCACAGTGAACAGTCGTCTGCATTGTTAATGGCATTGCGGCAATCCCTCATACTGTGCATGCATGAAGCGACAGTGGAGAGGAAAACTCCCCTTTAACAGGAAGGAAATCCTGGGGGTTAGAGAAGACAGAGCAGAGGCACAAAAGCACAGAAGCACACATTGATCCAGGAATCCTTTCTATGCTCTTGGTCAGCAGCGTTTTGCTTTTAATTGAGTAAAAATATGTTGATGTAGTACTCTTAGTTAAGTACACTTTCTGTCTGCTTGACCCACCTCTGGCCATAAAGCACTACATTTTTAGAAAATAACACACCACATGGTTCTTTGAAATACCAGTGTTAACTGGCACTGTAGCAGTGACTAATAGGATTACTATCACTATTGTAAGCTACATTTTTTGAGCTGAATTCACCGGCTTAGGTCATGAATGCCTTGTGGCTTTCTGTCTACAAATGTGTCTAAAGAGTTTTCTATAAAAGCTAAATGTCAACCGCAGGACAAAATGAACAAAGGTCAGATGACTTTATGGTGTGTAGCCCGTGAAGAGTTTAGCTGTTCTTTACATCCAATTGTACACATTTCACAATATTTTGGACCATAGATTCGGTTTTCAATTTCACAACCTATTTTTTTTTTTTTTTTCAAAAGTCAGATGATTTACATTTACAATAATTAGCATTTTCGGAGCTTCCTTTTTGACAGGTGGCTCATGTTTTGTCACATCATCAAGTCTTTCCCTGTGAAAATATGTGCTGTGTGCATATCAGTGGTGGCTATGTGCTTAAGAGATGGTTGTTGTAAACTCAGTTAAGCAGACTGTCAAATAATGATGCTTAAAATATAGCAATAGATGAGAATAGCAGGTGCACCTTAACTGTGCATTTTTATCACAAAGCCATCAGTTTTATTTTCTCAAATTAAACTAGGAGGAAGGTGGTGAAACAGTGAGCAGGCTCGCTCACAAAACAAGTTCTGATGTTACCTGCCTTAACCAAGCCATACAATTTTAATCCTATAAATTGCTCAGGGCTGCCATGTATAATTAAGGAGCTTCTTTGGGTTTCCCCCTTCTGTGGTGCCTGGTTAACAGACAGGGATTCAGCTCTCCAAATATGCTTTAGAACCTTCGAAAATATAAGTGCTCATATTGCGAAAGGAAAACTGTAACCGCATACAATGTTGCTACTTTCCTTTGCCAAATTGATTAATTAATGACGTGTACCAAAGCCACTATTCACAAACAGAGATGGTAATCCCTCTCAAGAAATCTTAAACAGCAAGTATGATCATATATTGGAGACATAATTCTATAAAATGTCTAAAACGTTTATCATATTTTTCAAAGCAGATAAGTATGTTTAAACAAACCCATTGACAACCAAAAAAGAGAGTGCCTAAATAATATGCAGTTGCATTTGGCAACTGTAAGGCTTTATTTTACAGGTGTTTTTACATCCATGTCCTCTTTAAGAACAAAAGGTCTGCTTTGACTGCAGCTGCAGTTTGATCCATATACTTTTTTAACTTTCTTTCCGTCACATGTAGCACTAATTTAAATGTATGTTATATCACTAAACATCATGTTGTTGTTGTTGTTGGGGAAACTGACTTCAATTAAACTTAAGGAGTTTCGGGGCATGACAGATAGCGTCTTTAGAATAACATTTTGACAGCTACTTACTGCTATATGCCGTAGTCAAGCATGTTTGAGTAAAACACGGACTGATTACCACTGCATGCGGTTCACTTACATAAAGCGGACTACTCTGGGGAGAAACCTGTTTGGAGGAACTTTTTGATGCACGCATATACAGATTATAGTGATAATACTGGCCAGAAATGGAGCAAATATAGAAAAAGAATATACATTTCACAGTGTTGAAATTCAGGTATACTAGCAGCAAAGCAAAAATTACATCTACCTAAATGTGTCTATTTTGCCGCTGCCATGAAAAACTGGTCATGCACAGAGCGCTAATAAATCTATCCAAAAGGTGCCAGTTTGTTATGTTTCCAAGTTACTGCCCACAGACAACATTTCACCTGATTGGATAAAGTGCCATGTCATTTTCCCCTTTATGAACTTCCATTGTAGCCTATAAACTTCATGATACTATTTTATCATGGGATTATCCATTGATGCCCAAGTCTGGCAAACAGTAACATCAGTAACATCATCCCTTTTCAGCAACTTTCAGCTGCTTATGCTCAATTTCTTTTTTTGTTTCATGCTTTTTTACATATTTCTTGATTTTAGTCATGGAAAAGAATATGACTGCTGTGAGCTACAAGCCTGAACACAATTGAAAAAGAAAAGTTGTAAAAGTGATGATATGGAAAGTGTCTATATCTTTAGAGGAAGCTCCAGAGATGGCATTACAGTGCAGAGAGTATGTTAGTAATGTCAGCAGTAATGCCCTAATGATTCTGCCACTCTGCAAAATCCAGTCATGAAGAGGCTAAGCCAGCACATCAATTATGAGGAGCGTTTGTTGAAGTAATGTGCTGCATGCAAGGCGATGGGCGAGGGTGGACGGGACCTGCTGCACTATTCATGTCACCATCTGCTCCCTTAAAGAAACTTTTGCTTCAGAGGTCTAAGGGCTCTGACGCCAGGCAGTGTGCCATGTCCCTGACCAATACCTCCAGCAAAGCCCAGAGTTACACGGGGGAGAAGTTGATTTAGACCAGCCATTGCTTCTGTCCTAAATGCTTTGGTGTTTGCTGTGCAAACAATGTGCAGGCCACATATGAGAAGGAATTTGATGGAATGAGGGAAAGAAGAAAGGGCGCAAGCAGAAGCAGCGGGAGACTTCCACAGCAATAACGACGATCAATAGAGAAAATACAAAGGTTAGAGCTGAGAGACGTTATTACATAAGATCCCAAGGCCAGCACATAAAATATATATGATGTTGAAATAGGCAGGATCTACTTTTGGAACTGATTGCCAAAGCAAAAATGTTTTGAGATTTTCTTCTGATTTCGTTGGGCTAAGACCTTGAAAAATCATTCCATTTTTATCACGACAAGTCAGGAAGCTGTTGACCTGCAGCCAGATGGGTTTTAGTGGTGATTAGAACCTGCCAATGGCCTAATGAAAAGCCTTAGTTTGCACTGAGTTTGTTTGTAGAGCAAATCCGTGCTCTCATTACACGATATATCCACAGTGAATATCTGTAAGCAGAGGGTATGCAATGCTATGGAGGCATCTTATCAGTATGCAAATTGAACAGCTCACTTTGCTCATTATATTAAATGAGCCGCGACTGAATGAGTTTGTCTCAATTATTTCAAAGTTGTGCTCGGCGCCTGTTTGGCATAGCGGTATTTCAGATTCATATTAAAGCCTTGGTCAGAGACTCGGGGCTAAGTAGGGCTTGTCACACATTCTGCATTTCCCATGCCTGGGGTATGGATTATGCACACACTCACATTGACACACACGTTCACTCCCCAGTTTAAATATTGGCCACCATGTGGGGTGTCAGCTTTAAAAGATGACTTGGCTTGGCAATGATATCATTAAAGTATAAAGCAGAGAAATGCACGAGGACACTAAAGGCCAGCCTTCACACGGCTCTGTGTGCTCCTGTATCTGTCAGTGGGGGGTGTTAAAATGTTCTTTGCTCAGGCAGCTGAAGTGTTGGAAAAGAGTAATTGTGATGCACAGCAACAAATGAATAGATGGTCTTCTTAAGGAAAAGTATTTTGATTTATCAATTTTTTGTATCTCAGTACAAAAATATTTGAATTCACAGTACCTTGCAATATGACTTGATTTTTTTTCTAACACAATAGCAAAAAAGTAAAATATAGAATAATGTGGAAGGAAAATGATACACGATTTTCAAAAGTGTGCAGCTAAGCTGCAGATTTTTTTAATTTTTTAATTTTTTTTTATTTACAAAATACCTCAAGCTCTGTCATGCTGGTTGGAGAGTATATGAACAGCAATTGTCATGCTTTGGATTGGATTTAGGTCTAGACTTTGACTGGGACCTTTTAACATATGTTGCCTTGCAAACATATTCACCCCCTCTTGGCCTTTTACCTTTTTTGTTACATTCCAACCTGTAGTTTAAATGTGTTTTAATCTTATTTTATGTGATAGATCTGCAAAAAAATAAACAAAAAATCTATGTTGGTGAAGTGACTTCAGAATATATATATAAAAAACAATATAACAACAAAATTGGTATGTTCATATGTATCCCTACTGTAAAGCCCCTGAACCTATTACCTTCAAAAAGTCACATAATTATTGAACTCAACTCCACTTGTGTGCAATAAGAGTGTAACATGATCTGTCAGAATACACACACCTTTTCTGAAAGGCTGCAGCACCACTAAGCCAGAGGAATCACACCATGAAGACCAAGGAGCTCTCCACACAAGTCAGGGACAAAGTTGTTGAGAAGTACAAGTCAGGGTGAGGTTATATAAAATATCCAAATCTTTAATATTCCCCTGGAGCACCATCAAATCCATTATCTTCAAATGGAAAGTACATGGCACCACAATAAACCCGCCAAGCGAGGGCTCCTCACCAAAACTCACGGACAGGGCAAGGAGGGCATTAATGAGAGAGGCAGCACAGAGACCAAGGTAACCCTGAAGGAGCTGCAGAGCTCCACAGCAGAGACTATATGTCTATAAAACAACAAGAAACCGTACACTCAATAGAGCTGGACTTTATAGGAGAGGGGCCAGAAAAAAAAAGCCATCACTTGTCAAAATTGAATGAAGAATGGTGCTTTGTTCAGGTGAGACTAACATTTTACTTTTCGACCACTGATGAAACCCCTAGCTGGTGTAAAACCCTATACACCCCAACACCGCAAAAACACCATCCCCACAGTGAAAGGTAGTGGCGGCATCATGCTGTGGAACCTTTTTTCAGCAGCAGGGACTGGGGAACTGGCCCGGGTTAATGGAAAGATGGATGGTGCTAAAACCTGTCAGTCTGCCTGGGATTTGGGCCTGGGATGGAGGTTCACCTTCCACAAGACAATTTCCTCCATGATATCCCTGTAAATAGCTCCATCCATCTACCATCAACTCTGACCAGCTTCTCCGTCACTGTGGAAGAAAAGCATCTCTACAGCAAGATCCTGCCATACCTGTGGGGATGATGCGCTCAGGGTGATACGCACTGATAGTTTTCCCTCTCAAAGTATTTTGCATGTAGGCCAAAAAGTTACATTTTGGTCTTCTCCGACCAGAGCACATTTGCTGTGTCTCTTACCTGATTTGTGGTAAACTACAAGCTGGACTTCTGATGGCTTCCTTCTTGCCTCTCTTCAAAAAGGCCAGATTTGTGGAAGGTATAACTTATTTATGTTCGGTTAATAGATTCTCCCACCCGAGCTGAGGCTCTCTGCAGGTCTTCCAGAGTTACTATGAGCCTTTTGGCTGCTTCTCAGAATAATGCAGTCGTGTCCTACTCTTTCCCTTTTCGGATGATGGATTGAACAGTGCTCTGTGAGATGCTCAAAGCTTAGTTTAGTGTTTCATAACCTAACCCCTGCTTTAAACCTCTCCACCACTTTCTCCCTCACCTGTCTGTCGTGTCCCTTGGTCTTTAGGTTACCGCTTGTTCACTAATGTTCTCTAAGAATCTTTGAAGGCCCTCATTTGGATTAATACTAAGATTAAATATGGCCCACACATGTATTCTAATTACTAATCATTACTAGTTAGGTGACTTCTGAAGGCAATTGTTTCAACTGGCTTTTATTTAGGGATATTAGAGAAAAGGCGGCTCAATAATGCATCCCAGACCTTTCAGAAATGTATTTGTGAAAACATTTGAAAACCATGCATCCTTTTCTCTTAACTTCATAATCATCCGTTACTAGCTGACTCGTGACAAAAAAAAAAAAAAATCAGAAAAGTTCAAGGAGTATAAACACTCTTGCAGGGCACTGGAGCAGTTTGGGAAACTGTTTGCTAAACTGTCTTTTAAGTCTTTGTCTTTGATTCAGGATGAAGTTGAAGACCTTTTCATTTAGATTGCAGGTTCTTGGTCCTCTGCTACTTTCACATTTTACAATATTTTAAGTTTAAAAAACGTCTTTGGATGCATTAGTCTTCGCAATACTAATGCATCCAAAATTTAGGTGAAGTTTCTGCTAATGCTTCAAGGTAACAGTATATTTCTGAAACTTAATTTCTGTTAAAAAAAGAAGGTTTGGAAACATTTCTTTTCATTGAAATCAGCTAGAGGAACCTTCATAATTAAATTTCAGGAAATCCTAAAAGACCACGAGATGACAACATACAGGGGGAATGTTATGTGCATGAACTGTTTGGTGCATTTTGCTTTATAGAGATAGAGAGTCTCTTTTGAATGACATGGAAATTATAATGTGAATGTACAATACTGATTGTGCTCCACTTGTTCTGTGTATGTTCTATTCTCCACATGTTTTACATGAGATTTCAATGTGAGAACGATCAACAATGACTGATACTTTCAAAATTCACTTTGCATTTGATTTCAGGCTCCACAAAATAGGCGGACATCTTTTAATTTTATTTTAGGAAGTTTGCGGCTTCACAGTTTCTGCTTCAACACTGCCCCCTAGTGATAGAAATAAGATCTCTTTCAGATAACATACAGCCTATACAGTACAGGTCTTGATACTTGGACTTTGCACAAGTACCATAAAATGAAGCTGTCTTATCTCATGTTTTCTTTTTTATTTAGTTATTCTCAAAGAATGAAATCGTTGCCAATTTAAAATCATCTTATTGTGCCTGTTTTATCTTTTCAGAGCTCAGTACTTCACAGCTTCCTGTTTAAACGCTTATTGCAGTAGATCCAAACAATTGTAAAAATGCATTTACCTTTAGGTTGATGATTGCCTCATTCTAGACAGGACTGGTGCACCATATGAAATATAAAACAGGATGGGGACACCGTTGACAGTCATGTCAGAAAGCATCAGTGAGGACGACAGGTCTAAAGAAGCTGGCCTGCGATGCTGACATCTCTGCTGCTAATCTGAGGGTACATGTCCGCACAGTTGCCGGACCGAAAGATGAAGAGTAGGTCAATAATTCAACATCTGCAATGTGTCAAGGTTTGTCTAGTGCCAAAGCCTCCTGCAGACATTTCTCCTGCACTTATTGTCTACCACACTGTTTTACCTCATTCATTTAAAAAAAACACAGCACCTAAGATGCATTCAGGTGTGACATAAAAAAAGGTACATTGTGTTTTTATTGCAACCTCTTGGCATATTTTCTTATAACGTAGAGCAACCATTTATGCTGATAGGACTCAAATTACAAACTATATACAGTATTCCATCCATGCTTAAACCTTTCATGTTCAATATTACATGCTTCCCCCCTCCCCCCTTTCCCCACAGTCCTTTCTCTTTCTATTAGCCTGTCAAGGGTTCCTCATTTTTCTTAGCGCATGTGTTCCGTTGTCATGACAACTGGGATGAGCTGAATGTTCTGGCAGGTATCACCTTTGCAGTCTCACCTCTGGTGGCTGGCGCTCCAGTGTCACTGGTCCAGATCTGCTGACAGAAGATCAGCGGTTGGGCGAGAGAGAGAGGGAGAGGGAGCAAGAAAGAGAGAGAGGGGCTGATGGGACAAGAAGACAGGCAGCAGAGAGAGAGGAAGTATGAGGACGGAGAGACGAGGGGTGCCAGCATGGCACTGAGGTGAAACTGAACTGAACGTGCTGCTACGTGATGGCTAGCAGTTGTCCCTGCGGAGTGGAAATACACAATGCTGGAAGGACATCTGCAGGCAGCACATTCTTCATTCAGGACACTCACTGACCCCTGACAGCCAACAAGGAAGGATTACAATAAAATTACATTCTGACACCCGCTGGACTAAAATAAATTAATTGGGTTATTTTGCTTTCCCATTGCTGTGTCAGAGATGGACTGATCCAGTCCTGGCGTGATTTACATCACAGGGTTGGGTTAAAGGTATGACCCAGCGTACTGGGTTAGATTTTCAACCCCTAAAAAAAAGTTAGGTCACCTGTCTAATATTAGGTGTACAAAATGGAGGATGAAAAAAAGTAACACAACCTGGTTCACTGAACAACTGGTATTTGGGCTTAATAAATACAGATTAAAAAAGAAAACATGTGAACACCTGAACATTTACATTTTGAAAAGGGTACACGTGGGGGAAAAATTGTTGGTACACCTCGTTTAATGAAAGAAAACCCCACAATGGTCACAGAAATAACTTGAATCTGAAAAAAGTGATAATAAATAAAAATTATATGACAATGAACAAATGAAAGTCAGACATTGCTTTTCAACCATGCTTCAACAGAATGATTTAAAAAAATAAACTTATAAAACAGGCCAGGGCAAAAATGATGGTACCCCTAGAAAAGACTGAAAATAATGTGACCAAAGGGACATGTTAAATTAAGGTGTGTCCACTAATTATCATAACAGGTGTCTACAATCTTGTTATCAGTCAACGGGCATATATATATATATATATATATATATATATATATATATATATATATATATATATATATATATATATATATATAGGGCTACAGGTTGTCATGGTGCTGTTTGGCGACACGGTCTGTACCACATTCAACATGGACCAGAGGAAGCCAGGGAAAGAGTTGTCTTAGGAGATTACAAAGAAAATTATAGACAAGCACGTTAAAGGTAAAGGATATAAGGCCATCTCCAAGCAGTTTGATGTTCCTGTGATTAACGTTGCTCATATTATTCAGAAATTTAAGATCCATGGGACTGTAGCCAACCTCCCTGGACGTGGCCGCAGGAGGAAAATTGATGACAAATCAAAGAGACGCATAATATGAATGGTAACAACCAGAAAAACTTCTAAAGAGATTAAAATGGAACTTCAGAACATTTTATTTGTCACCACGTGTTACCGCAGCAAAATTTCTCTTTGGCCACTCCAATTCACATCACACATAATGAAGGCAAAAAAAAATGACAAACAAACCTGCAATGAACAAGGGTTACATTTATTTTTTAATAGTTCAGGAAAGACAGAGATAAAGATAACGAGGCAGTAGGGTGCTAATTGAACAATGAAGATTTGAGGCTTCATTTACATAAATGTGCATTTAGATGATAGTGTGCAGTAGGCAGTAACATTAAGGTGATTGTAACGTATGACGAGCTAGTAACAGTGGGGGGGATTTCAAAGCGTTGGACTGCAGTCTCCCAACAGGGGGCGATTGCCCTCACAGCTCTTGGGAAGAAGCTGTTTCTAAGCTTATTTGTTTTGGCTTTGATGCATCTGAAGGACACCATTGTTGAAAACAAATAAAAAAAAAGCCAGACTGGAATTTGCCAAACTAAATGTTGACAAGCCAGAAAGCTTCTGGGAGAATGTCCTAAGGACAGATGAGACAAAAATGTAACTTTTTGTCAAGGCACATCAGCTCTATGTTCACGTATGGAAAAATGAAGCATAACAAGAAAAGAACATTGCGACTACTGTGTTGTTCCATTTTGCAACACTAGGTATCAGTATTACTTATTGCTCTTTTAACTTATTATGGAAAGCCAGCTGGAAAGTAATCGGCCTGGAGAGAGGCATTGTCTCCAGACAAAGCGAGCTTCGAACACCCGGTCAGCTGAAAACCGACGAGGTGAGCCGACTGCGGCCCGAGCACGTCAGAGCATTTTTAAAATTAAGCAATATGTCAACGCACCAAGCAGATATTTTGGGGTTAACATAGCTACCTTCTCAACAAAAATTGTTTTCAAATGTACTTTTATGCCACGGAAAGTGTAATATATCCAAATTTATTCACAGCTTTCCACTCCTCTCTGCAATTGCTGTTTCCATTTGAACAATTCTCTTCAACACGCAATGAATCATGGGATAGCATTAGCCATGAAGGATATATCGGACCCATCCTTCAAATCGGCAAAAAGGACACATTCGTCTGCCGCATTTGAAGAAGGCTTAGAAGACAGATTGTGTCCCAATTCAGTCTCTGAATATATTGTTACAGATCATAGAAGGATGAAACTACATAGGTCTACTTAAGAATGTAACTGCTCGTTACCTATAATGAGAAAATATAATACTGCCTTTATTAATCAATTTTATGACCAATTTCTTGTTTCATCCTGTGTAAGGGGTTGAATGAAGTCTTAGATACATAGCAATCCCAGAAAAATTGTGGGATTCCCTCTATTCTCTTCTTTAACCCAACAAAATGGGTGACAAATTTGATCCAAATGGTTGGGTAAAACTACACAGCTCCTGTCCAAAAAAACTTTTGGGTTAAAGAAATGTACTACTCAATCACTTTTTTTTTCATCAACTTACAACAGATTCCACTTCACTTGCTGGCAAAAGTAAACCAAAATACATAAATATTTGCTTGGACATCATAATTAAGATTTAATTTCTTAATAATTGTCTGTATCCATCACATTGTTTGATTGTAAATTCAGTTTTGTTCACGATCAAAACACACATTTTAGAATGTGTGCGTTTATCATTAGGGAAGAACCCTTTGGTTTCAATACAAATTTATGCCACAAGGAGGCCTTGTCTCACCAGCAATGTAAGTCGGTGCAGTCACCCTCTCTCTTTCTCAAACTTGCAAGACCAAGAAACCTCTTGCAAATTCAGGTCCTATCCTTCAACAGGTAGTTTATGGAAATGTAGAATTTTCTTAAAGGAAACAATATTGATTTATGAACTATAACACATTTTCAATTGTAAATGTGATGTTTTAATTACTTTGTATGCTTAGAATTAAGTTTATTTGATTTGAGGACCTTCTCTCTTCCTCACAAACAAAAGTTTCTACATGTGAATATGCAGGGTTGTTACTTTCTTCATGTTAGCGCTGAGATGAACTTAAAAAGACATACATAACAGGTTACTCTACATTAAGAAGTAATGTTAATTTATCATAGTACAGCTGAAAGAAAATGGGAATTTTTTGGTGTACTTTGATATTTTATAGCCTATAGATAGATATTTTATATACATGCATTTGGAAACATGGGTATACATTTTTCCTTTTCACACAGGCTAGGTGTTTTAAATATCCAGGACACTTTTCAGAACCTGGTATTTCCCCTGACAAGGGTGATGGCAAGCCAACCTGGACCCATCACCTTGTTTCCATTAATCTTTTGGACTGAACCAACCACTGTTTCACCTACATCAGCAGAGTCCTACAGTGTAGTAGGACTGTTAACCACTCACATCCTTTCACCAGACTTATACGATTGCTTTGAGTTTAATGTGACTTGGACTGGTGAACAAATACCAGCTGTGGAACAAAATAGAACCTCAGAAGCAAACACTGAGTCTGACACCTCAAAGGACAAATTGAGAGCTCTGAATTGTGTTTGAAGTTTTCTTGATTATTTAAATATTGACACTGGATCCAAAGGCGGAACATTTAGAATGTCATACAGTTGTGAATTATTATTGTTGAAATCTGTTCTGTGATCTTTTCACTTACCTGTTAATCCCACTGAATGCTTGTTAAGCTAGAGGGAACAATTATTTTCTCTCTATTTAGGAACTGCAATATAATTCTCAAGTTAACACCACTTAATTCCTTTTATGGTATGTTCAATATTTCTGTTTTCACCCAGTCGTACTGTAACCTAGAAAGTAGTCCATCATAACACTATATCTCCTAGTTACAAAGTTTATCACACTCTTTGTTCATTACATGATTAAACAGTAGAGTTTTAGGGGTGAGAAGAAGATAAGTTAATTGCCTTACTATGGTTCTAAAGACTTCAAGAAAATTAGTTAAACTCATATTAAACATTTAATTTGTTTAAATGAATGCAACTCATGCATTAATAAGAATTATCATATATGTATTAAACAGTTTGTTGCTATCATATATAAATCATCTATATCTTTAGACTTTCTAACTAAGCTCTTAACTGATAAGCTTGGCTTTATTTAATGAATGTCTGTGAATTAAATGGTCTAACACTTTTTAGTTTAAAAATATACCCATGTAAAGGTTGTTAGAAATGTCTATTTAAAAAAAGGTCTAAAATTCCTGATTTTAAATAAATATTTCTGAAATAGAAAAATTATGTATTTAAACTCATCATTCAATACAATACAACTTTATTTATAAAGCACTTCAAAAACAGCCCCATTGATTAAAGTGGTGTACACTGATACAAACTAATAAAATGCAGACATACCCTTCCCAGCTCTAACAAGCAAATACAATAAAACTGACCAGTTTCTAAAATATCAGAGAAATTAATAATACAAATAGATACAATAATGAAATATACAATAACAAATAAGAATAAATTCTAAAAATTAATGATAAATGGCCTGTACTTGTATAACACTAAGTCAGATGACCCCAAAGCACTTTACGCTACATTCAGTCACTCACCAATTCACACTGACGGTGATAAGCTACATTGTAGCTGCCATGCTTCTGCACTACTCAAACAACTGCGAGCAGGCAATGCGGGGGAAGTGTCTTCCCCAAGGACACAACTACTGAGACATTGTGTCCTTGGGTCAGAGCAGGGGATCTAACCTGCAACCTGGTTACGTGTAGGACAAACTCCTGCTCCTGTTGCTCTTAAAAACCAACTTCTCAAACTGAGTTAATAGCCAAGGAGAAATGATGTGTTTTAAGTGAAGATTTAAAAACAGCAAGTGAGTCAGACTGCCTGATTTGCAGTGGCAGCTTACTCCACAGTTTGGCGGCAGCGACTGAAAACGCTCGCTGACCTCTCATCTTGCTCTTTGAAGTCGGGACAACCAACAGTAACTGATCTGCTGACCTGAGCGAGCATGAGGGAGCATGCATGTGGATCAGCTCAGATAAATACTGAGGGGCAAGACTATGTAAACACCTAAAAACAAATAAAAGAATTTTAGAAACAAACATGAAAGCCAATGTAGAAATGCCAAAACAGAAATCATATGTTCTCACTTCTTTGTATCAGTTAAAAGGGGTGAATCAGCCTTTTGATCCAGCTGAAGTCAATTAATTAAAGACTGGGTCAGCCCAACATAAAGACCATCACAGTAATAACTAATCAAGGTCACATCTGAGGTTATACTTGCAGGTTTATAAAATGTAATAGTTTTTTTGTTATGTTTTTGTTAGTAGTTTGTATTTATGTTCAAGTTCATATACGGATATATAAGGTGACGTTGGTGCTCACACCGATGAATATGCATGTGTTGATTGTGATTTTCTTGTAATGTTGTTTATCTATCCTTTTTTTTTTAGTTGGTAGAATTGTCTGTCTGTCTGTAATCTAATCGAGTCAAACAAATAAAAGCATTAATTAAAATCTCAAGATGATGCTGTGAAAGAACAGGTTTAACTTTAGCCAATGGTCTCAGGTGATGGAAGCTGCACTTGATCACAGATTTAATCTGTGCATCACGTTTAAGATCAATGTCCAGTCTTACACCCAGGTTTGTTGCTGTCTGAGTCAAATAGTCAAATAAAGAACCCAGATCAGCATGGACTTTAAAAACATCACCTGGGCTTAAACAATACCTCAGTTTTGTTTTTAAATTAAAATGCAAAAAAAATCCATGACATCCATGCATTCAGATTAATTTATTTCAATGAATGCAGGGTGTGTTTACAATTTAGAGTCAACATGACTGTGTTGCTGATCTTGAAGTGGGCGCGAGTATCTACACCAACATGGATCTGCTTCCCGGTGCAGCTGTTTCCTTCCATCTGGCCGGAAATGACATCACAGTAGGTTCCAGCTGGCAAACCAGTGTGCAGGGTCAAGTCCAGGTTCCTGAAGGTGAACGAAAGGTGAATTTAAAGCAGCCATACGGACACAATAAATAATTTTGATACGATTAGAGTCACAGTTTAATCTTCAGTAAGCAAATTAAAAAAGGTTTACATATGCATCCTGTCTTACACATCTAAGTACTAAAGCAATGTTAAGTACTTACCAATCATCATTATTAAAGACGATGAAACCACGATTACCACGTCCAAAGGCAACCTGGTTGCTCTGGTTGTCCCACCAGTTAGAAAGTGGTTGTCCATTGACCACATTACGGAAATGAACCATATTCCTTGATGACAAATGTAAAAAGTAATAATCATAATTGTAATTGTTTTAGTTATGAGGTGATGTCAATTTTATTTTTGAGCAGGAGCTTTCTTAAAGAGCTCACATGATCTAACGCCATCTGTGCTCACATATCCATCCATTTCCACACGTCTGGTCAGGATTGACAATTACAGGCTTGGTTGTTCCGTCGCCGAAGTTAGGAGGACCCTGCCAGTAATTTTTGTCCTGCAATCACGGTAAAGGAGTTTACAAACTGCAAATAAGTATGTACTACAACACATTAATGGTCTGTGAAGGTAGAATATACATGTCCGTTGACGATGTAACGGTCCCAGCGGTAACTAGACATGACTCTGGCCTGTCCATAAGGGTGGGCAAGCATAAAACCAGTAGCCATCTTGTACAATCTTGATTCCCAGAAGGTAAGAATGGATGCACCACCAGCACCGTCACCTCTCTGATTGTCGTGGTTGTCAACAAAGACAACAGCATCATTCCCATATAAATTAGATGAAAGTATGATGTCTTTGTCTTCGCCTTGGGCCCCCTTCAGACTGGATTAAATTTGCCAAAAATCTTTCAAATAAGGCTGACTTGCAACAATTTTGTAAAACCTTTTCTAAAAGTAAATTATGAACTTGTTGATCTCTTAGTACTGTCCCAACCTGGCTCATGGGTTATAACATAAAATGGGAAAGTACACAAAGGTATGATTTACATATACTTATTGAAAGAAAGAAAAAATAACACTCATGTGTATGAGGTAAGATAACCAGTCTTATCAATGGGAATGTGTGACAATGTTGAATGTAAAAGTTGAGAGTTAAATTTTGTATATCACCCAAACCAAAAATAAATAAATAAATCAAAATATAACCCTGCAGAACAGAACCAAATTGAGAAAAAAGCTCTTCAAACCTGTAGATATCCAAACTGGATATCCAGAAAACAGACAACTGAAACAAATCCAGGAACAGCCCCTACGTTGCCAGAAGATCCAAGAAACACAGAAAGATTTGTTTTTCCAAATACAACATCCCAGTGAATTTTAAACTGAACCAAACTGTGTCAGAGGCTGGTTCACCCGCAAGACAAAATCCCCAAACACAATCTGAGCAGCCGGGGGTCCGTTCTTCGTACGTTGCTTAAAACATCCAAGATCAAATGAGACATCCAAGATGATTTCATCCGGCTAATCATGATCCGGCTAATTGGGTTCTTCGAACACACCTGTTGTTTACGATTAGTATGGCTGGATTGAGTTATCTGAGACAACTGCGCGTGCATGCGTTTGTTTAAAAGGGGAAATGTATCGATAGTAGAAACATTGATCAGCACCGCTGCTATTGGCTGTTCAGCATGGCCAAAGAACGCCCACAGTTTTTCTCCCAAGCAGAACAAGAGCATGGAAGGTTATGCTGAATTTGAGTCATTAATTAAAACACCTCAAAATCTGTTAAAGCCAGGAGAGAGGGCTGGCAAAAGCAGCAGACAAATTAATGCGTAAATACTGTCCATGGTAGATGTTTCTATCACTTTCTACAGTATGAATTTTTGCATTTTAATAATCTCATATTTACTTTGTTCTTTTATGTCAGAGCCTCCACGGGACCCACTAGAACATGGGGACAAGTAAAAGTGAAATTCAAGAATATTCTACAAAATGGTAGCCTTTAATTATTATACTTTATTTTAAAAAGGCACTTGTTATGTCAAGAGATCCAAATTTCAGTGTCATTCCTTAGACACGGGAAGTAAAGGACATGTGCAAACTGGGAATTTTAACAAAAAAAAAAATCTTTATCCATAAAAAATGAACAATTTCCTTTTCCAAGTCATCCACAGTTTACACGGTAAAACTGTATTGCTCCGTGGCTAGATAATCAATCCATAGTTTTTTCTAATCCAATATACGGCTGGAAAGGAAGCAAGCCTTTCAAAGTAAACTAAACTTCACAATAAAATGGCCCGAACAAATCTTCTTACTGAATAGGATACAAATAAAAAGCAAACCATCATACAAATAACTTAAATATTTTAGATTTATGGCTCCAACACCACTTTTTCCTCTTTAAAAGCCACTGTTAAATGATGTGTTTGTTTATAACAGCCACCAAGAAAATCTCTCCACTGTCGCGCTGCGCTAAAGGATCCTGTCTATTGCGCAATACGCGATTAATTCGAAAAACTCTTATTCTTGCACCTTCCGCAACAGGTTGCAGTCGTAAAAATGGACATGGCTACGGCAGACTTCCCTATCTCCTCCGCTTATACAGCCGTGATCTAATCTTGTTTACATGAAATAAGCCTGCTCTCGAGCAGGCTTAAGCTGGCGCACATGTTGCTATGACAACAAGTGCAGGATGTCTTTCGAAGAACCAAACGATCCAAGATCATGCCAAATCGTCAACAATGAAATCCTGCTAACTGAGTTAGCGACGTACGAAGAACGGACCCCTGGTGTATGCAGCTCAGTGTAGCCAGGAATGTCCAGACCTCTATAGAAACAAACCTGTCCACAAATGCATGGCTCAACACAGGAGAACCAGCTGACAACAGCACTACAATACAAGTCCAGTTGTTTTTGCTTTCCAACCTTTTTTTGGATGAGCCCGCCCCCCCCCTTGCTGCACAGCACCCAGACCTTCATATAGGGATGAAGGTCCAACTCAGGTGTTCTCAATCAGATTTACTGCCGCACGCCAGCCGATGAATCCATTCTTGTGATAGCTCAAGCAATTAACCAGCAGTTCTATCACAGTACTACTGCCAATATCCCAATCAGGACCCCATAGTGCTGCAACTATTTATGCAATTTTTACAAACATGTATATCTGCACTGGAAATGACAAAATATTTGACTATTTAAGATGTAATATTTTTCGCACAACTGGGAAAACTTTGGGTAATCACTATACTATAGTATTGATACCAATTGGTACCAGTGAAATGTAGTTTAAGTTTCATGTACATATTTGATTCAATTCAATTTTATTTATATAGCGCCAAATCATGAAACATGTCATCTCAAGGCACTTTACAAAATCAAGTTCAATCATATTATACAGATTGGGTCAGATTATACAGATTGGTCAAAATGTCCTATATAAGGAAACCAGTTGATTGCATCAAAGTCCCGACAAGCAGCATTCACTCCTGGGGGACCGTAGAGCCACAGGGAGAGTCGTCTGCATTGTACATGGCTTTGCTGCAATCTCTCATACTGACCAAGCATGAAGCGACAGTGGGAAGAAAAACCACCCATTAACGGGAAAAAAAAAAAAAACCTCCGGCAGAACCGGGCTCAGTATGAACGGTCATCTGCCTCGACCGACTGGGGTTACAGAAGACAGAGCAGAGACACAACAAGAGAGACGAAAAAGCACAGAAGCACACATTGATCTAGTAATCTGTTCTACATTAGATGGTAATAGTCGGTGATCTGTCCTCCCTGGATGATTTCACAGTCAACAGAACGTCAGACCAGGTGTACCTACTATGAAGAAAAAAGAGAGAGAACAAAAAGTTAAAAGCTGAAATGACAACAGTCATTTCAATGTAATGCAATGCAAATCTGGAGAACAGTAGACTGGAGAACAGTAGAAATCAGTAGAGTGAGAAAAGTTTGATATTTTATTTTGATAAAAAGAACAGTTTGTTTTCTCATATTAAACCTAAATGAAACTTTCAATTTAAAACAAACTCAGAGTTCAAAGAGCTATACACATAATTTAAATAATTAAAGTCGGTTTACTCCTAATTCATTTGAGCTTGTAAACTTTAAGAATTTTAAACTTAAACTCAAAAATAAGTGTTTTATTAAATTTTCTCACAAAGCAAGTTTTCAAAAAAAAAAAAAATACAATTTGGAGAACAGAAATATCAAACAGACTTCATAGGATCCTATCAGCGTGAATGTGGTTGACTTTGGGCTTTCAGCGAGACGGGGACGGTTCTATTTTGTTTCTACATTTTTATTGAACATTTACATTTGCATTTAGAGTGCCACAAATGCAATTGCGTAACAATTGCATTTGTGCTACTCTGCTGGTTATTGCCACAATTGATTGGTCGGTAAACACAAAATCGTGATTAAAGCCTGATACTATGTCTCAAAGCTTGGATTCAGCATGAATAGCAACAAAGGGGTCTTCATCTGTGTAGCTGATCTTGAAGAGGGCGTTCCCATCATTTCTGACGAGAATCTGCTTCCCAGTGCACCTGTTGCCGTCCTTCTGACCAGAAATAACATCACAGTACGTGCCACCAGGCATGCCAGTGTTCAGGGTCACATCAAGGTCCCTAAAGGCAAACACAGGGTGATATTGAAGCAACCTTGATGTAATATTTAAGATGTATTTCAAGAACGTTGGACTGTTCTGTCTGCCCCTCTTTCCCCCCTGCAAAATGCAAGTGTGTCACGAATCAGAATATGATCAAAAAGTTATTTTATTTCAGTAACTCAGAGAAGTATAGATCGATATATTACAAGTGTTCATTTTGTTTGTTTAGTGTTTATAACTAATTAAAACTGAAAACCTGATGAGTCAGAAAATTAGAGTACATAGGACCAATAAGAAGGATTTTAAAACAGAGCTGTCGACCTAGTGAAAAGTAAATCCATGAACTGTAACAGAATATAGAGTCAAGACTTAGTGAATACTCCTTTTGCAGACGTTACTACCTGAATGCAGTATAAATGCTTTCAGGAAAAGGCATTTTCATGTTACAATGCCTAAATGTTCTAGTTGTAGAAGTTGTTTCAAGAATAAACGATAATGTTATGGATCCACTCCTGATCCTTTTTTCCCCCTTTAACATTGGTCTGTTGAGTGTAGAAGACGAATTTCAGTCCTTACCAGCCATCATTGTTAAAGACAATAAAACCACGGTTACCACGTCCAAAGGCAACCTGGTTGCTCTGGTTATCCCACCAGTTGGTGTGAGGCTGTCCGTTGACCACATTACGGAAAATGGCCATATTCCTTCAAAAACACATTTTCAGTTATTCACTACGGGAAAGTTCTGTCATATGATCTGTATAACTAAGCAGAATTTGATCTCCTGTTTTAGCGGCTTTCTTTTAAAAACTCACGTGATCTGACGCCATCTGTGCTCACACACCCATCCGTCTCCACAAGTTTGGTCAGGATTAACAGGAACAGCCTTAGTGGATCCATTAATGTTGCTTGGAGGGCCCAACCAGTCACTCTGATCCTATAGTTTTTAAAAAAAAAAAAAAAAAAGATATAACACAGACTCATCTTAAAAGTATTTGATATATCCTAAGGTTGACAGACATTACTTTTCCATTTACAAAATCCCGGTTCCAGCGGTAGCTAGACATGACCCTGGCCACTCCGTATGGGTGAGCAAGCATGTAGCCGACTGCCATCTTGTAGAGTCTGGCGTCCCAGAATGTGATGATGGATGAACCACCACCACCATGACCTCTCTGGTTGTCGTGGTTATCAACAAACACAACAGCATTGCCATCAGACATGAACCCCCATCCTTCTCCCCATGTCCTGGACACAAAATCAAAAACCAGGTGATAATACCATACTCAGTGTCGAAGAAGGTAAATGTGAAAAAAATGTTTTTGAAGAAATGGCAGCAAATGTTTAAGTGTGACATTATGCTACTGCAATAAAATGTTTTTATTTGAAGGATATTAATTATGGTTTACTCCTACAGATTTGGCAGCAACAGTATTCAATTCAATTCAATTTTATTTATATAGCGCTAATTCACAACACATGTCATCTCAAGGCACTTTCCAAATTCAATTGGATGGCTTTGCAGCAATCCCTCATACTGAGCATGCATGAAGCGACAGTGGAGAGGAAAACTCCCCTTTTAACAGGAAGAAAAAACCTCCAGCAGAACCAGGCTCAGTGTGAACGGTCATCTGCCTGGACCCACTGGGAGTTAGAGAAGACAGAGCAGAGACACAAAAAGCACACATTGATCCAGGAATCCTTTCTATGTTATATGATAATAGCAGAAGATCCGCCTCCCCTGGATGATGTCACAGCTAACTGAACGCCAGACCAGGTGTACCTACCATGAAGAAAAAAAAAAATCACAGAGAGAACAAAAAGTTAGATAGTATGGTAATGTGCCCCTCTCCCTTTGGTCCTTCTGACTTCCGGCTGGTGCCTGCCCTGCATTTTGGAGGTCCCTCTTGCTTCATACTGATTGGTCTTGCTGCCGGGGGTTTGTGTAGGCACCAGCTCATCATGGGGACTAAGTTCCGGGCTTAGCCTATGCAACTCTAGGTGGCTTCGATGCTGGGTTTGGGGGTTTCATTATCCTATGTCTCTCTCTTTGCTTTGCTGGCCCTGGGACTACTGCTCCTGTGCTTCACTTAAAACCTACCACTGTGTAGTGTGTAGTGCTGCTCTGAGGTGGTGCCTTGTGTCTTTCTGCCTTGGGCTGCTGCAGCCTTCTCAAGACGTTTCTACCTGCCTTTTCTGCTCTCAGGTGTTGAGTGTTTCAAGCTTTCCACTATTCGCACAATTCCAACAACTTTGCATCTCCAGGTGACAAATTTGAACACATACACCCATTGAACACAAACAGACTTCTACATGTTTGAATTCACTCAAACTCATATACCCATATAAATACACCCACCCATGCAACAATACACAAATAATGTTCTTACACACACAGGTTCCCATTCCAGCAATGTGGCCTATCTACTTCATGCTGCATGCAATCCTGTTTTAATACAGTCATTCACAAAATTAAGATTCATCTTTAGATTCTTTTCAAAGAACAACTGCCATGGCACATATAGACAAGCAGCTTCTTTATACAGTATGCCTGAAAGGTCAAGACAGGTGACATGAAAAACAACAAAAAACAAAGTGGAGCTAAATATGTGATTTGTTGTTTTCAATCCTTGTAGGTCATACATAAATGAACATTTACTATCTTTACTGCTAACTTTTTCTTTAAAGGGGCCACAAATATAAAAATGATCTGTTGTGCACTGATGAGGTCATGTGAATGTCAAAAACTAAATAAAGGACCTTCTCAGGGGCGGTCAGCTTTTTTGCTTTGCTCAAAAACGGTCAGATTAAAACGGGTTGTCTTTATACGCATTTCATATTCTCCAATCAGAACACAGCATCCAACATACAGCCTTCCCACGCATATCATTACCGCAACCAAACCCTTTTACTGAGGAGGGGACATTTGGCCTGACAAAACAACAATCTGTTATCTTTTTTAAATGAAATTCTTTGGAGAATTTACACATGCAGCAATATCAACTACATGAAATGGGTTACACAGTGGTATCATGGGACCTTTAAAGCAAAATGAGTACATTTTATTCTGCCGGCTCAGCAGCAGCGGCTCATTTGCATGGCTACTTCCATCTCCTTCATCACATCTGATTGGCTTAACAGGGGACTTTGGATTGGTGTATTTTGAGAAGCAAGACATTTTCTTATAAAGTGCACACTTCATATTTTTAATTTGACCCACTGGACAAAATAAACCTACCTTGTGTAACACAGTTTCTCCTCTTGCCATTTTCTAAAGACTTTTCCAAGTTTCGCACCATATTTGAACTCAGTCACTCTGCCCAGATGGACGTACTCTCTAGAAGAGATGGCCTCACCTCCCATATCAATAACCTAAAGCCAAAGGGGGAAAAAATATATTCCTTGACACCAGAAATGGTTCAGTCTATTGATACAAAGTCAGGAATAAAACAAATACATATTTAGTTTTTCACTTAGGCAAAAATATGTTTTCTCTTATTTTGCTAAAACAAACACAAAACTCTAAGATACATCTTTCACAGCATCTTGCTGTTATTAGTGTTGAGGGAGACATACATTTCATGTTTTTATATTTCAGTTCATTTTTTTTTAGTGCTTGCCATCCCATAACTGTTTTCATGTGTGCATCTGCTTTTTGGATTTTCCCTGTCATCTTGTTTTTGCTCACAATTTTTCATGGCTTGAATGACAGGCTGGTTAGTACTCAGCCACCTGTTCTAATAAATAATTTTGCTTAAACTTAATTAGTCACATTGTAAAGTAAAACTTTCATATAAGTCTTTTTTTTTCTGGCAGTGGTATTTAAGTCTGGATGTTTTCCTCCAACTCAATAGTATGCGCTTTGTCACTATTTGCACCTACTTTATCTTGTTAATAGTCATGTGGTGTAAATGGGGGTTGTGGTTCTTGTAACTTATCTCGGCAATCAGTGGCAGTACTTGTGTTTGCATTTACGTAATCAGGCTGCCTTCTCTTTTAACATCCATGAAACTGAGTCAGTGACAGCCATATGTACCAAAGTATGTTTCCAATGTGTTACAATGAATATTAATTTCTTAGAACCGTTTATACTACCATGGTTGTTTTTTGTAGTTTTTCCACTGTGGTGTAAAGTATTGTGGGATTTTGTTAATTATGTTCTTTGAAGATGAGCGTCACTCAGCTTTCCTGCCAGCCCAACGTTTTGCTAATTTTATATGCTGCTCTTTTTGTACCCTCTGTGTGTGTGTTTCAAGTTAACTGAAACACTTTGGTTATCCATCCATTGTCTTATGCCTTTCTGAAGGTGAGTTGCCTGGATAGCAGGTCCAGGAGGAAAACCATTCTCAGTGTCAGTATATAGCTTGTTGTGCTGTATCCCAAAGCATTCCTAGGCCAGAGGGCATGTGCAGAGAACCACCAAAAGGGAAGGCACAGTTGGCATTCATGTCAGCTGCTTGAACCATTCTTTACAGACTCTTCAAAGTAGAGTCTCCTGAGATGAAGAAAGCACATTAGGTATCTCGGAACTTGTTCTTCTGGATCATGATTAATTTCTCACGAATAAAGGTTAGGGTCTTTTCTTCTCACTGTGTGACCATCCCCATGTTCCTACAAGGTCCTTGCACTGGGGGAATATGGGATGCTCTCAAGGGCTGTGTCTCATTCCGCCTACTTCTACTCTTCGAACACTTAGTTTTAAGTATATAGTGTAGATAACACAAAAAGTCAGTGCACTGAAGGTACCCGGATGACCCCCTAAAAACGGGCACAAAATGCAGTGTGTAACGATGGACCCTATTGGCACTAAACGGACGCCATCTTGACTACAAAGCGGAAAGGGAGGGGCTAGGGACGTCGGGAAGATGTTCCCATTTTGAAAATAATGGCGGACAATTCAGCCAAGACAGCCGGAGCTGCGACACCACAATCATATAAATGTAAGTAATGGTGGTAATACGAGGCATTGTACTCTCCTCTAATGCATCACATACCTCATGTTCAGCCAATATTTGGAGGATCCTGCGTTGACGTCGGAGGCGATGTATTTTCCACATGTTGTGAATGTAAACGATTGTTGTTTGTAAACAAACGCCGGCATATATTTTTGGCGGGCTGAAAAATTTGCGTTCACGTGTGTTGCGTTCGTCACGTCATCCCGTCATTTCCGGTAAGCGTTTTAACATAAGTGTTCCTTTTGGAACAATACTAACGGTCGAAAGTGGGCACTGCGGCAGTAAGTGGTCAGTGCACATCAGCAGTGCACTGACGGAAGTATTCGGAATGAGACACAGCCAAGGTCTTTCTGGTGCTTAACGGAGCAATAAGCAAAATGTCATTATTTTAGATAGAAAGAACTAAAAAGTTGTGATGTGAAGAACTACATGTAATATTTCAGATGGCCTATGGCATGACATCATACTGCATCTCTCCGTGTTGTTCTGCATTCTCTTGTTTACATAACCGGGCCAGCCTGGCATATACGTGCACGTGAACAGCTGCCATTCAGGGCTTAGCCCCTCCCTTCCCTAAAAGGCCACCATCAGACCAGTGTTGGAGCAACATGGCGGAGTGCACCCCCAGCAGATCAAAATGTTCTCTTGCAAACAGCATTATAAAGTTATGAGTTACTTCTTCACTTGAAATGTACCTGTGAAAGGTGAAGTTTTTTTGCTTTTATCCTTTTACAAATATCTGCATAGAAGGCGACACGTGATAAGGGAAAGGAGGGACTGGGTTGGAGCTGGAATGAAGGTAGAAAGGGGCTTGGCTTGTCACACATCTTGTTTTGGTCTACAAACAGTGCTTAAGCCTAGTGGTGAAATATTGCTTATTTATCCTTTAAAGCGTAACTCCTCCCAAAGCTCACTTTCTTTTGCATACAAGCTGTACAAAATGGGTCTAAAGGTGCTACTTTAATGTTACTGTGCATTTTTTTTTACATCTTTATGTGACCTGGTTTAGTTTTTCCACAAATCCGTGGCAAAACCATCAGATATCCCCCAGATCACAAATGTTTCAATAGGTAACATTACTTTGTTCTGACCGCTCTGAGCAATGAGCAATCTCTCTTGGAGCCGGACACTTGGGAGCCATTTTTCAAAATGTGTCTGGTTATGCCTTTAGATCGGGGTGAGTTACACTTTAACTAGGGAAGAGCTGTGGTCCCATTCTCAGCACAAAGTCGGGCCTATTCCCATTCCATGTTGGACTCTCCCACGGCTGACCTTAGTTCTCAGTCTCATAGTTTTTTTGCAAATGATCTGGTTCTGGTGTGCCTCCTTGGGTGCACACTGGAGCGATTTGCAGCCTGAGTGAAGAGTAGCAAAGACAAGATCCAAATTACTTTAGTAATTTAGTTCAATGTTCTTAAATGAAAACAGTTGAGCCTCTCCCTCATGGTTGGGGAGGTCTCTCTTTGTCTCACGCAGCATTCAGGTATCTTTGTTTTGTTCTTGAGAGATGGTAAGATGGAGTGGGATATAAATGGGCTGATTGGGGCCTATTCTACAATAATGCAAGTGTTGCTTTGTTTTGTTGTTGTGATGAAAGAATCCTAAAAAAACAAAACTCTTGACTGAGTAGTCCATCTTTGATTCAGATTATCTCCTGTTGTCACGAGACATGGATCAGGACCAAAAGAAAGAGATGCATCTTAAAGAGATTAAGCAGCTTTTTTTAGAGAGAGTAGCTGGACTCAGCCGTTAAGATAAGGTGAGGAGCTCAATCACTTGGGGGAACTTGGAGTAGAGGCCCTGCTCCTCTGTATTAAAAAGAACCGGTCAAGATGGTTCAAGCGTTGCATAAAGATGAGGTCCTCTGCACACACCCCACTTAGTGTAGACCCCAGGGTCAGACCCAGAATTCACTAGAGGAACTACTTTGCTGTTCCAGCCTTGTAATGGCTTGGGATTCCCAAGAACTAGCTGGGGATTGCTCTGGGAGGAGGGATGACTGGGTTTCCCTCCACGACTTGATAAGTGGAATACAGAGGATAGAAATATGGATCTTTGTCTGATGTTATTAGAAGTTTAATGATCTAAAGCATTTGAGAGTGACACAAAAATCCAAAATCTGTAAGGAGGCCACTATGTTGCACAACACTGTTTCTCATTATGTAATATACTATAAAACATTATTAGACATTTTAGATATCTCCACATTCCAGAAAAAAAACTATTCCAATAAATACATGTTACCTCCTGAAAGATAAAGGGTCGTGAGTGATTGGGAAACCAGGTTGAGTTGAGGTTGTGAAGACGACCGTAAACATTTTCCAGGTCACCCGGCCACATGTGCTTGCAAGCATCCACTCTGAATCCAGCTACACCTAAATCGATAAGCTTGTTCATGAACTCTGCCACTTTGGCTCTGACATAATCTTTTTCCAAGGCAAGGTCCAAAAGACTGACCAGACGACAGTCCCGCACCTAAAACAGAAAATGCTCATATCATCGTACCATCACTGAAATTATCTAATTATCTAACAAGCCAATACAGAATTTATCAACTTTGTTGTATAAATACAGGTTTTTTTACAGGCATTTTGGATTTTTAAGGACAATGTTCAAGCAGTTGGGTCAGTGTGGCAGCTGAGCTGGATTTATAATGGTCCTTGGATCTTTTAAGAATTTTTTTTTTTTTTTTTTTTAAATTGTTGAACATTACTAGGAAAGTTTTACCTGAGCAATATCTCCATAGTTTTCAATATTACCAGTGGCAGTTCTGCATTTGTTGATATTGAAGTCCCAAGCAGAGTAGGGAACGCTTGGGAAGTCCTTTTTGCTGGCACTGAACCAGCTTCCACATGAAGAGTGATTTCCCTCTCCACCACTGCTTCCACACATGTGGTTGATGACAGCATCCACATAAATATTAACCTGTTAACGACATACAACAAAGTTTTTTTATCACTGTTAGTTTCATAAATTTCTTTGAATATTAAGCTTAGTGTTATGTGTGTAGCGATTGACTGCTTATAGCTCTTCAATTAATTCCAAAATGGCAAAAACATTTAATGGTACAATTTCTATAACAATGAAGAAAAAATGGAACAAAGTGCTTTGTTAATAGCTTATGGTTTATAAGAAGACAAGGTGTTGAGATGACTTATTTTCCTAAATTACAGCTGTAACGTTCCTTACCCCCACATTGTTGCATCTGGTGACCATGTCTATAAATTCTTTCTCACTGCCGGATCTGGAGCACAAGTTGTAGCTGATAGGTTGGTATCTTTGCCACCATGGTCGCCACGGGTTATCAAGAACAATGTGTTCATTTGGAGGAGAAATCTGAGTGATATATCAGGAAGATATTCATCATGTCTCAATGCAAATGTTCTATAATAAGGGCTGAAAGTCTCATTAAAAATTGAAAGGATGGAAAGTATAACCGCTGGGGAAACATTGATTTACACCAGGGAACTGAATTACCAAAATAGTTTGGTTGCTTCATGATTGATTGTTGGTGATTATACAACCTGGAAAGGTTAGTAAAATCATCATTGTAAAAAGCTGAAATATTTCCCAACAATTTTCCTTGGTCATGAAAATATATTTATTAATTGCTTACCCAGCAAAAAAAACAACAACAACAAAACAAACAAACATAAAACTCAAGGCAAAGGAGTTTAGGAGGATGAACAGTTTTTGTAGAAAATGCTCAGTTTGCTTAAAGGCAGTTTTCACAGCAACTATATTATTCAACATGTCAGTGACACTGGTGGTTCTGGAAAATACTGTTTCCTTCTTCTTTCTAAATGCATAATTTTACACTGTCCGTCTGTTTGTACATGAGCAAAGACAAATGCAAACAGCCCAAATTTATGTTAAATTTGGACAGCCAAGCATTACTTCTAATACAGTTAGAAACAAAGCACCATTTGCAAGATGAGTTTCCACTGAATTTTTACTTTTCCTTCATTGTGTGGAGTTTCACAGGTAATTATACACAATATATTACATCTACAATGATAAGAAATGTATACAATGGTATTTGACCTAATATGAAGTGAGAAAAAGAGGATTGTGTTTGTTCTCAAAAAACAGACCATGATATGCACAACTCTTCAACTCAACTGACCTGAACACCACCAAACCCTTTTGGAGCCAGGAAGCGCTCACACTCTGCAGCAATGTCGGACCAACGCCACTCAAACAGGTGCACAATTGTTGTCCTTCCATGCTTAAAGTGGGGGTTGTGTTGCGGGAGTCCGAGCCCAAACAGGGTTGTCAAAATGAACAGCTTCATGCTTCTGTAAAATGAGAAAGACAGCATATCATGTTCTGCATATAAACATCAGTAACAAGGCATCTTCTAAATCAGCATAAAACGTTTATGGTTTTCTGCCCAAAACAAAACTCAAATATAACCTGGTTGTAAAATAATTACATAGGATTTTCACAGTTCTTACCAATTAGAGCACGGCTGTTTTGACTGGCACAGGGTGTGGGGGAGTTTATTCACTGAGTTCAACAACCGGATGTTGCAACGGCTATCAGCAAAAAAAAAAAAAAAAAAAAAAAAGCAAATAAAAAGCTGAGGCAGGTCTGCAGTTCAAATATAGCCCTTTGCTTCTGTAGAAAACAGTAAGCAAAGAAAAGCACCTGTTTTACCATTAGTACATGTTAGTACCCCTTCTCTTACAGTCCACTAAATACCATGTAGTTACCCAGTAATTGCATCATAGGTTACGTTGTATTAGTGTGTAACAAAAAATATTTATTTTGTGTGGGTAATTTAATTACTGTTCAACCGTCCCTGAATAACCCACCATTTACTAATGTATTACATGGTAAGTTGTCACATATTATCTGGTAACTTAATTACTGCTGTTAACAAGTTTGAGTAGACAAGGAAAAGTACTGTCTTCTTTAAACAGTTATTACTGTGTAACTCATGCAGGGTCAAACAATGTTTTGTTTAACCTGTTTAGAAACTAGCAGCAATTAAGTATTGCAGTATTACCAGGTATGATAGAGATACCTACATTTTGATAATTTAACAACGTAGACTGTGAGCAACATATAGTATATATATATATTTTAAAATGTTACTTTAGCGCAAATGTGTTTTACTTTGGACAGGGTTTCCTAAATTACTTGAAAAAAATGGTTAAAAAAAAGTTTTTCCTCGCTCGTTTTCTACATGAACTAAACATCAGGGCAAAGCAAACAAGATTCAAATGTTTTGGGATATGAAAAAACTGCGAAATTTCCCTGAGTTTCTTTTTGACAGTCCAAGTCTTTGTCAAAATCGGAAATACTTAAATATGATCTGAAATAGTGTTCATTGGTTAGGGTTAGTTTAAAATTCATAAATTTTTTTGAGAGAAAACAACTTTAGTGCGTTATTTATCCTGTGGATAACTTTAGATTGAGTTGAGCATGAAGGTACAACAAGGCTGAAGCTACGTTGGTTTGTTATACACTGAAATAAAAAAAATGTTTTGTTTTTGCAAACAGAATAAAAGCTGTCAGAGAATATGTACTGTTTTCAAAGATTTTCAAGGATTTTACTGGTTTAAGTTTTGTAGATTTTTAAGTTGTCAGGGTTGAGTTTTGACTTGGCTTGGCTTTTGTTTATTAGTAGTTTTCAGTTTTCCTCTTTGTTTGGGTTTTAATTATGATTTGACTTTTATTTCTGTTAGTTTCAGCTCCTCCTTTCCCCTCACTTAAGCTTTCCATTCACTCCCTCTGCGGTCTTCTTCTTCTTCTTCTTTTCTATCATGGCGGATCGCAAGCAACCTTAAGGTGCATACCGCCACCTACTGTTCATGAGTGTGTAGCAACATTGTTTTACATCTATTAAATTCTATTTTTTAATTTTGTATTCTGAAGATAAATAAATAATGCTTTCCTTAATCTATAAATATCCTTTATATTTCCTTTATTTCCCAATAATCCTTTAAGACTCCATTCTTGGCCTGTTCTTTCAACTATTCTTCTCAATATCTCCCTTTTAGGTTCATATGTTTTACAGTTCATCAATACTTTGTTCTACATTTTCTATGTCTCCACATCCTTCACATTTATCATTATTTTTCCTCCCTATTAAATATAAATTGTCATTTAAATAAGTATGACCTACTCTTAATCTGATCATTATTATTTCTTCCCTTCGGTTTCTCTCATTAATATTTCTATTTAATACTGACTTTTGTACTTTATATAATCTTCTTCCTTTTTTATCTTGATTCCACCTTTTTTGCCATTTTTCAATTTCTTTCCTCTTAATAAATGATTTTCCTTTCCCTAAAGGAATTGTAATTGTTATTGCCTCCTCTAAAGCCCTTTTTGCTAATTTGTCTGCCTTTTCATTTCCTTTTACCCCTTCATGTGCTGGTACCCAACAAAACCAAATATCAATGCCACCCCTGTATAATCTAAATAAACTGTGCTGAATTTCTAATACTAAATTTCTAATACTTTCCTATTATTTCCATCTCCCTGAATACTTTCTAAAATCCGTGCATACCACCACCCTGTCTGGTCAAACCTCCTCAACCCACTGTAAACTCAGTATAACTGCCACCATCTCTGCTGTGAAAACAGATAGTTGATCTGACATTCTTTTAGAAATGTGTATTTTGAACTCTGGTACATATATTCCTATTCCCACACACCCTTTTAAATTCTTAGAACCATCTGAATATATTTTAAGGTAATTATAATATGAGTTTCTTAAATATATATCAGTCTGTATCCCTATTTCGTTTAGATTCCAATCATTTTTCATTTTAAGAAGTCTCATGTCTACATTTATCTCAGGAAATAACCATGGAGGAATAGCACTAATTGGATTAAACTGTGCTATTTCCTTATCCTCTAATCCAAACTCTTTAATCAATTTGCTTATGACCCATCCAAATCCATTATTATGGAACTTTGAATATTCCCAACAAGTTTGTAGAATTGTTGAAGTTATATTTTCATCCATACTACTTTTAATTTTCATCCAATATACTAAACCTAATTTCATTCTTCTCATTTCCAGTGGAGTTTCTCCAGTCTCTACTAAAAGAGCGTTGATAGGTGTTGTTTTCACTGCTCCTGTACATATACGTAAAGCCCTACTTTGTAATCTATCTATCCTTTGTAATGTTGTTTTAGCTGCTGCTCCATAAATAAAACTGCCATAATCTATTAAGCTTATTGATCTCATGAGAGCCCTATATATGTTTAATAATGATTGTCTATCTGCACCCCAATTATTTCCAGCCACAGCCTTCAGTAAATTTATAACTTTCTTACATTTAGTTTCCAAGTTATGTATATGTGTTTTCCATCTATTAGAGCTATCTAACCATAATCCTAGGTATTTAAATTCTGCAACCCTTTCCAACGGCTGTCCATACAATGTTACTGTTCCTATATCAATATTTCTCTTATTTGTGAAAACCATGAAACAAGACTTGTTCGCTGATAATTTAAAACCCCATTCATAAGATAATTTTTCTACTTTATTAATTGCTTTCTTAATATTTCCTACTACATGTTTTATATTATTTCCTCTCATCCATATGGCCCCATCATCTGCATATAATGCAGATTTAATACATTTATCAGTATCTGAAAAAATATCATTAATCATGATATTAAATAAAATTGGACTTATTACACTACCTTGAGGTATTCCATTTTCCACATTAAATTCTTTTGAATAATCATTCCCAATCTTCACCCTTATTTTTCTATCCATCAAAAAATTTGCTATCCAATTATACATCTTCCCACCTATTCCCATCTGCTTTATTTTTATAAGTAACCCTTCTCTCCATAATGAATCATATGCTTTTTCTATATCAAAATATACTACAATCATTATCTCCTTCATTTTTAACGCTTTCTCTATATCATTACTGACTCTTGTTAATGCATCCATTGTTAATCTCCCTGTTCTAAATCCACACTGGTATCCATTAATTAATTTCTTATGTTCAAGAACAAACCCTAATCTACTGACCACTATTTTCTCCATCCATTTACTTAAATGAGAAGTTAAAGCTATTGGTCTATAATTATTTGGATTGATAGGATCTTTCCCTGGTTTATTAAACGCTAAAATTGTTGCCCTTTTCCAACTATTTGGTATTCAACCTTCTTTCCATATTTTATTGAATAATTTTAATATTAATTTCAATGTTACTTCCGGTATCTGACGAAACATAGCATAGCATAATTGATCCTCCCCTGGAGCTGAGTATCCTGTCCCTTTCAATACTGTTTTAATTTCTTTCATAGTTATATTCATGTCTAATGTTGATATACATTTTTTACATTTCCCCAATATATTTTTATGATTTCCAAGTTTTTGTATCTTCTGCCTTCTATGAATGTCTGTAAGATGATCGCCATTATGAACTGCAGCAAATGTCTCGCCTAATAAATCTGCCTTATCTTTATTTAAAACTACTATCTCCTGATCTCTAACTAAGGCTGGTATTTTAACATCATTCCTTTTCCCGGTCATTTTCCTAAACATTGACCAAACATTCTGTAATTTTATTTCTGAACCTATTGAGGAACAATATTCTCTCCATGTTTTCTTTTTTGCTTCCTTAATAGTTTTACGAACCATTGCTCTTTTCCTTTTATATTCAATAAGGTTTTCGGTTGTTAAATTTTTCTGTAATATTTTAAATGCCTTGTTACGCTCCTTAACTACATTCTTCATTCCACCAAGGGACTACCTTTTATTTTTATTCTTGGTATGTTACAACTTGCTGCATTTAAAATATGTTCTGTTATCTCCCTTGCACATTCTTCAATGTTACCCTTTGATGTAACCATATGACTGGTTTCCTCACACTTAATTTTAAATTTTTGCCAATTAGCTTTATTAAAGCACCATCTTGTTAATATGAAATCTTCTTGCCTGTTTATATTGTCATCAATTATTGTACTTACTGAAAAATGATCACTCCCTATTGTAGACTCCCAGTTGACATCCCATTTACATGAACTAACAAGACAATCAGATATTAATGTAATATCAAGACATGAAACTGTATTTTTATCTATATTTACTCTTGTACCTTTTCCATTATTAAGACAAACTAATGACCTTTCATCCATTATTTCTTCAACAATGTTACCATTATGATCTGTCTTCCCGCTACCCCAAAGACTATTGTGGGCATTAAAATCACCACACCATATTGCTCTTCTATGTATTTTCCCTGCCATCTCCTTAAATATATAATGATCAAGATTTTTACATGGATTATAATAATTAATAATTTTAAAATGTCCATATTTTCTTACATTAAATATTTGTATAATAACACATTCTAATTCTTTATTCATGGGATTTTTCTTATAAGCTATTCCATCTTTAATAAAAGTGGCACATCCTCCTCCACTACCATTACTTCTATCCTGTCTTTCTATTCTATATCCAGGAATCTTAAATTCTAAATTAGGTTTTAACCATGTTTCTTGAACGCATATTATATCTGGAATTATTTCTAATTCATAAACAAACTTTTTAAATTCTTGTCCATTGGCTATTAAACTTCTGGCATTCCATTGAAGAATGTGTAAAACCATTAAAACAGCTAGGATCCCAATCCTGAACATTCTCTATTGTTTCAGTGGTACTCAAAATGGTATGGATCTGATCTGCTTAAATTTCTTTCATATCTAAAAACCTTCCAGCTGCTGTTACATTTGCTTTGATTTTGTCACTTTTCTTCTTCATTTGTATTGTGACATTAACAATATGACACATAAATGCTACAAAATTCTCTTTTTTCACCACCATTGTATTTTCATCCACTCTACATTTATGCAAACATGTATTTTGAATATTTGTTGTTAGACTTTCTTTATTGTCATTGTTGGTACCAAGGTTTGTCTTTGATAAATCTGCCTTTGCTTTGTATTCCCAGCTGAGTTTCTTTGACCTGCTTCTCCCAAACTCATTCCTCTTGTGCTATCTTTCCTCACTCTTTTTAAAGCTTCAGCATATGAAACTCTTTCTATTATTTTGATTCTTTGAGCTTCTCTGGCTTCCCTTTGTACAATAAGTTACATCCACCATATGCTGCGCTGTGTTCTCCTTCGCAGTTACAACATTTGACCTTAGCATCTTTATCACATTTTCCAAATTCATGTGGACCTCCACATCTTGCACATCTAACTTTTCCTTTACACTCCTTTGCAATGTGTCCCATTCTTTGGCAGGTAAAACATCAGAGGTTTAGGGATGTAATCTCTGACTCTGTAATTCATATATCCTAGCTGGATATTTCCTGGCATGGTATTTTCAAACTGAAGAATCACTGCCATTGTATCTTTAAGTTCCCCATCTCTTTTACTTTTAATCCTGGTGGCATCTGTTATTTTTCCTCCTCTAATTTCTTTTTTCACATCCTCCATTGTCATTTCAATTGGAACTCCTGAAATTACTTCCCTCAACCTTGCTAAAGCTCCTGGAATATATGTTTTAATCCTTTCCCCCATCAGGGTTTTCATTTTGAGTATCTTCTGTTGTTGTGATTCACTGACAGCATGCATTAGCACTCTTCTGTTGTTCATAATTCTAGCCATTTTGATTTTCCCTATTTGTTCCTCTATTGCTTTAGTCAGCTTTATCGGGTGAATAAATTCACCCTCATCCTTAAATTCCACCATTAATTTATATTCCTCTTCTATGTTTAAGTCATCCATTTCTCGTGAACTCGCCCGTTGGCTTGTTTTTGTCCTTTTTCTAACTTCTGCTCCTGCCTCATTTTCTTCCGACCAACTTCTTGCCCTTTCTTGTCTCTTCCTAATCGCTCTTTTCATTCGTGATGATCTTGAAATCATCCATTCCATCTCATTACCACTATTTCCTCCTGATGTAGAAGCCATGTTGCTACAGTCAATGAACAGTTTATGCAATCTGCCAAAACCAAATCAAATCCTACCGCCTTTGATTGTTTGACACATTCACTCGCCGACAGGCCCTCCGTTTCCTCCTAAACCCTTCCGGTCTGGCCGCCCCTCGAGGTGCTGCGTTTGGAACAGCGGATCCCGATATGTTCGAGCCGGGCCCCTCTGCAGTCAGTCACACCTGTTAGTCATTAATCAGCCAGACTCATTTCACCTGCCAGCCTCCCGCCTCACTCTGCTTCCACTCCTCTGCCGCTTCGTCATCATTATACACCTACTCCTCGCCTGTCTGCCTGGTTTGCGCCTTCTGACCGTTTGTTTCCTGCCTTAGTGTTATGTTTTGTATCTCTGCTTGCTTCTGGATCCACTTGTCTCCCCTCTGCATCTCAGGCTGAGCTTCTTGACCGTGGTGACTCGACCTGCAAAACTCACTTGTTGCCAAGCTGTGGATTCTCTGCTGTGCTGTGGGTCCTGCTGCCTAGCTCTGGTTAGCTCTCTCTGCCGAGCTGCGAACTCTGTTCTTCTTCTTCTTCTTCTTCTTCCTCTTCTAGAGTTTATTGGCGGTTGGCAAACAGCTTTCCGGTGTGCATTACCGCCACCAACTGGTGAGGAGTGTGAATCAAAATGCCCATATTCCCAAATATGCTTATATTTATATATCTATATCTATAATATTAATTTATAAATACTAAATCCTCCTAATTAATCCTGTTATTATTAAATATTTAAATAAATATTGATAACATTTATTTTTTTACTTTTTCTGCAGAATATCTATTATATAAAATTTAATTTTCTCTTTATTAAGATCTCTCACCAAATTCCTTCTTTTTTCTTCATATTTCTTACAATACATTATTAAATGTTCTACTGTTTCATCTTCTCCACAATATTCACATTTGCCAGATATGTTTCCCTATTTTGAATAGTGTTTTATTTAATCCTGTGTGTCCAAATCTAAGTCTTGAAATAACCGTTTCCTCTCTTCTGTTTCCTGTTATCCTGATTTCTCCGACTTTCTGTTGAATCCTATACAGCCATCTTCCTCTCCGTTCTTCTTCCCATTGTTTTTGCCACCTTTCTTTCATTCTTTGTTTAATAATGCTTTTAATTTCTGTCTTACTTAAGTTAATCATCATATCAATAGTTCTATTTTTTGATGCTTCCTTAGCAATCTTATCTGCAATTTCATTTCCATTAATCCCTATATGTGCGGGTACCCAAATAAATGTAACACTAATACCCATTTGAATTTGATATAGAATTTGCTGTATTTCAATTAATGTCTAATCTACTTTCTGAAAAATGATTTTGTATACTAATTAAAGCTGAGCTTGAATCTGAACATATAATTGATCTTACTTCTACTATCCATTGTAATGCTAATAATATTGCTAATAATTCTCCTGTATATACTGATAATTCATTATTTATTCTCCTATTTACTTTGATATTGAAATCTGGAACATAAAATGCAATACCTAACCTGTCATTCATATTTTTAGATGCATCTGTATATATTTAAATATAACTATAATAACTATTAACATACTCCTGGATCAGTTTATGATTAATATTGCCTTCTTTTTTCTTTTCCAACCATTCTTCATAAATAAAATTGATTCCATTAAAAATAAAATAATTGGCATCCTCCCAAACATGATTACCTCGTCCTCAGTAAGTGAGGCAGCATTGGAGGAATCCTTAGAACCTGCGCAGTGTCTGAACTGTTTAAAAGCAGTAGAGCTTTCTGAGCTATCTAGAATATTAGCTTCATCTAAACCTTCTACCTGTATGTTAGACCCAATCCCAACCAAGTTGTTTAAGGAGGTATTCCCTCTGATCAGTGGTCCTATTTTAGACATGATTAATCTATCCTTAGTAAATGGATATGTACCACAGGCTTTTAAAGTAGCTGTTATTAAACCTTTACTTAAGAAACCTTCTCTTGATCAAGATGAGCTAGTAAACTACAGACCTATATCTAATCTTCTTTTCTTATCTAAAATTCTTGAGAAAGTAGTTGCTAATCAACTTTGTGAACATTTACAAAGTAATGACCTACTTGAGGAGTTTCAGTCAGGCTTTAGAGCTCATCATAGCACTGAAACAGCTCTGGTGAAGGTCACCAATGATATTCTCATGGCCTCAGATAATGGACTTGTGTCTATACTTGTCCTGTTAGATCTCAGTGCTGCATTTGATACAGTTGATCACAATATTCTCCTACAAAGACTTGAGCATACTGTAGGGATTAAGGGAAAAGCATTAGGCTGGTTTAAATCTTATCTGTCGGACAGATTCCAGTTTGTTCATGTTAATAATAAATCTTCTTCAAACTCTAGGGTCACCTGTGGAGTACCACAGGGTTCAGTCCTTGGACCAATTCTATTTACTATATATATGCTTCCGGTTGGCAAAATTATCAGACAGCATGGGATTAATTTCCACTGTTATGCTGATGACACTCAGCTATATTTATCCATAAATCCTGATGAATCCAATCAGTTACTTCGACTGCAGTCATGTCTTGATGACATCAAAAGCTGGATGACTTTAAATTTCCTGCATTTAAATTCTGACAAGACAGAAGTTGTAATCTTTGGGCCAGAGTCCTCAAAAAATAAACTTCTTAATCAATCACTTAATCTGGATGGCATTAACTTGGCCTCTGGTAATAAAGTTAAAAACCTTGGTGTTGTTTTCGACCAAGACATGTCATTTAAATCCCATATTAAACAGGTTTCCAGAGTTTCCTTTTTTCACCTCCGGAATATCGCCAAAATTAGAAACATTCTGTCCAGGGGTGATGCTGAAAAACTAGTCCATGCATTTGTTACTTCAAGGCTGGACTATTGTAATTCTTTACTATCAGGAAGTCCACAAAATGCAGTTCGAAGTCTTCAGCTGATCCAAAATGCTGCGGCAAGAGTCCTGATGAAAATCAACAAGAGGGATCATATTTCTCCAATTTTAGCTTCCCTTCATTGGCTTCCTGTTAAATCAAGAATAGAATTTAAAATTCTTCTTCTAACGTATAAAGCCCTTAATAACCAAGCTCCATCATATATCAGAGCTCTGATTACCCCGTATGTTCCTAACAGAGCACTTCGCTCTCAGACTGCAGGTCTGCTGGTGGTTCCTAGAGTCTCTAAAAGTAGAATGGGAGGCAGATCCTTTAGCTATCAGGCTCCTCTCCTGTGGAACCAACTCCCAGTTTTGGTCCGTGAGGCAGACACCCTATCTATTTTTAAGACTAATCTTAAAACTTTCCTTTTTGACAAAGCTTATAGTTAGAGTGGCTCATGTTACCCTGAGCTATCTCTATAGTTGTGCTGTGATAGGCCTAGGCTGCTGGAGGACATCAGGGTCTAATTTTCTCACTCTACTGATTTCTACTGTTCTTCATTCTACGGTTCTCCAGTTTTGCATTGTATTACATTGAAATGACTGTCGTCATTTCAGCTTTTAACTTTTTGCTCTCTCTCTTTTTCTTCATAGTAGGTACACCTGGTCTGGCGTTCTGTTAACTTTGACATCATCCAGAGAAGACGGCTCACCCATTACTACCATCTAATGTAGAACAGATTACTAGATCAATGTGTGCTTCTGTGCTTTTTGTCTCTCTTGTTGTGTCTCTGCTCTGTCTTCTGTAACCCCAGTCGGTCGAGGCAGATGACCGTTCATACTGAGCCCGGTTCTGCCGGAGGTTTTTTTTTCCCGTTAATGGGTGGTTTTTCTTCCCACTGTCGCTTCATGCTTGCTCAGTATGAGGGATTGCAGCAAAGCCATGTACAATGCAGACGACTCTCCCTGTGGCTCTACGGTTCCCCAGGAGTGAATGCTGCTTGTCGGGACTTTGATGCAATCAACTGGTTTCCTTATATAGGACATTTTGACCAATCTGTATAATCTGACCCAATCTGTATAATATGATTGAACTTGATTTTGTAAAGTGCCTTGAGATGACATGTTTCATGATTTGGCGCTATATAAATAAAATTGAATTGAATTGAATTGAATTGAATTGAATTGAATGTCAAATCTACTGTAGTTTCAGGTATGAGCCAGGGAGGGATTACTGGTAACGGTACTGTTGGACTACATTTAATGTGATCTAATTCAAGTTCTTTTATTTTTTTCCACTATCCATCCAAAACTTCCTGTTTGTCTCCTCTCCCTTTCCCAACACGGCTGTAATGTTTCTTTTGTAGGATGATCTTGACCATGCCCCTGCAAACTAATCCAGTAATTTAGCAACAGTTTTGTTCTCCTGATATCCAGTGGCATTTCTCCAGTTTCAACCTGCAATGCTACAATAGATGTTGTTTTAAATGCTCCTGTTATTAATCGTAAGGCTTGTGTTTGTATACCCTCTAACTTTTTAAGTGATGTACTTGCTGCTGAACCATAAACCACACTACCATAGTCTATTACTGATCTTACTAACCCTGTATATATAGCCTTTTAAAGCAGTTCTGTCTGCTCCCCACTCATGACCAACTAAACATCATAACGTTCAAAACTCTTTTGCACTTATCAATATTTTTCTGAATATGAACTGCCCATGTAATTCTATCATCAAACCATAAATCAAGAAATGTAAAAATTTTAACCCTTTCTATCTCTTGATTATATAATTTAACCTTCACCATACTATCATTTTTTTTACGAGTAAAATACACACTGAAAGTTTGAATCCCCATTTATATGACCAATCTTCTATCTTATTAATAGTTTTTGTAATTTCTTTACAATGTAATCAGTATTACGACCTCTCACCCAAATTGCCCCATCTGCAAAAAGAGAACACCCAAACCCATTTTCTATATCTTTAAACACACATTAATCATTATGGAAAAAAGTAACGGACTAATTATGCTTCCTTGAGGTGTTCCATTTTCAATAAAATATTTTGAAGAATAACTCCTTCCTATTCTAACCTGTATTTTTCTTTCACTTAAAAATCTTTTAACCACCTATATATTCTACCTTTAATATCCATTTTCACCAGTTTTATCATCAATCCTTCCCTCCACATCATATCGTACGCTTTCTCAATATCAAAGAGCACAGCCACTACACTTTCTCTATTTATTTGTGCTTTTCTAATTTCATGTTCTAAGCACAAAGATGGATCCATGGTATTCCTTCCTTTTCTGAAACCACTTTGCCATCTAGATATATATTGATTCCTTTCCAAATAATATACCAGCCTGTCATTGATCATTTTCTCCATTATTTTGCAAATATTTGAAGTTAAAGCTATAGGTCTATAATTTCCTGGGTTTGCGCTATCTTTTCCTGGTTTACGTATTGGTATGACCACAGCTTCTTTCCAAACTTTTGGCAACTTTCCCTCCTCCCAAACTCTATTATATAATTCCAACAAAATCTCCTTTGATGGTTCACTAAGTTGACTTATCATGATATAACATATTTGGTCTTTTCCCGGAGCTGTCCTCTTTGTTTTCCTTAACGCACGATTTAGTTCTGCTTTTGTAAATGGTACATTGATTAATTTATTGTTCTCATCATCTTGACTTAATATCTCTTCATTCTCTGCTATTGTCTCCTCTCTTCTTCTTCTCCCTTCTTCACTTGTATTTTCTGATCCATGTACTCTAATAAAAGTCTGAGCTAACATTTCTGCTTTCTCATCATCCTTCTTTGCTGTAATTCCATTACCTATTAAAACTGGATAACCAAACTCCTTTTTCATCCCATTCATTCTTTTAACCATTCCCCATATTTTATCTATTTTTGTTTCTCTTCCTACTGAATTACAAAACTTTCTCCAATATATCTTATTTGCATCTTTAATTGTTTTTCTCACCATTGCCTGCTGCCTTTTATATTCAATAAGACTTTGTATATTATGAGTTCTTTTTAATACTTTAAATGCTTTATTTCGAGATTTAATCACATTTCCACATGCTTCTGTCCACCATGGTACAATTTTTCTTTTTACGTTTCCCTCCTTTCTTATTGACTGTTTAGCAGCTTCTAAGATTGCGGACTCTGTTGCCTATTTCTGGACTCTAAGAACTCTCTCCCCGGGCCGTCAGCTCCTGCCCTCATCTACACCCCAGTTCCTGTGCAGTCCTGCCTCTCCGGTCACATCATCCAGCATCCCATCAACCTTTCAATAAAAACTCTCTATTTTAGTCCCGTGTGTTGTGGTTCTGAGTTCATCCATAAACAAATCGTGACAGAAGTAGAGCTAAACAAAGGTAATCCAGACTAGTTAAAAACAATGTAAATGCCCTTTACTTAATTTCGTGTTGCGTCAAATGGAAACTCCAGTCCCTCAAGCGCAAAATGAGAGTACTCCTGTCACTGCATGATGGAAGATAACAGACCGCTCGAGTTGTTGCTGCAGTTCAAAACAAGGTCTCCAAGTTCTCTGTGACCGTAGTAGAAGCACTAATCGGTTGGCAAAAGATAACAAAAATCAGCAGTCACACTGCACAATTTTTCCCAGAGCTGCATAGTATATCTATACTGTGGTCATCACAATATCTGTGCTTTTAACATTACAATCAAAGGACTGCATGGTGTGCATCTAAGAGCAACACGTCCAGGTCGCAGAGCGTTCCGCTCCATCCCATTCGGCCATTTTTTAGTATGCCGGGGAACCGTGTAACAAACAAAACTTTTTTACTTCTCCAAATTTGACTTTTTCGGCAACCTTCGGCTTGGATTACAAAATTTCTTCGACAAATAATAAAGATGGATTAACGAAATTGGTAAGACTGACCTCCATGACCTTGAATAGCAGTTCCACAGCAAATGCTGTGATGTTATGATTCAAAAAACATAATTAAAAAAAACCGAGAAAACTGAACAGCTTGAAAAATATCACCCAAAAAGAACTTAAAGATTTGTATGTAGCACCTGGACAGACTACATTCACATTTTCTGCACTCCTACAGAGAATAATAAAATAAAAAATAAAATGTGTTTAAGGGCTAAAAGAATGTATTTTCATATGTCCCCTTCAAAGAGGCATAGTCACTTACTGTGACTTTATACATTTGTACACCAGTAGCTCATTCTTGTTGCATACAAAGGTTTTGCGATGTAATTATCCCTGTTGGCTTACTACATTTTATTTTTGTGTTTTACATTTAGTTTTTGCTTTATTTGTTAGCAAACATAGTGCTTTTGTGTATATGTACTATACCAAGACCACATGACGGGAAGTATGATATTGCACATCCCCACAATGAGTAAGGGAGATGAATGGTTTTTTTTGTTTTCTTTTTATCAAAATACACAATTAGGCCCATTTAAGGAAATAAAGGTAGTAGGGAATGATATTTGGAAAACTCCATTTTGACATTTTGAGTTGGATTTGAATGCAAACTTAAAATTTTAATACTATCATTGAGTGGTTAAATTAGGAAGTTCTTCTGAACACTACAGGGCAGTCCCAGGATTGAAATGGTCAGAGTCTGATGTGGACATTATGGGCAGCATGACATTATGAGTGGAAGTGGCCACAAGATCTTATTGGTTTATGCATTGGGCTAACCTGACTCTCGACAGATAAATTTTATTTCGCAGACCTGTGTGGAGCCATGTGAAGCTCGGCGGAACTGCATCCGTCTGTGAGAGTCAGGTTAGCATTGGGGCACTTGGACATTAAAATGGCTAAGTGCAGCTAAATGAGAAGCTGAAAAATATTATCTCTCATTTTCTTGCAAAACCGAACTGCGACCCACATTAGAACCATTCAAGGTCTGGTTATATGTTCAAGTCATATATGTATGTTCAAGTCACTCTTTGTGTCTCATGACATGTATAATTTATAACAGCTGTAAAAGTTGGACCAACAAAAAAAAACCTCAAACTTTGGAATCCATACTCAGATTGTTAAACAACTTTATTTGGAGCTAACAGTTTACAGCTTGGAATTGGCATGAATAGCAACAAAAGGATCTTCCTCTGTATTGCTAATGTAGAAGTGGGCACGGCCATCGCTTCCAACCTTGATCTGCTTTCCGGTGCACCTACTTCCTTCCTTCTGGCCCGAAATGACATCACAGTAGGTTCCAGCAGACAAACCGGTGTTCAGGTTTACATCCAGGGCCCTGCAGGTGAAAATGGGGCAAATATTATTTCAATCAAGCATTCAAACTAAATCTATATTCATCAAGAAGATAATGATGTTGAACCCCAAGTAAAGAGCAGTATATATGAGGGTGAATCTTGAATGTTTTTATTTTGTCTGTTTCAGACTATACCATAATCAAAAGCTTTGACTTATTAGGTTTGAAAACACTGTGACTGTTTATGTTGTTGACACAATTCAACAGTGTGTATTCAAAACTGAATCACCAAATTATCGATTTCTATTTATTGTATTAGGATTAGTGTGGGTTTGCATTATTAAACAAAACATACACCTCTCCCAAAGGATTTTTCAGCTAATACTTTGAAATGGCTTGCAACAAATTTATAGCTTGTAATTTTGATTTAAAGGAGCTACAGAAAGTATAAAAAAACTGTTTTATAGATAAATAAAATTTAAATGAAACACTTTTTCTCAATATACATTTAATGAATTTGAATCACAAATTGATTATGCCCGTTATGTCAATACAATCATTTAAGCTTTTAAAGTTTACACCATAAAATACTCACCAGTCATCATTGTTAAAAACGATGAAACCACGGTTACCACGTCCAAAAGCAACTTGGTTGCTCTGGTTGTCCCACCAGTTGGCATGCGGCTGTCCATTGACCACATTACGGAATATGACCATGTTCCTTGAAAAGAGAGATAAAAGGTAAAACATTTCTATTTATTCATGTTATGTAATGTAGCTTGCTCTGTGAACCCACTTGATTTGGCGCCATCTGTGCTCACACACCCATCCGTCTCCACAGGTCTGGTCAGGGTTGATGGGAACAGGTTTGGTGGATCCATCACTATTACTGGGAGGGCCCATCCAGTCGTTCTGATCCTAACACAGGCATAGCACAGACATTGATTCAAATATAAGATATTTCAACACACTTGATTAGTTAATTAATTACTCTAGAAGAAAAGAAGGGAATACCTTTCCATTCACAATGTGACGGTTCCAACGGAAGCTGGACATGACCCTGGCCTGTCCATATGGATGAGCCAGCATGTAGGCCACAGCCATCTTGTGAAGTCTGGGGTCCCAGAAGGTAACAATGGATGCACCACCAGCACCATGACCTCTCTGGTTGTCGTGGTTGTCAATAAAGACAAGAGCATTGCCGTCAGGCATAAAACCCCAACCTTCTCCCCAGGTCCTGGACACATGAACACATCATAACTATGCTGACGATTCAGTTGGTGAAATGCAATAATTTATGAACAAAAGTAATAAAACATTAACTGAACAAATATGTATAAATAAGCCAGTATGACAAACAAACGAAAACACTGTTTCTACAGTGTCCAGTAACTTTTATGCACAACACAATTTGCCAACATACTTGGTGTAACAAAGCTTCTCGCCATTCCATTTCCTGAAGACAGTTCCCAGTTTGGCACCATATTTGAACTCAGTCACTCTTCCCAGATGGAAATATTCCTTAGAGGAAATGGGCTCACCTCCCAGATCAATAACCTCTAATGTGATTACCATAAATGAATCCAAAGGACCAGTAATAAAGCTAACTAGCTAATAGTAGGGAGGTTTTTTGCATAACATTTTCAACTGTATTAAAGCTTACCTCCTGGAAGATAAAAGGTCTGGCACCACTGGGGAACCATTTGGTGTTAAGGTTGTTGAGACGACGGTAAATATTATCCAGGTCACCAGGCCACGTGTGCTTGCAAGCGTCCACTCTGAATCCAGCTACACCCATGTCAATCAGCTTGTTCATGAACCCAACCACTTTGCCCCTAACATATTCTTTCTCAAGGGCGAGATCTAGCAGACCAACTAGACGACAATCACGCACCTACAAGCAACCAGTTGCATTAAAACAGACAACAGTAATTATGCTTACTGGATAATCATTGGTAGTTTTAGGTTGCTTTGTACACTAACCTGATAGGGATCACCATAGTTTTCAATTTCACCACTACCAGTCTTGCATTTATTGTCATTGAAGTCCCAAGACGAATAAGGCACACTGGGGAAGTCCTTTTTGCTGGCACTGAACCAGCTGCCACAGGAAGAATGGGTTCCCTCTCCACCACCAGATCCACACATGTGGTTGATGACAGCATCCACATAGATGTTGACCTGTGAATAGACTCCAGTTTGATAAATCTCCAAAAAGCCCTAAGGACACTATTCTTTGATTAAAGCCCCAGAAACCAAACATGTCACTATACACACAGACCATAAAGAAATGTGATTTACCCCAACATTGTTGCATCTGGTAATCATGTCTCTAAGTTCAGCCTCACTGCCAGATCTAGAGCACAAGTTGTAGCTAATTGGCTGGTATCGCTGCCACCAGGGTCTCCAGGGACTGTTGAGGACGATGTGTTCATTTGGAGGAGAAATCTGAGCAACACAGTACATATTATCACAATAAAACACAAACTTTCAGAAAATTGCACTCCTTTACTCAGAAAGGTGTATTAAAAGGAGTACTCTTGAGCAACACCAGTTCAGTCTAACTATTGTATATATTATCTAACATATGAAAACGACTGGAGAATGATTAGAACAGCCAAAAATCATATTGTAATAATGAAATACATAGCAAAAATTGTAATAAAGCTGGCTTATCTTAAATTGTTCTCTAATAATCTCATATATCCCGATTCAACTCTAATTGTTTTAATTAAAGAATTTTTCACAATCTGGATTTGGCTATACTCAAGTTTGTTTTTAACATACTGTTTAGAGCTTCATGTAAATGTTTACATAAAATAAAATAACATTTGTGAATGTGCCAGCTAGTGCTGTAAACAGGTTTGTGGTTAGAAGATATCTTAAAGAAAATTAAAAATGGCCAGTCACTGTATGCAAACTTGTCTGGGAGAAACACTGTCATGGCAGAATTTAGCAAATTTACCAAGTTAACTGTGAAAGGGAATAAGGTAAAGCAACACATCCATCCATCCATCCATTTTTTAACACGCTTATCCCTATTGGGTTCACGAGGGGTGCTGGTGCCTTTCTCCAGCTGTCAATGGGCGAGAGGCGGGGTACACCCTGGACAGGTCGCCAGTCTATCGCAGTAAAGCAACACATTTTGGAGGAAAATGTAATGAGAAGCGTTACTGTAAGTGGCAGAGATGAGAATATAAGGATTACAATACAACTGCCTGAATTTGCATTGCATTGCCTTTTCCAGCTGCTTGAGCAATGGTATGCCTTAGCATACTGACACAACATAGATGACGCATCAATGCTTGAGTTAGATTAAAAAAAAGAAAACACTTTATCATGACTTGCTTCTAATGGAGCCATTATTTGATCAAACGCATGCTGTGCTATATGAAGAGAAATGTGGTCATGTCACACTGCAGAGCATGAAAACAAGAAAATAATATTAGATAGGATTATAAACTCGCCAAGAGCTCATCTAAAACATAATGTAATAAATGCAAAAAAAAGCAATGGATTATATTGCTACTCCAAGCTGATCCTGGTTCACACACTTGCTTCATTTGGATGTGTTTAAAGGATTTATTTCATACCGTAGTCATTGAAACTATAACGACTACACCAAAGTGTAACACATCAAGCTTCTGCAGAGCTAGAGAGGTGCTAATCATAAATAATTCATTCATTTTAAGAATTTTATTGCACGTATCTTATGTCTAAGCCATTTCTGTTAAAAAAAAGAAAGAAAAACACAGTTAGTTGCATTGATGACAAATGCTTAACCTTAAATCAGCTTGAGTGGCATCATGGAAAACAAAATCTTGATCGGGAGATCTTTAGCAATAATTTTCAAAACAGAAATTTCATCCAAAATCAGTTGCCACGTTTAGATTGTGAACACATCCTGTCCTGCGATATGATCAAGCTGATAATTTATTGACAGTTCATTCATACACACCTGAACACCACCAAAGCCATTAGGACCCAAGAAGCGCTCACACTCTGCAGCGATGTCGGCCCAGCGCCACTCAAACAGGTGGACGATGGCTGTCCTTCCACTTTTGAGCTGGGGGTTGTGCTGAGCAAGGCTCAGGCCAAACAGAGCGACCAAAAGAATAAGCTTCATGCTTTCCCTTGAGAGATAAAACTGCACCCACTCTCTGCCTTTCCGTGTGTGTGTATATATAGGAGTTTATCTCATCTCTGTATGATATGGAGATAAGAAATTATCACAGTTGTGGTTAAACAGGTGCTTCTCTCTCACAACTCAGTGACGTATCTGCTTCACCTAATCTTGATTCTCTAAGATGGTTAAAACAAAATACATAATTACTTGTTGCATTGTTTGATAATACTTTAAAGGAGTGTTCTTCACTTTGGTTATTTTGTGAGGAAAACAAAATAACAATAAACCTATAAAGTGCAGAGGAAGTTATGCAAAGAGTAACAAAATATAAATATTGGCACATATTGTTTGTGTGTGCCTTATGATGGCAAATATGTATGGAAAGGAAAACATTCACCAGCAGCTGCTTTCCCACATTTTCAAATTCTGTTTAGCATGTTGCTTTTTATGTAACAGTCTGAATGTCCTTGAAGTTATACCAGGTTATAAAATGTTTTGATATGGCTGGCAGTCACACCTTTTTTGTTTTATTTAATTGGATTTTTAATGTTACCAGTTCTAGATATTACTGTCGCTTATTGCATTAATACAATGCCATGTATTCTGAAGTGATCCAATTATGTTTTTTTTCACAGCAATTTTGTTTTACATTCTTTTAAAACTAAGCTTTGAGAAGCAGTCAGAAAAATATTGAAACATGGCAGAAAAAACATGGCAGAGTCTGAATCTTATAGAGAACTAAAGATTAGGATAATGGCATTCCAGCCTCAAAGATTTGGAGCTCCATACAAAAGAGTTGTTGACACCATACTACAAGACTGTGTCCCAAGTGTAGAATTCTCCTTTCTTCACCTGTAGCTTTTACAGTGAAAATTAAGCATCTTCTCTATTTCTCTGTCTTCTTCAAATGTGCTGGTGATAGCATCTGATAGGTCTAGCTCCTATGACGCGAGTCCACAGCTTACTTCATCATCCTCATCTTGGATTAACATCAGGTGGAAGCTGGGAATATTCCCTAGAGTTATGCGGACACTATCCTCAATTTCTTCCAGTCCATCTCCTTCTGATTCAGAATCTGAAGAGAGACCTGTGTTGACATCGGTCCTGACGAACATGCACTCCCACAGCAAAGCACTGTAAATGCCAAAGTCCAGTTCCTGGGCGATGCATTCACAACTCAGTTTCTTTTTCAAAACACTGTTATGTAGCTGCTTAAGTAGCCATGTGTTTTCTTCAAGCACACAGCTTATTGGCCAACACACATATCGAAAGCTTGCGCTGAGCCAAACAAATGAAGTATACAAATGAGCTGTGGTTTTTTGCCACCCTGATAAACAAACCTGTTTACACTGAAAACAGGCTGAGTTTAAACACAAAATTTACCATTTTAAAACCTCTGAAGCAGACATTTAAAGCATTTAGGGGTTTCTTCATAACTTAATCAGTGACATTATGCCATAAAACCAAAATAACTATTTTCTCAGAAATAGGTTTTTCTCAGTTTCTGTTCTGCTGACTTGTTCCTGCTTTTCTAGTGGCATGTCACATATGTAACTCGCCTTTTTAAATGTACATACCTGAAGATAAAATTGTGACCCACAATAATTTATTGTGACCCCATGATGGCTTTAAATCAGCATTTTGTTCACCTTCAGGGACCGGGACTTGACCCTTTTTATACTGGTTTACCAGCTGGCACTTACTGTGATGTCATTTCCTTGTATCGTCTTATGGTTCTGACCCAAGCCCGAATTCTGAATTTCCTCCTACCAAGCCCTGCACCTGCTCATGTAGTGCTCACCTGTGATGCCTACCTCTACCATCTAAACACTGTGTTGGAGCCCTTGGACCCACAGATCAGCTCTAGAGCAACCTTCCGGAATCTGAGAAGGTTAGTGGCCTTTATTCAGTGCTTTATCACCTTCACTAAGTTTATTCGATTTTATTTTATTTATATAGCGCCAATTCACAACACACGTCATCTCAAGGCACTTTACAAAGTCAATTCAATCAAATCATACAGTAACATTGGTCCAAATGTTTCCTATCTAAGGTAACCCAGCAGATACCATGGACTCTTGACAAGCAGCATTCACTCCTCGTGAAAGAGCACGTAGCAGCAGTGGACAGTCACCTGCTTTGTTGATGGCTTTGCAGCAATCCCTCATACCCAGCATGCATGTAGCAACGGTGCTGTGGAAAACTCCCCTTTAACATGAAGGAACCTCCAGCAGAACCAGGCTCAGTGTGAATGTCCATCTGCTATGACCAACTGGGGGTCTTAGAAGACAGAGCAGAGACACATAAAACACAGAAGCCCACATTGATCCATGAAACCTTTCTATGTTATAGAGTAATGGCAAATGATCTGTACCCCCGGATGATGTCACAGGTAACAGATCGTCAGACAAGATGTACCTACTATGAAGAGAAAAAAAGAAAAAGAGAACATAAAGTTAAAAATTGAAATAACAAATAATGCAAAATTTGAGAACAGTAGGATAATTCAGCAGACTGAGAAATGTTGTGCCATATGGAGAATAAAATCAGACTTTAAGATTAAAGCCACTGAAATATGAGACTTTTATAGGCCCCGAGGGGACTGCCCATTACAGCAGGGCGTGCCAACGATGTTATGTACCTAGCCTCCTCGGATCACATCTTTCTCTTTGCCTGTGGACTGTTGAGGAAAATAAATATCTTAGTTGTAGTCGTATGGAAGAACTGAGGAATGCAAGATTGTTGACTGTCTCTCCCTCTTTGAGGGTAAGATAAACATGAAGTTGGGTTTTATGGCAGGGGGATAGGTCATTTGGCTTGACCCCTTTGCAGAGTAGAACAGTCTCTTTGTTTTAAGGACAGATCACCCCTCCTCCCAAGCATGGGAGGGAGTCAGACTTTTATAAGATGTCTTCAGACTAGAAAAAGTTAGACAGATCTTTTGCATCGCCATGAGGTGGTAGCAGGTCAGCTTGTAATGAATACAACAAAATGGTAATGTAAACTTCTGTCTCCGTTGGGAATTCCTAATGAATTAAATATGCATATTACAATGTTTACCTCTGATCAATGTTTTTCTCATTTACTGTCAAATCTTAAACCGGGGTAAGAAATGGACCTTCAGAGCTAAGCAGGAGAAGGCCAGCAGATTAAATTAATAGGACCCTCGAGGAGAGAGGCGTTCTGTACTGGGGAGACAAGCTGCCCATGCAGGCATCTGCAGGGTCAACCAATCTGTAAAGTCTGTTTTCTGTGAAACTAACATCAAAATCAAATCAGCGGTGGTCTGTCTAAAATGTGCAGGAGAAAGCTGACCTGAGAGCCGAGCCATTATCTTGCAGGAGTGCAGAAATCCTCACACTGTGACCAGTTTTTACTGTTTTACTTTAAGCTTTGACTGAGCTTTAAGACCTGGAGCTAGCACGCCAAGCCGCCCACTAGCATTCATGAAACAAAGCTATGCTGATGTGTTTGAGTGTGTTTTTATGTTTTAACAAACTTTTGTTCCATAAGGGTTTTACACACAATGGGATATTAATGTATGTGTTGTCCGGTCCGCTCCTTATGACCAAACAGAGCTTAAAAGTATTTTTACATTAGCGCCAAATGTCCGCTAGCATACCGCTATTAGCCCCCCGGGTAACATTAGTGCTACCACCTACTAAACATAACTACAATTCGTTTTAAACATAATGCTTGTTTTTGTTTCGCTCCACCAGCATTCGTTAGTGCTACGAGTATTAGTACATCATAAATAGAGAAGATTAATGTCGATTTAATAGTGTTTTGTGCACGCCCGCTGACAGGGGGGGACAAACGGGTCAATTATCCCAGGCCCAGGACAGAGGGGGGGGGGGCAAAACTGACACTCTGACCATTAAATTACAGGCAGAAGTAATTTTTCAGAAAATATTTGTGTGAATAATATTTAATATTAGAGTAACTAAATATAGATATATATCTGCATTAGGTATATTTAATATGTTTTCTTTAAATAAGGGGCCATTAGAACTCCCCCCAACATAAAGTGATTTGACTATTAGGACAACGGCTGGCTGCAACTTTTAAAGTTCGTTTCGCTGCAAACTAAGAATGACCGGTTTTCAGAAGTCCGGCGCACAGAAAAGAAAAGAGAGGAGGAAAAGAGAAGATGACACCAAAGGCTTAAGGGATTTTATGAGTAAATATAAAAAAAAACTGAGGATGAGTCAGGAACAGGTCTAGGAATGGAATTGCAGAGGAATGATGCCCATCCAGAGCCTGGTAAGAAGCAATGCGTTTTTGAGCTTAGCGCCAAAAGAGCAGAAAGCAGAGAGATGGCAGAGGTCCAGGTGCAGTCTGAAAGACAGAGCGGAGCAGGAGAGACAATGTAAGAGTTCTCCCGTCGCAACATGTGGCTTTTGGGGGGGACGCAGCGTAGGGCTGGACGATAATTCAATAACAATATACTGTATATCGATCGATCGATAGACGTGTGGCGCGATACGAAAAAAACGGGTCGATAAAAGTTCGATATAGAGACAGTTTTCCTTCCTTCCTTTCAGCCTATCATATTAGTTGATGCTACAGTCACTGCTTCCTCTCAACCAATCGTAATCGCGGACCCAGGCATGCCGTCACAAAGCGCCGCCCTCTCAAACCACAACACACAGCACGTGAATATGTCGCAGCAAGGAGAGGCGGAGGAAATTGTCCCAAAATGGGGTTTTACTAGTTCGCCAGTCTGACAGAAATAAACCACAGTGATTTGTAAAATTTGCAAGGAACCGGTAAAAACAAAGTCCGGTAACGCAATCAACTTGTTTCATCACGTAAGCCGCTCACACCCGCAGCAGCGCGAGCTGTGTCAGCCCCGACGCGGCTCCGCGTCGTCGGAGGAATCTTATGGAACTTCTTCCAAAACAAAGCAGGTAAAGCAGCTAAACTGGGCTCCCTTCTTTGTGATAAAATGACAAAGCGTCCAAGCGGCATAAGGACATCACGCATGCAGTAACATGCTTCATAGTGATGGATATGCTGCTGTTGTCTGCAGCTGAAAAACCTGGCTTCAAACAACTACTTGCCACTCTTGATCCGCGATATAAAGTTCCGGGCCACAAGTTTTTCTCTAACATCGCTCTCTAAATTGTGAAACGAGTGCAGGGAATCAGTGCAAAATGAGCTGCAATCTGTGTCTTCCCACGTCACAACCTCAGACCTCAGCCCTGCATCAGCCTCTCAATTGACTATATAGACAGAGAATGGAACCTGAGAAGTAACTAGTGTACTATTCCCACCTAAATAGGCTATTCCATTTATTTATTTATTTGTTATATTTATTTTGGTCATTTTATGGGTCACTTTAGTTTATTCTTTGTCAGTATTTAATAACATCACCCAGGTCTCTTAAGTTATTTGTCTTTAAAAAATCAGTTATGGGTAAAAATATTGGTTAAATAAGGATTTAATTGAGATTTAGTGTTTGTGTGTTCTTTATTAAAAGTAAGTCATTTAGCAATATCATAAGAGCCAGGTTTTAAATCTTTTTGATAATTATCGATATCGATCAATATGCATTTTTTTTTTTATCAATATGCTTTTTTTCTATATCGTCCAGCCCTAACGCAGCGTGTGTTTGAGGAGGAGGCAGAGACAGTGCAGGTGGAGGGGCTTGCTGCCCGATCGGAGAGTCTGAGCATAGTGGCTCAGAGACGGATCACGGCGTTAATTTCAATGATCCCGCGTTATGGCCAACAAAAATGACTGATTGAATGAACGTTTTTCTTTTAATGGTTAAAAGGAAGCCTTTCTCAGAGATGGCAAATGAACTGCCAGCAGATTTAGAGGGTCTAAGCACATTTATGAAGTGAAGTCATCTAAGACTTGTTTGGAGGAAAAAAAATATTTCTGTAAACAGCAGATTATTGAATAAAATAAAAGGAATAGGTGAATGAAGTATACAGTTAAATTGACTTTTTTGGTCTGTGTGTGTGTGTGTGTGTGTGTGTGTGTGTGTGTGTGTGTGTGTGTGTGTGTGTGTGTGTGTGGTGGCGGCAGGTGTAGAGGGGGGCCCCAAAAAGACTGTGTTGTCCCGGGCCCTAGCAAAGCTGTCAGCTGGCCTGATTTTGTGTAACTTTATATGAAGCCAATGACCGACTGCTACACTGCCCTCTAGCTTCCTGGGGAAATAATTGCATTTCAAAACATTTAAGAAAAGATTATCCAGTATTCCAAATTCTACTCATGTATGTCTGGTTATAAAATATCACACTACACTAAAAAGATAAAATTTTCTTTCACCTGTAGCATGATAAATTTATAGTGTTTCTTAATTTACAGTAACCTGTTATTTTATCACATTTTCTCTCAAAAATTATTATAATAAAATGTTGGGAAAAAAACACTGCTTGAATGAAAAAATGCTTACCCATAAGTCATAACCCAGTTGGTACTTCTGGGTTACAAAGGGGCAGAAGTGGGTAAACTTGTAAGCATACTTAACCTACAAAGTGATTAAAACATCACATAAAAAATTGTTTATACTTTATACTCATACTTTATAAAAAAAAAAAATAATTCCTTTAAGAAATGTGCAATTTATTGACAAAACTGGCTTAAAATACCTGTTGAAGTACAGGAGTTTTCTAAGATTAGCAGAAGGTTTGAGAATGAGAAATGGTGATTGCACCAAGTTGTATTGCTGGGGAGATGAGGCCTCCTTGTGACATACATTTGTATACATAGTGACATACATAGTGAAACAACGTTGCTGCCATCTGCAGGGCATATCTGTGATACTGAGGATAATAAAAGGGGGACAGTTTGATACAGCATTATCTGATAAAGATCTACTATAGTGAAACCTTCTTTTGGGGTGGATAACTCAGTTAAACTGAACTTACGTTTCTTTTAATAAATGGTCAGATAGGACAGGGTTGTGAGGAAATACTGTTAATTCTTCACAATCAATGCCATATGTCAGCACAAGGTCCAAAGTATGAAGGCAAGAGTACGCCGGTTTATGCACATTTTGAGCAAAACCAATTGAATCTAGCATAATTTTAAAGGCTACATTAAGGTTATCACATTCAGTGTCAACATGAATGTTAAAATCCCCCACTATAATAACCTTGTCAGTGTTTACCACTAAATCAGATAAGAAGTCTGAGAACTGTTCCAAAAACTGAGAGTAAGGGCCTGGTGGACTATACAAAACAACAAAGAGAAGAGTTTTTTTTGCTTTGCAGTTTGGAAGAAGGAAACTGAGGGTTAAATGTTCAAAAGAATTGTAGTTATTAATTGGCCTGGGACTACTTCATAAATCAGACTGAAAAATGGTTGCTACTCCTCCTCCTCTTCTGTAGTTCAGTGAATGTGGAAATTTAAATAATTGGAGGGAGTTGACTCATTTATATTAACGTAGTCGTCTTGCAGCCAGGTTTCTGTGAGAAAAAATAAATCAATCTGATTTTTAGAAATCAATTCATTAACTAACAAAGTCTTTGGAGGGCGAGACCTCATATTTAATAAACCATATTTAATAGTTTTATTTTTTGGTTCAAGTTGAGTCATATTGATTATTATGAGATTTTTATGATTTGCTCCTTTTAGATCCGTTTTTAATCTGTTCAGTGTTGGCGGTGAGAAAGGCACTGTCTCAATGGGGTAATGGGTGTGTAACAGTACAGAAGCTGCAGAGAGGTGTGTTAAACTACGGCTCTGCTTCCTGGTCTGGACCCTGGATTGTCAGCATTTTGGAGAACTAATAAATCCGTCCAGATTCCTGGAAAGAACAGCTGCACCATCCAAAGTGGGATGGATGCCGTCGTTCCGGATCAGACCAGGTTTTCCCCACGAAGTTTGCCAGTTATCAATGTAGACCATGTCGTTTTCAGGACACCACCTAGACAACCAGCGGTTGAATGATGACATGCGGCTAAACATGAATGATGACATGCGGCTAATCACTGGTCAGATCAGGCAGAGGACCAGAGAAAATTACGGAGTCCGACATTGTTTTAGCAAATCACACACCCAAGCATCACTAACTTAGTGACCTCCGATTGGGGTAACCGGGTGTCATTACTGCCAGTGTGAATAACAATCTTACTGTATTTACGCTTCCCGTTAGGCAGCATTGTCAGGTAGGATTTGATGTCGCCCGTTCTGGCCCCTGGCAGGCATTTGACTATGGTCCCTGGTGTCTCTAGTGCCACGTTTCTGACTATGGAGCTGCCAATTACCAGTCGGCTTCCCAGCAGGTGTGTCGCTGATTGGGGAAAATCTGTTAAAAATGCAGATGGGTCGGTGGTGACCTTGGGGCTGGAATCTAGAGCTATGCTTCCTGCGTATTGTCACCCAGCCAGCCTGGTTACCCGGCTGCTCGGGTGCTGCTGGAGGACCGCTACGTGATGCTAATCTCTGTGGCTCCGTGCTATCTGCTGCTTTTTCAACAGCACGGAGCCGGATCTCCAATTCTGACACCCTCACCTCCAAAGCTACAAAAACACTACATTTATTACACGTACCATTATCACTAAAGGAGGCAGAGGAATAATTAAACATCAGACACAGAAAGCAAGAGAGAGGGGGAGACTTAGACAGAGACGGAGAAGCTGATGGAAGGATAGGGGAGGAAGCTATTGTGAGACTAAAGCTAGGCTAGGCTAAAGCTAAGCTAGCGACGTCTTACCACGGCGAGAAAAGCAAGGAGGAGGAGTTCCCAAACGTGAGGTGCAGCAACGGAGAATGTGTTTAAAATGTGCTTATGTGTTAGAAACAGATAGATGTCACACCAAAGAGATTAAAGATAAAAACGAGAGAGTCTGGAACACCAATCCACAATCCACACCGCAGCAAAAGAAAACAGGAAGTGACGCAATACACCTTACTGCAAACAGGAAGTCTGTCCCCATGTCAGAAACGATCAGAACGTAGACGTGCACACCTAATCTATATTTTTGATTGGTGAGATGCTAAGCATCGGAAAAAGCAGTGGGAACATTGTGTTGAAAGAAAACGAAAAAAACATGGAATTTTGACATTTTTAGTTAGATTTGTGTGCAGATTCAACATTTTATGCGTGGTTAATTTAAGAATTTATTTCTACAACTGCAGGGCATCTAAATGGTAAAGGTCTGATGTATGCAGTATGGGCAGCACGAACCAATGAGTGCAAGTGGTCTCACAATCTTATTGGTTTTAGCATTGGGGCATGTAGACATTTATATGCCCACCATGATGGGCAGGAGAAAAATATGTTCCCTCATTTTCTTATAAATCTAAATTATGACCACTATCAGGCTCATTCAAGAGCTGGTTATGCTGTCTCATGTGGCTTCGTGTCATTGTTTGTGTCTCATAACATGTATGATTTGTAACACACATAAAAGTTGGACAACAATGACAAAAACTCAAAGTTTAAAATCCATATTCAAGTTTTGAAGCAGCTTTATTTGCAATCTAAAGTTTACAGCTTGGAATTGGCATGAATAGCAATAAAAGGATCTTCCTCTGTATTGCTAATGTAGAAGTGGGCGCGACCATCGCTTCCAACCTGGATCTGCTTTCCGGTGCACCTACTTCCTTCCTTCTGGCCTGAAATGACATCACAGTAGGTTCCAGCAGGCAAACCAGTGTTCAGGGTGACATCTAGGGCCCTGCAGTGTAAAAAAAATGGACAAACATTAATTAAAGCTGTGTTTATCTGTTTATCAAGAAAATAATGATTTAGAAAACAAAGTAATGAACAATATATAGGATGGGTAATTCTTCAAGAATTATTATTCTGGATGTGTTTATTCATAGCATAATCTTAGTGTTAGCTAAATGGGTTTTAAAAAAAATACAACTATTTATTCTGTTGACAAAATTCAAAAGTGCATAAGAAAAACTGATGGAAATGGTCACCATATTTTCAACTTTTATTTTATTCTGCTAGGGATCCTGCATTATTTAAAAAAAAAAAATCTTGAATACTTTTTTCAGTTCATTCTTTAAATGGCTTTCTACCCATTTTTAGGTGGTAATTTAAATTTCAAGGAACTACAGAAAGTTTAAAAACAGCTTATAAATAAATGAAATTTAAATGTAACATAAAACACTTTTTCTCAATATATGTATAATATATATACATATACATATACAATATATGTTGTATATATATATATATATATATATATATATATATATATATATATACAACATTATATATATACAATATATATATATAATGAATTAAATTTGAATCATGAATTGGTAATGCCAGGTACGTCACACCTTTTAAATCTTTTGTAAAGTTTACATCATAAAATACTCACCAGTCGTCATTGTTAAAAACGATGAAACCACGGTTACCACGTCCAAAGGCAACTTGGTTGCTCTGGTTGTCCCACCAGTTGGCATGAGGCTGTCCATTGACCACATTACGGAATGTGACCATGTTCCTTGAAAAGAGATATAGCAGGTAAAACATTTCTATTTATTCACATTATGTAATGTAGCCTGCTCTTAGAAACCCACTTGATTTGGCGCCATCTGTGCTCACACACCCATCCATCTCCACATGTCTGGTCAGGATTGATGGGAACAGGTTTGGTGGATCCATCACCATTACTGGGAGGGCCGATCCAGTCATTCTGATCCTAACATAGGCATAACACAAACATTGATTCAAATATAAGATATTTCAACACACTTGATTAGTTAATGAATTACTCTAAAAGAAAAAAAGAGAATACCATTCCATTCACAATGTTACGGTTCCAGCGGTAGCTGGACATGACCCTGGCCTGTCCATAAGGATGAGCCAGCATGTAGGCCACAGCCATCTTGTGCAGTCTGGGGTCCCAGAAGGTAACGATGGATGCACCACCAGCACCATGACCTCTCTGGTTGTCGTGGTTGTCAATAAAGACAAGAGCATTGCCGTCAGGCATAAAACCCCAACCTTCTCCCCAGGTCCTGGACACATGAACACATCATAACTATGCTGAGGATTCCATTGGTGAAATGCAATAATTTATGACCAAAAGTAATAAAACATTAACTGAAAAAATATGTATAAATAAAACACTGTTTTTACAGTGTCCAGTAACTTCTATGCACAACACAATTTGCCAACATACTTGGTGTAACAAAGCTTCTCGCCATTCCATTTCCTGAAGACAGTTCCCAGTTTTGCACCATATTTAAACTCAGTCACTCTTCCCAGATGGAAATATTCCTTAGAGGAAATGGGCTCACCTCCTAGATCAATTACCTAGAATGTGATAACCATAAATTAATCCAAAGGACCAATGATAAAGCTAACTAGCTAATAGTAGGGAGTTTTTTTGCATAAAAATTTCAACTGTATTAAAGCTTACCTCCTGGAAGATAAAAGGTCTGGCACCACTGGGGAACCATTTGGTGTTAAGGTTGTTGAGACGACGGTAAATATTATCCAGGTCACCAGGCCACATGTGCTTGCAAGCGTCCACTCTGAATCCAGCTACACCCATGTCAATCAGCTTGTTCATGAACCCAACCACTTTGCCCCTAACATATTCTTTCTCAAGGGCGAGATCTAGCAGACCAACTAGACGACAGTCACGCACCTACATGCAACCAGTTGCATTAAAACAGAAAGCAATAATCATGCTTAGTGAATAATCACTGGTAGTTTTAGGATGTTATGTACAGTAATTACCTGATAGGGATCACCATAGTTTTCAATTTCACCACTACCAGTCTTGCATTTATTGTCATTGAAGTCCAAAGACGAATAAGGCACACTGGGGAAGTCCTTTTTGCTGGCACTGAACCAGCTGCCACAGGAAGAATGGGTTCCCTCTCCACCACCGGATCCACACATGTGGTTGATGACAGCATCCACATAGATGTTGACCTGTGAATAGACTCCAGTTTGATAAATCTCCAAAAAGAAAACACCTAAGGAAACTACTCTTTGATTAAAGCCCCAGTAACCAAACATGTCACTATACACACAGACCATAAAGAAATGTGATTTACCCCAACATTGTTGCATCTGGTAATCATGTCTCTAAGTTCGGTCTCACTACCAGATCTGGAGCACAAGTTGTAGCCAATTGGCTGGTATCTCTGCCACCAGGGTCTGAAGGGACTGTTGACGATGATGTGTTCATTTGGAGGAGAAATCTGAGCAACACAGTAGACAAATTACTATCACAACAAAACACAAAATTTCAGGAAATAGCACTCTTTTGCTTAGAAAGGTGTATTAAAAGGAGTACTCTTGGGCAACAGCAGTTCAGTCTAATCATTGTATTTATCATCTAACATTTAAAAACAACTGGAGAATGATTACAACAGACATAAATCACAATATATGTCAGTATCTCACACTTAGTCTGGGGTGAAAGACTGCAGTTAAAAAGACTGTCACCAGAATTCAGCAAATTCACCCAGCGAACTGTGAAAGTAAATAAGGTGAGGCAATTTTGGAGGATGAACTAATGAGAAGAAATACGTTTTTAAGTGACAGAGTTGAGGCTAAATGAATTACAGAATGACTGTCTGATGTAACAGTACACCCTGCTCTATTGACACTACATAAATCAGAATCAACTTTATTTGTAAAGTTTGCGCATACAAACATGGAATTTGACTTCAGATTCCAAAGCTCACCCCATGAAAAAAAAAGACAGACAACTAGAAAGGCAGTCTAACAAAAAATAAACAGCGGCAATACGTATGAGAGGAGGTTTTACATTGGCGACAATGACTGAGCTAAATAAAAAAGACAACAAACACAACCATCACTTGCTTCTGATGGATCGATCATTTGATCAAATTTATGCAGTGCTTACGTGCCCAGAAATTTTGTGGATGTCACGCTGCAAAGCATGTAAGTAGGAAAACTGGCCAAGAGCTTATCCAAGTCATAACATAATAAATGCAAAAAACAACTGTGGATTGAATCGAGACTCCAAGCTGATTCTGGTTCACCCACGTATTTCACTTGGCTGTGTTTAAAGGATTTCTCTCATGGAGCAGCGTCATTGAAACAGTAGCGACTACAACAAAGCGTAGCACTTCAAGCTTCTGTAGTCCTACTTACCTGAACTCCACCAAAGCCATTAGGACCCAAGAAGCGCTCACACTCTGCAGCGATGTCGGCCCAGCGCCACTCAAACAGGTGGACGATGGCTGTCCTTCCACTTTTGAGCTGGGGGTTGTGCTGAGCAAGGCTCAGGCCCAACAGAGCGACCAGAATAAGAAGCTTCATGCTTTCCCTTGAGAGAGAAAACTGTACTAACTCTCTGCCATTCCTTGTGTGTGTATATATAGGAGTTTGTATCATTGCTGGATAAAATGGAGATAAGGAGTTATCACTGTTGTGGTTAAACAGGTGCTTCTCTCTCACAACTCAGGGATGTATCTGATTTATCCCTGCATAACGTAACTGCGGAGGCAGTTGAGTCATGCACAGAGTAACAAAATATAAATATTGGCACATCTTATTATTTGTGTGAGTCTCATGATGGCAGCTATGTTTAGAAAGGAAAACATTGACCAGCAGCTGCTTTCTCACATTCAACTTTTGTCTAGCATGTGCTTTTCTATGTGACAGTGTCACTATCCCTGAGGTCTTACCAGCTCATTACATTTTTTTGTAATGTTTGGCAGTTTGGTTGTCATACCTTTTTCCTCTTTTTTAAATTATTTGATTGGATTTTTGTTGTTATCAGTCTTGCTTTTTGGAGTGATCCAGTTAGTTTTTTTTTACATTGTTATTTTAAAATTAAACTTTAAGAAGGAGTCAGAAAAATAGTTCTGACTACCAGTCTAATGAAACATGCCAGAGTCCCAACTTGAATCTGATGGAGCGAAGAATGGAGTGAGCTAAGGATTGGGATAATGGTATTCCAGCCTCTGAGACTTTTAGCTGCACACAAATGAGGAATCATCAAAACACTGTAATGCTATTTTCTATTGAGTTTTGTCAAGAGGAAATTTGAAAACAACAAACCCAACAATGCAGAGCAGCTGAAGGCATTTTTGGCATACCAGTAAATTCTGGTTTAATTGACATTCCAAAATATTAGCTTTTACCGCACTTATTGCTAGATGTAAAATTTTATTTCTTTGGAAATCTTCCAGCTCACCTTTAATAACTCAATGGTTTTGCAATGTTTTGTCATTACTTAAAATGGAGAAAATAAATCTCACTATAAAAGGAAGTGAGGGAGAGTTTGAACGTACTCAGGATTCCTTTATGGAAAACTTTATTTATATTTGGTAAATAAGTAATTGAGAAATGGATGAGCTGACTATACAGTATTATGCAAATATAAATCCATTGCAAATATCTGACAAAAATATTTTTACAGCTGGATCATCAGTGCATGAAGGTGAATTTTCTAGAATGTAGCAATTTATCACTTGTTATGCAGTGGGAGAGGAAAAAAACACCTTTGGACAACCATCACTTTGTAAACCACCCATCTCACAACTCGAGCAGTCCAGATCTCATGCTAAACATGGATGCCGATTCCTTCCTGATGACGCTCCGACGGTTTATAGCTCGTCGAGGGAAGCCCTTTGAGCTACTTTCAGATCAAGGCACTAATTTTAAGGGTGGAAGTAAAGAGCTGCATGAAGCGTTCAAACCGCTGACCGCGGTTCTTGAACGCACCACATGCGCAGCATTCAATACGGAGAGGACATTGCTCGGGGATCTGTGGTGTGTGCGTTCATAGAACCATGAGTTATCATGTTTGTGTTGTGTTATACTCTGTTTGGGGTCGTGTTAGCCCCTCAGTTGTTATTGAGAACTTGGTAGTAGTTTTGCTGTTGTTGTAATGTGGCAACTGGTTTCCTACTGAGGAGCAACTTGATGTTAGAAGCTAATTAGCAATAGGCTTGGAGCTCTATGTCATGGTTGTTAGCAGCTAATCAGTATGTTTGAGCTTCAGTTTGTTTGTGTCATATTCTGAATCTGCACTATGTATGTTTGTATTTCAGAAACCACACACACACTCAGTCACACCCACGCACCTCTTATATCTTCAGATACTTAAATGCAGATAAACTAATTGAACTGCATTAAAGGACTCCGCCTCTTATTCCTGCGAGCACCTGAACATATTCTGACCCGACACCCTGAAGTGATTGCAGCCACCTAAAATCCACATACGGTCAATCTATCATACACAGACCATAGTCTTTTCTTGTTCCGACAACACAGGACATTTCTCCGGAGGCAGTGAGGGGTTTGGGGGAACAAAGCTTTCTTTCACTACCAGAGCTCTGAAACAAGTGAAGCAAGGAAAGTTGGTCATTCGATTCCCAGTCTTTCTTCTGTCATGGGAAAGGAGATGAAGAATGGTAGTGGGAGGGGTTGACAAGTATAAGTGTGATTAAAAGAAATGGAAAAGAATGATATCAGCAGGTTGAAAGACACAGAAGTCTTAAATGTGTGAATATGAAGAAATGAGATTACTCTTGCGGGGTAAAATATGAACGTGAGAGAAGAGAGGTCCTACAGAGCAAACGATGAGGTTTAAAAAAAGAAAGGTGAAAAACGAAAGGCAAAAAGAAAGCTGTGAATAACTCAACAAACAGAATGTAGCTGGTGTTAATACCAGTATTTGCACCAAACATTGCAGGTTAAAGACATATTAAAGACGTTGATCAAGACTAATATGACAGCATGTAAAATCAAAACAGAGTAAAAACACTGGTGTTGCAAGTTTTATGCTCTGTGGTGGATAACAATTACGTTTTGAACTCAAGCAGTGTATCTATAAAATTAACAAGAGGAATTTGTGACTCTACTGTATTTCTTCTCCATTCTTTGCTTGATGGTTTTCTTTTAGTGAGGAAATGATTAATGTTCAAGAACAAATAGTTCTTGCTCTACAAAGAACTGTGGCTACAATTATTACCAATGGTTCTATCATCTTAAATAATTTAATTGCTTTTCAGGAACTATCTAGATGTCTCAAAACACTATAGGAGGCAAATAGTTCTATGAAGTGAAATCCATAGGTTTGTCCAAAAAATGATTTTAGCTCTGTATCCTTCCCCCTTTCCCACTGCAACAACAGAATAAATAGAAGAACACCGGTGTTGAATGCAAGGATCCCAGAATGCACCAAACCCAATTCTCAACGCAACGCTATCATCTCCAAAAGGGATTTTACAGATGCTTTTTCTATGTTTTATAGCTGACATGTGGGGAGAGAGGAGAGACAGTGAAATGTTATGACCAGAGGTGCATTCTGGACATAAACCTAGAATCATTTTACAATGTTTACAATCTTAAAAATGTGATGCGATCAGTTCAAAATCAGAAGTAGTATGTTAAAACACATAAAAATTCATATATATTTAATAATCAATCACTGCAGAAACATGTCACAAAGAAGCATCACAAAGACAAGGTCTCTACTTCAGAGGTATGTCAACAATTTTCGCTCTAAGCTATCAGAGAAAAGACATGCCACAGGGCCAAGGACCCTGATATTATGCAATGGATCTGTAAGTGGGATTAAACATTTCTGTAACAAGAAAAACACAGAGGTGTTGATTTATAACGATAGGAACTGTGGCCTGGTGTCTGATATATCAGACATCCTTCCAAGGATCTTGAAAGAACGCCCGACCTTGGAAAAACTCATAATACAAGCTGAAGCCCTGGGCGACGTCAACCGGATAAGAAAATCAGAAGTATTGAAAGAGGATTACATTCGTCTGTTGAACTTAGTTTATGGCCTTAATGTCAAGGTGTTTCTCAGCGGCCCTCATGCGCCCGTTAATTGTGGAGATGAGATTTTTTCCAGAATTCTGATGCTAAACAAATGGCTGGAAAAAACATGCAAACAAACAACTGTAACCTTCATAGACAACTTTAACATCTCTTGGGAGAGGAGACATCTGTTCAGCAGCAATGGTTTCGCTCTAAATAGGTCAGGTGCAAAACGGCTGATTTCAAACATTTTCTATTCTGTGAACCATGCACCATCAGCTTTGTCCCAAAACAAAGCTCAACCAGTGCCAAAACAAATGATAAGCCCAGTACAGCCCGAACAAGCCAAGATAAAGATGGCCAGAAAGATGACACAGAAAGAGGCTACGCCAGAGCTACAGGAGGATTCATCCCAGATCTCAGCAGGACAAAGAGAGGACCAAAAACCTCACGTCACGATCATCGGTCCAGACTGCACCCACCCCCCCTTCTTCTCTACAAAGCCCAGAAATTCCCTTTCTGGAATTTTCTCACAACATGAACAAAGTATTTAAGATCGGCCTACAGTTGACATCCTCTCCATATAGCCATCCTGCTGTGACTAAACCAGCATTTTCCAAAGGCCTCAGAGCCCCAGAACCTCCTCCTCTACGTATCACGGAACATTCTGTTGCTCAGGGCCTCCAGATAACTTCGCTGTGATATAGACCGGGCCCTCGCAGCACGTTTATCAGACATGACAGTTCCCAGCATCAGTTTGGGCCTTTTGCTGGAGATTATGGAATATCTGTGATGATACGTGGCAGAAATAAGAAAACCAAAAGGATAAACAGGAACAAATACTTAAAAGTCATAAACTGACAGATGCAACCTGTCACAGAGACATCATCAACCACCAAATCATATAAACTAGGTTTATTAAACATTAGATCTCTATCAGGAAAATCCCTTTTAAATAATGACTTCATTATTGACAATAATCTTGATGTAATGTTTTTAACAGAAACATGGTTACATGAATCTAACGAAGCAGCTATTCTATTAGAGACAACTCCTCCAAACTACAATTTTCTTTGTGAGAGCAGACAGAAAAGGAAAGGTGGAGGAGTGGCAACATTGTTTAATGATTCACTAAAGTGTAAAAAGGTGTTTTTGGGAAAATTTGACTCTTTTGAACATTTGGCTCTCCAGGTAAAGAGCCGGGTACGAACTATGTTCCTGAATGTTTACAGGCCGCCTAAGTCCACATCAAACTTTTTAAAGGATTTTAGTGACCTCCTGTCTGTGATATGTGTTGAATACGAATGTTTAATTATTGTGGGAGACTTCAACTTTCAAGTTGACAACCCTGAAGACAGAAGTGCAAAAGAACTGTGTGACACATTTAGAAACTTTGGTTTAACTCAACATGTTAAACAGCCAACACACAAACAGGGACATATTTTAGACTTGATCATCACTAAAGGTCTAAAGATTTCTAAGGTCAATGTAACTGATGTTGCCCTATCTGATCATTTTTCTGTTACCTTTGAAAGCAAAATTTCCAGTGATGTCCAAAGGGACATCGTAAGAAAACGCACCTTTAAGGACAATGCCACAGAAACTTTTATTCAAGCTTACTCTGGGCTTCAACTCAGTAGATGAACTAGTAGATAACTTTCATTCTAAAGTCTCTGATCCAGAACGCTGCTGCACGCATCCTCACTAAGATTAAGAATGTAGAACACATAACCCCAGTTCTAAAGTCCTTACATTGGCTCCCTGTATCTCAGAGAATAGACTTTAAAATTCTTCTGTTAGTCTATAAATCCCTGAATGGCTTAGCACCTAAATACATCACAGACTTGTTATCAGTGTATCAACCCTCCAGACCACTAAGGTCTTCTGGCTCCAGCCTACTCTGCATACCTAGAACACGAACTAAACATGGAGAAGCAGCATTTAGTTCCTATGCTCCACTTATCTGGAACAAACTTCCAGAAAACTGTAAAAGTGCAGAAAGCCTGAGTTCCTTTAAATCAAGATTAAAAACACATTTGTTTAAGATTGCCTTTGACTGTTCTAGTTAAACTGTTCTACTGAAACATCATTAGTTCAACTTTTTTAGTCCAACTGTTTTTAATGTTCTATTTTGTTTCTACATTTTATTCCTACTTGCTTTTATTCTGTTTTATTTTCCTATATTTTAATCATGTAAAGCACTTTGCATTGTCTCTGTACTGAAATGTGCTATATAAATAAATTTGCCTTGCCTTGCCTTGCTTTGCCTTTTGATTTTAAAGGGTTAGTTTTTTGGCTTGTTTGTTGGTTGGTTTGTTTATGGTGCCTCAGAATATAAATGGTTAAAAACTATAAAATATTATATAAAATTGTCGATTCACTCTGTTCTTCACCACACAGGCAGCTGCAAACTGACATTCATGATTTAAAATAATTTACAGATATAAATAACAAAATATGAGCTGCATTTGAAACTGCTATTACTTAATTACATGTTGAAAAAAAAATCTATTTTGAAATCATTCACAGTGTCCCTCAACAACACTATATCCAAAAGTTCATAGTTAATGAAATCATAACACCTTTTCTGAGGGTAATTTTTCCCCTGGTAATTTATTTATTACCTGGTAAATACCACGCAAACACGGTAATAATGGCAACCCTCACTTCTGGAATAGGTTCCTGTAGTCAAAACATGCCATTAGTGATAAAGGCGGTGCTCAATCAACTAAAATTACTGCCTTGGTTCATTTAAGTTGTGTATTTTGATTGATTAGAGCTCGGATTATTTTATTTTAGTTGTTTATAAAAAAGTTTTTTGGGGGGGGGGTGCAAATGTAGAGTAGAAGTTCTAAATACAAATACATCTAAATATATATATATTTTTCCAAATATGAATTCTGTTTGACTGTACTACTTTTCCTCAAAATGCAAGCAACGACCCAGGTCACTGCGTGCCTTTCCTGACCCTGACTTTTTGCGCTAGGGTATATATGACAAGCTGGAGCCACATGTGAGTTCTTCTTTTTGTGATGTTTCCCTGCGCTCCCTATGTCTGTCGTGTACATTTTGATGTGCTGGCAGAAGAAAGTGTAAATCAACGGATTTCTTAATAATTGCAAGCTAAGAGGTAGTGATGTGATTTCTTTGAGCAGCTGTAGGTAGGGGTATGGAATTCCAGTCATTCCACAATTTGTTGTTGCTTTGCAGGTTCTTGGGCACAACAGACCTATGTGAGGTCACGGTTTCTAGCAGCTGTATGGATTAAAGGTTTAATTATGCAAAGAAGGTATTCTAGCTTTAATATCATTGTGGAAACATTTATTAACAATAATGGTTGCCGTATAGGTTTCCTGTGTAATCAATTTTCTTACCATGAAATCTATTTTTTTACACCATTACCATAACAACAGAAGGTTTAAAGACAGTTTAAAGAATGGATAGTGTTGGTTTTCCAAAATGGAATCCTTTGAAGAAAGTCAAATATGTGGCAAAACTATATTAAAAAGAAAATTACAATGAATTTGGAAGTTACAGTCAACTTATTTTTTTCGTCTCTGAGGAGGTTCAGAAAAGTTTAAAGGTTTGGCTATTTTTATGGCACAGTAAAATAGTATTCTAGGGCAACCATGTGTGCACAGATGTGGCAAATATTTCCTCCGTGCATCTGTCTGGGACAGACGTGCATTAGATTTACCTGTTCCTGGACGTTACAAGCAAGCAGCAGTTTAGTCCACTAAACCTTTGTGTGAATACAATATTTATACTTATATTTGATCAGCTGATTGTAGCGCAGCTGTAAGTGTTTGCCAGAGCAAGGAGGAATAAGGAACAACGGGACGCAGGGGCGCCATGTTTATATGTTTCGAATTTTTATTTTCAATACAGAGCATTTGGGAGTCCCCAAATCAATGACATCATGAGCCAAGCCTTCTTGTCCAACAAGAGTCTTTGACTAGACAAATGTGATTGTGGAGTAATAATAATAATAATAATAATAATAATAATACATTTTATTTAAAAAGTGTCTTTCACAACACTCAAAAACACTGTATAGAATAAGCAATGTAATGAAATTAAGACAGTAATGAAATTAATTCTCATGAACTAACCTAAACCTTGTGTAATGCTTTCTCCCAGATGAGTTGAAACTGTCATAGTTGCCAGGGGTGGACCAACATCCTGTTAAAACTTATAGATTAAGAATGGCATGTCTCTCAACTTATGTGTGCGAAGGGTGATGAGCAAATACGTTGGACAGTGTAGTATTTGCCATCGTGTCTATCACCATTCTGTCAAAATAATTTCCCTCTGGGATTATTAAAGTATTTCTGATTTTGATTCTGATTCAGTTAGTGGCTCCTAAACACGCCTTGTGGATATTATCACTGCAATATTGCAATACAAAATAAGAAATTCAATCATATATCACAATCAATTGAAATAAATAACATTATCTTTGAGTATCAGTTTAGTCTTTTGCACCTTACCATTTTTTTATTTCAAGTCTAGCCTTTGACCAGTGTTAGACCAGCCAGCTTCCATTCGTCTAATCCTAGAGAAAATATATATGTCTAAGTCATGGCTACATTCACATAACACTGACTGATGTCTAAATAAGGTTTACGCATAGCTTAAACATTGAAATTTGGTTTGTTGCTCAGTGGACATACTCCCCTTTCTTTCTTTTTTTTGGCCCCAGATATGTTGTGCAGATGTTGGGGAAAGCTTTCCACCATGCTGCAAAGAATAACTGCAGTAGCGGAAGTCCCCAAGGAGAGGTTCCCTCTCCAACTTGCACAAACGTGCACACAGTCAGACTCGTGCACACACGTCTGGGAACGTGTTCACCCAGCTGCAGACAGAATCCTGAATACTGGTGCATTCTGGACCAGTTATCAAATCAGACATTCCCCTGTTTATCTCTCACACATGCATCTGGTCAGAGTAGCCTTTTTTTCTTTGTCTGCCATGAGGTTATTGCCAGGACACACAAGTTATGTCTAACGGTGCAAAGTAAAGATCTGATACTTGCAATGTGTTACAGATATTAATTTGAGCTGTCCAAGATCATTCCCTTCTCTCAGCAATCGGAAAAGATGTACCCTGGAGAGATCTAACCATCTGTTAGGATCTTATTCCAAAACAAAAAAAACGTGTTAGATCATCTTAACTCTTTGGGTTAGAGAACAATAGTAGTTATATATTCATCTGGGACATTTTTTTCCACTCACAGTACCTGTTTTGTTTCCATCAGGGCCATATAGGTTTGAGGCCTCAATCTCAGCTGCCATGTGAGAGGTTAAACCCTGAATGTCATCCTTGAACAGCCGTACAGGCTCTCACATACAAATGCCAATATAAAGGCAACAATTAAACAGCACGTGGTGTTTTGAACTTACAAATGAGTTTTGATTTGTGTGTAGAAAAGTAACGAAAAACACACAAATGGTAGCCTTGCAACAGTGAATAAATCAACAAATTACTAGTGTTTAACTATGTTCTGCAATAGCTGTGTTGATGTTTGGTTTCTATGAAGGACACAAATGTGGACAGAAACAGGCATAAAAAAACATAAAGGATTTAATAAAGATAAAAAAAACCATAAAAACTTGAGTCCAAAAACAGTGGAAAAATCCAAAGCAGGAAAACTGTAAGACTAGCAGCATGAAGTGTGGACAACAACTTATCTTTGATCTCTTGATGCTTTGAGTGAGTTCTGATAGCAACTTCTGGACTGGCATTATCAGCAATGGTCTCTCACAGAATAAATACTGATTAAAAATGGGGGAACATCAACTTTTTAAATATTAAACAGGCTAGTATCATCAAATCGGTTTCCTTTATATTTCAAAAATAGTGGTATAATGTGGACAAAATAACTTCAATTCTATATCGACAAAAAGAGGTGAAAATCTAATTTGGTTCTGTGGCTTTTTCAATATGTTTAAATCATTGCCAGCTTATTAGTAGTGTATTTAAATTTTGACCTGGTGCTTTTCTGTTGTAGCTTGATAATGCAGTACTATTCCAGGGGCTAATACTTTCACTTGGCAAAAAATGTGTTGTGATGCCATCAATATTTTTTTATGTCATGTAAACTCTGAACTGGTATTACTAGGGACATTATGATAGAGTTTGGCCCTAGTCCACAGTTTCAAAACGTCCCAGATGTCATGGCAGTTTGCTTTTCCCTCCAAGGTATTTCAGTATTTTATGCGACACACAACCCCAATAAAATGTCAAGTAAAACGCAGCAAGGGTAAAAGCATTTGATTATCATCATCCTTTTCCAGTACATATCATACCTTGTCTTATACAAAATAAAATCTTGTATATCTAGTTTTTAAGAGGCAAGACTTTGCTCCTCAAATCAATAGGACTCAAGAAAATGGTGAAATCACTCAATTTATACATTCCCCATCGAACAGCGAACAACAACAACCTTTCTTCAGATCTCTCCAGGTCTCGTTCAACAAGCTCACAGTTTGCAATCAGCCGTTTCTAAAGCATGCAACACACTATTTTTTGTTTTAATTCTGACCTTACCAAGTTAAGCTGTAAATATGTTGACGTCAGTAAGGTTATTAAGCCATAACTCATAAATGTTCCTATAGTGCCACAGAGGATAGTTTATAGCAGGTTTCACAAGCTGAGTGGAGCTTGTTCTGACGTTTAAGTGTTATGATCGTGAATCAGGCAAACCCAGTATTCAAACCCAACAAGTGAGGTTAAGGCAAAAAACAGGATTTTAATAATGAAAACAGGAACAGGCGGGCTCAATAGTCAAAAGGGCAGTCCAAAATCCGGTACACAAAAAGCAGTCCAAAATAGGCAGAGGTACAGACAGGGCAAAGCAAGCTCGGATAACCATAGGACAGAAACTAGTCGGTAAACCGGTAAATCAGTCAGACAGGGCAGGAAAAACAGATCAGGGAACAGGCTGGCTCAGAATCAAAAAGGCTCTCGGGTTATCGTCAACAGGTCAATCAGAATAAAGAATGCTGGAACTAAACTCACCGTGGCTCGTTAAATGATCTGGCAGATAGCAGAGGTTTGTGGCAGGACTATATAGGGGAGTGAGCAGGTGAACAGGAGTGAAGGCTAATTATAAGTGAGCAGGTGGATCTAATCAAGGCAAGAAAGCTGACAGATTGCTGAGGGGAGACCGAACAGAGCTGATAAAGTGACAGGTGGAAAACAGGTAACCTAAACAGAAAAACATGTCTAAATCAAAACCAAACAAGACCCCAAAATCAGAAACTTAACTAATAAATCTGATAACATAAACCAAGACAAAACCCAAATCGTGACAGAACCCCCTCCTCAAGGCCGGATTCCAGACGGCCTCAGAAACAAAACAGACTAGCTCGGGTGGGTGGAGGGAGGTACAGGATGGAGGGCTAGAATCAAATAAATGTCCAAATAAAAACTCAAACAAAACAAGACGAGTCAAGTTCTCAGGCGGGCGTCCAGGAGGACGGCCCCGACGAGTCAGGTTCTCAGGCGGTCGTCCAGGAGGACGGCCCCGACGAGTCAGGTTCTCAGGCGGTCGTCCAGGAGGACGGCCCCGACGAGTCAGGTTCTCAGGCGGTCGTCCAGGAGGACGGCCCCGACGAGTCAGGTTCTCAGGCGGTCGTCCAGGAGGACGGCCCCGACGAGTCAGGTTCTCAGGCGGTCGTCCAGGAGGACGGCCCCGACGAGTCAGGTTGTCCGGCGGACGTCCCGAAGGACGGCCTCGGTGTGTCAGGTTGTTCGGCGGACGTCCCGAAGGACGGCCTCGGCGTGTCAGGTTCTCCGGCGGACGTCCCGAAGGACGGTCTCGGCGTGTCAGGTTCTCCGGCGGACGTCCTCGGCGTGTCAGGTTCTCCGGCGGACGTCCTCGGCGTGTCAGGTTCTCCGGCGGACGTCCTCGGCGTGTCAGGTTCTCCGGCGGACGTCCTAGGCGTGTCAGGTTCTCCGGCGGACGTCCTAGGCGTGTCAGGTTCTCCGGCGGACGTCCTAGGCGTGTCAGGTTCTCCGGCGGACGTCCTAGGCGTGTCAGGTTCTCCGGCGGACGACCTCTGTGAGACAGGTAATCCGGCGGGTGTCCTGAAGGACGGCCCCGGTTAGCAACGATGTCCGGCGGCCGGTGGCGGAGCAGGTCTCTCATAGACCAGCGGCGGAGCAGGTCTCTCATAGGCCGGCGGCCGAGCAGCAACCTCGGGGACCGTCGGTAGAACCGGACCCTCAGGAACCGACGTCTGGAGAGAGAAAGAACAGAACCTGCCGCCGGACTAAAGGCTGGAGACAACGCCGGACTAAGAGCTAGAAGAGAGGCCTGGTTAAAGAGTTCAGGAGGCGTCTGGCTACAGAGTTCAGGAGGCGCCTGGCTACAGAGTTCAGGAGGCGCTTGGCTACAGAGTTCAGGAGGAGCCTGGCTACAGAGTTCAGGAGGTGTCTGGCTACAGAGTTCAGGAGGAGCCTGGCTACAGAGTTCAGGAGGAGCCTGGCTACAGAGTTCAGGAGGAGCCTGGCTACAGAGTTCAGGTTCAGTCGGCCCCTGGCTACTGGCTTCAGGTTCAGTCGGCCCCTGGCTACTGGCTTCAGGTTCAGTCGGCCCCTGGCTACTGGCTTCAGGTTCAGACGGCCCCTGGCTACAGGCTACAGGTTCAGACGGCCCCTGGCTACAGGCTACAGGTTCAGACGGGACCTGGCTACAGGCTACAGGTTCAGACAGGGCCTGGCTACAGGCTACAGGTTCAGACGGGGCCTGGCTACAGGCTACAGGTTCAGACGGGGCCTGGCTACAGGCTACAGGTTCAGACGGGGCCTGGCTACAGGCTACAGGTTCAGACGGGGCCTGGCTACAGGCTACAGGTTCAGACGGGGCCTGGCTACAGGCTACAGGTTCAGACGGGGCCTGGCTACAGGCTTCAGGTTCAGACGGGGCCTGGCTACAGGCTTCAGGTTCAGACGGGGCCTGGCTACAGGCTTCCGGTTCAGGAGACCCCGGGCTACAGGCTTCAGGTTCAGGAGGCCCCGGACCACAGACTTCAGATGCTCCCAGACCCTTTAACACCCAGAACCTCATCAATAACCCTTCCAGAACCTCCGACAAAGACAGTTTGGTCAGCCACTTGGGAAATTGGCTGTCAAGCCAAAGATGAGGGGGTAAGAGCTTCCGAAGAGGTCCAGGGGCCTCTAAGTCTCCATGGGGCTCTGGGTGCTTGTCTTCTCGGCGAGGCCCCCGACGGAGCTTGTCGTTCGGGCGAGGGCCACGACGCCGCTTGTCGTCTGGGCGAGGGCCACGGCGCCGCTTGTCGTCTGGGCGAGAGCCACGGCGCCGCTTGTCGTCTGGGCGAGGACCACGGCGCCCAGTGTCCCGATGAGCCCCCGAGTTGCGGCCTGAAAGAGGGCTCGTCTGAACCCCCTCATCGTGGCCCTGTGGTAGACCCTCCTGGGTTCCCACGTCGCATACTGGCGGCGGACCCTCCTGGGTTCCCACGTCGCAGACTGGCGGCGGACCCTCCTGGGTTCCCACGTCGCAGACTGGCGGCGGACCCTCCTGGGTTCCCACGTCGCAGACTGGCGGCGGACCCTCCTGGGTTCCCACGTCGCAGACTGGCGGCGGACCCTCCTGGGTTCCCACGTCGCAGACTGGCGGCGGACCCTCCTGGGTTCCCACGTCGCAGACTGGCGGCGGACCCTCCTGGGTTCCCACGTCGCAGACTGGCGGCGGACCCTCCTGGGTTCCCACGTCGCGGGCCGGCGGCGGACCCCCCTGGGTTGCAGCGTCTCGGGCCGGCTGCGGACCCTCCTGGGTTGCAGCGTCTCGGGCCGGCTGCGGACCCTCCTGGGTTGCAGCGTCTCGGGCCGGCTGCGGACCCTCCGGGGTTGCAGCGTCTCGGGCCGGCTGCGGAGCCTCCGGGGTTGCAGCGTCTCGGGCCGGCTGCGGAGCCTCCGGGGTTGCAGCGTCTTGGGCCGGCTGCGGAGCCTCCGGGGTTGCAGCGTCTTGGGCCGGCTGCGGACCCTCCGGGGTTGCAGCGTCTTGGGCCGGCTGCGCAGACAGTGCTGCCTTATAGCTGCCGGAGGCCGGCACTGGAGCTGAGGTAGGAGGCGGGTCCTCTGGGACAGGTGCAGGTGCCGGGGCGTCGGCTGGACCCTTGGGGACAGGATTGAGTCCACTATAGAACCCTTGGAGAGCCGCTCTATAGTGCCCCTCGACCTCCTTTAATTTTGCCTCCAGCTCCTCTGAATACTGGCAGAAAAGAGCCTCCCTAAGGTCTTTAATAATAGGGGCAAAAGCTCTTAACTGGTCCTCCAGAGCCAGATCCTCAGCATCACGGGCGCCAACAGGAGGCGCTGTGGGCTGCTCAGCTCTGGGAAGCACCGGACTCCGATCCACTGGGCAGGAAGTGGCAACGGACGGGCGCGGTACTGACTCGCCTGTCGGCCGAACAGAACGGGTGAAGGAGCGACCCACAGGTTTCCGTCCCCTCCTCCGACGGCGGGACGGCAGGACTTGCTGGAGGTTTGATCCTGTCGGTAGAGCCGGGATCGGTGGAGCCCACAGCGTTCCCTGCATCTCCTCCTCTGGAGGGAGAGAGAAAAAAAGATCCGGACGAAGATCCCGCACCACCTCCGCTTCGACCTCCATAAACAAAGTTGGTTCTGGATAAAACCCATGGGCAGAGCCGACAGCGGTGTCGCTGGGTGAGTGATCCCTTCTATTCTGAGTTGAATCTGAATTTGTGACAAAGAGCCCTCCCAATCGTAAACTCGGAGCAGGCAGCGGGTTACTGCTGCTGCGGCTGCTGGAGAGATGGCGTCTGGGACCGATACCAGGGGGACAGAACGCCAATCTGGAACCCTCCCAAGCCATAGCGTGTGGAGGGGGAAAAAAAAAAACCTCTAAAAACTTGTTGGGCGATAGGTTTTAGTGGGCCAGATCATTCTGTTATGATCGTGAATCAGGCAAACCCAGTATTCAAACCCAACAAGTGAGGTTAAGGCAAAAAACAGGATTTTAATAATGAAAACAGGAACAGGCGGGCTCAATAGTCAAAAGGGCAGTCCAAAATCCGGTACACAAAAAGCAGTCCAAAATAGGCAGAGGTACAGACAGGGCAAAGCAAGCTCGGATAACCATAGGACAGAAACTAGTCGGTAAACCGGTAAATCAGTCAGACAGGGCAGGAAAAACAGATCAGGGAACAGGCTGGCTCAGAATCAAAAAGGCTCTCGGGTTATCGTCAACAGGTCAATCAGAATAAAGAATGCTGGAACTAAACTCACCGTGGCTCGTTAAATGATCTGGCAGATAGCAGAGGTTTGTGGCAGGACTATATAGGGGAGTGAGCAGGTGAACAGGAGTGAAGGCTAATTATAAGTGAGCAGGTGGATCTAATCAAGGCAAGAAAGCTGACAGATTGCTGAGGGGAGACCGAACAGAGCTGATAAAGTGACAGGTGGAAAACAGGTAACCTAAACAGAAAAACATGTCTAAATCAAAACCAAACAAGACCCCAAAATCAGAAACTTAACTAATAAATCTGATAACATAAACCAAGACAAAACCCAAATCGTGACATTAAGAGTTTATCAGAAAATCACTATAGGTAGGCGATGCAATGAGTTCAAATCAGAACCTAAGCCATAAATTGTTAAATCACAACTTTGTCCAGTTTGAGCAAAAATAACAAATTAAAAACTTAAAAAGATTCAGATAAAGGATGGACATCTCTGTATAAAAGGCCTATTTTATTCAAATGACACGTTTTTCAGTACATTCCTGCAAGTCAATTTTAATAGAACTTAATGCTGCTGGAAACTGGAAAGTTCACCCTGAAATTACAGATGGTCCTAATTTAATGATCCCCTTTCACGGTAGTCTGCAGGGGAAGAAAAGAGCGTTGGTTTTCATGGTCCTGAGCCGAGCAACGGTTTTACTGTAGAGAAAAACTCCTGAGTTTCCCTAATTGTTTTCTAAAGTGTCTGTAGATTTTTCCTCTCAGCCGTTCTTCACTTATTTGACAAAACATAATCAGGGACGGGTTTGGGAAGTATTTGAAACCTCCTTCGCCTCTTAAAGGTGATCTGTGTTTCTGCTCAGCCAGTGTTTACTCACTACTTTTACAGGAACAATCATCGGACTATAAATCACAAGACCATAACTTAAGCAGTTTCATGACCTGTTTATTCAATTTATATTCAATTTGACCTTATGGATCTGTTGTTCATTATCTTAAATATACCCCATAGTGAAATCCTCCAAACCTCTATTATCACAGGTAACAAAATATATTGTAGGTACTAAACAGTCTTAACAGATGTCTCTTTGTTCCTGTAATGACATTCATATGTGGGTTCTCAAATTGAAGCAAATGCTCCCCATTGTTTAACAAGTCTCAAAGTCTTAAGACGCAGAAGAGGTTTAATGCCAAGCTCCAGATTATTTCGGCACTAAGATTACACCAAACCATGAGAACCCTGTTAGCTTTAGGCATTGACTGTAGTAGAGCTGAGCTACAAATAATACTGGTATTCCTGAAATACATCCCTTAAAACAGGCCCATGACATTATGATAAATCAGGCATGGGATGCTGTGGAACTTTAACAAGAAATATGTGAAAATACCACTATTTCACATTATCTTAGTATTTGGACATTTCATCAATGTTAAAATGTACACACGTATTATGCCTGAATCTATTTAAAAACTGAAAAGTACAAATTGTTCCTACTGTTGTTAAAATAGTGAAACAGATATTATAACAGTTATAAAGAAGTTATAAAATGTCTTGGTCAAGCCATCCATCCATTATCATTACCTGCTTATCCATGCTGGGTAGCAGTGGGCCTGGTGCCCATCTTCAGCGATGGTTGGGGGATAGACAGGGTTACAGCCCGGACAGGTCTCTAGTCCATCACAGTAAAATGTATTTGTGTGTTTTTTATACATATACTTAAGCAAAATATATTGTTGAAGGAACAGTTAAATTTAAGTTTAGTTTGAGTGGCTTGTCGTGCTCAATATACAAGTATTTTGCAATTCCATGTTTTCAGGGCAACAATTATTACAAGGTAATGTTAGCTGGTTAATTAGTCAGGCCATCTGCCCGAGTTGAGTCGGCAGTCAGGTGACTAAAAAAGGAAACACTTGTAGCTCGGCAATCATGGTTTTACAACAGAATTAGCTTAATAAGGTTTGGGAGTTGGATTCCTGCGCTCCAATTAAAAGCTTAGAAAGAGCCATAGGGAGCGCAGCTTTCTCATCAGCACAGACGTTTCTCTGGCTTCTCCATATAAGAACTTTAAACTGTACGAGCAATATGCCAAAACAAATTGTTGTGGTTATAAAAGCATATGTTTTAAAGCGTTTGTATACCTTGATACTGCAAACCAACCCATGCCTGATGGGAAATTTGCGGATGTTTTCTTTGGGGACACGTCAGCAGGAACAGTTTTTGAACAAAATTTTTTTTGCTGTACCCTTATATCATACCTATGTGATATTTCAAGATTTAACAAGGCAAATAAGGGCTGGAACAGCTGGCAAGAAGTTATTTTAAGTAAACTGAAGCTGTGAGTTGCTTCCCATTTCTTAAACAACCAAGTCAGAAGATGAATCCTATGATTGAAGACAAGATGCCAAAAGATCCAATTATTAGCAAGCATCAAGCAAAAAATATATATTCTGAGATGACTCAAATTACTGAAATTAGGTTAAGAATTGTCAAATACTTTATCAAAAGATGGAACAGGGAACGATTATCATTCATGGAAGAAATGTGGTCAGAAATAAATATTGAAGAATTGTGACGGTGTTGTATGTCATAATGGTGTTATAAAATGGTGCCTCAATTCTAGTTGTAAAAAACCACCAGCCGAACCCATAGCTATGTAGTAGTGAATGTAGGAATGTAGGAATATTTCCCGAAGCTCAATGAGAAGAACACTCAAGAAATTAGGACTGGACACCTCTGTAGCCCTAAGAAAACCACTGAAATCAGGCTGAACAGAAAAAAGCTTCAATTCACTAGAAGACTCCGGAGCAATTGTTGGGTGGGCTTATGAGATTCAGGCTGTTCCAGAACTATGAGTGCATCGGGGTCAAGAAGAGAGGCATTACAAGAAGAGAGGTCTTCTGGCTCCAGCCTACTCTGCATACCTAGAACCAGAACCAACCAAGGAGAAGCAGCATTTAGTTCCTATGCTCCACTGATCTGGAACGAACCAGAAAACTGTAAAAGTGCTGAGTTCCTTTAAATCAAGATTAAAAACACATTTGTTTAGGATTGCCTTCGACTGTTCTAGTTAAACTGTTTTACTGAAACATCATTGGTTCAACTTTGTAGTCCAACTTTTTTTGTTTGCTTTTAGTTTCTATTTTTCCATGTTCTATTTTGTTTCTACATTTTATTTCTACTTGCTTTTATTCTGTTTTTCCCCCCTGTATTTTAATCATGTAAAGCACTTTGCATTGTCTCTGTACTGAAATGTGCTATACAAATAAATTTGCCTTGCCTTGCCTTACAAGATGCACCCATGAAGCTCCGTGCCAACCGTACAAGCCTGTGGGGGCCGTTCTACGATCTGGGGTTGCTGCAGTTGGTCAGGTCCAGGTTCAGCAACAGTATGTGCTCAAAGAAGGAGCTCAGCTGTCTATCTGAATATACTTACCATTTTATTCCATTAGTGAATATCTTCTTCCCTGGTGGCATGGAAATTTGAAGGTGACGATTCCTCAGATTGTGAAAGAGGTTTGAAAGGTTCAGGAAGCATTAGACATCATTTTCACACAATGCCATTGAGAATTTTAAAGATGTGCAGGAGAGGAACATTTAGCAGCAGGTACGACTCTCCCATCATCTCTGCCAGAGCTAAAATTGAATGCAACCGGTGTTGCCAGATCTTGTGAGGGAAACAAGCGACAAGCTCTATAAAAACAAGCCCAAAAGAAGCTCAACCAGTATAGCCCCGTTTCCATACTTTATAAATGTTTGTATTTAGTCTTGTATTTCTACCCACCATCACATTTCCTGTTCGTAGAATTGTTGTCAGAGGACAGGCATTGCATTTTAATTCAAACTCGTTCACGTTTACAGAAAGATTTGTCTCTTTTGCAGATATCTGCTGATTCAGAGCATAGTATAGAAGAGAGCAAAGAAGGTTAAGTGAAGTAGTTTAGCTCAGAATAATCTCACAGTTTTTGAAGAACTCACTGCCACACTGGCCAAAAATAGGTATCGCCTCAACTTTTCCCCCCTTGTTTTTATTTCTATTTGTGTCACAGAGTCACTGCCTTTACTAACGTAGACGCAAGGCAACAAAACTGTGACACTGTTAAAATTTTGGGTGAATGGAAACTCAATTCCTTTAAATGGGAACGAGTGAGCACCTCCCCAGACGATGAAGCTTGTAAAAAGGCAGATCTGTAAAAATGTGTGACCCAGATGTTTTTTTGTTTTTTTTTTCTGGGAAAGAGGAGGCACGGAAATCATCTATTTTCTCCCTGGAGAGAAAATAGCAGCAAGTCTCGAGGAAGAAAATGATGCAGTTGTAGGTAAAGCTTATACTTAAGGAGGAATGGCGTTTTTAGTTGCCACGCAGAAGGATGAGGCTGGCTGTAAACCTCATCCTTATTTCTCTGTAATGAGCTTTCATATAAACACTCCAAGCACTAGTTATTTGTTCTGTGCACACTTTATTTGCTTTCTCTAGTAAACTGAGGGGTCCCGAAGATTTGCCAGATCTGTCCAAGTTCCAGTCTTCACCCAGCCTCATGTGCTTGCTGACCTAACAGTAGCCACACACCACCTCTGTGTGAGACAATGTAGTAGAGAAGGAGAAGCTCAAAAAGCAAATGAAGACTTTGATAACTGTTAGAGAGAGAGCTTTAAATATTATACTTTGAGGTGTGAAAAGGTTTTTGCTTCACAATGAAAGAAATACAACATTTTATAGGCAAAAATTGTTATACCTCTTTGGAGACTATCTGTGTGGGGGACATCCTCAGCTATTACTCTTTCCTAGACTGCACCTCCTCCACTTGTGGTGTGCTCCAGGAACATCGTGTATTAATTAAAGAAACAATGCTCTTCCTCACTGAGAAACAGAGGTGGTGAGACAAGAAGAGACACTGGGGTGGAGCAATAAAGTAATAAAATACATCCTTTCTCCAAACTGTTTTCACCAAAATCATTTTTTTTAAAAGAATAGGAAAGAAATGTTAAAACATACATTTAAATTCAAAACTTGCACTCCGCTGCTTCTTAGATTAGTTTCCTTTCTGTTTATTTTGTTTGTCTTGCTTGCTTTTTTGTTTTTTGAGAAAGTAGCTGGCAGCTTTTCATGTGTTCTAGCTATAAGGTCTATATTGCAGAGCTGCAAATAGCAACACAGGTTAGTCAGAAAGTTGTTAAGTCAACTTAAGTTATTTTTAGTTATTCATTTAGTTTGTCAGTTTCAATCATAATGGTCTTAAAAATGTATTTTAATCCACATAAGCTTGCAGAATTTGTCATTAACTTGACTTGATAATTATCCTTGAAAGGAATAAATTCAGTAGAGAAGTTGTCTTTATTCCATCAGCAGGAATATATATACTGTATATTGACCAGTCTAAGCATGTCAGATTTCAGGCCCCTTAAAGAGAGAAACAGCCCTTCTATCATCAACCAACTGTGGTGCATGCATAGTCATGTTTTCTAACAGTGCTTAGACTTCACGCAACCAATCGGGGCAACCACCCCTATTGACTGCACACACAAACTAAACACCAGAAAACTCCATCGGTGTGCAACTGAAGGCAGACTTTAGCACCTGTGTTGCCCCTTTACTGAAGGGTGGCCTGGGCAGGAAGCCATATTGCCGTTATCAAAAATTAGGTAAGATTTCCCAGCCTGCTTCCACTTGTAATCATTGGTGTCTTGGTGGTTACATATGTTGACAAATTATGGAGGTAAATAATCAGATGTACAATGCATCATTTAGGGTACAAAAAAAAAAAACCTTCAACAGCCAAAATGTAGAGATGGAGAGAAGCTGAAATGACCCAAACCTTATTAAAAAGCCGTAGGTATGTTAAAGGTTCATAACAGAACAACTCTAATATGTTAATGAAAAGTTTACTATTTGAAGAAGTTTGAGTTTTGTGAAATAACAAATAGTGTTCCTGTTCTGATCCGTACGGAAGAGGATTAGGGCCATTAAAAAAATAGAAAATAGAAAAAGGCATGTAAAAAGTCTATTCAATTCTGACTTTATTCTAAGAATTCTGACTTTAATCTCAGAATTCTGAGAATAAAGTCAGAATTCAATAGACTTTTAATGCCTTTTTTTCCCTTTTTTCTATTTTCAATTTTTTTTCTTGTTGAATGACCCTAATCCTCTCCCTAGATCCTTCATAAGGACGAACCTTGACATTTTTTTTGCTCTGCGTGAATACATTGTTCAACATATTATTTTCAGTTCTCATTTGTTTATTTACAGTAATTACTGATTTATTCCCCCTAAGCTCCTTACCTGGATGCTTTTTGGAAGATGGGGGCTGCCCAATTACGTAAAATAACAGCAGTTTTTTTTTTTTGGTCACACAGACAAAATCCTAAAATTATCAAAACCATAAACTTCAAAACTCAATATTTCACCTCAGAATATTTTATATTCACATTTTGCTCCAGGAACTCCTTCTCATTCATCACTAACACTTTTAGTCTTATTTTCCACTTTCTATGCTCCTGTAAATCCCTGATAAATACCTTTACACTCAGCACCACCATAAAGTTGGCCCCAGTACCATTTGGGTATGAGAATGGATGTAGACACAGAGGCCCTGTAGAATACCCAGGAAGTTAATTTTGGAGCATTTCCATGTACCATTCTGGAAAGACCTTATTCAAGCCAAATCAAATTAGAACCATCAGGGCTATGAGAGAGTTTGCAGCTGAATAAAACTCTCCTTGCCCATTACTGGGCCCGGGGCGAATGTTATCTGTGTTGTGTTTGCTCATCTCAAACAGATCAAAAGTGGAAAATGCCATCACCTGGCCTCATGGGTGTACTTTGAGGCGCCGAACACTAGAGGTCTCTCTAGGAATTTGTTGAGTGACAGCCAAAATTGTTCCAAAAATTAGAAACCTCTTTTCTTTCAACATTTGGCTCTGATAATTAAGCACTGGAAGGGTGAATACCCAATCTTGTGTCCATTACTCAGCTCAGTCTGTATACAAATCAGCAGTTGTTAAATCTACAGATTAGGCACACATCTATACATACAGCCCCATTGTTTTATTTTCAGTTTCAGTTTGCTTTCCTGCCAAAAAACATTTGCATGTAGTTACTAAATGTAGGGAATTTAAGGCATTAAGAATGCTTTCGTTTCATATTTCCTGATAATGCACAACAGCCTTTTGGTCTGATGTGTTTTATTTCTTTGCCTTGTGTAAGTGATACTGTTACTGTTCCTTGTGGCATTCTAGCGTGGCTGACTTATGGTAAACATGCAATTTTCCCTTTTTAGGTAAGGGTGGCAGCATGTCAAGGGAGGTGTACCACTAAAGTCATCATCCAGGCCTATTTTTCTCGGCACAGATTATGTTGCAATAATAATTCATATTAGTGTGCAGATTGGTGGGCAACATATGCTGTGGAAAAATTATTGTATTTGAGTAGCTAAAAATACTTTTTCACAGGATTTAACTTCTCAGTCAGTATTCATACACACAATACTTTCAATGCATAGCTTTAGCAGAGTATTGTGCACAAAAAAAGAAGTATCCACTTTCCAAGGTGTTTTTTATTTTGCTTAAAAACATCAGTACCACTAAAAGCTATGACGGCATTAGGGAGTAACTGCTTTCTGCAAAAGCATATTGTTTTGCATTAAAAAGGCTAATCCAACCACTCTATATCTCTTTTTAAGTTTTGCATGCTTCTGACCACAGAACAAGATTTTGCTGACTGCTTAAAAAGTCAGTTCACTGACTTTGAAGAACAATAACTATGTCAGGAAAACTGAAGTAATGGACACATGAAGGGGTGCATGAGGCACAAAACTAGGAAGACTGGGTTGACCGAGCAGCTGAATGAGCAACCGTCTCCTGGCGATTTGCATGTTATCATTTGTAGTAGTTTGGGTTATTATGTGAGATGAGATAAGTATTTTGCTTTTGTTTAGCAGAGGCATAGTATTTTTGTTGTATCTGTATCTTTAGAGGCTTCATCATTATTTTAATTGATATTTTTTTACAGACGCATACTAAATTAGATACAGGCTGGTTAGGGCCACAGCCGTTGACCTTGGCCGCATGTCTTACCCCTTTCTCTCTCTCAACCCCATTTCCTGTCAATCTTACTGTCAAATAAAGGTCACGAGTGCAGAAAAAATGAAAAACGAAACACATTTCATTCGTTAGCTTACTCGGATTAGCAATTGTATTTACAACATGCTTCTAATCTGAGCCCCCAGGAGAGCAAATAACTGTCCTTTGTCATTTACCATGAGACGGGATGACTGAAATAAATGATTGTAATCAAATTCCCTGAATAACATAGCTGTTAGCTAGCCAGTAAGCAGTACAGCCCTGCTTCTTCCTGCTTGTGCGGCTAGTGTGTCAGTTTTCTCCTTCATCCCTTCCTAGCTTGTTTCGTTTGCACCTGCAAGTTTGCTCGCAGCAAACTAAGAGACCATGTCTGTGTTCCTGATGAACACTTTAAAGCCAGGGTACCCAACTATTCTACATACTTCTCCTGTTCTTACCTAAGTCCCCTGAGAATGTCTTGTCTGTCATAGATTGTAGTTGCTGACTGATTATTGTTACTTGCATGCCTGTTCTTTACAGGATGCAAATGTCAGAATCCAAAGTCAAATTCATTGTTTGCAGCTTCAAACTTGGCTAAATAAAGTTTATTCTGATTCGGACTCTACTTATCTTAATAACACCACATTATATTTTGAAGTCAACTCATAAACAGATACCTTTACAATCACTGAGCCAATAAGTTTATATTAGCAATGAGTGAATGGGTCTAAATGTCCTTCCAACTTTGTGCAGAAAGAACAAAATGACATGTTTGGTATCACAGTGCAGTCTTTTTATCAGGTTTGATTACTGCGATGGCATTTATACTGTCTGTTCAGTGTAGGATTGCTTATACAGTTCTTTTACTTAGAAAAAAACAGCTTTATTAAAGCGTTAATAAAAGCCCTTTCATGACAAATGAAAACAGCGGTCCTTAAATAATAACACCATTAAAGATGTCACACCAAACAATGGCAGACTTTGGTTTCACCTTGGTGAAATATACTGCTCAGATTGGATCTGCCAGCGTCAGTGAGGAGTAACAAATTATTCAAATGAATGTTGATGAATGAAGATGATTACCGTATTTTTCAGACTATAAGTTGCACTTTTTTTCATAGTTCGGCCGATCCTGCAACTTATATTCAGGTGCGACTTATATATCAAAATGAAATGGTATTTCATATTGACCAGCATGAACCAAGGAGTAAACTTTACCGACTATAGCCAGATGAGGATTCACTAGGCTTGTCAAAACTATCGTGCTCCTGTACAACTTAAGAATTGATTGAAACATTAACTTATCGACAACAAAGACTGAACTCATGTTTGTATGTTGTTTCACTGTTTCAGTCTGCATTCACGCAGCGGAGCGTGGCGTGATGCAGCTTGAAGGGCCCAGACCGCGACAGAACCCTGTTATTGGGCTGTCCGTGAAGCTAATGACAGATAGCGCTATCTTACAACTTTGCTGATGCAGGTGATCTTTATGTTGCTCTGAAAAATCCATGTCATACTGTTAGCTTAGCATGTAGCACCATTACGCTCACGGTCTATTTTTGGCATAATTTTGAAAACTTTCAGCATAAGGGGCCATTTTCTGACTGATGCGACTTGTATACCGGAGCGACTTATAGTCCGAAAAGTACGGTAGCCTATTATTAGGCTTTGTTTGCAGGATTCAAATGCCTCCTTTGCGTCAGTGTAGGAGTGCATGACTGACAGAGCCTATATTGGTTGGGCTAAAAAGACTAAAGATGGACAGTTTCAGCTCATCCAAAATGCTGCTGACAGAGTCCTGACCAACACAACAAAAATGGATCAGATCACACCAGTCCTTAATTTTCTGCACTATCTCCTATTTGAAAAGGTTTAACCGTACTAAGGCACAGAAAAGCCTTGGAACAAAATATATTTAATTTCCAGTTGTGAGACACCAGTTCACTCAGTGTTCCCAGGACCCAAACTAAAAAAGGTGATTTAGCATTCAGTTTCTATGCTCCTCAGCACTGGAACCAATTCCCTGAAAATATATGTATAATATGTATGGGATCAAAGAAGTTAGAAATTATCTTATGCTGATGCTTTCAGTTACAGTTTGTTTTATGAGCAGCATAAGTGTACAGAAAGAAGCCCCATCTTTTTGTTCTAAAACAAAGGACCTATTTTTCTTGTAAATGTGTAAAAAGCACTGGGGCAGGTTGGTTTCACATACTACCTGAACTGTTCATGACGTGCTCATATTGTGCACATAACTAAGTTGGTGTTTTTTCCCCTCATAAAGAAATAACTAATTTCACTACTACTTAATTTTATTCTATTGGTTAAACTGGAGTCATTGCTTTTTTTTTAAATACATTTCAGAAAATGTCATCCATCACTAAAAAAGAACAAATAGACAGGTGCAATCGCCTTTACTTCACTTAAAACCTTTTATTAGTCTGGTCATCACCTAACATTTAGATTTTAAACTCTTCAAAGATGTGCAAAAAAAGGCATTTCAAATTGGATTTTTTGTTGTCCTTACTGCTGTGTAGTCTGAAGCACTGAACATGGCAATAAAAGCAGTGTGTCAGTTGTTTTGCTTCTTTATTGTGTGTCATCAAGTTCAACTCAAACATCTACAGCCAAACCTAAGCTCAAGCCATTATTAACAGTGTGACTTTCACATATCTGGAGCTTGTCTAACAAAACCACACAATACTGGACAGTGTTGGTGACAATGTTTGATGCAACTCAGCTGCAACTCAAATGCATTGATGTGACATTGTCTCTTCAATTATCCTGGATTACATGACTATCATTGCCAGTTGTCACCTTTTCTAAAGATGTGGGAGCTTTCTATGAAATCAAAAGTTTTTTCTTTTCTTTTTCTCCCGTAAGGCGGTGAAATGTGCTTTGAGGTGACTCATTCAATTCCTGAGTAGATAGGTTAACAGGGAAATCATTTATTTTTCTTCTTCCGCACATTCTTTAAAGAAGCTTCCCATCTCGGTTTATTTTTGAAGGTTCTGCCCTCGGAACCTTAAAAAAGCTTTTCTTGGAGACCGAAGAAAGTGCCCAAATTTCTCACCCACTTACACCTAAACAGGAACTTTTAAAGTATAGTATTTAACTCTCCCTCTACATAGCATGGGTGTCCATTTGCTTCACAGTTTTGGCATCTATGTGATTTTCTACGTTATATTTGTTCCAAAGCATCAATTTGGTGTGCACGGCTTGACTTGGTGGCCAGTAATAAGCTTCTGTTGCAAAGCTCCCAGTGCAGTGGCCTTCACCACAGGCAACTATGTGGCCAGCTGCCCCTGCCACCACAAGGGGAGCCAAACATTTGAACGGTATGAGTCATCCGGGGTCCACTACAATTCTGAAACTGAAAAAAGGAGGGGCATTCAGCTGTTAAACCTTAAGGTTGCTTTGAGTTTCAGTTAAAACTATCTCATTGTTTTAATGAACTTATTTTATACTATGAGCAATCTCAAAGGCATCCATAAATTTCTGTCGGTCCAGTCTGTTGAGTGATTGCTAAATAAGACAAGAAAATCATTGCTTGACTGGTGATGGACATAACGTAGGCTGTGCAGTATTTATATTTTACATACCTGCTGCTCAGACTCCTGTAATGGATCCTGTCCTGATCTTCTTATTCCTGTTATTGCAGTTCAAGGTATTTAAAACAAATATAAGACTCAGTAATATGCTTGCATAAATTAAAATGTTTCTGATGTCTCAGTTTAAAAGAATTTCATCCGAGACCATCAAAGATCAAAGCTAATAAATCAAACGCATCGATCAATATCAGATCATGCACATCATTATTGGAGCTGAGGCCTGTGGCTTACTCACTCACTTACTTTCACCCCTGATGACATTTTTCCCTAGACAATTGGAGTCCCAGACAAGCCTCTCATCCATTGATCATTAGTGTAAGCGGAGTCTAAGTCAGTTCTGTGGTCTTTAGAGTAGTCTTCAGTCAGGTCTGGAGTCTATAACTTGTGTGTCTAAGTAAAGTCTGTAGTCTCTAATTGCATTGACGTTGCAAGTCGACGTTGTAAATGAGGACTAGTTCTCAGTTGTCGTCCCTGATTGAATAAAGGTTAAATGAAATGATTAGTTTAATCAAAAACTGATTTTTTTTATATTATTTTAAAGAATTCAATCCGTTTCATGGTTGTGCACACTGCATATAGTTAAATGAGCTTGGTACTTTAAAAAGCAAAGACCTGTTTCTAATGAATAAGATATGAATTCTGGTCTTAACAAAATAATTTACACTACAACGGGCATGGGACTATCCGGCAGCATTTAACACGTAGAAGAAACAACGGTTTTCTTGATTTTTTTTTTTTTTTATTTTTTTTATTAAACTCAACAAAAAGGCTAACTTTGATTATGACATAATCCTAAACACAACCCCTTACTGTGTATATAGTACCAGATGTAGTTAATTCCCCAGTTGTACAAGTGAAAAAAGACATCAGCAAACAACACTGTTTTGCTGTGTGACACATCCATTTGGTACAATAAACATAGAAACTGCAAAGGTCAAACTTGCTTACACATCCTGCAGCTGTAAGTGCTCACAGGCACATCAAACGTCTGACACTGTTCACCAGCAGATACACTGGTTACAGCAGCTTAAATGAGGCTTTTGAAAAATTTGTAATGTTTCCAAAAAAATGCTTTTTATAATTAGATTTACACTGCAAGTTCAATCTTACTCCTATATTCTAATAAAATGAAGGGGTTTCAGAAATTTAAGGTCAAATCAGAGACTTTGTTGAGAGACTGAAAAGTTACTTATTTCCTGGGATGTCTGTGGAGGGTATCATGGACTATCTAGCTCAGGGGTTCATTCTACTCATATAGTAATGACACTTTAAATGTATTTTTCTCAGTTTTGTCTGATTTCCCATTCATCACGTGTTTCGGACCAGCATAGCTCCCTGTCTCAGCTTTTAGTGAAGACCTGCAAAGCTTACAGGAAAAGTGAAGTGAGCAGGAAAAAATGCTACCTGAGTCCCCGGTGAAAAGGAAAACTGTCTTTGGAAACAATGACAGTCCTATTGGGAGGAATGATTCCACATGTGGGAATGTTGCTCTGTTTTAAATGATTACAGATGTTCTGCTCACCCTATCTGTTTGACATGAGTTCACAGATTCCTTTGAAGGCACTCAGACATGGACAAATGTACACACACCACCACCTCTTCTCCTTATCTATATCATGGGTTTTTCATGCCACTTGTCAGTGACCTGTTATGGCACTACATATATGGGAGCAGAAGGCAGTTATTTAGAAAATATAAGACCAGCTGTTCTGTCACCTTTGCGTTTGGGTCTCACTCAGAGTTTAACTCTCTCCACTGGAAAAAGCAATGGATCAATGTCAGTCAAAAATGCTTCTAATGCTCTTTTATGTTTTTGCAGGTTCACCCAGCAGCTTCCTTTTCTGTAAGGAAAGATTTGGCCCTCTTTAACAGCCAGATGTTGGACCTAGAATAAAGACTTGGGTGTTGCCAACCCCACTTTTTTTTTAATTAGAGCAGAAGAGAAATGTAACAAGGTAAAAGCCAATTAGTGTCTTTTTTACAGAGTTGAACCACTGGAGCCACTCCATGCAAGAATCATCACGCCTCTTATTTTTAATACCATTGTTTTCTGACCAATTTAACTGCTTGACTGGAAAGACGGTAGAGACATCAGCAGTTAAAGATCCAGATGTTTTTCTTGGACCTGGTGTAGAGCAATGGTTCATAAACTGTAAGACATGCCCAGAGAGACATCAAGTGGCAGGTTGAAGGTAAGATGTGGCGTTACGTTCACTGCAGAAAGTGAAAGGCACATATCGTAGATCAGGGATTAGCAGATCAATGGAACACCCAGTTCATAAGAGGAAATCAAGGTACTTGAAAACCTTGTTGCACATCAATTGCAATTTAGATCACCATTATACTTAAACCTTTTTGGAGCACAAAGTATACGGTACCATACAAAAGCCTTTGATTATGTCTCATATTTTTTATTTTAGCTTCTAAGGAGTCAGAAATTGTGTAATGTTTCAGAGTGATTTTGAGCAACAGGTGTCCAAATTTTTACAAGGTCTATTTTTTTTTTTATTATTGGATCTTGGCTGCCTTTTCTCTCAATTTAATTTCTATGCTATTCAGTCCTCCTGTATGGTGTTCCACTAGGATTTCTTTTTAGACCTATTTTTTTTTCTGGCTATAGGCCTCAAAAAAGACGCAGAGTATAGTACTGCTGCTATGCAGATGACATGCAGCTGTATCACCTGTTATGATCCGGCAACCCTGTTGCACTGCAACGTTTGTTTAGCTGCATAGCTAGTATATAGAAGAAATCAATAACAATAAGACAAAAAAGTTTTTTGGATAAGCCAATGCTGTAATTGATGTTGGTTTAGGGTGCTTGTCAAACTATAGATTTCTTTAAACCCAGTTTTAAATTTTATAAACAGTTTAAATAATAATGTTCATTTTTAAGATGTTACATTGGGTAGTGCTACACTATATCTCTGAGATCATTCATCCTCACCTTAACCACCAAGAGCTCTTTCATCTGATCGGTTTCTTCTTACCTATTGCAACAATTTGAGGCAAATATGTGACCTTGCTTTCTCCTTGGCAGATAGAGATGTAATATTTTGGCTGTTTATGTTTAGATTATGAATCTTTTAATAGTGCCAAGCACTTTATGGTTTTATTCTATTTCTTTACATGTATTAAAAATACTTCATTAAAACATGTTTTTCTATAAAGGTGATATATTTATTTCTCTTTTACTTGACAATAAGATGCTATGTAATTCAAACATAAAATGCTGTATTTTCAGTATTTCCACTTCAATTTCACTAGCTGGGTCTGTCCCTGATTACTGAAAGAAGTAAAGTATATAGAAGTATTGAATTAAGAAATTCCTTAAATAAAATCTGTCTGAAAACATGAATTAGGCCAAAAGATCTCAAAAAGCTTCATGTCCTGAGCTAAAGAAATTCAAGATTGTTCAAGAAGCACAGCCTCTGACATCTATCATTTTGGACTTCAGCAAACCGTAGTAAAGACAAACAGAGAAAACATGAAACAGGTATGAACCTTCTGAGAAAATCCTGAACGAGAATTTCTGGCCATCAGTTTGTGACCCTAACCCTAAATGTACACTTGGGTTACGCCGCAGGACAGTAATCGGTTCATATTTTTATATATATATATATATATATATATATATATATATATATATATATATATATATATATATATATATATGTATGTATATATATATATATATATATATATATATATATATATATATATATATATATATAATATATATATATATATAATATATATATGTATGTATATATATATATATAATATATTCAGTCCTTAATTGAGTTGAGATACTGTGGTATGACCACCATTTAATAAACTTGCAATTACTTGTCACATTTCAGTCTTTTACCCTAACAAGTGAAATCGTCCAATTGCATTTTCTATTTTCTCGGGTCATCATTTTGTCTGACAATTAAATTTCTTTAATGCTCTGAAAGGTTTAGATCTCACAAAAAGCAGAAGAAATCTGCAGTTGAGCAATTCTTTTTTCTTAGCACAGTCAATCTAATTAAGTATATGCGGCAATACTTGAAAATTGCTTTTTACAGATTCTACTTTTTATTTCAACTGAGTTTGAGTTGTTTGGAAAAGAAGAATTGTGAAAAAACTAGAGGTTCTAGAAGAAAAGAGCCGAGACATAGAGACAGCCCCACAAAAACATGGAGCTGTAATTGCACTGAAAGTTGTTTTAATATATTTTTTTAATTAGAGGGCTCAATACATATGCGCACTCCCTTTTATCTTTTACCTTCAGAATTAGGCTTTAGTTTGTGTCAGTATATTTTTAAAAAGAGTAATAAAATATATCAGCGTTTGTAGTTGTAATATTAAATAGTTTAGTAGGCATACTTTTGCTTTTTTACTTTTACTGTGGGTTAAACAGCCAACTGTTTTCTCAGACCTTTTTTTTTTCAAATCGTTCTCCAGTGTCCTTCTATCCTTTTCATTTTTAATATTTTTGAGCAATGATGTTTATGTCACATAATTTCTATCAAATAAAGTGCCTTGGCAATTCATATGCAGCCCATTTTTTTCATTTGAAAATCTTGTGAAGTATTTTGTGGCCAGAAATCTTATATAAAACTTTAAAAATATTGTTTTTTCTGTGTTTTCCAGTTGCCACAACCACATCAGAATTGTAAAGGTGATAATGGATACGTTTCTCATTCAGCTGACAAGTTGCTAGATATTAAAATGTAACTGAAATATACTGAAAGGAAAACTTGATAGCAGATAAAACAATTAATTACTTTGTTTTATCCCAGATATTTTATCCAGAAGGGCTCCGTTTTTTTTTTACCAATTGGTAAAAGGAGCTTGTGGAGGGACGCAAAGGCACCACAGATTACAGGCGCAGTGGAAACAACGCTACATCCAGCCGGTGGTTACTGTAACCCTAAACCACCATGTTGGAAATCACCCAATCCATACAATGTGGGAGGTGAACATGGAAAATTATTGGCTGCTGTAGCTGCTACCAAGTTTATTTTTATTTTAGTTTTTGTTACTATAAATGCCTGTTTTAATATCGTTAAAAAAGATTATCAAGGGAAATTTACAAAAACTCCTGACTTCAAAGGTGAAGTTCTGAAAAGGACTTTAGCACCATCTCTCTGGTTTCAATGACAGACCAGAACCTTCATTACTTTATTCAAGCAATCGGCTTATATAGTGCCATCAGCCGAAGAGAAAGTCAGTGGAACAAATTGGTCGATTCATCCTGAGACTTGCGGGTGATATGAGTGCATTACAACATACTCTACTTCATCCATTTTTCCATATCTTTCGCCACAATTGTCTCTGTGGTCCACAATGGAAACAAGCTGATGAAGTCAAGGAGTTAAGCCAGCATGGTTTGTACCGCGGCCAGTTTTTGCATTACTGACACTTTCTGTAAGCAACACATATTTCAGTGACGCACATCTTTTGATTCTTGATATTCGTTTCCCTTTTTTCCTTTTTGTAGAAACACGTATGTATACATGTTTACAAGAAAAATATTTCTAATTTCCTCGTTTGTATTTTTTGTGCTACAATGTCTTCATTGAGAGCAAAGCAGAGCCAGAGTCAAATCGCTTGTCGTTTGAACCAAACTGGAGATGAAAGCTGTTTCTCAATCGGAATCTGATTCAGGAACTTTTATGGAAAGCCTTTACAAGATAAAATGCATTGTACTGGCAAAATCTGCTGAAATTAAATTAACACCAGTTAGCTTATTAAAGACACAATTAGATTAGTGGAACACCATTGAGGCAAAATGGTTTAAATGTGATTTTAATTTCAGCAGTTTTATTTGCAAACAGCAACAATTACTCAAACGGTTTTGGGCGTGTTGCTTGGAAGCTGCATTCTGGCTTAAATTCTTGACATCTAAAGCCAAGTAAGTCCTGCAAGAGAGCCCTCGAGAATATGTGTCCAGAGAGATTTAAGGATTGCAGAAATGCGTTGACTTAAGACAAATACCAAGATTCAGCTCTGCAAACAGCTGGGTACATGGAATTTAGTAATGCGTCATTTTTGTGGAACCATTATGTTAAAAGCTTGGTGGTTGGTTAAAAAAAAATGTCCCAAGTGATTTGCTTTTATGGCTGGAAACCCTGTGTGCAAACGCCCTCATTAAGATGTCAGATGGAAATTTACATTTTGCAGTAAAAAGTTAGTCAGCAGATATTTGCTTTGTCACTAAACTGTGAGAAATGGACTTTAACTTGAATTTGAACTCCAACTGTGGCCTGAGTAACAGTTCTCAGTGAGGCCAAAGAAAGAAGTTTAAAAGTTAATCTTTAAATGAAATCGAGATTTTGCAGTGCTGTCATAGTCCTTGTTTAGTTTTCAATTGAATATGTTCAAGTCCGAGCCGTCTGTTTTATAATGTAATATTGATTCTTTTCAACAAGTACAAAATGTTCTGCCAGATGTTGCAGGTTTCTTCTCCTTTCAGAAACTGTAGGATGACAAAATAAATGTTGTCTGTCTGTTGTTGCCACAGGATCACTGCCACAAAGTCAGTGACTCAGCTGTTTTTTTTTTAAGGAAAAACTCTTTTTTTCACTGTTTGACTTAACTGAATTTGACTGAATTGTTTGCTAACTAGGATCCTATTGAAATTGCAATCTGTCTATAAGGAATTAATTGTTTTAATTAAGTATTTCTTTATAAAAACTAGATGTGCTTGTGTCACAATCTCCATGTGTTTAGGATTTGTTTTTTTTGTGTATTTTGATCATTTCCATGGTATTATGGTTTTCATGTAATTTCTCTGTGTTTATTATTGTTAGTAGGTGTCTCCATATTAGTTCATTATTTGTGTTTAGATTCTTAGTTTATTCTTGTGTTCTTTCTAATTTCAGGTATTCCGTTTAGATCTCTGTTAGCTTTTCCCTGCTAGATTAATAGTGTTTTTTGGCTATATCCACATGAAGCCGAATAAAGCACAGGCATCAGCACAGAAAAGTTTGAGTGTAAAGATGAAACCATCTGGAGGAGCCGCAATAGCAAATGCCTGCCGGTGGCGCATTAACGCGGCAGCGGTACAGGTAGCGCTGCTCTAGTTGTACCATTTGTAAGTTTTACTTTTTGTTAACAAATCCATTAATCTGCCAAGCTGCTCCCGGCTTCAAGCTGCACTTTGGTCTTTCCCCAAACATACATAGCTCAACAGATTGTCTTTTAAAGTTACTTGAGATGAAATTAGATGTGAATTGGGGTTTTGTAAATAAGCTCGCTTGAGTTGAATAAATGGAAACCTTTTTATAGCAAAAGATTCTCGGACTGGGGCCGGAGGGGTTGGTGGGCTGTCTTCCCTGTTTTCTGGTGGACCTCTGCTCCATGACCCTGGAGGCTCTGTCCCAGGCTCTATTCTGCTGCCCTCTGCTATACAAGTAAAGGCTATTTACCATTAAAGCCCACGCCACATCTTTTGCATGCTCATACACATTTATGCACTTGTAGTTCTCTCCATCAGTCTTAACAGTTTTGCTCCATATCCTTCCTGCTGGTGTTGATGTGGTCTGTGTTTTTATTTATCTATTTTTTTGGGTTATTTTTGTCTCTTTGCAGGTGTTTGTGGTGGGCTCTCCCCAGTTTCCGCATGGTGACTGTGAGAGAATTTCTTGTAGCTGCTGGCTGTTGGGCTTTGTCATTTTTATCTATACGTTTTCTTTGTGTCTCTGTCTTTTCGCTCTTTCTCTTACTTTGTCCTTGTTATTCCTCTTCTCCTCTTCCTCTGTGAGGCTTGGCATCAGTTTGTTCATGATACCTTAAAAGTAATAAAATAAACCATTAAGGATTGGGTGTCAAGGGAAAATGTATTGATACAAAGCCTCCCTTGTTAAAGCAAATATGTTTCCCATAACTACAGCATCCAGAGCACCACTCTGCCTACCATGAAGCTTGAGAAGACAAAGGGAAAAAAGTCTCAACTTTCCACATAAGCTCAATGTCCTCATTCAAAGCAGTTTTCGCTGTATCAATGATCGTGTCATCAGCATATAACTACCTCTTGACCATATTTAGTCCCTGTTTTAGCTGTTTATTTAGTAAATATGAAGCAAATATTTGTTAAGCAACATTTCCTTTCTTGGTTTGAATTCATGACCCAACTTTTAAATTAAATGCAGAACACTGTGTAACAATATGTTATCAATTATGCAAGTATATTTACTTTGCCTTTTATCTGCTACATACAAACACTTCAAGTATGATTTCTCCACATAAATGTGAACAGAGCACACTGAAGACGTTTAACTTGACCAATGACATTGTGTACTACAGATGGTAAGATTGCCACATTCTTTCAAGTTTTCTTGGGAAAGATCAATATTATTACAGCATTATTACAGATTTAACAGTGTTAATATATGAAGCTGACTGAAATGGTTGAGCTACATTTTTACACATTAGAGAGACAGGAGTCTCAAAGAATATAGTAATTTGGTACAATTGCCTTTGTGTAAAAGGACGAGCAAAACTATATTCTCTCCATGTAAGTTTGCAGAGCATCAAAGAGAATGCAGGGATTTATGCTCCACCACAACAAAGAAGAATAATGAGGAACATTCATGGCATATGACAAAAAAGTCTCCCGACTTGCTCTAAATCCATGTGGGATCAGAAGCTGAGTGTATTCAGTATAAACCATTCATGAACATCTGCCAACTCCTCCACTTGGTCTTCTGTTTACCTTTCTTTATCTGTTTCTCTTTGACATGCAGTATTCCTCTCTTTAAAAGCCTACGTATCAGTACTTTTCAGCACACTGGGCTCTTGAACAACCTTTATCTGTCTCGCCAAGTATGATAAGACGTGACGCAACAGCAGGTTTTGTCTCCTCCGCTGCTACATTTGTCAGCCTCCACGTTCAGTGCTGGCCAGCTCCGCTCTTCTATCGTTTTTACTACTGACAGCTGGAGACAGATCTCAGGGAGACTATTGGCTGTGAAATATGAGATGCTTGGGGCTTGTTAAGATTATCACTGACCCCTCCACTTAACTCACCACAACACTAGCTTGAATGCTGACAGCAGAGGCATTTGTTAGACAAAGTTGACGAGAAAGGTGGAATAAGACTGACACTCTTCTATTATGTTAGTTCCTTGGTAAATTGCAAATTAGGCACAGTAATCTCGGATCACTTGAGGAGTAACAAAAACACACTAGGTTATGATCCAAGTCTTTCAGTGCATTTTGTTTTCTTGACTTCTTTGGACAGCACACCCACCACCTCCCCACTCCCTGGGCACTTTACCTAGGTAAAAAAAAAACTACACACAGAATATATGAGAACATAATCCCTATAATATTAAACGTGGAACAAATGACCAGTTGATCTGATCAAGTTAAATCACTACTTCACAAAGCCTTTGAAGTAAAAATCCCTGCAATTGTTACAGCATGTAGTTTAACGTCTGTCTCCAGAACTATTTAGTCATGGCAAAAAGTAAGGACACCCCCTTTGAATACTTATATAGACATTTTTATGCCCATCTATCCATCATTTTCAGCTGATTGGGCTGCACGAGTTCCAGGTACAGGAGGGAAACCCAGAAGCCTGGCTTTCCAACAATACTCTTCAGTTCATTCACTGGGATCCCAATGCTTTTCTTGGGCAGAAGGGATATAGTCCCTCGAGTAAGTTCTGGGTCTGCCCTAGTGTCTCCTCCCATTGGCAACCTTCAAAGGGAGACCTGCAGACGTGCTACATTAATTTGGTAGATGTGATAATTCAGTGCCTTACAGACAATTGACAATATTTAAAGATCAATCATCTTTTTCAAACAGGAAGATACTTAAATAGTTCAAGGACTGGTGTTATGTGAGACATTTTTCAGGTGTTGGCCAAGACTCCGGCAGCAACATTTTGGCTAAGCTGCAGCACATCCAAAGTCCAAAAAGCTATTTTTGAAGAAGCTCTTTATCCAAGTAGCTGCTCATGCATTTGTGATACATTTTCTTTAGCTGGATTGTGCTGGCCTTCAGTTTTTCCTTGGACATTTTCCACAGGTCCTAACTCAACCAAACAGAAGTCACCATTGTTTCACTAGTTTGTTGGCTCACAGAAAGACTGCTCTTTGTGCATACACAGTATTTATGATGATTTTTAATACCCTGTAGAGAACATTACAAATCTAATGTTTGATTTATTAAAAAACAAACAGAGATTATTATTAGATTCCTGATGGGTTCTAATTTTCTATTTCTCATTTGTGTACCTATTACAAAATGCCCATTTTTCACTTATGCTTGATGTACACTATCAGTCAAAAGTTTGGACTCAGTTTTTCATTCAATGGTTTGTCTTTATGTTTATTACTACCTCTGGGAACCCATTTGAGACTGTTGGAATACAATTTCAGGTGACTAAGTTCATGCAGCTCATGAGGAGAATGTCAAGTGGGGAAAAGCTCTTGGAAAAGGTAAAATATACAGGATGTTTTAAGTTTTTCACAATTATATGTTTGATACATAATTCTACACACTTTTGAGTCATAGCTTTGATGTATTGCCTATATAGTTGACATGTAGAAAGTCATAAAAATAAGGAAAAAACCATTGAATGACAAAGATGAGTCCAAACTTTTGACTGGTGATGTAACTGATTCACCATTGCTAATTTCTTGGACGACTTTCGGCAGATACTCAGCACTGCAGACTGTGACCACCCAAAACACACAAACACAGCGGCCAGTTGTCTAGCCATTACAGTTTGGCTGTTCTCAGACGTGCTCAAAAACACATGCATGCCCAGTTTTACTGCTGCTTATACATCAACTTAGAGGGCAAAATGTTCACTTGCTGTTCGATATATCCCATCTGCAAACAAAATGAATGGATACACCATGTTATTTACTTCACCTCTAATGATGGCATGTCTTATCACTGTATTTATTTACCCAACAGTTAGTATGCATGATTTTCAACCCACTGGTATTGCTTGCTGTAATTTTCCCTCTGTCTTGTAATGTGTGATAACTTAACACTTTCAAAATGGATGATTTTTACCAAAAAGCTCTTAGGAGGTGAACTTATCTGGGCACCGTGAGCTCTTATAATAAGCATGCCTAGACAAACATACATTCCACTCAGTGGTTCTGCGGTTTGCAGCGTCTAGTACGCAGCCATCTCCACCCCCATCCAGCTGCATGGCGCTTTCTAGCTGGATAATTAATAGTAACGAGGAGCTTTTGAGGTTAGATCAACTTGTGATCTGGTAGTGTACGTCTGCGTTCAGAGGAGCTGAGCCATTTTTTTTCTTTTGGCAGACTGTTTTCTAAAGAAGCAAACTATCTGTCCTCTTTAAGGTAGAAATAATGGCTGAAAGTTACTTTGTTCAGGGTTCAAGGGCTTCATTGAACCCAGGATAAAGTAACTGCAAAATACATCATTCTGCTTTGGCTGATTTAAGTGTTGCGTCAGTCTTTTTCAAGAATTCCCAGAGGACAGTTCACAGATAATTTGTATTTAAAAGAGACTATGTTGACTTGCAATGTTTAATTTATGTGTGGATCAACCTTAAATCTTATTAAAAAAAATCTTGATATAGATTTAATCTTTTTTAGAAAATGTAAGTACCAGATGTTTTTATTTGTCTCTATGAGAATATTACACTTCAGGAATCATTATAGATAATATAGCAGAATGTATACTCTGCCTTGTGAAAGTATTTACCTCCCTTGGCCTTTTATCTATTTTATTAAATTCCAAAATGTAGCTTAAATACATTTTTATCCGGTTTTATGTAATGGATCTGCACAAAATAGTTTAAGGTGGTGCAGTAAAATGAGAGAAATGCATACAAAAACAAAAAAACTGAAACAGGGCATATGCACATGTGTACAACTCATTTGCTAGGAGGCCTCTAAAAGGTTCTGGTGCAACCAATTACCTCTAAAAGTCTTATAATTAGTCAAATGAAGTCCACCTGTGTGCAATCTAGGAGCCACATGATCTGTCACTATAAACACACTTTTTCTGAAAAGCCCCAGAAGGGAGAAAGAGTAAAACACTTTAAGTTTTTGGGGTTATGGTTTGATGAGGGGATAACATGGAGTGTACATATACAGAAAATACAGGACAAATGTAGGAAGGTGTTAAATGTTATGAGATGTTTGGTGGGAAGTGATTGGGGGGCTGATAGAAAAGCATTGAAAGCCATTTACTGTGGATTAATTAGGTCAGTACTGGATTATGGTTGTGTGGTGTATGGATCTGCATCGAGTTCATCTTTAAAAAAGTTAGACAACATCCAGTTTCAGGCTTTGAGATTATGTACAGGGGCATTTAAAGGAGAAGTCCGGTCAAAATCAGAATTCAAACTGCTGAAAGTACTTTAAATATAAAACTACTACATACTGTGCAAAAAATTATAAGTTTTTTTAATTAATAATAATTCTCATTTAATCATGTTTATGTGGAGGAATCCATCTTGGTCAAGAATAGTACTGTCACCTCCCATTTTTTGACGTCACTCGGCGGACCCGCTGTTGAGCAAGTTTCAACGCTCTGTTTGTCACGGCGCACTATTTTCCAAGATCAAACTCAGTCGGGTCCTACAGTATATATCTATACATGTGTGTGTGTGTGTGTGTGTGTGTGTGTGTGTGTGTGTGTGTGTGTGTGTGTGTGCGCGCTCCGCGCAGCACGGCTTTGCATCTAACAGACGGGGTTTCAGTTTCAGTTTGCAGCAGAGCGCGCGCACACACACACAGACACACAGCGGAGGAGAGATCGCTGAAGTGACTTAAGTTAGCTGATTATTATAGTATATGTATTAAAATATAAGAGCATTCCAGCACATGCTGGGCTGAGCACGGCTTTGCACCGGCGCTGCAGCTGAGCGCGCACACACACACACACACACACACACACACACACACACACACACACACACACACACACACACACACACAGCGGAGGAGAGATCGCTGAAGTGACTGTGTTGAAATAAGCAATAGCTCTTGGGAATGTCAGCGGTGAAGTCCTCTGGAAATCCGAAATAATTATTGATGATCGCAGCTGTGTAGAACGGCTCCTATTGACTTTGCATGGAAAGCGGAGAGAAATGCTGTCGCCGCTTCCGCTCTTCCACGTCGCAGGATGTGATGTCAAACGCCCCTTACTGCCCATATTTGGGCAGTCATGTCAGCCCCCATACACAGTGATTCAGACGACAATTTATGTTTTTATTTTCTTATTGATTAAAGATAAGTTCATTAAATAACCACAAATGTATTAGTTTTAGTTATAGCTAATGATATCCTGATTTTTCCTTGTTGACCGGACTTCCCCTTTAAAACAACTCCAACAGCAGCACTCAAGGTGGAAATGGGAGAAATGCCATTAGAGCTGAGAAGAACTCAGTTGTCTCTGAACTATTGGGCTAATTTAAAAGGTCATAGTGATAATCATCCAGCACAAAGCACTTTAAAGTCTTGTTGGGAAATGGAGAAAAGGGAGAGAAATACTGTAGCTTTGGATGGACAGTTAAACAAAAAGCAACAGAGTTAGAATTAGTTAATTTAATTTTCAGTCCGATAGTACCACTGTCAGCAGTTCCACCTTGGATAGTACCTGAAACAAAAGTAGATTTTAAAAACAAGGATAGGGAGTTTATTTTGAATTCAGATACAATACAGAAATATATTAATAGTTATTATAGTTTCATTCAGATATACACAGATGCATCAAAAAGTTTAGTTAATAAGATAGGTGTATCAGTTATTGTTCCAGAGTTTAAAATTACAATAGGAAAGAGGATCAGTGATAACATATCAGTATACACAGGAGAAATGGTAGCAATTCTGTTGGCAGTACAATGGGTAGAGGAAATAAGACTTCTCAGAGTAATAATTTGTTCAGATTCATCTTCATCATTAATCAGTTTACAGAGAAGTCATTCAGATAGTAGACCAGATATTTTAATAGAAATCCAGCAAACATTATTCAGAATTCAAGTGATGGAAATTACAGTTATATTTTTGTGGGTACCAGCACATGTGGGAGTAAAAGGAAATGAAATGGCAGATAAGATTGCAAAGGAGGCTACAATTAGAGAAAACATTGATATCTCAAAGTTAGTAAGATGGAAGAAAAGAATATTATTAAACAGAAGATGAAGGAAAGGTGGCAAAAGAAATGGGAGGAAGAGAGGAAAGGACGGTGGCTGTACATGATTCAGAGGAGAGTGGGAGAAATGAGATGTGTAGGGAGGAGCAGAAGGGAAGAAACAATCATATCAAGACTTAGATTTGGGCACACAGGATTAAATGGAACATTATTCAAAATAGGGAAGCATAACACTGGAAGATGTGAGTATTGTGGGGAACAAGAAACAGTTGATCATATTATGATATACTGTAAGAAATATGAAGAAGAAAGAAGGGAAATGGTTAAAAATTAAAAAAGGAAAAGAATAAAATTTGATTTAATAGAAATGCTTAGAAGTAATTCAAGAGATAAGTGTTATGGGATTATGTTTCATTATCTTAGATTAAGTAATTTAATTGATATGATTTAATATATATATTTTTTTGGGGGGTGTTTGTATTGTTTTGGTAGTTTGGTAGTAATTTATTTTAGTTAGTATAAATAAGTCATTCTGATCCACACTCCAAACCAGTTGGTGGCGGTAATGCACCGTTTCGTTGCATGCCAACCGCCAGAAAAATTCATGAAGAAGAAGAAGAAGCCCCAGAAGGGTGCATCACCACTAAGCTAGAGGCCTAACACAATGAAGAGCAAGATCCTCTCCAGGTAAGTCAGTTCAGAAGTACAAGTCAGGATGGGGTTATAAAAGATATCCACATTTTTTATGTCCACCCCCGAGCACCATCAAATCCATCATCTTCATCTGGAAAGTACATGGCACCACAACAAACCTGCCAAGAGAGGGACACCCGTCCAAACTTACAGATGGGGCAAGAATGGCATTCATCAGAGAGGCAGCATAGAGACCAAAGGTAACATTACAAATTCTGATGAAGCTGCAGAGCTCCACAGCCGAGACAGGAGTATCTATTCATAAGACCACAATAAGCCATGCACTCAATAGAGCTGGGATTTATGGAAGAGCGGCCAGAAAAAAAAAACATTACTTAGTTTTAAATATAAGAAGGCATGTTATGAGTTTGCCAAAAGGCACGTGGGTGACTCCCCAAATGTAAGGTGTTCTGGTCAGATGAGACTAAAATTAGATTTTTGGGACTTCAAGGAAAATGCTATGTCTGGTGCAAAGTCAACACATCCCATCAACCCAAAAACACCATTCCCACAGTGAAATGTGTTGGTGGCAGCATCATGCTGTGAGGATGTTTTTCATGCACAGGGACTGGGAAACTGGTCTGATTCAAGTGAAAGATGGGTAGTTCTAAATACAGGGATATTCTTGAGCCAAACCTGTCCATCTGCCTGTGATATGACATTGGGATGGAGGTTAATCAAAGGCCTAATCAAAGTCCAGACTTCCATCCAATTGAGAATCTTTGGTTAGACTTGGGGATCGCTGTTCATAAGTGAAAACCCTCCAACATGAAGAAGCTGAAGCAGTCTTGTCTCGAGGAATGGTCAAAAATCCCAGTGGTGAGATGAGATTATTGATTATTGATTATTTTGTCCAATTAGTTGAATGGTTTATAGTAAAAAATAATAAATCTTCTCCGTTGTAGTCATGTTCTGTCAATCAAATCACGAGAAACAGTCAATCTGTTCTAATGGTCAGCATTTGACTGGGCTGCTATAACAAAGGATTGTTTTTTTTTAGATCTAAACGGTTCTATTGTGGCTTTATGCCTGTGCAAATTCTCAGTTATCCGGGTCATTGCAACAGCAAACAGGCTTAAACCGGAGGCAACCAGACTTTCGTTGAGTTCTTTCTGAAATAGTTTTGACACCTATCCAGGGGTCTTTGTCAGTTCTGGTGGCTCGCACTTAAACAACCTGTAGTTGTTGCACAGCTGTTATTAAGGACATGGAGGCCCATCCTCCTAGGTGGGTTTCCAAATGAAACAAAAACTTTGCTATCATTTGGAAAGAGGACTTTGGACAAGTGAGCAACACGCCACACTATCGTACTTTTTCCTTCCACTCCACGTTCTATGAATATCTTTGAATACAGCACTGTGAATAACCAACTACTTTAGCAACGGCCTTTTATGAAATACCCTCCTTGCAAAGGGTGTCAGTCACTGCCTTCTTGACATTTATCCATTTAGCAGCTTTAAATTCTACTTTTTCACAATACTGAAATTTTCTGAGACACTGAATTTGTTTTTTTATTATCGGTGAGCCACAAACATCACAATTACAAGAAATAAATGCTTAAATTACACTATATTGCCAAAGGTATTTGCTCACCCATCCAAATTATTGGAATCAGGTGTTCCAATCACTTCCAGGGCCACAGGTGTATAAAATCAAGCACCAAGGCATGCAGACTGTTTTTACAAACGTTCGTGAAAGAACGGGTCGCTCTAAGGAGCTCAGTGACTTCCAGCGTGGAGCTTTGATAGGATGCCACCTGTGCAACAAATCCAGTCATGACATTTCCTCGGTTCTAAATATTCCACAGTAAACTGTCAGCTGTATCATAAGAGGTGATACAGCTGTTTGGGAACAACAGCAGCTCAGCCATGAAGTGGTAGGTCACGTAAACTGACGGAGCGGGGTCCGTGAATGCTGAAGCGCATAGGGCAAAAAGGTCACCAACTTTCTGCAGAGTCAGTCACTACACACCTCCAAACTTCATGTGGCCTTCAGATTAGCTCAAGAACTGCACAGAGAACTTCACAGAATGGGTGTCCGTGGCCGACCAGCTGCATCCAAGCCATACATTGTTATGCAATGCAAAGCGTTGGATGTAGTGGTGTAAAGTACGCCACCACTGGACTCCAGAGCAGTGGAGACGGCTTCTCTGGAGTGACGAATCGCGCTTTTCTCATCTGGAAATCTGACGGACGAGTCTGGGTTTTGCGGTTGCCAGGAGAACAGTACTTGTCTGACTGCGTTGTGCCAAGTGTAAAGTTGGGTGGAGGGGGGAAATCCTCCGCCCAACAGAAATCTACATTCATTTGAGAGACTTGTTTTTTGTCCTGTTAAACTCAAATTCCTTTGATAGCAGAGCCAGCTTAATGGTTTTGGCTGGCAGTAAAACGGGTATCTGTATGAAATTTCAAAGCTTTGATTAAAAGGCATTTCTTTTAGAAAAAAACAAAGCAGCCAGGATGCATTTTGAAGACATTTTTATTTTCAAAGCCGACCCTGTCTGACCCACGCGTCGAGTATAGACTTATTATAGAATAATTATACAATGTCATCTTGGCACTCATTTGTAGCAAATGCATCAGTTGTAATCATATGATTCCAACTACAAAGAGGACAACTTTAAACCCAAGCATGTCTGAAAATTGTACACTGTACAACAGCCTGGACATCTGTCAGTGCATAATGTCCTGCTGACTGAGCCAAGCTGTTTTAAAAAGGAAAACTGAACATTTCATGTTTGGTTTATCCCATTTCCTCCTCTTCTGTTCCATGCAAACTGAAATTAAACCAAAATTTTGGGCTGCATTCCCAGGAAGCAACATAAACAAGAGGTTCTGACATAGTCCACCAAAGAACTTAAACAAAGCAATGCAAAACAAAGATGCTAAGCTATCTGCCAAAAGAACCCAAAGCTGGACCAATGAAGAACTTATGTGACTCAGTAAAAAGCTAGGATTTTCAGATCAATGATAGATAGATGCAAGCATTTCATTGAAGCCTATTTGATCACCTTTAACAGTTTAAGCAAGATATTTAGATCCATACTTAAAGAAACAGCATTTCATTGATATTTCTGTTTTCTTTAGATTATGCTTTTGTTGTGTTTAATTCCTCTGAGGAAGGGCAGATGGCCAAAATCTCCTGTCTATTTATCATCGTATTCAATAAATTAGAATATTATTGAAAGGTTAATTATTTCAGTAACTCAGTTCACTAAGGGAAACACAATATATGGATGAACACAGACTGACAATGTTTTACAGCATTTATTTCTGTTTATTACAATTTTTCCATCTCCCGCTAATAAAAATGCAGCATTTATGATTAGAATATTGCATCAGACGAATAAAAAACCCCACCATTTCTCATGCAGAAATGGGGGCTTAATGAAAAGTGTGTTTAATACAGGCTTAAAGATTGTATTATTTTTTCAAAGGGTACTTTTAATCTGACAAGCCTCTCAGAGATGCCTGTTCTAATTTATTGAATATGACTATATACTGCATGTAGATATGTGTGAAGCCTGTACAAGCACCTCTTGCAGTATATTTAGGGTTGTCATTCTGCTGGAAAGGGAACCTCAGCCCCATCCATTCATTTTCCAACACGCCTATCCCTTGTGGCGTCGCGAGGGGTGCTGGTGCCTATCTCCAGCTGTCAATGGGCGAGAGGAGGGGTACACCCTGGACAGGTCGCCAGTCTATCGCAGACCTCCGCCCCAGTCTCAAGTCATTAGCTGCATCTCAGAGATTTTCTTCCTTGTATGTCCTGTATTTAGCTACATCCATCTTCCCAGTACACTGACTACGCTGAGTGTCCCTGCTGAAGAAAACCATTCCACATGATGAAACCACCCAAATGTTTTAACTTTTGTACACCAAAAAGTTCAATTTCGGTTTTATCTGGCCAAACAACCTCCTTCCATCTGTTCTCTGTCTTCTAAGTGGCTTGTGTAAAACTGCAAAGGGACTTTGTTTTAAAGACAGCTTAGCCAGGCTTCAATGCATGTCAAATCTGTGGACTGCACAACTATCCTGTCATTTGTTGCTCCTCCAGAATTACCACTAACATCATGGCTGCATCTCTGTTGAAGCTCTCCTTAAACTGCTGTCATTGTCTGGCCTGTCGAGTTCAAGGTGTATAAGTGGTTTTAGAAAAAATCGAAAGGTACACAAAGATAATATTTTAATTTAAAAAAAGGTACAGGATCGTCTGAAAAAAAACTTAGAAGTTTCATGATAGCTGTAATATCCTCAGATTTTTTTCTTTTTTCACTCATCAAGCTAATCCCCAGTGAAAATCCATTAATCTTAAAGTTAAAATGTTTGTCTGTGTGCTAAGGTCATCTTTAACCAATTTCCAGACATTTGGCTTTGTTTTGTCCCCTCCTTGCTCTCCTAAAACCATATGTCATTTTAAAATCTGAATACCAAAACAAGTGGAAAGCTCTATAGCTACCACCTGTGCTCCTAATCTTTGTTTTAGTCATCTTTTAACATTAATTGTTATTGGGCCCCAGAAGTCCTGCTGTCAAAAACAAAAAAAACAACAACATTGGGACACTCCCAGGGTCCTTTTGTAAGCCGGTTATATTTTCCACTGGTCTACATTGGGGCTGTTTAGCTTTCTACTTTGTCCAGGAAATGTCTAAAGTGACAAGCCCACCCCTCCTTAATTTGTATGTATTGTTCTGGATTTAGATTAATGGCTCCAGTTCAGCTGGAACTGGGGTAAAAGTAGTGTTGGGGTTGTTTTTTTTGTGTATCTTTTTTGTTGAGTGGACTTTTTTTATAGGGTGTGCTCCTTGGATTGCAACTCTTTGTCTTACTGCCAGAGCCAGCCAAAGGCAAAATCAGTATGTGCGTCTGCTTTGGGACGCCTGCTCTGGAGACCCCCAGAGCACTTGAAATTTTACAAGCCAGGTTGAAAAATCTTCTATTTTTAAAGATATGTAAACTTTACAGTAGTGTTATGGTTCAACAAATAGCATTGTTATAAGCTTCAATGAGATTTTTATACTTGGAGCTCTGATTACATTATTCATACTTAATTAGAGCAGCAAAATGGTGAGGCATGGACAATACAAAAGAGACATTAGTTGTGCCATGGTGGCTGTTAGATAATGAGCTTGAATGCCAAACATCACATTGTAGAGCCAACTGACCCAAAATGCTAAATAAAATCACAATTGGACATTTAAAACCACTTCAAAGTGGATAAGTAATTTAAAAAGAGTTTTCTGAAACAAAAGAAGCCTCTGGAGTCATGCTTTCAAAACTGAAAATGCACATCTACGTGCATCTGAAATAGAATACTTGAAAAGCATCATCTGAAAATCCGTTGCAGTAACTGGGAAACTAATTTTATGTTTTCTTTATCCAAAATATCTGTCTAATGGGAAAATGTAGAATGGAGGTTAGCAGTGACAAAGAAAAAGGATGGAGTGAGCCGTTTGGCTCCAAACATCATCTATGCAGGAAATGTGGAGCAGTGCTATGGAAGTAAGCAGGTAACAGAGTAGATTTCACCTCACCCACCAAAAGTAGTCTCTCAGTTCAATTACTTCAATTTAACACAATATTTGAATTGTTTCATGATCCCAGAGGAAAAAAGTAACAACTAAAATCTGGGAGCTGGTACATCTGATACCTCAAGCAGGGAGTCAACAGCCTGACCACAGAGATGAGAGTGTTTTTTTTTTTGTTAGCATAATGTCAAAATATAATTGACAGCAGTTTTTATCTTTTTATGTATCTTGTGTAATTACAAAACATATACTGGTGTTTGTTGATCACATTTTTTAACCAGTCAATAACCACCCCCTAAATATTCCTAATGCATCATTAGCCACAATATTCAGCTGCACCTGTGAGTAATTATTCAATTTGGAACATTTCGCTGCAGATGCCATCAAACTAATCTCCCTCCTTTAATTAGATGTGTATAGCAAGAGCTACAAATCTCATCAACAACAATATCTCATTCAGGGCATGGAGGACTTCCAGCTTGAGTGACTTGGTGCTATTCACCAAAGATATCTTTCAGAATAAAGCAGAAACACGCAAAAGGTTGGCCGGCGGTTATAAAATGGGTCTGTGTGTTTTAATAACGTCAGTAAAACGGTTTCTGTTGATTTATTGAGATGGGTGTAAATAATCTTCGACGTGCCATTTTAATACAGAGTAAATAAACACTGATTCCCTCTCCCCCTTTTTAAATTGTTATGTTTAGAGAGATCCCTGTCTCGTTTTCTACCTACTTCATGATTTTTTTTCACAGATTCATGTGGTCTGTTTTGCTACATAAACGTGTTTTTCCATACTTGACAGCCGTTGTCAGTGAAGGTGTATTTTTCTTTTCAGCAGACACAACTTTTGGACATGTGTGACAATCAAAGCAAATGGTATTTTTGTAGGACATCCACTCAAAAAAAGTGAATCACGGCAGTTGTCCACTTTCTGTTAACATTTCATTTCCGGTAAAAGGTGTTTAAAAACAACAAACAACACATTTTAACCCATCAGGGTTAAAATCAAACCACTGTGTAATATTTACAAAAATAAAATTGTTTAGCTCAACAAACGCCTTTTTATGTGTTGACTGGAATATATCAACATAAATTGGACAACTGCCCTAGGGTCACTTTTTGGAGTCTGCTTGTCGAGAAAGCGGTATTGAGCGTTAATATGAATCGAGTTTACGCAGACGTGAATCCTCTTATTAAGCAAACATTCTTGGTTTGTTTGGGGGGGAAAAACATACCACGCGAGATCAACATTTTCTTATAACCCACTAACTGAAGGATAAAGTAACGACACCTTTCTTTTTCACAAAACTAATATTACTTCCACGTGTAATTGGATGGAGTTGAAGCGCAATCAGCTGGGTCCGCTCTTCCTGCCCGGTGCGCGCTCCCGGCGCAGGGGAAACTTTTTCTGTCTGTCGGGGATTGACGTGCCTTGGATGCAGCGATGCTCCGGCTGATGCTCTTACTTTTCTGTAGGAGCGCCCAGGGAGGCGGGCCAAAGGATAACTTTCTCAACTCCTGATTTGATGATCTGCGGATTTCCCACTGTCAGTATGTCACTTCGGGTTTAGTGTTCCGGGCTTTGTCCTGCCTCCTCACGCCGCGCAGCTCTAGGGATCAAAAGTATCTTGCGCTTTTTTTTTTCTTTCCATGAAAGCTCTTCACCATCAGTCTGAGATCTGGGCTTAAGGGGAGAGGATCTGAGGGGCCCAGTTTGACTGAGAGATAATTCCCTATACTTTCAGACATGGCGCTTTCGTGAAAAAGCACCCAGTCAGTCTGAGGATTTTGGAAGGGATCTAACTTTTTAAACAAAGCCCGTCTTTTTTTTCTGCACCAGCTGCGGGCACTCACCATGGAGATGCAAAGATGGACCATCAGGTGGAAAACGAAAAGGCGTCTATTAGATTCAACGTTAGTGGCTGTGGGCACGTTATTTCTGATTCTGCAAAGTGTCAAAGCAGGTAAGATCATATTTATTGCTGAGTCTGTCTGGTCCTGGAAAACTGAAGAGGGTCTGGCACACAGCCCGGATATGGCAGGAGGGTCAATGAAGCCTACGTGGTAGAAAGGAGCTGGGTCCCAACTTTTATTCCAACCTGACTACCTGTGGCTGTGGCTCTAACCTCAGCTCACCTTTGAGTTTACAAAAGCATACAATTCCTGTGATTTTTATGTTTCTGATATACTGTAGATGATTTCTCAAAAGTTTATTCGAACCAAAAAAGGTACATAGTGTGACTTCAAAAGGACCCAAGGTTCAGAATGTTGAGAATGGGGGGGTTAACCTGTGCTACAGTTCTTTTGTGATAACCTTTCACCGTTTTTTAATAAAATGTCACGTTGTTAAGTTCATCCATCGATCACCTCTGGAAAAAAGGTGTGGTTTCAACACACATATGCTAGATTTGTCCCCTGGGGCGCCAAGGGAAGGAAAAGGAAGACAAGTTCATTTTATTGCACCTTTTAAACTATACACCTGAATTGCATTATAAAAAAAATAAAGGAGCAGAGGGGAAGAAAATAACATTTAAAACCAGATATTTATTATATGAATATTCAAATAGATACATTTAAAGGAGCCAACAGTCTCTGCACATCTCAGATTTTCAGGGAGTTGTTTTCAGATCTGAAGAGTTTAGAAACTGAATTCAGCATCCTCTTGTTTAATTGTGGTTCTGGGAAAGCTGAATCAGCACGGTCTCTCAGAGGTCCAGATGGTTCATACCTGATGAGCAACCCTAAAATGCATTTAGGCCCAATACCGTTTAATACTTTATGAACCATTGATAGTAGAAAACACCAGACATCCAGGAGTGTTAGTAAAAGCAGTCAGTGCAACGATGACGATGCTCATTTATTTGTGATGAAATCAGGTCTTATTTTACATTTTGTTTGAGCATCTTGGAAGCAATGCTTTCCCCCTCACTTGGAGAACAGTTGTGTTTTTACACATGACTGTGTAAAAACCACAATATTTAGTGATAAGATAGGCTGACCACAGGTAATAGATCAATTGTTAACTAAATGTACATCTAAACAGAACCCTGCAACTGATTTCAACACTCCAAATGATGAAAATGTACATATTGTTTTCATAATGCATCACTATTTTCATTGGTATAATAAAAAGACACCTGTACACAGACTGCAGGAATGCATAGTCTAACTTTAAACATACAGGTATTGTGATGAACTTTGAAAGTTTGTAAAATACCTGGGCACGCCACTGGGATTCTTTGAGTGAAATTTATATTCTGGCTTGAAAGATCACAATCTTTCCACATTATCCAGGCTCCCATTGAGTCCAAGAAGGGGCGTAGATGGAAAAAAAGATGGGGAAAATAGTCTGGAGTATTTTCTTCGTTTTTAAGAACACATACGAGGGTCACACAAATTCCTTCCTTTGTGAAATCATAGTGATAGACATATTGTTGTGTATCTTTTGCCAGACTAAGTTTATATAATTAAATTTTTCATTTTGTAAACTTTTTCCATTAGCAAGAAAGTTGGAATACTTTTGTCCAATATGTTTTCATAAAATCTGGATTTATTGCACATTTGTTTGGGTAATTAGCCCTTTAAAGTCTGATTCAACAAATAATTGTTAGAAAATGTAACTGTTTATTTGATGCTTTTAACAAAGCGAATAAGTGAAATATTGCCTGCTTTTCTCCACTATTTTGTGTCATATTTGATGCATTAGGCTTTTATGGTCATGTAACTAACATATCCCAAAAACATTTTTTTTGGCATGACTTCAGCGCAGCTGGTTTTAGCGAAAATAGTAAACTTTGTTGAAGAGATAGAGGTCTTACAAACGCTTGCATTCAAAATTATACATTTAATATATTTTTTTACCGAGACCTCCGCCACTTTAACAAAGTTGGTAATCATATCTCTTTTGATACAAATGTTTCTTTGAAGAAAGTCTTTAACAAACCTAAAGTTGGTATAACTTCCACATAAATATTTGTCTCAGAAATGATACATTGAACATTACATGGTTAAAAGTCTTTAGAACCTGATACAAGAAGTATCCATCAGAAGTTTCTGCCGTTTCTCAACTGAACTGTTTTAGTGGCTTTAACCAACAAAGCAGAGCCTGTGTGTATTAATTATTCTCAGTATGAATACAGATATTCAGTGAAGGCCACACCCTGACCCAACAATCCTCACTGTTCAACATGCGGTGGCAGCATCGTGACGTGGGGACTATTGTTTTTTCCTACAGGGACAAAAAGGTGTATTTTTTCTCCATGTCTTTGGTCATTTTTATATAGGATGTGCAAACAATATTCAGTTACTTATGTGCTTAATGCAGCAGGTTTAGGGGAGGGCTAACTTTGTGTAAAGTGTAAAATCAACCTTTTTTGCAGATAAACTGGTCAGAGGCAGCCTTGCCTCTGTCAGTCTGCTCCAAGGCAGCTGTGCCTACTGACATAGCTCACCACCGTCAGGGTGTGAATGAGTGTGTGAATGGGTGAATGACTGACTGTAGTGTAAAGCGCTTTGGGGACTAGTTAAAGCGCTAAACAAGTACAATCCATTTACCATAAACTGTATAAACTGGGCCTAAGGGTGCAATATTTGTCTTCAAACTGCCTTAGTGCTGCTCTCTTAGGGTTGAAAGGCGGCTATTGCAGTTTAATTTTCCTATTGGTGCAAACCGTACATGCTTTCGTCACCATAGCCCTGCGTTCAGATATAAAAGCAGGGCTACCCCGCAGATTCAGGGGTTTAAATCACGAGCATTTACGAGCATTTAGAGCTTTGAGAGCATTGATCAACACCGTTTAGCATTTGCTACGGATTTCTGCGTTAGCCCATATCAACAATGATGCTGCTAGCATTACTTTACCGTTCAAGAACTACACCCATTCTGTCCTCGATAAGGGTCAGCCCATCCGGATTCCCTCAACCCCTGGTGATGACGTGGTGAAAAATCTTCCTCCTCAAAAGAGAGATTTGTGGCAATAAACCACCAGATGCCGCTCTTGCCACTCCAACATGCCCGCCCCCCCCCCCCCCCCCCAACTCCCCAGCTCATCCCACATCTCTTGGAATTGCCCAATTTGGGGGCATTTTTCCAAATATGTCTGGAGGTGGGGTCATGCATTTACTTTGGGGTGAGTTACACTTTAAAGAGGTAGAGTTCTCCAACATGCTTGTATCAAAAATGATACATATGATATTTTTTAAACCTTAACCTCTTCACATAAGTTACTGCTTGTATCAATGTACAAAACAAATGTGTGAAACTAATACTTGCAGTAACAGTATCATTAGTGAAACAAGTGCTTCTGAGATGTTTATCTCTCTAGCAACGTTAGAGAGATTAAAAAAATACTCAAGTACGCGTCCTACTGAGGTCTAACTTTGTTAAACAGAATGCCAGGTTCCAAATATTTTATCAAATTAAGTAAATAATGATATATTTGCCTTTAAAGCTTAAAAACTATGTTCTGCTTAATTTAGAAGTATCATCATCACCCTTTTCTTTAAAGTAATGGATAATTTATCTGACACATAAGCATATCACAGAAACCCAAGGTAACAGGACCATGAGAGCAAAGTCTGCAGTACTATGCTTGCTCATTTGCCCATGTGTCTGCATACTGACAGATATTTAAGCTTGACATAATTGCATGATGTGCTAAAAACATTTACAGGCTTTCCAGCGTGCTTTAATTGTTGCCTGTACTGCCAACTCTGTGGATGGTCGTGACACACACAAAAAAAGACAAGCGAGACATCCCGAGATGCTGCTGCACAACCACAGAGCCGCAGAGACATGAAGCTAGAATCCCACAGGTTTGAAATGGAATCACAGACTAACCCTAAGCATCAAGCTGAATGGGTGGAATGAGTAAATAGGTGCTGTGTGTACGGACGCTTTGCCCGTGGAGGATAAAAATAGTGTTTTAATGTTTTACGGTGTACAAACAGGGGTTTATCATGTCAACACATGCTTCGTGTTACATAGAGATGGCTTGTAAAAATGGCAGATGCTATATCATAGGTCCTTGGCAGCAGTATCATTAAAATCAGAGACTGACAAATTACCACTCAGACAAGACTGCGGAGAGACAGCTTTAGTACCTTCACCGTGAGGGGACTGTCTGCTCTCTCATGTGGCTTTCCATCATTATCATTAGAATATGCTTTATTTTTCTTTTGGCTGGGAGGATGAACTTTTTTTTTTTTTTTTTTTCAGGATGTGTTGAGAGAAATGCATATTAACTTCACCTCCTCGGAGGCTGAAAAGTTGAAAAGCCATGCCTACTCATTTTGGGGTCCATAATAGTTTTGGGATATTGCCCCATTTCTTCAGGGCTTCTGTGGAGCAGTGACTGTGGAAGGAGAGGGGGATGAAGAGTCAGGGGAGTCTGGGAGGGTGTGTGTGTGTGTGTGTGTGGCAGGGGGAAGGGGAGGGGGAGGGGGAGGGGGGGGGGGGCTACTTGGCCAATTCAGCACATCTGGAATATATGAGGCCTTGAGGTATGCAGTAACGGAGAAAGGCATTCTAAAACTCACAAAGAGACCTTCAGTCCAAGCAGTCTTTTTTCAAGAACCAGTAGCTCAGAATTTGGGACTGTTTTCAGACGTGCCACAGACTATTTTCCTTTTTATGAGGCATTTTGTGAGAGGCTTCAAACCTGGTGTTTGATGCCTCGAGTTTGTGTTTTTATTCTGTCTCTGTTTAAATAATTGTACAGCCCATTAAACTGTTCTTTGGCGTTGTCACTTCAGGATACCTTCTCAGACCTTCAGTTGATAAACTTTAGCTGGAATTTATCTGAAATGGAAAGGAAAGATAAATCGCTTGACTGCTAGATTTCTCAGCAGTGTTTCTAATAAAAACTGGAGTGAACTGGACCAGTATAGACTCCACTCCTCCCTGACTTCCACAGGGCAGATCTGGACGACTTCACATGATCTTTTGAGCATATAGAAGGTTGAACCACAGCTCAAGCAGTTCTTCCCAGTGGAAGTAGCAATAGGGATAGGTCTTTTTTTTTAGTTAGTATGTATGTTTTAGTTAGGGGGTGAAGGGAGTGGTGCCAGCACCATAATGGCTTCAGCATGTGGACTGCTTAGCACCACCCATCAGAACTGCTCCTGGTGTCTAAAAGCAGCTAGGAACTGCACAATCAGCACTTCCTGACTTTCTTTGCTACATTAACTAGATACTCTGAATAATTTTTAACATATTTTGATATTTTAAAACGTTCTTGACAAGGTGTATTTCATTACTGTGTAAACTATCATTTTTACTACGCTACAGTCCTGTAAAGGTATTTGCCCATGTACAATTTTTTTTCTTTTTGTCATATTTAAAATGTTTTAAATAATATTTTTTTTTATTATATACAAAGATGACGTGTATAAATAAAAAAAAATATTTTTTTTCAAATGTATTTATTAAAGGAGCAATTAGCGAAATGTCATTATTTCAGATAAAAAGAACTAAAAAAATAGTTTTATGAAGAACTAAAGGTATCTTTTTAGATGGACTATGGTGTGACGTTACTATGGTGTGTTGTTCTCCAGTCTGTTGTTAACATAGCCGGGCCGCCCGCGCATGCGTGTACGTGCCACTGATCTCTATTTATTCACTGGATTGCGCATTGGCCGTATATAATACACATCACTGTGAAGCCACCAGCCGCCATATTGGTACTCCCTATTTTCCTCCAGTAACTAGGGAATACGTTCACTACAGCATCGAACAACGATAATTTTCTAATGTTCGGGGGGGGGGGGGGCTTAAGACTTTCAAAGTGTCAAATGCCCTATACTTTTATGTTATGTACTAAAACTATCAAGTACTGATAAAGTCATGTGCTGAAATATTTTGCATGTTATACATATATAAATACCAATATACAAAAACATGTAAAATATTTCAGCACATAATTTCCTAGTACTTGATAGTGTTAGTGCATCCACTGACTGTAAAATGACCTGTGAAACGTTTTCACACAGCCAGAAAACTGCTTGTTATGGCAACCAAATCCTATGGGATTCTGTAAGAGTAGGGAGTAGCAAGATGGCGGCCAGTGACTTCAGTTTTTTGGGAAAATCAGCAATCCAGTGAATAAATAGAGATCAGTGGTACATGCACGTGAACACCTGCCACTCATGGCTTAGCCCTTCCCTTGCCTTTAAAATGCCAGCTGCCATGAGATGCTTGAGATAACTGGTAATGAGTCCTTTATATCACTGCAAGAATTCTTTCCCGCTCTTCTTTTCAGAATTATTTTAAAGGCATACTATGCAACATTTTTCAGTTAATTAATATGTTCCATATCGTTTTGGATGATTAAATGAGTCATTTCAGGTTGAATAAAGGTTTTCTCGGTCACCCTGGTGGTCTGTGGGGGAAATACCGCACTTGCAATTGCAAGAGGCCTCGGCCCGCACCCACAGGCTCAAAATCTCGTGTGCATCGCGAGAGTCGGTCTTGCTTTACGGCGAGAACTGCTACACGCCCCCAGTGAAAGGCTTGCTCGTTGCTAGCGCAGTGGAGATATTTGTGCAGTTATCATGGCGGAACCAGCGAGAAAACAGCGAAAGCCCATGTTGGAGCAGGCAAGAAAGAGGAAAATGGCTCTGGACAGAGAGAGGAGTCGTACACGGGTGAACATCGGGCAAGCTTTTTCCGAATGGCGAGAGCTAAAAGAAAGAGAAGGCTCCAAGGCTGACGCGGACCTTGCGTTTCTGCTGATGCGATTGTAAGTAACATTGTAGGGTTTCCCTCACGCTACCGCCTCCCAACATTACAAAAAAATGTTGGGAGGCGCCGCCGCTCGGGGACGCAAAGCTTGTCTCCCGCCCGCCTCGCCGCTCGGGGACGCAAAGCTTGTCTCCCGCCCGCTCCGCCTCGCCGCTCCGGTGGCGCAAAGCTTGTCTCCCGCCCGCCTCGCCGCTCGGGGACGCAAAGCTTGTCTCTCTCCCGCTCCGCCTCGCCGCTCCGGTGGCGCAAAGCTTGTCTCCCGCCCGCTCCGCCGGTCGCGCAAAGCTTGTCTCTCTCCCTCCCGCTCCGCCGGTCGTCCGCTAAGCAAATTCCTAGGGGAAACACTGCATTGGAATGGTTTCTCTCTCTCTCTGTGTGCATGTTCTTACTTTCACTGTGTTAGTCATTGTTTGTACTGCCGTGTTTTCGACTTTTGTATTCGTTGCGTTCGCCTGTCTAAGCTCAAAACAACCGCGCCTGGCTTGCCGGAGAAACCAGGGAACAGCTGATTTACGACAGTGCACTTTTACTTTCGCCCTCTGGGGGGAGCCTCGCTGGAAAATCAACCCCGGTTGCATAGTATACCTTTAATTGAGCCACATTGGAGGGGTTTCAAGCATGAACATCCCTTTGTAAGTTCACAACACAACATTTCCATCCAATTTCTGTCTAGACTAGTCCTCTCCATAGCCTTTTTTTATGAGCTGTTCAGAGTTTGATTTGCTGGTGTGATTTGGGTCATTGCCCCGCTGTATAACCCAAGCATACATATCTTAAAGTCACAAACTCAAAGCTGCCATTCTGCTTCAGCATTTTTCAGACTGACTTTATTTCTCATCTGTTGACTACATCAGGGGTATCACGTGTAGCTTTTTGAGATCTCTTAACCCACTTCATGTAGCCAGGCAGGCTTTGTTTATTGATTCTACGTGTTTTGGTAAAAATCTACTCAGGCATGTGGCTGGGAAAATTGAAATCAGTTTTCCAAAAAATATGCTTAAATACTGTTAACTCTTGCTCTCACAAGTGGCTCAAAGCAAAAAGCAAGAACATAAGAAATCTGTGAGAGGGACAATATTTTTCAATAGCACTGTGAGCTACATATGTACACATGCTCAGTCATTTCCTATGGCATCAAACCTGCTATTATTGGCCCTTTTTGGGAAACTATTCTTTCTGCAGAGGTCAGGTTGGTCTCCTGTAATTTTAGTCTGACCAGTCAGACCCTTGTTTATCACTGGTGGGCCCTTGAAAGAAACACATCCTGCTTCTTGATCCAGTTAAAAGGCAATTAAATCAAGACACAGCTGTGATGATTTTTCATTGTTTTGGTTTCTGCAATAGGAAAAACAAACAGCTGATGGAAAGAATTTAATTTGGAGTTGAGGTTTTACTACTGGTCATTGCCATGTTTTTGCCTTAAGCCAATGCTTTTGTGATAATATTGCTCCAGTTCATCGAAATGGAAAACCTATCACCTCATTAGAGTTAAACAACTTAATGCACATGCTTTTTCAGAGGTGATTGGAAGATTAGGCTAAATACTGGTCAATATTGGAGGAAAGCCATTTACTGGAAAAGTCTTGAGACTAGGGCAGAGGTTACCCTTTCAACAGGATAACAACCCAGAACATAAAGTCAGAGCCACAATAGAATAATTTAGATCAAAATGTGTTAGAATGGCCTACTCAAAGACCATACCAAAATTAGATTTAGAACTTGTGCCAAGTTTTGAAAACTGCTGTTCACAGACCCTCTCCATCCAGTCTGACTGAGCTTCAGGGGTCTCGCAAACGGGAATGAACATAATCTTTAATCTTTAGGGCTGCAAGGCTGGTTGAGACATGACCCAAAATAATTGCAGCTGTAATTGCTGCAAACGGTTGTTCTGAGATGTATTGACTCTGGGAGGCTGACTACAAATTTCCCCTTCAGATTTGTGTTTGTGAAAACATGTGACACACTACTTTGAAAAGTTCAGAGGGTGTGAATACTTTTGCATGGCGTGGTATACAACATAGTAAAGTCTGTAAAGGCAGACTTGGCAGCACATCTACAGTTCTGTCAGCAGCAGCAGGAAAATTATTTTGAACGGATGGGTTCAGATTGTGTATTTTCCTAACAAATAAACCCTCTAGCAGACATGCTTTAATCATAGATGAAGCCACTATTATTGTTTATACTTGCACATTAAAACACACTGTCAGAGGTCTTCAGTCCTTTCCTAATCACACTGGAGCTGATGATGAGCTTCCTCGAAAAGAGCAGGTTTGAGTTTCAGACTAAAAACAGTTGCAGCTGTGCAATACATAAGCAAGGAAGTGAGAGTGAGAGAAGAGGAATGTAATTATGCATTGCAAGGCTGGACAATTTGGTCACACCCGATAATGCAAAATTAATTGTTTGTGTCTGTGTGACCAAAGCTTTGAAAATTCCAGGACATGGTCATGGCCTTAGATGTATAAATAAATGTTACCCCAGAGCCAGAATATGTCCTCTCCTATTTCAGCGTCAGCTAAATAGACCTGTAATATTTACAGTAGCTCTGTTTGGTAAGAAAATAATCCCTGTGGCCTAGTCTTCACTTCTCAACAAGTAAAGATTTGCTTTTAATTTTTAACCCTGGCCATTCATTCATTTTTTTAACTGTAATTACATTTGTGTTCCTGAAAGTGGCTCATTGCATGTTTTAGGCAATTAAAATAGCTCTTTTGTTGATGGAAAAAAATTCTATTCAAATGGGACATATCATGCAAAATCCACATTTACAGCCCTTAAATATATTTTTTGCTGTGTATTTGCAGTTTCTAGGAAGTAGAACATTTAAATGTAGTCTCTCCAGGTGCTGCGCAAATATCCTAATATTCTTTTTGGTTCCTATTTTTTCAAGCCGTTTAGTTTTCTCTATTTTCTATTACGTTTTATGAACAACTATATATTTGCTTCAGAACTGCTAAACAAGGTCATGGACGTTCACCATGCCAATTTCGCCATTTTTATATTTTTCACCTCAATTTTGCTGCCCAAGCTCAAGGATGCCCAAGCTACAAGCTGATAAGTGAAAACGTTTGGTTGTTGGGTGTAATAACCCATACAGTTCATTACACCTTCACCCAGCAGAACAGGGAGGAGTTGATTGCTCTGTGACCTGGAGGAGGCAGGGTGTGAAGTGCCTCATTTAGATTTAAAGGGAACACACCAAAACTAGTTGCTCTCAGACGCACCTCAGAACGACGGTAAAAGAGGGGCTGTGGGGCAACAATAATGAGGGATTCAGACCAAAGCATTGCAATTCCACTTTGTATAGTCCACAACTGAATGATTTAAATGTGAAAAGGAAGGCATGGAAAAGCCTGATATGTCCCCTTTTAAAGAGGATTGGATTGAAGATGGAGATTATAATAATTGGTTGAAAAACATTACCATATTGTTCAGAGGTTTACTGTATGAAGGCATTGCAGTTTTGTAATGGAAAAAAACACCAATTTCAAATAAACCTCGCCAGCCAGATAGATAATGTGTAGCGCTCTCCATTCTGCACATTAACAATCTGGAACCGCTCCTATCAAATCCGTTTGAGTAAAGGAGCAGAAGTCTCCTAGCTGACTGGGTGAAGCGACACATAAGGCCCGTTTACACTACACTTTTTTAACCGAGCCGAGACCAGTCCGAGCTCGGTAACCGAGATAACTCTTGTGTGTAAACGGTCAGCAGACTGAACCAGACCGCGCTAAACATAACCGGACCGCGCTAACTGCAGACCAGCTCTTGAGTAGGTCTCGGCCTGGTTTTATTTCTGGCCCAGTTTTCTGATAAAGAGCGCATGAGCAGACCGCGTCATCTCCTTACAGTCAGCTGACTGTCAGCGGGTTTTCCGGCAGTCTGGCTGCACGTCCCGATTCACACTCCATTCAGACAAATTTCAGACATTCATAATAATACTAGCTTCCTTACCGTGCCACACGGTTTCCAGACATGAATCTGCTTAGCAGCGCAATGAACCTCAGCGTCTCGGTTGTTAGGTGTAGTGTAAACGGGGCTATAGTGCCCACCTACCAAAGGTTGGTTTTAGCCAATCACGGTATCAAATTAAAATGTAAGCAGCACCGTCATGCAAACCCACAAGAAGGTAAGCTAGTCAAGGCACTTTTTGCTGTTCTTTTAAAGATGAAATCGTGGATTCTTACAAAATAGATGTGATAGCAGCAGCTATGCGTGCGTCCTCCTGCGCTGCCATATTTATTTGGGTATGGCTGTGGGGTCAGCTGCTCTTGCTTTCGTCACACTGGTATGTACCGCCTTAAACCACAAGACTGCAACGTGATTGGCCCGAACCATTTTTGGTTCAGATACAAAAGCTTGAAGCCAGAGCGGTACAAGATGGATTCTCGCGGGAATTAATCTTGAATGCAATGTTAATTTCAAAAGCCACAATCAAAGAACAATTTAAGTTAAAAATATATATTTTTCTTTGCTTAAGTAATAAAGTAAGCAAATTATAATTTATTTAGTCATTTACATTGTTTTTTTAAATCTATGCTTCTCTTAAATTTAAATAACAACCTAAAAAGCCTAACATTTAACCTGTTAAAACTTGCAGAAATCTGGGCATTCAACAGTAGTTTTAAACTTGTAGTTTAAAACTTGATACAATATACATAAATAAATTAAAGAAAAATGTTTATGGGATGCCTTTACATAAAACATATTTTGAAACATTACCTGGTTTTCTGCAATGTACTTACATCAAAATTGATGCATTAGGGCTTTGCTTTCATGGACAGTAGTTATGGTGAGTAAAACTATTAAAACTATTTTCCATGCTTTTTTTTGTTTTGTTGCATTTTTATGGTAAATTTGTAAAATATATTGAGCAATATCTGTCAGTCTGTCTGTCTGTCTTATACATGAGACTTTTGAAAAAATATGTAACTTTGTTAAAGAGGTAAATCTCAATAATACTAGCAACAGAAAAGTGACGCATTTAGTTGGAAAAGGTTCTATGAGTGGAAGGAAAGAAAATGAAGGGAAAAAATGTAGAAAAAAGGTAAAGAGGATCAAATCTGAAATAAGGGATCCTTTTAGTGGATGGCTGGATATCAACGCTTGCTATCATCCCTTTGTACATTCATTTTAAGCCAGTCGTCTGTGTAGGAATTTGAGTTGGCATGGCCTGATTTGAGATTCTCACGGTTGATAAAATTGAGTAAAACTACAACAATTTCACATTATGATCTAACTGCTTTTATTTAACACTGAAGAACATCAATTATTCCTTGTTTTCCTCAACTAATGTTACAGATTCATAACATAGTTATACTAATGTCTGTAGAAATGTTTTCTTTTTTGAAATACAGACTAATGCAAACATATAGAATAAAAACCCATTATATTTAGTGATAGTTTTAAAATAAACATGCTTATTTTACACAATATTATACCCCTTTATGGTTACAAACTTTATAAAGAATCAGAAGTGTAAAAAGCTAATAGTAGTTATCCAATTGTATCGACAATAGATAGAGAAATAGATTGTCTAGATAGCTAGCCTGAGATGTTCTGTTTAACAGAAGTGCTGCTCATAGCTCACCAACTGTAGTCGTTGTGATCTTGGGCACGACACTCACCAACTCTGTAGTTTAAAACAATGTTACCCTAACAAGAGTGAAGGGTGAAGAAAAAAGAACTGGCATTTTCTATAGGGTATCATTAAAAGGCCTTTAAAACGCAGGAATGGTAAGATGGAAAATCATAGTGGTTTTGAAACCATACATTTTTAAAACCTTGGTATACCCTAACAGCAGTAGCTACATTTAAACATGACTATGGTAAATGACGAGTTTACTTTAAGCCAGGATGCAACGATGTTGGTATTTTCAAAAAGTTGCCAAACATTTTTACTTAAATAACTCATTGGGTTGATCACAGAACAAACATAAACTCTGATGCGTTAATTTCTACAGAATTATGTGTGTGTGTGTGTGTGTGTGGGGGGGGGGGGGGGGGGGATTAAGTAATCAGAACCATATAAATCTAAATTATATTGTCTCCAAACCTATAAGCTTGTTTAGCACTTGGATTGACACCAACTGTGTCCCCAATCCCTCCTAAAACATCATACCTCTGAAGTAAAAAATGTTGTCTTTGCATTAAAGACAGCAATAGGGGACAAAACTTTTGAGAACCGACGTTTATGATTCCAAAGTTGTTATACTCAGGTCCAAGGTCCATTGATAGAAAAGTGCTTTAAGAAAGCTTAACAGAGTGTTTAGAAGCCTATAAAGTTACCCCCTCTGTGTTCTCCTTATTTTGAAGACCTGGTGATCAGAAACAGCTAGTTTCAGCATCACATGCATGCTGAGGCCTTTTAGCTGCAGGGGATAACAGCGGAGATTAGGCAGGGGGACAATTAGGGCTGCTGAATGGTTGCTACCATTTTTACTGCTTACCAATGCAGCTCATAAATAAAAGAAAATGGTCTGCTTACAAATTTGGCCAGCCTTCAGAGAGGCAGTGGGTTGGTGCAAATGCAGCTTTTTCATCAACTTGCCTGGTCTGATTACATCATACAAAGCTATACTAGCAGTGCACAGCAAAAATCACATGTAGTATTATGCTTTCTATCATATCGGTCTTAGTTTTATTGGTACTTGCTTGTTGTTATTTTAACTTGACTTTAGTTTAAACTGCTCCATATACCATTTTTTGGTATAAAACATGCCTGTGCTATGTTTTTAGCACTGCGTTTGTTGTTCATTTGTACAAACACTTATCCAATGTTTCTTCTGACTGAGAAATAGACTGAAAAAATTAATTGTGAAACATTTTATAGTTTGCAGGTTATCCTTGTGCATTTGTGGGTACTCCGGCTTCCTCCCACAGTCCAAAAACATGACTGTTAGGTTTATTGGTCCCATGTGAGTGTGTGTTTGCATGGTTGTTAGTCCTGTGTGTCCCTATGTTGCCCTGTGATGGACTGGTGACCTATCCAGGGTGTACCCCGCCCCTCACCCATTGATCACTGGAGCTCTGCGCAGATAAGCGGGTACAGATAATGGATGGATAATATTATATATATTATATATAATATTAGGACAGGACTGCCACGCCAGGTCCAGTACGAAATACACCACTAAGTATGCAGACAACACAACAGTGGTGGGTGTCACCAGGGACAACAACGAACTAGACTACAGGGAGGAGGTGAAACACCTGGTGGACCGGTGTGACAGAAATGATCTGATCCTCGATGTCAGCAAAACAAAAGAGATTGTCTTTGACTCCAGGAACAATCCGTCACACCCCTCCACACCAACTATGCCACAGTGGAGCAAGTAAACAGGATCAAATTCCTGGGGGTGCAGATCAGACACTTTGACCTGGTCCGTCCACACCTCTGCTCTTGTGAAGAGAGCACAGCAGCGTCTGCACTTTTTGCTACGCATGAGAAGAACAAACCTCCCCCCTTCCATCCTCATCTCTTTCTACAGAGGGACAATAGGGAGCGTACGGACCAGGTCCATAGCTGTCTTGGGCTTGCAATAAATCAGACAAGAAATGTGTAGAGAGAGTGGTGAGGACAGCAGAGAAAATCATCGGGACCGCGCTTCCCTTCATCCATGACACTGCTAGCAAACGCTGCCTGACCAGGGCTCAGACAACCATAAAACACCCCTACCACCATCATGGACTGTTTACCCTGCTGCTCTCTGGCAAGAGGTTCAGCAGCTTCAACTGCAGAACAATTAGATTGCTCTGCAGTTGAAGCTAAATTAAGACACAACAGCTTCATTTCACACGTCATGCTAAACTCCCAATAATCCCCCCTCCCATGAATACAAAACTGCTCACTTTACTTTAAATAGCCATCACAGGCTGGGGGTCACTGTGGACTCTATTGGACTGAGTAACTGCACTATCTGCATTATGATTTGGCCCGTTCATTATTGCAACTCATCCTATTGCTAGAAATACTTGCTCAGCTCATATGGTCTTACACATAATTTTCTTTAAATATAAAATTTATTTTTTTTATTTGCTGCTACATTCCTGACAAATGACAAATACTTATATTTGTGATTTTTTTCTCTTTTCTGTTCTGTTTTTTTTTTTTTTTACTGGGAGCCTTGCAATAAAATTTCCTTCAAATGTGCATTGTGAATGTGGAGCTGAATGACAATACAGTCTGTCAGTGTTGGGTCTGATCATACTAGTAATTTATGTAGCATTAATGTTTGTAGCTTCTTAAAAAAAGAGCTGTATCATGTAAATATGTGGCTATGTTAGGCCTGTCTTTACAGTTGTGATGATTACATGAATTAAAAGCCCCATGTATTATTTATGATACACAAAATGGATAAAAATCAATCAGGCAATGTTGGAAAAAGAGTTTTTGTTTCATTATAATCCTTTATACACAGTTCAGTTTTTAAAAAAACAACACATTTTTCCAAGTTATTTCTTATTTCAGGCTTTAAAGGGTTAACCTTACACTGCAAAAAGAGAAGTAAAAGCAAGTAAGATTTTCTTGAAATTAGTGTATTTGTCCTTGATTTGAACAGGTAAATAAGATGATCTGCCAATGGAATGAGTATTTTTACCTCTAAAATAAAATAATTTTATATACTGGACTTGAAATAAGATGATGGAGATGAGTTGTTCCTATTTACGCGCAAAAATCTTATTCCATTGGCAGATCATTTAAACTTACCTGCTCAAATCAAGGACAAATACACTAATTTCAAGAAAATATTACTTACTTTTAGTCCCTTTTTTGCATTTATAATGCCCAACATATCATATTTTTTAGCCCGGTACTTCCGAGGAAGGCCTACAAAGAGGTATAGGTTTAACAAATACTTGTATAAAAGTAATAAAATTGCTAACCTAGTTAAACATTATTTGCAATTTAGTACATACAACTTGATGTTTAAAAACATTTATTGTTTGCTTTTAAAAATAAAAAATCTGAGAATTATTTATTGAATCAGGGTTTAAAGGGGTCAGGACAGCATTTTAGTCTACGTTTGTGTCGAGCTCTATTTTCATGTTTGTTTTTTTAAAGTGCATGTTTTGAAAATAACTATATGGGTTAATAGCACAATTTTTTCTATTAATTATTTTACAAAAAAGATTGTTTATTCCTAATCAAATCTTCTATTTTTTCTCCTCAGCTCAAACTGTTGATGTACTAAAAGCATTAGACTTCAAGAGCTCTCCTGAAGGAGTCCGGAAAGCACCAGGTTTCTGCACAGTCCGGAGAGGATCTAAACCCGACGTAGCTTATAGAGTGGCCAAAAATGCTAAGATCAGTGCTCCAACCAAACAGCTCTTCCCAGGTTTGTCAAGATACTTCTCACCTTTCTCTAATAGCCAGTAATTTCACAAAACTATCAGGAACTTTATTTTCAAGGGTGCTTCAAGACAGCAGAAAATGCATTGCTCAGTGAAGAGGTTTATATATTCCTGAACTGTACTGTGTAATTTTTTTAAACAACTGTGCGTGTTTTTATGCTCATGTTTTTTTTCTAGATAAATGCAAAGGGGCGTTTAAGAGATTGCTTAAAACACTAAGGTTGAAAATGACATCCATAATTATCTCAGTACTATCCTATGAAGTATTTTTTTTTACATTTTCCTTTTACAACTGCAAGTACAAATGGGTAGAGTCCAATTCTGTTCAAATACCCTAAAAAAATCTTGATAAGGTGGGATCCAATACAGCCTAATTTAATCTCAATGGTAATACTACAAAATCAAAGTCAGTTGATCATTTCATGCTAGCTAAGGAAGCACAGTCGACTACATTTACAGCCAACCCTCAGCAAGAATCTAGTCACAGTGGAAAGGAACCCATCCTTTTCAACAGGAAGAAACTTCCACCAGAATCTCACTGGAGTGTAAATAGCCATCACAGGCTGGGGGTTGAGAGGACAGGATGAAGGACGAAGAATCCTATATCTGCCCAACAGCAAAGATCATCCTAAATTTTTTCAAGCTGTAACTACTGGATGTACTAAAAGCTTTGGACTATAATTAATCAGCTTAAGAATGGATAGTTGAATAGACATTGACTTGTGAGACGCCGCTGTAGGTCACATGATCTATTCTAGGTCATGGCAGTCTGAACTCTGCTGCTGTAACATGACACCAGATCAGACATACTTTTGATTTTCTAATGTAGCATTTATTCTAAAGGTGTGAATGTGGCCTTGTCTCTGCAAGTAACTCCATGTCTTCTCAGCCTGCTGTTCCAAAGTGATCTGCTATCAGATTCCCAACCACAGAGGAAGACTGTTTCATTTTGCGACAGTACAGTAGCCTTCAGGGGCGCTAAACCTGGAGGTTACAGGTCTAGTGCCCCTAGTGGCTAAAAAAGTATATGGTGCCGCTTTAAAAATTGAGTCAGAGATGGTAAAGACATCAACTGCAAGTACAGGTCTATAAGTTGTATTGACCTCCTTAAACTCTGTGGCCAATAAGAAGAGACAGGGAATGTCATTGCCTTTGTCCATTAGTAACCCGGCTTTAACGTAAGTAACGGCCTTTCATTGAAAACTAAAGGTATATTCATAGAGACCAGAAGTTTATAACAGCTATAACAGCATGTTTATAACTCCTTAGTTACCTTCATTTTTGTTTTCCTAATTTAGGACAAAGCTGTGAAAATACACAGTTGGTACCAGTTTATTATGCTAGAGCCATTGGTTCCAGCACCAAAGATTGAAAGGAAGGGTTATGAAAGTTAAGGTTGAGGGTGGTGTCCGGTCCTCCCTTTACACTGATAACCCCAGTTTTTGATGCTGTTTGTGTTGTCTTAAGATCCAAGTTTACTCAACTGACATTTGGGTCACATCACTTCTGCTGTTATTTTGTGGGTCAGAACCTTCAAAGATAGGGAGTTGGTGGTCTCGACTTTAGGTTTTGAGTCAGAAAGCTGATAGTCTTACCATCATTTCCGTTGCTTTTGTCCATACAACTTCAAATGCAAGTACTGTACATTATTGGTAAAAAAAAGTAAAGATGTTTTGTTTGGTCTTTTTTACTTTGTTGCAACAATGATTTTTTGGCAATAAATCCCATACTCAACCAATTCCTCCTCATGCTGGTCACCAGCTTTGTCACACACTGGTGAGGGATGGCATCCCGTGGGGTTCTGTTTATCACTCTGACTCAAACAGCACACCCAAACTGATCCCACAAGTATTCAGCAGGGTTGAGTTCAGGACTGGAGGCAGGTCATTCAGTCCTCTTCACTTCTCAAATCCTGAAGGTAGTTTCTGTTAAAACACTGCTCTGTGGGGGCGAGCTTTGAAATAAGGACAGAGTTTGGTCACTTAGGGTGGAGATATGGGTTTCCCTCTGGTTGTAGAATCTCATTTAGATATCTCTCTACATTGAGATTGCCCCTGATGATGATTTTTTGATTTTTTTTTTCTCTAGTGAGGAAGATGACACCTCACACCATCACACTGACAGTTTATTGTTTTTGAGCTCTTTCATGGGCACAACCCACATAAACAACTCTACTGCTCAACCCACAAAAGCATTTTTCTCACAAATCTGGCACCATTTAAATAGAAACAAACAGGATTTCAAATGGTAGAAAATGTATTTCCCAGAAACATTTTTAAAACAAGAAAAATAATCGACCAAACATGTTTCCTTACTTTTTGGGCGAGTTTACAAAATGGAGAAAGGAAACAGAGACTCTGCAGGAGTTGCCTTATGATGTACTGGTAGTTTGCAAAGGTTTCTCTGTTAAAGCTTACTTTAGGATTTAAAAATATTTTGGTGATATGTTACTCACCAAAAGTTATGACAAAACTGCCATTTTTAAACAGTTAACATGCTTTTACTGGCAACAAGCAGCCAAATTAGAGTACACAGTTTCCGTGTTTCTCTGTCCCATGCACCACCTGCAATTAACCTTTTCAGTTTAAAGTTCAAGATGGCTGCTGCTGGAATTTTAAAGTATCTCTGTTTGCTTTTTTGACTAATTGTACCACAGCCCATGAGCATCTTTAAATGTCTGTCATTATATCCCTTTGTTAAATGTTTGCAAAAAAGCCAAATATGCAGAATCCAACTTCGAGAAATAAAAATGTCAAACTCCATTAAGCAACAGGATCAGGAATTTAAAACAAAAGAACATTTTCCCAGTAGTGCTCCATGGATAATTTCATTAAATGTAACCAATTTGAGCCATTCCTGTAGTTAAATCAACATGTTTCAGAGCAGTGCTGTAAATCTTTAAAATATACTTCTTTTTTTTTTCACACATGCTAGTGCTCACTGATGTGCCTGCGACCATTCTTCTTTTTTTTTTTTCTTCTGTCACTTTTAGGAGGGGTTTTCCCTGAAGATTTCTCCATTCTGTTCACCATCAAGCCCAAGGCTGGACTCCGATCTTTCCTTCTGTCCATGTACAACCAACAAGGCGTCCAGCAGCTGGGTGTGGAGGTGGGCCCTGCCCCCGTCTTCCTGTATGAGGACCAGCATGGCAGACCCGCCCCAGAGGAGTACCCTTTGTTCCGCTCCATCAACCTTGCTGATGGCAAGTAAGTGACTGCCTTTGCAGAAGGCTTTTAAACACAGGAGGTAAAATGTAGGTGGTTGACTTTTGTGTTTCCTGAATATTCCCATATTTAGGTTCAGTCAGACCACCTTTAAGCTGCATTTTGAGTGTTGAATTTTGTTGTGAACTTTGGTGTGAGGCCTCTGGGATTATCTCAAAATGAAAGCAGCACAATTTAAAACTCATCTCAAACATTTTTAATAAGATTGATAGGTTGTATTGTATTTAAAACAAGACCAGTCTGCACAAAGTATTTTCTCAAGCTTCTCTGGCCTGGTAAAATGACTAACTGCTCTGTAGATTAATTATTATCATGTGTTTGTTTAGTCATTAATAGCACATGGAGCAAGTCCGACAGTAATGGCAAATAAATTGTAGCTAACAGTATAATGACAGCCTTTGTTTTCTCTTGATCATTTACGGTCGTGGTGTAGTTGTGTGGAGCAATGGCAAAGATCCTTATAAGCTGCATAGCTCTCCAGTGAAGTAAATTTAAATCACGTCAAATGTTGCCATCATTCATTTACATAAATACTAACAGAGATGCATAGAAATGATTCCATGTGTGGATACTGTAGTGTTAAAAATTACACCACAGAAATTGTGTGAATACAGAGCCTTGGGAAAGTATACATACCCTTTGAAATTTATTCACATTTTGTGACATTACAACCACAAACTTCAATGTATTTTATTGAGATGCTATGTGACAGACTGAGAAAAGGGTGCTTTTAAAAGGTTTCTTACAAATAAAGAGTTTGACAGGCATTTGTATTCAACCCCCTTTACACTGATTATCCTAAATAAAACCCAGCATAACTAATTACCTTCAGAAGTAACCCAACTAATAAAGAAGCAACCACAAACCTGTTAAGATGTGACCATTCAGATAAATGGAGACCAGTACACTTTTAATCATTAGCTATGTTTACATCCACAAAATTCCACGATCGGATTAAAATGTATTTAGATAAAATAAATAAATAAATAAATAACCGGATTGTACCCTTTATATGGGCACACAATCAACTCGATCATGATGTGCCTTTACATGCACCTGGCTTTATTCAGAATAGAACCACCCTGAAATGCGCAGTTGTCAAATTTCCCATAAAAAAAACACAGAAGAAGAAATATTTCCATCTTTGCTGGGCGACAAAAAATACCAAACAAAGCAGTAGAGTACAAGTTCGTTTGTCTTCCGAGCGCCCAGGATGGACTCGCACCAGATTCTAATTACGGTTGAAACGTTACTGAACAAATAATAGTTTGGAGCTCTTTTAATGTTTCTAATAGAATGGTTGTATCGAGAGCACAGAGAGTTTTGCCTCCTGACATTTTTCTGTCACCAAAGCAGAAATACATCACGTTGACATCGGGCGCCCATGCGCACTCAGGTCAGTTTGCCACATTCGGAATAACTTGATCCTGACAAGTGTTTACATGCATGTTGATCGGATTGTCAATCAGCATAAACCACCCGTCTCATTCGGGTTACAACTTCATTCCGATTGAACTTAATCCGATCCCAATATTCTGATTGGCGTGTTTACAAGATAGATTTTTATTCCGATCGGCCCTATATTCCGATTACTTTTATCCATGAAAACATAGTTAGAGAAGGAGGAAAGAGGTCCTCTGATTTTACTTAATTAAATCAGCATGTTGTTCACCTTTTCCCTTTTTTGACAATTTTGATCTTTTTGGCTTCAAATTATCACAAAAAACATCTAATAATTTCAACGATATCAATGTTTTTGCAAGGTCTGTTTTGACTGATTCTTATTTCCACCTTTTTCAAAGTCCGAAGCCATGTGTGTCAAGCAATTTTGTTTTTAAAAAGTTAATGCAGGTAAATATGGAAGACAAAGGAGAAGAGAAGCATAGAGAAAGTTCCTCCTGTCAAGTATGAATTGCCGCATGGCCGGTTTAAGGCAAGGCAAATTTATTTATATAGCACATTTCAGTACAGAGACAATGCAAAGTGCTTTACATGATTAAAATATAGGAAAATAAAACAGAATAAAAGCAAGTAGGAATAAAATGTAGAAACAAAATAGAACATGGGAGAATAGAAACTAAAAGCAAACATTAAAAACAGTTGGACTACAAAGTTGAACTAATGATGTTTCAGTAAAACAGTTGAATTTGAACAGTCGAGGGCAATCCTAAACAAATGTGTTTTTAATCTTGATTTAAAGGAACTCAGGCTTTCAGCATTTTTACAGTTTTCTGGGAGTTTGTTCCAGATAAGTGGAGCATAGGAACTAAATGCTGCTTCACCATGTTTGGTTCTGGTTCTGCAGAGTTTGCTGGAGCCAGAAGACCTTAGTGGTCTGGAGGGTTGATACACTGATAACAAGTCTGTGATGTATTTAGGTGCTAAGCCATTCAGGGATTTATAAACTAACAGAAGGATTTTAAAGTCTATTCTCTGAGATACAGGGAGCCAGTGTAAGGACTTTAGAACTGGGGTTATGTGCTCTACTTTCTTAGTCTTAGTGAGGACGCGGGCAGCAGCGTTCTGGATCAGCTGCAGCTGTCTGATCCACTTTTAGGCAGACCTGTGAAAACACCGTTGCAGTAATCAATTCTACTAAAAATAAACACATGGAATAGTTTTTCTAGATCCTGCTTAGACATTAGTCCTTTAATCCTGGAAATGTTCTTCAGCTGATAGAAAGCCGACCTTGTAACTGTCTTTAGATGCTTTTGGAGGTTCAGGTCTGAGTCCATCACTACACCCAGATTTCGGGCCTGATCAGTGGTTCCTAGCTGAAGCAGCTGAAGCTGTGTGCTAACCTTTGATCTCTCCTCTATTGGTCCAAATATTATTACTTCATTACTTCAGCATAGGAACTAAATGCTGCTTCTCCTTGTTTAGTTCTGGTTCTAGGTATGCAGAGTAGGCTGGAGCCAGAAGACCTTAGAGGTCTGGAGGGTTGATACACTGATAACAAGTCTGTGATGTATTTAGGTGCTAAACCATACTTTCTGGTTTAAAGCATCCTGTGGTTTAGATGGTGCCATTTCATACTTGGAAATAGCTGAAACAAGAAAAACCACAAAGATATAAAATTACCAGCCTCCACAGGGACACCAACAGCAGCATTTAGCAACAACAAAAAGAAAGTCAGTTACTGTGTTTGTGGAAACCATTTTAATTCCAAGATCAAGATAAGGATCAAAAGCTCTTCATTATCTATGAGCAACTACTATAGAAAGTAACATGAATTGCTGTCATATTTTCCCTAGAGCTGAATGTACGTGTTGGAATTTTCAGAAGCTGCACAAACATGTGGGTAGATTTAAATTAATTGGTCTTATGTATTATCAGTCATAACAATATTATTTGTTGGTAATTTGCTTTTAAGAGTTAAGATTTGTTTTTTATTCATTGCCTAATATTGCTGATGTTTTTGGTATTATTTCTTTCTGTAATATACTTCACATTATGCACTTTGTCAGGAATTGTACTGACAGTCGTGGGGCGGTGGTGGTGTTTTGGGGGGATTGGGGTACTACTGTTCTAATGACATATATACATAAAATGCCAACAAGTAAACATCCTGAAAATTCAAGAGGAAGAATACTTTTGCATGGTCCTTTACAGTATACGCAGAACTCTCGTTTGTATATATATATATATATATGTATTTTTTTTTTTTTTTGAGGTAGGTGTTTAAGAGGTTATACTTTCTGACTCATGGGTTTATAAAAAACTGTATTTTAGAAGAAACAAACAAACCAACAATGGATGTACAGTACTAATAAAATACTAGATTTTATGCTTTAATATCTAAGGGAATGTTTTAGAATCAGTTTATCGACTCATACTTAAAGTTAACCTATTTTGTTGTTGCATGTATGGACATTTAATTACAGATAATTGCATCCATACTTTTCTCTTTATGATTGCCTTACTTTTGGCTGGTCAGACCACTTTTCAGTGTCAAAAAGATTTTTGTCTTTGTGACTCACATCCTTGTTCTAATGGGACCGCGTCTGCAGCTTACAACAGATCATCTGGGGAACAGGACTTGAAAGCTGGTGGCAAAAAATTTGCCTCTCTCTGTCTACATCTGTTTTGACATGGGTTGACCAACTACTGTCTGATGTGTTAACGTCAGTCAGTTCCTGTTTCTGAAACTCTAGAACTGCACAATAACAAACTATGTAAAATAGCCTTTCAGTGATCTAGATCTGATTTCAGGACTGATGCCTTTCCCCCCCGTCCATATCTCGACTAAATGCAAATGTAAAATTGTTTTGCAGGTGGAAAGAAATTCTCTGCAGATAGGCTGACTTTTGAACAAATCTCTACATTCTGCCAAGAAAAAGTTTAACAAACCTTATCTTTAAAAGTGCAAAGTCACACAATGACTGCACATATTGAAATAAATAAAACAAACTTAAATAAAGGGCAAATCAAAGGCTTGTCCCTGCGACGTCAGAAGAAAAGAAGAATCTCTTCATGTCTGTACACAAAATGTTATTGATGACCTTATGATTGATTTTGAACTTTAGACAAACTAGCAGGCAGATTTTGTTTCACACACTAACACGGCTGTTTTTCATCTGCTGACTGGCTCTTGTATTTCAAAAAGTAAGACTGATGGCTATATCCTTCCAACTACTGCTGAACATAGATATGGGAAAGAAGGCATTTCTTATAGTTCCCGATTTCTGACCTCTCTTTACTTCACAGGTGGCACAGAGTCGGCATCAGTGTTGAGAAGAAGAGTGTTACCATCATTGTGGATTGTAAGAAGACGGTGACCAAACCACTTAAAAGAAGCGACCAGGCTGTAATAAACACCGAAGGCATTACAGTGTTTGGCACCAGAATCCTGGAAGATGAGGTCTTTGAGGTAAGTTTGAACCTCTCTAAGGGAACTCTTGCTTTATAAAAGCAATCACACACACACACACACACACACACATACACATATATATATATATATATATATATATATATATATATATATATATATATATATATATATATATATATACATATATATTAGGGCTGGGCAAGTTAACGCGTTAATTTCGCGTTAATTCATTAGACTATTAACGGCGATATTTACTTTAACGCGCATTAACGCATGTTGCTCACATGCTTTTATTTTGTGAAGGTCTGTTGCTGCGGTGTAGGGGTTTGAATCAGAACAGTAGGTGGCGATAATGCACCAATAACCTCGCTGTCAGCCAAGCCTCGGATTCAAAGAGGAAGAAAGGTGCTGGCCGGAAAAAAACAAAGCTGACATGGGAAGGCGGTGTTTCCCGCAGGAATTTGCTTAGGCGAGGCGGTGAGTTGGCGGCCGGCCCGGAACAAGTTTTGTGCGAAGCGGGGTCTGCATCGACACCGTCGGTGAAGTCGCTTCTCGCTTCAAAGTAACCATGTGTTTTTGCCTGTTTTTTCCCTGCCATTCACTATATGCACGCGAGAAAGCAACAACAAAAAAACGCGTGTTAACGTCAAATAAACATGCAAGCATATCGAGTTAGCAAGCATTTCAGTTTAAAGTTCTTCCAGCAACGAATATGAGAGAAAAAAGTTAGTTGTAACCACTGCCAAGTTAAACTTTCTTATCACCGGAGCACCTTGAGCTTAAAATATCACTTAAATGCCAAACACACTGTAGACATCACCAAACAATTCAATGACTCAGAGAAGCTAACCAATGTAATGGCGAAGTGGATAGCTACTGTAGACCTTTTTTGTGCTTCACACTTTGGTATTGAACATAAAATGGTAATGCTGCTCCCTGCTGTTACCTCAGAAATTGCCTGTTTTTGGTAGATTTTTCCCCCATAAAGAGAATCCCCTGTCAGTGGCAATAGGCTGTAATTTATTATTATTGCTATTTTTTGTTTTACATGTTTAAGTTGAGCTTTACACTAAATATGTGTTACTGATAAGTGCTACAAATGTTACAACACTTTTGTTCATATGGCAGCAGAACATTAAAATAAAAGTGCTCTTTACACTACTTTTGAATTCATTCTTGAAGTTTGTAAATACAATGCGATTAATCATGATTAATCAGGCACATTATGCGATTAATCGCGGTTATATATATATATATATGACACACACACACATACACACACACGCATTATATATACACGTTAATATATCACTAAGGAGAATCAAATACACATCTGAATCCTAAAAAACTGTAAAATATATCTTTTAGGAGATTATACATATTCCAAATGACGTAGCCCAGGGTAACTTTTTTTCAGTGACTGATAATATATATGAAACATAATAAAGCAATGACCGCTGGAGATAAGCGCCCACCCCATCCCCACCCAACGGCCCCGCACACAAAAGTCGGTAAAGATGATGGGTGGAAAATCAAGCAACAGAAAACACATTTGTTGCACAACTGACAGACGACTTGATATTCTGTTGGTTATGTGTAGATGTAGGAGCGCTTTTGACTTTTGAAGAAAATATGCTCATATTTATGACAAGCTGCCCTGGGGCGGGCTGACAGAAGCAAGGCTGCCATACATTGCTGCCACCAGGCCTTGCACAATGACACAACAAGTGAGACTGTTGGAGCTGGGGATCAAACCGGAGACCCGCCAGTTACAGAACCAATTCCCTAACTCTTGCACCACTGTCACCCAAAAGTTGCCCTTTGTGCCATTATTTTGTCCATCCTTGTAAATCTTGGACACAGCTCAAAACATAATTGTGTTTCTTGTCATTTGATTTGCAGTTACCGTTTGAAGAATAAGAATATTGATCAAATAGAAATCATATTGATTGATATCGATAATTATCAAAAAAATTCAAAATGTATTTTAAGTCCAGCCCTGGCCATTTTATGCTGTTGCTTAGCGACCTATTTTTAGATACAGACACAAACACTGAATTCAAACTCAACCCTTTATTCAACCTTTTTTACCAAAACTACAAGTTTTTTTAAAAAAAAACATGTGCTCTCTGAACTCTTTGAAGGGGGCAGCGCTTGGTGACGGAGCGTTCCTCGACCTGCCTTTGTGATTGATCGGAAGGATGTAATGGCTGTAATATGAACCTACATGATAGGCTAGAACTCAAAAAGAAGGAAACTGTTATTCTATTTTACTTTTTATTGACCTTTTTTTCTATCATCGATATACGTCTATCGATCGATATTGTTATTGAATTATCGTCCAGCCCTATCAGAAATTGTAATTTTCTGCTGAGACTCCAAACATTTCGGTGACCCATTTCAAGGCCACAGATTTTATATTTTTCTTTTAAGTTGTAAATAGTTCTCAGTGGTGAATTTCATTGGGCAAAACGAAACTATTGGATTTGGTTGCATGCCTCTTGAAAAACCTGTTACGTGTTTTTTTTCATTATGCTATTCTACCCTGGGCCCAGAATGAGTTGGTTTAAATACTTGACTAACATTGAAGACAGAAGTCTGCTTTGAGAATATGTCACAATATACTTTAATTATTTACAACTAAAATGTTGGAATTTAAAATTGCATTATGCAGAAATATTAACTTGGTTTTGTGGTTGCTGTTGCAATCTTGAGTATTGCACAGGTAGCCTCTCGCTTTGTGGAAGATGTGAGCTTAATGCTACCACAAATAAACAAGCTCTCTTTGATGCCACTGCACTTGGAATGCATGCAAAGTCGAGCAGCCTGCAAGATGTCTGCCTCCAGGTCAGAGACCACTTTCCACTGTGAAAATCGTTGAAAATGTTGAAGCCCCTTTTCCATCATGAACAGCTTTTTGGCAGTCAAAATCATTTCCAGGGATATTAAACATACTGACAACATGAGGTCATCTAATTCATTTTGAATTACATCTTTGTTTTGTACATATTGTACAGATTAACTGTATTAAGTAAATTAGCAATAGGAAATAAAAGTGAACAGTACTTGAATTGTATTTCAGCTAAGCAGGAGATGAGGAAATAATAGCCTACCTCGGTGTTTCTATTTTTATTTCAGGTAGGAGTTGTTTTGCTCTTGTGAAAGCTCATTGTTTAAAGACCCATTACACTAAATAGCATTAAATTACAGAGTAATTTCTTTTGCTCTTTTTAGAACCTTTAACAGATGAAGTGGTGCGTTTTGCTCCAAGAGCTTGAGCTTTTCACATGTAACAAAATGGTCTTAAGTGCTTAAAATACAGCAACCATGTATATCCCACCAAATCCTAAACTCTTTTTATGTCGAGTGTGTTTAGGATTGTTGATTACAAAATACCTGTTCGTGGACAAGCCACAGCACTATTCCCTATGTTTTAAGTGTTATTAGATAATTGTTGTAAAGTCATCTTCTAAAGAAGATTGTTTCTCATCTAAAAATCTGAGCAAAAATCTGTTTTATGTATAGAATGCATTCATATACAATTCAGATGATCACAAATAGAATTTCATTCACTTTATTTTGGTTATCTTGATTTTGTTTATAGTAATTGGGAATATTTTATTGAAAACAGAAACGGGGTAAATATAGTTGCACATGACAAGAGATCACAAATTCAGCTTTGATCATTGATTGACAAGTGAAAGAAACTTGGAAAAAGTAGACTTTTAACCCCTATTTATCAAATGCATCAAAACTAAGAACTACCTCATGTGCTTTTATGCACATTTTGCATACGTTAATGCATAAATGGGCAGAATTTTGCCATTAATTTCTTTTCTGTTGGATCCAAGACTGCTGCTTTCTATCAAAGAGCAATGCATGTTATGCCATGGATGCCATCATGTCTTTGATATTAACGGTCTGGTTGGAGAAAATCAGTTTTACCTATCATGCAGATTAAAAGGTTAAAGGAGCCTCATTTCATAAATACAGTTCCAAAACAGAAATACTTTTTTTTAAATAAGGTCCAGCTAGCAGAAATTGTGTATGAATTCAAAACAGGCTTGCATATCGATGTGTGTTGTGGTCTTAGCTGTTTGAAATGGCTGAAATTCTTTCTTAAACTGGCCTCTCTATTGATGCATAAGTCAGTTAAAAAGTTTGTCAAAGCTGCCAAGTTTTCCTTTGATTGGCTGCTGAAATGCTAAAAGAAATTATACCAAAATCATCTCTGTTCAGTAGACTTTATTCTAAATCTGGTGTAAATGTAAAATATTATGGACAAATGCGTCGATGGATATATTAGTATTTGTTTTCTACTCCTTCCTTGTCTGTTGAAGTCAAAGCTTTCAAACTCTATAAAGGGAGCTGCAGTATATTGGATTTTAAGGCCAGTGTTTGTTACATTTAGGTACTGAACCTGAAAAAAGTTTAAGTAAGGGAGTATGCATACATTGTAGTGCTTGTAAGTGAGGCTTCACCCAGTGTCAGCTTGTAAAACCCTAATTCCTGCATTTCTGCTGCTGACCTTAAAAACTCACACAAAAAAGTATATATATCCCTTTAAGGCTATTAAAGATGTGCTGATCTACTCTTAGTTGGCATCCTTTCTATTTTAAACTGTTTTTAAGCTATCATTTGGAAGCAGCCTGTCTTGGGGTTTATGTATATACACATACTATTATATAAGAACAAATCATAAAATGTTTATAAAGGTTCTCTCCAATAAGAATTATGTATCATCGAAAAAAGAATATATATATATATATATATATATATATATATATATATATTAGGGCTGGGCAAGTTAACGCGTTAATTTCGCGTTAATTCATTAGACTATTAACGGCGATATTTACTTTATCGCGCATTAACGCATGTTGCTCACATGCTTTTATTTTGTGAAGGTCTTGAATCTTGAAGGGTTTGAATCAGAACAGTAGGTGGCGATAATGCGCCAATAACCTCGCTGTCAGCCCAGCCTCGGATTTAAACAGGAAGAAAGGTGCTGGCTGGAAAAAGTAAAACGCGGAAAAAAACAAAGCTGACATGGGGAAGGCGGTGTTTCCCGCAGGAATTTGCTTAGGCGAGGCGGTGAGTTGGCGGCCGGAACAAGTTTTGCGCGGATGGCTGACGGAGCGGGGGGTCTGCATCAACGCCGTCGGTGAAGTCGCTTCTCGTTTCAAAGTATCCATGTATTTTTACCTGTTTTTCCCTGCCATTCACTATATGCACGCGAGAAAGCAACAACAAAAAAACGCGTGTTAACGTCAAATAAACATGCAAGCATATCGAGTTAGCAAGCGTTTCAGTTTAAAGTTCTTCCAGCAACAAATATGACAGAAACAAGTTAGTTGTAACCACTGCCAAGTTAAACTTTCTTATCACCGGAGCACCTTGAACTTAACATATTACTTAAATGCCAAACATACTGTAGACATCGCCAAACAATTCAATGACTCAGAGAAGCTAACCAATGTAATGGCGAAGTGGATAGCTACTGTAGACCTTTTTTTGTGCTTCACACTTTGGTATTGAACATAAAATGGTAATGCTGCTCCCTGCTGTTACCTCAGAAATTGCCTGTTTTTGGTAGATTTTTTCCCCATAAAGAGAATTTCCTGTCAGTGGCAATAAGCTTTAATTTATTATTATTGCTATTTTTTGTTTTACATGTTTAAGTTGAGCTTTACACTAAATATGTTTTACTGATAAGTGCTACAAATGTTACAACACTTTTGTTCATATGGCAGCAGAACATTAAAATAAAAGTGCTCTTTACACTACTTTTGAATTCATTCTTGGAGTTTGTAAATACAATGCGATTAATCATGATTAATCAGGCAAATTATGCGATTAATCGCGATTAAAGATTGTAATCATTGCCCAGCCCTAATGTGTGTGTATATATATATATATATATATATATATATATATATATATATATATATATATATATATATATATACTTTCCTAACGTCTTAGTCTAATCAGTCAATTTTACCTTAGAAGCTGCTACTACACGTCTGACTTACTGCACTAGATTACACAAGCAGGTGTCAAAGCTGGAAGTGAAGGGAATACCGAAGACGAGAGGAAAATGTGAGCAGAGTGTGCTAAGACCTGGCCCGGACTGCACAGATGTTTAAGAGATGTACTCACTGACCTGTTCCCCCTCCCGTCTCTTCTCCATCTATCAAGAAAAACGTTTTCAAGTTAAAACAATATATAGTTCTCATTTTAATCAGTACCATTTTTCAGAATTGGATTTTATTGTTTTTTTGTTTAGAGTGACTGTCACTCTGTACGTCTCGTTGAAGAGTATGAGGAAAGGGAGGTGAAGATATTTTGTTCATGTGCCTGTTATTACTGCAGAGCGGGTCGCTCCAAAATGCTGTCCCTCGAGCAGGAGAGACGTTGGCAGAGGAACAGCTTGAGCCTGATGGGCTCCAAGCCTTAAATGAATCATTGTTTAGAGTTTATAGCTGAGTTGGCAGGAAGAGAAACAAAGTGACTGTTTCCAATGTGCCTCAGTCACTCTTTTGTTTTAGATACAGTTAATTGAAACGGTTATTTTTAGTTGACAATGTCACTATTCACCATTCACTATTCACCAACACAAACTAGTTAATGATTGTGAAGTGAAAGGACTGTGATTAACAGTTTTCAAACTTTATTACGTGTAAAATTTGATCGCGTCCAGCCCCATTTTGTTCTGACACATTTAAACAAATATATTCATATGTTTCAGTGAGGAAAAATAACTCAGTCAGCTAATTAGTAAATGGACTGGATGGACTGAATGTCTGAACAGCAATTCTAAAGTTTTTTCACCAATTTTCTGTTGGATTTAGGTCTGAGCTCTGATGAGGCCATTCTAACCCATCAATTTTCTTTGAACTTAAGCGTTTTGATGTACATCCGGCTGTATGCTTGTGGATGTTGCCGAGCTAGAAATCAAGTGTCTGCCTCCGTCTCAAGTATTTTGCAGTGTATAACATTTTGGATCCAGTTTTGAGTTGTATTTAGCCACATCACTCTCTGACCAGCTTCCCTGTACCACATGAACTAAAGCGTCCCCACAGCATGATGCTGCTGCCACCATTTGTCACAACAGGGATTGGATGTTCATGTGTTTTTCAGTGATATTCAGTGTTAAGTTTCCACCACACATTATGCTGTCAGGTATGACAAAATACCCCCTCCTGCAGAGTCTTTAAACATGAATGTTTTGAAAGGTTTTAATCTATGCCACATTGTGCCCATTTTCATATGATGATTAAGATGTTTAAAGTTGACTTATTGTTTTCTAAGCTAAGCCTGCTTTAAGTTTCTTCACAACTTTCTCCCTGACCTCTCTGGCGTGTTCATTGGAATCATGATTCTGTTTGTCCACTACTTTTCTCTGACGGACCTTTGATGCCTTTACAGACCAGTTTTATTCATACATACATGCAAAGTATTCAGTAAAGTTCACGGTGGCTCAATAAAAATTCAGATTTTAGATAAAAGCATGAACATTTTGATTATGAATAGTTTTGCTAGTCTTTTTTTAACTTTTAAGTTTGCTTGTGAAGTTTATTTGACTTTTTTTCCCCTTAATCAGACCTAAATGTTCTTTTTACTTTAAACCTAACTTAATAATATTTATATCTTAACTATAAATATTCGTTGAGCTGTATTAGAGCCAAGATGATTACCAAAACCATTTGGTAACATGACGGAGTTGGGAAAGCAAAGGAAAGGAAGGCAGACCAGCAAGCAGGTGGTTCAACAGTCCAGTGAGCTACTAGGAGGAAACATGTTTAAATATTCAAAGGTCGCAAGGCACTGTGCACCCACGGTGCTTGAAATGAAATGTTATTCTGGTGCTGACAGCAATGGCCGAATGTGACAAAACACTGGAAGAAATCTGGAAAATATTACAGTCTTATATAGTTTCTCTGTTCAGTTCCTCCTGGGTGATTATTTTCCTTGTACTGTTAAAATTACCATCTGTCTCTTTGTTCTTTCAAGATGAGAGGGACTGGAGGAGAAGGATTTTTCTGATGAAATGTCATGTTATTCTTCAGTGATTTACAGTTGGTAAATTAAATACATATGCAATATATTTGTATTGTTAGTGCCTGCTGTAGCAGTGAATAGAGAGCAGTACATTGTAAGGTTAAAGCCATAGCATCTTCGCTTAAGGTAGTACATAAATAGCTTTTAGCTTGGTAGATAATGTTAGCTTCTGTTAACTAGCACGCTATTGGTAGCATTTTAGTTAAGCAAAGTCAGAAATGTTTTCTTGTGATAACTGAAAACTAATATTAGCCACTGTTAGCTAACATCTTATTAGTTGCTAACTTATAACATCTATATCTGCCATAATAGATGTTTTTGATCAGTTTGCAACATGCTAATGCTAGCATGATTGCTTATGTCAGCATTATAAAAATAAAAGTAATGTTTTGTGATTAAGAATGATGGGTTTTGTGGGACAGACCAAGTGGCATGGACATTTCTTCAGGAATTTGTCTAGTGTATTTTAAGATGCCACATAATGGCAGCTTTTTCAGGGAGCTTTTTTTTTGAAAGGTTGCAAACGTTCTTAGCAAGAAATCTTCCACACCAGTTTGAGTGCTAAACTGGTGATGGTTCTTAGTTAGCACTGCTTCTTTGTCTTCCCACTTTCGCAAGCTGTCTCTGTCAATAAAAAATAATAATAAGAAGAAATGTTTATTTGTCATTGCAATTGTACATTCCAATAAAATGTGTCTTTATGCATTTAACCCATCCCTTAGGGAGCAGTGGGTAGCTATCACAGCGCCCAGGGAGCAATCTGGGGCTAAGGGTCTACAAAAATAAGCCCTAAAAAAGGCACCATCACCCCTGCATCTTTGCAAGTTATCCTGTACTTATTATACATTTTTGTGCCAACTCTGATGCTTGCACAGTAGCTATATCATTGTCACTGAATCACTTTATTGATTAGCTGTATTACCTCCGTTCCCGAGGGACAGGAAGAACCGGGGGAGTGCATTTTTCCCCAGTTAGACGCATAATGAGGCAGGTGATGCAGAGTGTTTGCCGTCCTGCTTTGTTCTTAACAAATGATGCAACCATTAGGTGTACTTGTTTAGTAGATATTGACATGGCACACAGCTTTATTTTTTAAAGAAATCAGCTTCCTGTCTGAATGTGTTAGAGCAATCTGGTTGCAATTATGTCTTATGTGTTCAAGAATTAGAAAAAAAAGATTGGCTTTTTCTTTCTTATCGTTTAATAACTGACCCGTTACTGGAAAAGTGCAAAATTATTGGATTTCAGGCACTACTGTTTTCTGAGGGCAGTAAACGCCACCAAATTTTGAGGCCAGTCATCTAATGTAACTCAGTTTTGTGGAAAGGATAGTACTTAGGTCATTGGTAGGGGAAGTACTTTAGAAGTCTGAAAAAATGTTCATGACTGTATTCATCAGGCTCAGATGGTCGTAGACCAACACATACCTATCCACTATACAAACAGAAATGCAGGACAAACACTCCAAAAGCCAAAACAAGTGTTCTAATTTCTTCCAGTCTCAGTAAAAGTTATCTGAGTTGATTAAGTTTATAAAGCCAACATGTTGCTGATTTCATAGTCAAAGAAGAAACCACATATTTATTTATGCCTGTAAATTAGTATTGTGAACGCACACGCACACACACACACACACACACACACACACACACACACACACACACACTCACACACACGCACACACACGCACACGCACACACACACACCTCACCACCACAGTGATCTTGTGCCAGCAGGAGCTGTCTGTATCCGATCAAAGTCAGATCATCCTTTTTCAGTTTGCTTGACTTTGGAAGCTTACGATTTGCTTCTTTTCCTTCAAACCGCACACATCTCCTGCTGGCAACCAAAAACATGTATCTGACCCTGTTCTCACTGCAGGCAAATATGGCCCAAATCAGTTTGGGGGGGGGGGGGGGGGTAGAGTGACCAGGTAAGACTTTGTAGAAGAGCAAGTGTGAACCCTCAGACTTGGCACATATCTCATCTTTTTCAAGTCAGATTCAAGCCACTTCCACATGTGGTACAGAATCCGACTTGTATCTGCTCTTTGTCGCAACTTTGCGCCGGCGGGAAGGGATAGCAGTTAGCAAGATTAACAGCAGCTGCAACAGCACTGCACCATGGAGCGACAGCGAGATGTCAGACCTCATTAGTATATGGAGCGAGACCTCTATTCGAGCCAAATTGGAAGGCTCGTATAGGAACCGTTTGGATGAGGGATGCAGCCCGCTGCTGTGCAAAATGTGTGAACAATCCTGCACACGGAGGACTTTGCGGTGCCAAAGCGGTTACCCAGCGTGTGGTAATCTGCCGCCGTTGCGATGCAACACAATTGATTGTAACGGGTGTCCTCTGCATTTAGGAGCAGTGAGGAGAGGCGCTAACATAAACAATTAAAAGTTGCCTTCGACATGCAAAAGCTCTGAATGAACTTGGTCTCTGTGAAGTTGTTGAAATCCCTGTCCCGCCATTCCTGCCGGCGTCCATCCAAACAGACCTCTGTGCTAAGTTAGTAAAATGCCAGAATACAGCGTTTTACTCTCTTTTGATTCATGCGTTTCCCCCTCAGCACCCACTGACACAATAAATGGCTGCCGTTAGACACTTACAACCATGGCACTATTTTTCTTCCACGTTTCCCCCAGGCCAAAGCATGCAGGGCTTGACATTGTTGTCATTGTTCTTTTTGCACACGCGGGTTAGTTCGGAGCCGCAAACAGTTCACACTTGAGTCAGATGTAAGCAGCGTCTTAAAAGGAATGTGAACAACCTCACAAATAAATCCCACTTCAGAAATAAAATATTAATTAAGCATTAAGTCCTGCGGTGTGAACTCAGCTTTTGACTCCCTAATAACCATCCATTTCCAAAGACACATTTTATGCTCAGCTGTGTTCTCAGAAGAAAAAAAAAAAGCTCTGCTTGTCGTCTTTTCACCCGTCACGATTAATGTATCTCCTGGGTCAGCTTGTGAGTCAGCAAGGATACTCCTCACAGTAGACGCCCAACAGCCCAAAGCCCAGTGAGAATAAAGCTGTGTCTATCTGCTTCTATAAACTCTTTAGTTTATAATCAAATGTGCAAAAAAGAGCTTCAGGGAGAAACATGAGAGTGTTTGTTTATTGTCCTCTGTTTATTATCTGTTGTGCAAGAAGCAATTACCCTCTCTTTGAGTGAATTTTAAACAGATCCACCTTATTCATTAATTCATTCACTCCTTTTTGTCTGTTTATCCTTCAGACGACAGTTGACAACGCCGAGACATGTTGTATTTGTGCAGAAACAAACATTAGCGGGTTTATTTTTGTGCATCCCTGACAGGATAATTTATCCCATTATGCCTGGAATAGTGCTGAGCAGACTGAGCACATTGCTGTAGATCATTCCTGGGATTCTAAGGAGAAACGTGAACAGATGCCAAAAAGATGTGCAGCCTGACCCAGACGTGAACGTAAACAAAAACGAACCGAGATATGCACGAGGAAGACACAGGGATGAAAGGAGAAGCCGAGGGAGGCATGGAATGAGGGTTTCATCAGGGAGGGTGGGGTTGACTGAATCACTGCGAGGCTTAAGAAACTGTCTTGTGCGTGTGGTCTCTTGATGAGATCTCTCTGTCATTTTTGATTAGCATATTTTGTTCTTGTAAAGAACGGATGGTTACTTCACACAGCAACCTACGTTTTGAAAAGGGAAACGTGAAGAATAAGATGTTTCTACCAAGACATACAGAGAGGAAAGCTCTCGGTGGAGGAAGCTCAAGCCAGATTCAGTGTGTCTGTGTTTTATCGCTCCTGTCTTTTCCTGTCTTTGACGTTTGGAAAATTATGGAAGGAAAAAAAGGTATACTATAGCAGCGACGCTGTTATTACTTCAACAAATGTTGTTTTTTAGCCGTTGATTGTGTTACTTGAGGAGTTTTTTCTGGTGCAGCTCTTTCCGATCTTGTTGCTCTCCTCCCCATTGGAAAAACACTTTACTCCCAACTCCTTCAGTAACTTCAAAAAGCAGGGTTACCCCTCGCACATTTTTCATTCTGTTATATTTCAGCGACAGACTTCATTGTAATTTGTTGGGATTTTATTGGATTTTCGGTGTTGCTCTATGAGTTAGATCTTACGTAAAAAAGGTACATTAAAGTTTGTTATAATGTGACTCAATTTTAAAACGCTCCACCATAATAAATACTTTTTCAAAGTACTGTAACTGTAGAGTTCATTAACAATTGTGCACCGCAGAAGCTGCTGTGTCGCTAAGTAACCTGAAGGATAGAAAAAGATAAAATAACACATCTGTTTACAACCGAAGAGGACTGATCCAAACTGACTTCCCCTGCAAAGACCCAAAAGCTTAATGAACCTGTGTTTGGTTTATGGCTGCCTCAACACTGCTCAGATTTGCTGGTTACATATGATGGGAGTGCAGAGTGATGGTTATTTAATGTGTTCCAGAGATCTAAGCTTATACAGATGTTGCCTCCTGTAATTTAATGTGCTCTGCATGTATGTGCTTCCTCTTAAAGGGGCCACCCTGATCGTGCCCCCCCCCCCTACCTTTCCTGAGTAATTTTGCTCGGTTTTTCACTTAAGTGGAATTCAAAACATCTGAAAAAGGTAGATGGATATTAATAGCTTTCCCAACACTGGAGACAAAGCATGTCCCGATTTCCCTCTAAATCCTCACAACAGTATCATGGAAAATATGCCTTTCGAGCAGTTGGGAGAGAAGATTTAATTTCCTTTTCCATAGGCTCATGAAAAACAGACGGCTTCAGATAAGTACAGACTTTGGATATTTGTCTGCTGCGTATAGGGACTTGCCAACCTTAATGATGGAGTAAGGGCAACTGTAGAATAGTTTTTCTTAAAAGCTTTCAGACTCCCCTACAGCCAAGAACCAATCTACAAAGCTTGATCTAATTAATACTCAAGAGACTACTGTCTTTAGTGTTTAACATCCGCCTTGTTTTTGTTTTTTTTTCTTCTCATTTTATTACCATCATGCTGGTGAAGACCTTGGGCAGTCAAGCCAAAGGGAACAGGAGCACACTTTATTGGCATTAAAGAATCCCTGTTATGCTTTCTGAGTTTTCCCTCTTCTCCTCAGTATTTTATAGCTTCCGATGCATGACACTGTCGGTGGGGTTGCATAGTTATAAAATCCATGTCAGAAGGAGTTAACATCACCAGCTGAATCACTGTTCCTGGATTTTGTGAAACAGGGGGTTTGTACAGTATTTCCAGTTTTTCTTCTGTAGCTATAAACTACCTATATGCCCGTGGTACACATTTCAGTGACGACTCCCTAGTGGTTAATTTGGCACCGGTCAAAGAGGAAAAGAAAATAATATCTGCCTTTACCCTTTTCACATTACAAGCACAAACTTAAACAAATTCTTTTGGAATGCCACGTGACAGACCGACACAAAGAAACACATAATTGTGAAGTGAAAGACAAATAAAACAAAATAACATCCAGTGAAGCCAATTGCCTTTAGAAGTCTCCCAATCAATAGACAGACACAGTATGTCAACACTCTAAACCAAGCAAAGCAGCTTTACAACTAAACTGGCAACTCAGGCGAGGAGAGGAACATTTTACTTTTCTGACCACCGACCCTTTTTGTGGCAGGAAAGTAACATTTCACATCACTTATGCCTTTTTGGAGCAGGGGCACTTAAGCTGGTCAAAGTGGACAAGAAGATGGATGGAGCTAAATACAGACACATACAGGAACCTAAACCCTTTATAAGCTGCAAAAGTAATTCATTGAGGTTCACCTTCCTGGAGCATCTTGACCACTTTTACAACCTGAGCTTCAATGAATTTCTACAGATTGGGACTCAGAAACCTTTATAATCCAAAGAGACATTTTTGTTCTTGCTTCTCCTAAAAAAAAAGATAGCTTTTCAAGCATCTTGAATATCACAGACTATATGAAATTAGCTTTTTATTTGTAGTTTTTTATTGCCACAATCCTCCATTTTTTTGTTTAAAACAAATAAAATCATTATTTTTTTCCATAAATATAGAAAGTTGAGAACAATGAATTGAAAATTCTGGTCAAAAGCCTTTTTGAATGTATTACATTTGAAATCACTACACAGGCTTATATAAGATTTGGCTGGAGTTGTTGGGAACCACTCTGGAGGACCTAAAGTGCAACATGTGGCTTCAGAGCCCCAGGTTATACCAAAATGTGTTAAACTGGTCCAGTGAAAGTCCAAAATTAAATCCACCTGAGAGTTGGTGGCAAAAGCAAAACACAGCTTTTTACCAATGCTCTCCTTGCAACATGACTAAACCTGAACTATTTTGAAAAAGTAGAATGTATTACAGCTTCTAGATGTGCAAATCCAGCAGAGACATGCCCAAAAAGACTTGCATGTGCAGGTGCTTCTATAAAGTATCTTCTCAGGTGGCCTGAATACAAATGCACATGAGGGGTTTGAGATTTTTATTAGTAAAAACATGTGTTGTTCTATCACATACAAATAAAAATACATTTAAACTTGTGGTGGTAACCCGACAAAATGTACACAAGTCCAAGATAATTTCACAAAGTACTGTACAGTGTAGGAGAATCAATGTACATATGAATATGCATTTAGTGGACATTTTTTGTGTGATTTATCTCTAAATAAAAGCTTAACGGTCCATATAGGACTTTGAAATAAAGTTTTAAAACAATGTTAGAACTGTGTGGGGAGTAGAAGACAATGTCATGCCGTTTTTTTTTTTTTTTTTGTTTTTTGTTTTTTTTTTACTACATTTGCTTGTATTTCTCATATAGCTGTTGTGTTGAAGCTCCAACCTCCATATTGAAGGCATTTGCTAAACCAAACCAAGCTGGGAAGTACACATATCTTTGAAAAAGAAAATTAATAAATCACACCACAGACCATCTCACAGACGGTTGTTGGATAGTGGTTGTAAATGATCCAACAGACTCACTGTTGATCTTAAAAGCCACTGACGATACCTTGAAGTGGGATTTTGTTTCTCTCTCCACTTCCACTGACTCACCTCTCTTTTTTTCCAGGGGGATATTCAGCAGCTTTTGATCGTGGGAGACCCCACGGCAGCCTACGACTACTGTGAACACTACAGCCCTGACTGTGAAACACCCAGCCACCATGACACCCCACAGGCCCAGGAACCAGAGGAAGAGGTCAGCATCCATTGTTTTGTTTTTTTCTAAGGAGGAACAAAACACATTAATGTTGTTTGGAAAGAGAAACTCAGGGAGGAGAGAGGGAGATGGACTTTTAGAAAGGATAATCTTTAATTTTCTTACATGGACATGGCATAAACAGAACTGATCAAGGACATAATAAGCAGAAAGCTTGGAATGCTGGAAATGCAATGTTTAAATAACAGAAATTTAGACTGAGAAATGCATAAAGTTATACCAATTGCTGTTTTCTGCACTTTTTCTGCATTTTTTGCAGATGATTGTAAAGGCAATAACTTAAACTACTTGGCATTTCAATCACTTACAAAATAAAAAATCACAAACATTTTTCCTCAAATTGTGCTATGTCAACTATCCTGCAGCTTTAGACCAAAAACAATGAGAGAGAGAGAGAGAGAGAGAGAGAGAGAGAGAGAGAGAGAGAGAGAGAGAGAGAGAGAGAGAGAGAGAGAGAGAGAGAGAGAGAGAGAGAGAGAGAGAGAGAGAGAGAGAGAGAGAGAGAGAGAAGCTTGCATAAAACCTCTTTCACCAGTCTATATTTTACTGGTGGAAAAACAATGAGATATCAAAATACATGGCTCGGTTTGAAATTAAAGTTTTATTGGTACTGTCTCCAAAACATCACTGAGAGCCTCTTTAGCCAGATTTGTGTAGCGTTTATTTTCATCTTAACTCTTTGTTCTATTTTACAGTTGTATCTTCTGGTTGATATTTTCCTTTAGTTTTGCACTAAATAACTGAACTCAATCTGGAAATTTGTCATTTTTTCCTCCCTTGAAGTCTTAGCCCACTTTGGAGTGGCCCCGAGATTTATATCGCTAACGAGTTCAGCAGGCTGTGCCCAGACTCACAGAGAAATTTAAGCTTTTCCTTCCCCGACTACTTCCAGTACCTGGAAAAGCAGACTTTGGATCTTTGGTTCAAAATAAAAAGGAGGAGAAGCCGGTTCTTTATTCAAAGCTATTGGCAGAACAGAGGGTACCAGCACTGGAAAATATTGCTTCATCATCAAGTTACTTTTCTGAGCCAACATAAGGGAGGGGGGGGGGGTTCAATTCCAAATAGACAGCAGGGAGCAGTTTGGCTTCAAGGACATTGTAAATCTGGTTTATTTATTGTCGTATTCTGTACAGTTAAGACAGGAATGTTCGGCCCACATTCCAGCTCAGTGTGTTAAAACTTACTGAGTGTGAATAAGCAAAAAAAAACAAAAACAAAAAAAAAACGCAACAATTAAAAAAAAGGTGTGAATGACACTTTTTTTCATGTTTCATCACATATCTGTAGCCGAGCTAAAGGAAGAAGAGAAAGTCAGAGCGACCTTTTTTTATGAGCAAACATATTTATTTATGTTTTTTTCATCAGCCCCATTGTAAAGCCCTTCAGCTTGGCCAAGTACTTCAACACCATAAATAAATACTCTTTGTTTCCCTCTGAGCCTGTCTGGATGTTAAGGCCAGGGCTTCTTTTATGTGACCTTTCCCCCTCCACACCGCATAACTGAGGCCAGCATTTCACCAAGTGCTGGAGCTTGTTATTTTTATGAGCTTAGCAGCTGCCTAGAGACTAATATTTATCCTTTTGCTGATTGGGTATTGCATATCAGGGGCTGCTCTGTTGTTATAATCTACCTTACCTCTGTTTGGACAATGTGAGGACACCTAAATCTTTTTTTTTTTTTTTTTTTTTTTTTTTTTTACAAAAGGACTGAAGAAGATGTCTTACATCATTACATGTTGGTCCTATGTACTTCTGGTAGAACTAGTTGGACTAGTGGGTGCTTCTAAAAAAGAAGACCTCAGATATCTGTATAACAACTTTATTCTGCCTTAAATTTCTGTACTTTTGACTTAAAGACCACTTAAATCAGAGTACTGGGGCAAAGAGAATTTTGGGTTTCTAGCCATGGGCGTTTCTATCAGAGACCTTAACACTTGTGAATAGAAGAGGTTCAACAACTGAAAATGCCATCAGGATGGGTCTTTTGAAAGAAGTTGGAAGTACAACAAGAACGCCCCCTGAATTCAGAATTTAAACTCGGAAAGATTTAGATCTCTGAGCAGCTTTGAGTGTTTTGATCAGCAAAGGTCACATTCAGTTTTGTAAGGTAGAAGTTAAGATTAAACAGCAAGCCCTTTATGACCCTTTTTATATTTCTATTGCTCTAGCTTTTAAACTAGAGGTTTTACCTCCTGCTCTCTATATTTTGTTGAATTAATACATCAATACATGTGGGATACAGGACAGCATGAACAACCATTAAATGCAGCTGCAGGTCTCTTTGGTGTATAAACAACCATTAAATGCAGCTGCAGGTCTCTTTGGTGTATAAAATTAAGCTACGGCAGCAGATAAATATTCACTGACTTTAAATTAGAGAGCTTTAACATCCTGTTTGAAGAGCATAAACAAATAAAAACATGGCCGCTAAAGATGTTTACTTGCATTCATTAACAGTTTCTCAAACATAAAGTTCAGAGAGACTTTGGAAATGGGAAAACATCAAAGAAGATTACAGTCTTGCATATGGAAAACAGCTCAGTTTTTCTGCACGGATATGAGAAATGACCCCTTATTGTTTAACCACAGCGTGACGACAGACCATTAAATTTGTAATATGGTTCAAACATGAGGATTTACATAATGCATTGGCATCTGTTACTTCTTCTCACAGTACCCTGTCTATGAATATGGTGAATTCTATGACTACAGTGAAGGGGAAGTCGCCACTGATGCTCCCCCTACCCCTGGAGCAAAGGCTGAGGTAAATCTTGATCAACTCAGGCATAATAATTAGTGCTATGAAAAATATCTACTTCTTAACATTTTTAGTCAGTTAAGTTGTTTGTTGTTCTTCTTATGTCTTCTAACCTTATTGATTACATAACTTTTTGTTTTAATGGGTTGTTATTTCTTAGCAATACGTAAATAGGATCCCAAAAACTGTTTTCCTCACCTCTGACCTTACTTTTTTAACTCTTTCTACTTGAATTTTAGACAATTGCTGGTGGAGACTACTACACTGGCGAGTACGACTACACCTTAGTGGATGGGAGTCAGCCTGAACCTCCGACTGAGTCTTCCAGACAAGGCGAGGTAAACACTGTTACTTTCTTTTTGTTCAATGGGAATTAAAGTTGTCCGTTTACTGAACACGACATTATTCCTAAATTAATATTCTTATTACAGGTGTTTTTAAACTAAACTTAACAAGTATTTGACAATTAACAAATAGTCATATTCTGGCTACTGGTTTAAAGGTTTAGAGGTACTGCATGTTAGCCTTAAAGGAGACCCCTACACTTTCACCATGCTTAAAACAAAGATAAATTTGGCGGCTTGGAAATTTTCTTGGTTGTGAAAACACAGACGGTCATGGTGTAGAACCAAGCGGAGGGGCACCCGTCACTCTTTTCTAAAACGCTGGTTCAAAACTGTTGATGAGTTGAGGATGTCTGTTCAGCAGCCAGCTGGAGGGTTTATGGTATATGAGTAGACTATAGAGCAAAAAGACCATAATATGTGCAATAAGAGCATTTACAAAAAAATATATAGAAAGTTTTACTAGTTGTTTCAAAATGCTGCTTAATCTATGTAACACGATAACTATAAATATTCATTATAGATCACAGGCCAAAATCATTAAGCTGAACATACTTGTAAGCCACAAAAGTGAAATAAAAACCATACAAAATTTTAAAATAAAGCAGTCAGATTTTTGTAGAAAAGGGATCTGTAAATCATAGGTCTAAAATATACAATGCTCCACGTTTGCCTTATCAAAGTATTGCAAAATGCTTTAGAAAAACGTCTTTGTCTAAAATGAGAAACAAGAATAGGTTATGGATTCTTCTTTTTTTTTTTAAAGTGCTGGCTATATATTTTCAGTTTAATCACTGGGTGTACCCTTGTCGGTTGTTTGAGTCAAATACCCCGTTTACACTACCCCTTTTTAACCGTGCCGAGACCAGTACGAGCTCAGTAACTGAGATAACTATCGAGTGTAAATGGAACGCAAACTGAACTGAACCGAGCCAGACACAACCGGACCGCGCTAAATGCAGACCAGTTCCAGGGGTGGGCTTGGCCCGGTTCTCTAATAACAAAGAGCGCATGAGCAGACCGCGTCATCTCCGTGCGGTCAGCTGACATTTCAGACATTCATAAAAATACTAGCTTCCCTACCGTGACACACGATTTCCAGTGATGATTCTGCATAGCAGTGTGATGAACCTCAGCGTCTGTCGTTGTTTCCTGTGTCTGTAAATCCTTATTAGACGTTCGTTTGTGTTATCCACGTCCCAAAAGCCGACTCTGTCAAGTAAATTCCCCAAAAGTTGCCGTCTTCACCTGACTCTCCGCAAACAACGAAATATAACCAATCATAACTTCCTGAATGTTACGGGCGCCGCCATTTTTATTTGCTTGATTTCCTCCTTCAATCCAAGAGAGCAGTAGTACCGCAGATCGTCACTAGGAGGCGAGGAAACCAAGGAACCGAGACAGCGTGATGTGTAAACGGTCGTCAGAACCAAGCTCGGCTTGGTTAACTGATCCAAGCTCGGCATGGATCGGTTTAACAAGGGTAGTGTAAATGGGGCTAATGTCTGCATGTTCATGGCTCTATTTACTATCAAAGTAAAATTAAAGGAAATAAAGATAATGAACTAAATGCAAATACGATGTGTTGAACTCAACATTTTCCATTTGAAGAAGATTTTACTTTTTTTTTAAATCTCACTCAAAACAATTGTTTTAAAAATCTTTATGCTACAAATTGTGGACACAGGCTGCAAAAAATAATCCTGAGGGCCGCACTTGGCCCATGGGCTGCAGTTTGGTAAACCTTGGCATAGATGATATACTTTTCAATTTTAAATAAAAGTAATAAGATCATCCTACCTATTTCTGTTTAAAATGTTGTGTTAATGTCACAAAACCATGTTTTTTTTTTACCTTATTGTGATCAAATGTTGGGAATGTAACACTGGCCCATGACTGGTCACCAATCTCTTTTACGTTGTGGGTGGAAACTGCACAGTTTGTCTGAACCATGTTTGTTACTGTGACTATAGAAGGGCATCTGCTCTTTTTCACTAAACATAATCAGATTTTCACACCTGTGTCTGAGTGGTCACACACTATTCGTTATTAAACTAAGCCGAAACTTTCGAAATCTCTAATTGTTGGCGTTGAGTAATTTTGCTCAAAGAACCATTTAGCTGTCATGAATAAAAGAATGAAGGGATTCAGTAAATCTGCTAAAAAAAAAAAACTAATCCCCCATGTCTGTCTCCCTCTGTCGAACGCTTGGAATGATCCCAGACTTACGATGCAGAAATAGTGGACGATTACGTCACCGGTATGGAGGAGGTGGGAGTGGACCCCACCGCTCCTGTGGAGGCTGCTGCTCCTGTGGATCAACCTGGGAAGGAGTATCCTGAAACTGATGTGAAAGAGTTTAAGGAATACGACATGAAGGAATACGATACCAAAGAGTTTCTGGAGAAACCCTACAACTATGAGAATTATGGAGATTACGGCGACTACGGTCCCACCCAAGCAAAGCCGACCCCTGAGGTTTATGAGGATGAGATCGGTCCCGGTGTCCCAGCAGAGACAGACATCGGTGTAAGTGGTTACCCTTAGGAACATGACTGAATGTGGGAAATGCTAGAAATGTTTGTCCGTAGAGATGTACTGAGCGGAGTTGCGTGGTTGATTTCCGATCTCCTGTTTTTCTAAACCTGACCTTCTAACACTCTGTATGACTCCAGCTTTTCTCTAAGTTAGAAAAAAGTGAAGAAAACAGCAAAAAACATAAAACCAAGCAACATCTGGCTGTACTACAATACATTTGTAGACAGCAAGGTTGAGTAATCTAGAATTAAACCATCCATCAGAGCAGGGTCAGACACACATACGGTATGTCTGCTTATGTGTTCACTTATTATTTTAAAGGTTTGACTAAAATGTTAAACAATAGGAACTGCATTTATGCCACAAAAGACTATTTCAAAATCAGGCTTTAGAGTTGATGGAGGCTGTAGCGCTGGAGCGGGCGCTCCATATGCAGAGACTACAAAGACAATCATCAGGGGTTAATTCCTGACAGTGAGACCTTTCCTGCATGTCTTCCCTTCTTCTCTCTCTGCCACAGTGTCACACAGAGTGTCACAAACTCAACAAGAAAAATGAGGCTTGAATGTATGAACCAAATAGTTAAAAGGAGTTGGACTCTCCATAACTTCTGCTAAAAGTCTGGCCCTCTCTCGCTCTTGCAGCCTGAATGAACCACAGTCGTGCCTCAACACGTCATAGAAAATGCCATTTCATTTCATTTCATTTCTCTGTGCTTCCGCTGAATTTATTCACCTCGCTGATACTGAAATCCTGAACTTTTCTTCCAGCAGTATCACCATCCACAGAGAGCTTAGTGTGAGCTTAGTGTGGTGTGTTCAAAGACTGGAAAAAGATGGGGCATTTAAACTAAAATGCGGCCAATTCTTTCCCCCAACCAATGTTCAATGCATCTCTATTAGCTTTAGGGTGGTTAAAGTGTCATTTCTGTTATCTGCCACCTTTAATGATTTTAGCCTCAGGCATTCCATGTTCAGAAGCCAGAAACCAAGACATACACAAGCTAAGCTAGTAAAAACACACACCTTGTCTCCTTCAGATAAACAGCTGTCAGCGTTTAGCGTGCCCTTTGTAAGCTTTCCACCCGAGAGGCCTCTGCTGTATATCAGAGACAACCCTTTTCCTGGATCTTTCACTGGTAATCTGTTAAGGTTCATCTAAAGGAAACATACTTGCCAATTTTTTTTTTCTTCTCTCCATCAAAGCCATATTTGGATTCAGAAAAAAGTTGCTGAGCTTGTGTCTATTCTTTCTTTGACCAAAGATCCAGATTTGAACTCTCTCAGGTCTGGACTAATCCAAACTCCTTTGTTAGTCGTATGTACTCTCTGCGTTCCTTATTATGTTTCGGTTTCCTCTTTAAGCTAAACTGTAACCGTTTAGTGTGGTTTGGACTCAGAACTGTGGTCACTTTGTGAATTCTTTTCATCTGAAGTCATTGCATGGTTAGTGTCAGGTAATAACTCCTTAGTGCACAGTTTTAGTCTTTATTTTCCATTTTGGCACTGTTATAAGCTTCTTTTTGAAATACAGAATATATAGAAGCCTTACACAGAAATGTATTTAATCTCATAATGATAGGTTCTTCCAAAATGAATGAACATTAACTTTATTTTTTTAAAAATAGTGAGACAGAAATACTTATTGCTTATCAAATTTTCAAAAAAGAAAAAAAAACATTAAGAACACTATAGCAGCCAGCGGGTTGTGGTGTCTTTCCTGTCAACTTTTGGTGTTGTTGTTAAGGTTTTAAGTGGCTCACGTTATCTCTTTTATATCTTCAGGTGAGTGGGGGTCATAATTACTTGGGTCAAAAAGGAGAGAAGGGTGAACCTGCAGTCATTGAGCCTGTAAGTATCACTCTAATGTGTCCTTACTCTTTTTTTTTTTCAAATGTGTGGCATCTATGAAAAAAATAGAAGCCTCAAATGATCTGTGTCCATAATTACTCCACTCGACTAATTTAGACTATGTGAAACAAGTTAGCCCTGCTGCAGATGGAAATCTCCATAAAATCAGCTTATGCTCATTAGCCCACAGCTGACTGCCTTACCTGCATGAGATTTGATGCATGTCTCAGAATAAACTCATTACATTTAGTTCAACCAAGGCCATATTTGGAAGAACCTGACCGGAAATGTTCTAAATTTGCACAACCCTTCCAAGCCACCTTTGGTCAGCATTACTCAAACAGCAGCTAAAATACTGGTGAGTATGCCACAACCTGGATATGATTGGGCAAATAAAGGCAACTAGGAATTTATGTTAAACAAAAAATATTTTTGAATGCATTATTAATAAGCTGTAGCAAACCTGAAATCAAGTGGGTGAATGACAGCTCTATAGGTTTTTGTGTAGGAGCAAAAATGGCTGCTCTCACAAGACATGTAACGCCAGGACTTTGACCTTTTCTGGCTTTATTTGTAAAATCTATGTCAGCATGAATGAGACAAAGAGGGGTCGAAGATAAATGGCCACTGTGAGCTGGCAGGCGAGGTACCGACAGTGTTGCAAAGGTCAGCCTGTTTTACATTATGCTAGTTTTGCAGCTCAGAGTTCTAATAACGAGAGATGATCAGTGAGATCAGACATTAAAAAGAAAGTGGTACAATGTATCCTTTTATGCTGCTCAACCCTCGCTTTCAAAACGCATTGGACTGGTCGTTCTGAAGTACTTCAAGACAATCCTGAACTTGAGCCACGTGAGCTAGCTGTGGTGAGATGCCTCTGCTGTGGCTTTTTAGTATTACAAATTATCGGTGGTTTTTTTTGACTTGTGTCACATGTTGCTGATAGAGCCCACCCTTTAGAGGTGGAAATGTCCAACATAGTGAGTTAGACTCCGTGCCTCTTGAGGTTCCACAATACCAATTTTATTTATTCAAGCCTGGATTTGCACAGGACATGGCTTTCTTGATTAAGGATTAACCAACAACCAGAAACAGTTTAAATGTCTTATGGCAGCAATTATCTATAGACCTCTTGGATTTATTCTGATTTTATAGTAGAATTATAAAAATAATTTGCAGTTAGTGAGTGCTTCTCCCCTCCTTCCCCAAGACAGATTTAACTTTGAGTATCCAGTAATTCAGTATTGCCGCGTGTTTTTGACTGCGCAGTGATGAAAAGAAAGCCACATCTTATCTGCATGGATAAGATGTTTAAAAGAGATGTTGTCTTTGTGGCTAGTTGACATAATTATTTTGTTTAAGATGTTTAAGGGCTTGAACGACAAGTCTTGGACTGGATTGGATGGACTGCAGCGTGTTCAAGATTAAATATGTTTCCATGTCGAATGGAGCTTGTTGTTGCTCTCTTTATTTTCGGTTGTCATCTGAGCTGAGCATTATCATCGATGAAATACTGACAACAATAGAGGGTTTATTATAAAGGATAAGCAACATGGCACACTGAAAAAGCTGCAACCAGCAGGCCGAGTGAGGATATACAGAATGCGGTGTGCTTGGAGATAGATTCTGGACTTAGAGGTGACCAGCAGGAAACACTTACGTACACCACTGCTCATTTGGGCTCATCAGCATCTCAGAATCTGACTGAATGTTGGCTACAGGGATACCGTTTATACAGATGTGTTTGTATATGTGTATGTATGTGTAAAGGCTGGTTCACAGGGCAGGATTTTTAGCCCGATTTTCACCCCAACCCTTCCCGCTTCCGAGAGGTGCCGATTATTGGCGGCTCTCTAAAGATAATCTTAAGACACATTCCAGTTCCTTGTGTGATGTATTAATAGCGACCGGGTCCGCTCGGTGGAATGTCGGGACCGCTTTTTTATTTTGTTGGGTATATATTCTGACAGTTGTATATCATGAGGAAAATGTCTCTATGCATTAATTTTGATACTTTGTTGGAATGTCTAGAACAAGCTATTCATTCAGTCGTTCATTCATTCCTTTTGGACTAGCATCTAAAATCCTTTAGTAGAAAAGAAAAATGTGGCCCTGCTGTGAAATCTATATTCTGACACTGTGGTGCATGTCTGAACTAAACCCAGAAGCAGTAATGTGGTGTGGACAGCTGCCAGGCATAGACAGCAGTTGGTTTGCATGGTGACTAAATGCAGGCTGGTGGACAGTTAATGCTGACCAAAGGCCTCGCTTGCCTTCTCAGAGAAAGAAACCACAGCTACTATCCAGGAAATACAATTAAGACAATTTTGAGTATCCACACACATCACAGCTTAATATGATTTTGTAACATTAATTGAATTCATGACTATGCTTTTTCTACTTTTTTTAAACAATATCTAGCCTGAAACAACATTGGTAATGTTAAAAATGTGAAATCCTATTTTTTTTTTCCAAAAGATGAACACTTGACCAAATTATATACCATTGGGTAAATGTCCATTTTCAATCTTCAATGCTCAGCTAGTCTTGCCCAATTAAATACTGAGGGGGAAAGCATTGCCATGTCAGAAAATTACTTCTCTTAGCGTAGGAGTGCATCCAACTGTGGTTGGATGCACTCCTACGCTAAATTACATACAAGATGTCTGATGTTGTATTTATTTATTTATTTATTACCTTTACAAAATATTATTTCTAGATTTTCTAACGTCACTTCATATGTGTGTGAGACAAGTTGTTGTTGAAATAATAGCATGGTTAAGGAGTTGAATTCTGTATCATTTCGGATTAGTGATTAGCATGATGAGCATAGTAAGCATTACTAAAAAGAGTATCTAGACCCTTACCTTAACTCAGATTTTCCAAATGGATGGCAGGATTTCCGGATCCAACATGTCTCACAACACATGAAAAGTATTAACCAGAGCAGCTGTGCCTTCCTCTTATCTGCAGAAGTCTCAATCTCTGTTTAAAACCAACCACCTGAATGAAAAACTGAAGTACCTCCACGCCAAAAACAAACAAACTTTTAAACAGCTTTTTATTCATTTTGAGCTTTATATAACTTCATTTTTAAACAAACTATTGATAGTGAAACTAAGGAAGTCAAAATCTTACCTCAGCAACAAATTCCACACCAAGTTACTCAAGCTGTTTGCATTTAGGTATGGTGCATTCACCGACCTGAATATGGTCGCATTTGGAGTTTAACACATTTGCCAGGCATTGGTCAGGCCTGGTCGGGTCTACATTTTGTTGCAGATTCCAGTCATCATATTAAATCTGTAAAAACGTTACAATTTTTACAATTAGGCTTTGAATGTAGGATGAAAAACTGAAATTTAATTGTGTTGATGCTCACGCTTGGCATGATTCTAATCATTTATCAAAAGAGAGATGCGGAAAGATTCAAGTTACATGGTCAGCTCAATGATATATAAAACTATGAAAGTCATCCTTTGTGCAAATACCTTGTTAATTCGGTTAACTTCTGTGTGAAGCTAACATTTCATTTTCAAAGCTCTTGATTAAGCAGATTTTTTAACCTAAATCCCTATAATAAGATTTAAGAGCAACATAAAAATCCCCCAGAAGGGATTTTATAAAGTAGTATACAATAAAAAGTGCATTGGTTCTGATGACAGCTGTACCAATGGTGGCATCCCAAATTATTCAAATACATAAATCTGATAGGTTCATTGTTGTTATGGTCCCGAGGCTTTAGCAAGTAAACTCTTTAACCTTAAGCCCAAAGCAAAATGTGCTTCTTTGGGCTTAAGGTTTCTCCCCCTGCTCTTAATTGTGTCTTGATTTACAGACTGCCATTAATGCTACTGTAACCCCCTCTTTTTTTTTCTTCCTTTTGCAGGGGATGCTTTTAGAAGGACCCCAAGGAGCCCCTGGCCCAGCAGTGAGTATCAGGTTCTCCTAAAACTCCTGTCTGCCTTTCACAGATGGAGAACAGCTAAAGAGGGAAAATGTTTTTATGGAAAGAACGTCAGCACGGCTTGTCAGTGGAGCTTGAGTCGAGACAAACTGTCAAAATGTCTGTGCATGGAAGTGTGTATGTCTGTGACTGTGTGTGCATGTTGGGGAAAGATGGGGGGGGGGGGGGGGGGGTATTGGGGGGGGGGGGCTTACTTTATTTTGAGGTTTATTCTTTGAAAATGATGGCTTTTCCTCTGTCTCTGTTGGCCTCTGCATGTGCCGCTCTGGATAGGCTGACTGTGGTGGAAATGCTGGTTAGCAGTGGTTTTGGGGGTAAAATGCTAAACGTATTCCTGTCTGATTTCAGGGTGTCTCTGGCAACCCAGGTTCACAAGGACCCCCAGGTACTCCAGGAGATCCTGGCGAGAGGGTGAGTGAATCCAATTTGCAGCTCACTCCAGTTGAGTTAGAGATGCTCTGGTTACCTTTTCATTTTTCTTTGGGATGATGAAAAAGGAAATGTTTCTTTTTGAAATAAGAATGAAACACATTGTAGGCGATCGGTTCAGTTTCCAAATTGGCTTTGGTTGTGAGTGGAAAGATTTGAAACCAAACTTTTAACCATTTGCGGAAACTTCACACTAGACTTCTAGCAATGTGGAGTTTGTGTGTCTCCATTTTTCCTTTTTTGGAGATTTTGGAATCTCCATTTTTCTGGCGGACTCTAGCAGCTTGAACTCCAAATGAAATCCAAAATTGACTTTCATCTTGAAGGATTTTAAGTAACAGTCCAGTCCTTTCAGTCCGTGGTTCAGATGAGAAACGTCTGATGTTGTCTGTGGTTTGGGATTGGCTTAACACAAGCAATATGACACTTCCAGCCAATGTCCTGCTGCAGTCATTGTTTCGCGAATCTTGTGTAACCCCAAGTGGGTTTTACTAGGTTGTCCTTGTTGCTTGTGCATCTCTTCCTACCGTACTTTTTCCTTCCACTAAACTTTCCATCAAAATTTCTATAGATGGAGCCCTCTGTGGACTGCCAGCTTCTTAAGTAATATCATTGTATGGTTTTCCATACTTGTAAAGGGTGTCAACAATGGTTAAATCTGTAATCTGAAGGCTAAAACATGTTGGTTTTACTTAGAATTATTAATTTTTGGGGAGACTGAATTAAGGTTTCCCCCTTTTGAATGGAAATCCTAAATTAAATTAACTTTTCAATTATGAGCTAATGCATTGTGACTCTGTCTTTTAAATAAAATTCTGATTAAGCCACTTCCATGACTTGGAGAAAATAATGCATTCAGTGTGTTTTAAAAGAGGTTGGAGCAGGAAAATTAGATGCCTTCAAACTGACATTAAGTACAAAGTAAAATAAAAAAAAAACAGCTTTGTTGCTTAGCAGCAGGATTACTAAGAAGTTCAAATTTCCTACAAAAAGTGTCACATATTTGGTAGACTTGACAGAATAAATCCTTGCTTACCTCAAAATTGCCAGTTAAAATCTTTTCCCTCTCTGAAAGTCAGCTTGCAGAACAAACAGCCCATTTGTTTGTGTATTCAACAGTTTTCACCAATACAAACGCTTTATTGTCTCATTGAGTCAGTGATTTAAAAAAAACACGTTTTGTTAATCCAACAAGCCTGTCCTCCCTCCTCTTTCCTCCCATGAGAAAAAAAAAATCACAGAGGACTGACAGGGACATTAGACCTACAGTACTCGTTGTGGTTTTCCGTTGCGCAGTTTCCGCCTCCCGCCTTTGCTCCCCTAAGCACTCAAAAACCCTTCTCTTCCAGCCGTTATTAACGCTAGATGCCACGATGCTCATTATCACAGCTATGGATGGGAAAAATTCTCTGCCACTGGGGAAAAAAAGCGGATGGAAACACATGGCATTAATCAGAGCGAGGATGAGATTGCAGCATGCGATGAGACTGCTAAGTAGGTCCTTGTTTCCCTTCAAAGTAGCAGGCACTGCCCTAAGCCTTTAATTAATTTCTGATGTTTGTGTATTTGTTTGTTTAAAGTCTTTAAAGTAATTTTAAGGTGATAATGCAGTATACGCACATACCTTTTTTTTTCGCGATAGTTTTTTTTTTTTTTTTTTTTACGGTTTCCTCAAAAACTTCTAACAACTAATGGATCGATAGCCATGTCATTCATTACAGACATTCTGGGAGTGCCTCAAGTAGCTAACCTCAGACATTGTGTTACTTTTAAAATAATATGGCAACCACTGACTTTATATGTAAGACAGCTGTGGTTTGGTGATGTCACCCGTTGGTTTGTAGAGGAGGGTTTTGAAACTCCGAGCTTGGCGTTTGAGTGCCATCTTGGGTCGTACTCTGGGGTTCTTGCAGCCTAAAGTGATGAATGGAGCTAACTCAGGCACCCTGTGATATGATGTGTTAATGCACAGGATAAAATCAGCTGTCACACAAAAGAATATGTAGTTTATTTGTTGTTGTTTTTTTACATCAATCTGTCAAGTGACTGTTATCACAGCTGGAAACGTTTCAGTTTCATCTTAAGAGTTTTGTGGGAATTGACTTACTTTTGGAGTCAGTGTTAAGTGACCTTCATACAATAAGTCTGTCAGCTGCTGCCAGCATAATCCCTCCATTGTTATCCAGTATTTCAATTTCAGTAGACATGTTGTTTTTCTGCATTTATAGCCGATTTATGAAGGGGACATCCTTTGTTATGCTTAGTAAAAATGTATTATTTGTCTTTGCCTATAATCGAGTTCTTTGTTATATTCCTCTTTGTTGGATTGCATGACTGTCTGATTAGAATAAAAATGTATGATACTAGAAAGAAGCAAACTGTCTTACACGTTTATGAGAAGAAGAGGATGGCCTCAGAAGAAGGAAATAAGACCAGAGTGGATTTGGGAGATTTTTTCACGTGATCCACCTCAGGAGCGGAAGAGCAGGTAAGACGGTCTTGCTAATGTGGAGTTATTCAAAAGGGGCGTTTCTTTCCTACATTTCCGGAAAAATCGTCCACTATACCATTAAGTAGTCTTTTGCGATCTTAAAGGTAGAGTGGACAGTTTTTCCAGAAATGCCCAAGTCACTTTTTGAATAACTGCGCATGTACAAGACCACCTTACCTACCCTTCCTCTCCTCAGGGGGATTGCATGAAAAAATCTCCCAACTGGTCTTATTTCTTTCTACTGAGGCCTTCCTCTCCTTCTCATAAACTTTGTAAGACAGTTTGTTTCTTGCAACTCTCAGCCATTTTCAAAGTATACGGTGAGGGCGATGAACGGCTGAAACTGAAGCTATTGCCATGACATTTAATATTGGTAACTAAGGTGTCATCTTCGGCTCCAGTCACACTGTGTCCCCTGAGAAATTCTAGCTTTGCATTCTTAGACGTAACCTTTTTTCTCTTACTTCACCTCGCAGGGTCCACCAGGCCGTCCTGGTATTCCAGGTTCAGATGGGGTCCCTGGGCCTCCAGGTACCATTCTGATGTTACCAGTAAGTCCTGCTGCTTTCCGGGTACCTATTTAGCTTTCTGTCTTGTTCTCTCTCACAGATTGCATAACATTATTCGCAGTCACTTGGCCGTGGACTCACTTCAGTGGGTGAATTGACCAAGTTGCACCGACAGTAGGCCAGGGATTTACAACCTTATTTTCTTTGGGTAACAAATCACTTGCCTTGTAAATGTCAGCCAGTTCAATGGAGTGGAACCAGTGGCGGAGGCTTTGAAATGCTCAGTCAGTGACACATGTTTGTGTGAGTGGGTATTTGTGGTGGTAAAGTGTGGAGTTAACAGGTTTAGTAGAACGGAGCAAAACGGTGAAAATACACTCTGGGGGTGACTGCTAGATTTGTCATTCTGTAAAAACAAAGAGAGGTCAATTCTGTTTTATATTGTGTTTTTCTTTTTACCTTTTGTGGCCTACAGTTCCGTGCAGGCGGTGAATCACATAAGGGACCTGTGATAACAGCCCAAGAAGCCCAGGCTCAGGCCATCCTATCTCAGGCTAGAGTGAGTATCAGTAAAAACATTTCTTCCTGAAAGCCCGTTTTTCTGTGATTTAACTTGTGCAAGTAAAATTATGCACCAAATTTAGGTCTCACTTTACTTTAATATGTAAAATACAGAATTCAGCAAGTACATAAGTGAAAATAAAGGAGTATTCCTATTGCATAAGTCCTGATCAGCATATACACCAAGCTTTGGACCCGTGTCAGGTTGAGTAGTGTCCAAAGCCGCAACAGATATTCACACCCACTCTGGGGCTCTGACAACCATAACGCTGTCGAAAATGGGTTAAACGTTGCTGCTTTCATCTAGGTGTGATTTATTGTCATGCACATTGAGTTGATTAAGCCTCAAACAAACGATGAATATTTAAACATTTAGAAATCTGCTGAGCTCAGTGACTGCCACAACTGGTGATTTCTTGGTTAGAAGGTATTTGTCACCATTCAGTTCTGAAAGGTGACAAATGGCAACAATTTGTTTTAGCTGGGGGAAAAAAAATCTAAAATAAAATACTTTTCCATAGTTCTGTACAAATGTTCTGTTCAGTTGTGCATAAATTAGAACACCATAGTAATGGGTTTCTTTCTTAGAGAACTTTGCCATCGTGTGATCACACTACAAATAAATGTTTCTGGCTCTTTCACATTGTGGTCAGCAATGAGCAGAAAAAAACCCTGAAGTGGTAAACTGTGAACACGACATGAATACTGGCCTCAGAGAGGCTGAAACTATTATTTCTGTGTCTGTGTATGTCTCTGTGTAGTAACAGAGGCTTTACAACATTATGAACATTTACACAACACCCCTGTTTTTTTAAATTATATACATTTATTGTTTTCATTTTGTTTTGTGGGTGACCATAAGAGTAGCATGATTTTACATGAAGCACTGTCAGCAGTTTGTGCACGTTCTTGTGTAAGAACTTTTTCCAAGTTTAGTTCACCCAGATTAAAACTAGTAATTCATTTTCACAGGTCAACCCAAAGTCAAGTGACTGTTGGAATATGAAGTATTAATCATGAATAAAAGGCTGAATCATGTTAAAGATGACATTTTTTCATATAAATATATTGTTGTTATAATTATCGTAAATCGTTAAGGTCAGACTTCGACAAAATCAATTCCAATCATAAATGTGCTAATTAGAACACATGTGAAATACTACGTATGGCTCAGTTAGCAACTGATCATTTACCTCTGATTTGTCCTTAGCTAACAATGAGAGGCGCCCCAGGGCCGGTTGGGATGGCAGGAAGGTCTGGACTTTTGGTGAGTACCTTCATACATCTACGTGTAAATACAAAAGCCACTTACCATCAATGAGTTCTACATATGATAAAAACAATGTGCTTCTTGTTGTAAATTCTTTAGAGATATCAAAAGACCAAGAAACAGCCTGTATAAATAAAGGTAAAAACGAATGTATATATATATATAAGTAAAGAAAATTAAGTACCTAATCCTGAATACTGAAATACTACCTGAAATTTAACTGGCTGCGTGATGTACCAAGAAGTACCGATCATAATTTTGTGCCCCATTTTCATTCTCCAGTTTTTATAAAACAGCTCTCTTTAAAAGCCATAATAGAAAGTCATATAAAAATATTATGGAGCATACATGTTTCTTGCCTTCCCTCCCTAATTGTAAATATGCAGTCCAATTCTTTATATTAGGACCAGAGGTGGCATCATGCTGCTGTGTCAGTGCGGTTGTGTAAAACAGGGTTTTACTATCATAATTGTAAAAAAAGACCTGAAGATTGCATAGGGGACATTTTTAAATGTCTTTAACCCCTCTGATTTCCAAAAGGCTGTTAACATTTTCAAATCTAGGATGTTCCATGACAAAAAGAGCTTGAAAGCTCAATTAAGCCTTCCTGTTATCTGCTTAAAGTCTTGTTCTCTCCTTGTGTCCCTCAAAGCCTCAATGAGTCGCAAAATGTTCTCAGTATATCTTAGAAAATGGCAGCTTCCTTTTGAGCTGCTTATACGTTTCTGTGCTTCCTCTCACTTCCTTTTAAACACCTCTTTCATACTGACAGAACTGACAGCACACTGAACATTCTCTGGGTCAGTGCAACCCAGTAACTAGTGCGGTGCAGTCACTGTTTGGGGGAAAAAACGGGTCACCAGTGTACGTATCTGTAGTACGTAGCTGGTGACAAGAGACAATACATCTCATCAACAGCGCAATACACACGGGGCGATTTAAACCTACTCAAAACAAACTACATGCTCCAATATTGAGTGATTAACAAACAAATTAAGACACATTAGTACAGAATTCTTTTTTCTTGTCACAGCTGATTTTCACAGTATTATCAGATCAAATCAGGCACGGCGTCTCTCGTTTGTCATCGACCGAACCAGTTTGATCACGTCTTTCTCAGACAGCAGAAGAATGTTACCGCAGTCCTTTCATTCTTCTAGACCAGAGAGAGTTTGTGCACTTGGAAATGTGATTCACGGACGGGGGGGGGGGGGGGGGGGGGGTTTCCTTGTGCGCAAGAATCAAATATGCGACGGTGGTGACATTTTTTGGTGAAAGCCATCTGTCAAGTATGACTTCAGGCTTTTTTTTTGTCATGCGTTGCTCTGAATATATAATCTGTATATGCACTGCCCTATATATATATATATATATATATATATATATATATATATATATATATATATATATATATATATATATATATATATTCACTTATTTTATTTTACCTATATTATATATTTTTTACTTTTTGTCCACTGCATCATAGGGACCCCCTGGAGCTCCTGGACTCAAAGGAGACAGTGGTGATTCAGGGCCACAGGTGAGAGGAGTAATTTTTTTTTTTTTATTAATATGCTTTTAATGTTTAAATCAAATCTATTTAATTCCTGTTTGTCTTTCTCTACAAAAAAAAGGTAAAAAATAAATAATGTTTATATATCTTTATAGGGACCAAGAGGTCTTCAAGGTCCAACTGGTCCCCCAGGGAAAGTAGGAAAAAGGGTAAGAGTGATTTAAAGCTAGAACTCGTTCTGTAATCTCCTCCAAAGCGGTGCTGCAATGCTGCTGCTGGTGATGGACATAAGCTGTACAGAAAGACACATATCCACTTTTCGCTTTTAATGGTAGAGATACTACAATTATTTCTGTTTGCTGAATGGCGGCATAATGAGGGAAATGATGATGTGGTACAAAATAAATGTTGTTTTTATTACTTTCTTCAGATTCACACTTTTAAATGCACTTTAAACTATGGCTTTAAACCATTTTGGGGAAAGCACAGATGATGAAGTTTATTCTTAAGTTAGTTTTATTTAGTTGTTTGAAGAAAAAGATGGCGATAACATCTAAAGCTGTTATGGCTTTGGAAGCTTCTGGTAAGTTATTTCATAACAGTAAGTGAAACCTGTGGACGTTCTTTAAGAGAGCCACCCAAACCGTTCTTCTTCCTTGTGTGACATCATGGAAAAATCAAAAAAGATCAGGCACAATATCAGGAAGATAGTTAGTTACGCAGAGAGAAAGAAGCAATTTTTCCAGAAGCAACAGAGAAAATAATCTGATTACACCTTAAAATGCACCTAGGGAAATAAAAAAAAGATACATTTTTAGAGACATGTTCTGTGGTTTGGCAATTCTACCAAACACAAATCAAATGTGTCCAAACTTTAAATAAAAACGTTGGTAATCCTAAAAGAACAGGAACATGACAAGTTATTTTATTATTTGATATAAAAAATGATGAATATTCGTTCTTATTCAGTGTACGTGAATATCTCTTTCAACTGTAGGCGCAGTAGAACACATCTGCAAGCTTTGGAAGTGCCTGAACAGAAGGGCAACTCGTTCCAAGCATCGCCCTGTTTCAAATAATTCATCTGCGTTCACTGATTGCCGCTGTGTGTTTAAATGCTTGAAGTCATGTTTATTTAACTGTAAACCAGTTACAGGAAATGATGTGTGCACGTCTTCCAGGGTCGCAACGGAGCTGACGGTGCGAGAGGAATGCCAGGAGAGTCAGGTGGCAAGGTGATGTGCAGTTTTCCTAAAGTCGAGCATTAAAAAAAAAAAATAATAAAGTAACTAACCTCCCGATTATGATTGCTAGCCTTACTGTCTTAAGACGTCTCTTTTTTGTTTTGGTTCATTTACTCCAGGGTGACAGAGGTTTCGATGGCCTCCCTGGTCTTCCAGGAGAGAAAGGACACAGGGTAAGCCTGAAGAAATAAAACTTAAGGTTTGGCAAATGTTTAAAATCAACATCAATCAAGATTAATGCATGAAACAAGGCTGATTGGTATCCATTGCCAACTGATTCAATAGCACAGTATGACGTGATCTCTCAGCTGCTGTAACTCCTTGGACCATTCGACCCACTTATGAGAGCTGGGCCGGGCTTCAGATCCACCTAAGCAGTGTTTAACCAGGCCAGGAGGCGAACGACGTATGCCGACTTTAATCTCAGTCGAATTCGGACCAACGTGGAGAAACCAAAGATCAAAGAGGCTTATTTTTAGGCTGGATTTTAGACCTCGTTCTATACCAGATAATTACAGAGGTGGGCCAGTCCTTATAGAGCACTATGAATAGTAAAACCGTATATTGCGGGTCCGTGCCCATTGTGGTGACCATGCCAACTTTAGATTAAAGGCGGTTCCTGCTTGTTTTCGTTGCATCTTTTACACCCTCAATTTTCCAAATTTCTGACCCATGTCATTTTTTTTTTTTACTTTAAGCTACAGTCTTTATTTCTCAGCTGCAGGAGTCACGCATGAGGAGTATCTTGTGATTGCAGCACTCGTGATCTTTGTTGATGTTTTTCTTATGTGATCCAGGGAGAACAGGGCTCCACTGGGCCTCCAGGGCCACCAGGAGAGGACGGGCCAAGAGTGAGTTGCGAAACCCTTACCATCTGTCTTGTATCACTCTCAAATGTCCATTAAATGATCCTAATTCTTATACATCTAAATAATTGCATGTTTAATCCCAGGGTGAAGACGGCCAGGTTGGACAGAGAGGAGTGGCTGGAGAAGGTGTAAGTAGATTAAATATTAAACAGCTGTTTGTAAAAGCGTTCATATCCCTTTAACTTTTTCACATTTCATCATGCTACATCACAACAAACTTTGGTGCGTTGTATTGTGATTTTATGCGGCGGAAAAAGGGTTATCAGTGATAATTATTTAACAGATAATACGTGTGGTATTCCTCTGTATTCAGCCCACCTGGGTCAATAATTTGTAGAACTATCTTTGCTTTAGTTACAGTTCCAGGTTTTTCAAGCTATTATTTCTTTTCCAGCTTTGCACAGATAGGAACTCGTATTTCTTCCTTTCCGTCTTTGTAAAATAGCTCAAACTGGGTCAGATAGGACGGCGAGAACTTGTGAACATCAATTTTCAAGTCTTGCCACATATTACCTGTTAAATTTAGGTCTGGACTTTGAGACATGAATATGCTTTGATCCAAGCCATTCTACTGTAGGTCAGCTTGTATGTGTTTAGTGTCGCCCATCTGGATGTTGAACCTTCACCCCAATTTCTCTTTTGCAAAAGCAAACGGGCTTCTTCCAGGATTGTCTTGTATTGCTCCATCCATCTTCCCATCAGCTCTGAGCAGCTTTCCAGTTCCTGCTGGAGGAAAAAAAAGGCACAACACGATGCCTTCGCTGCCATGTATCACAGTGTAGATTCTGTGTTCAGAGTAATTTAGGTCATAAAGTCCTGTTTCGGTTTCAGCCGACCAGGGCATCTTGTTCATCTTGTTTGCTGAATCCCCTACATGGATTGTGGCAAACTTCTTGCGGCTCTCTTTCTGCAGTGGCTTTCTTCACACTATTTCCATTTTGGACTTACTTAACTAGGCGATTTCTGAGGGCAACTTGCTGCAATTAATTCCATGTAAGGGCATCAGAGCAAAAGGGGCTGAATATGTATGAGTAATAAGTATGACAAAATTGTCAGATATTAAATCGTGAAAACCGCGCTTGTGTTTCCTTCCACTTCAAATTATACACTTCATTGTGTCGATCCCTTCCATGAAATCCTAATCAATCCACATCAGGGGTGTAACACCCCTGCTCTCTTTCTTTCCATCTGCAGTTTAGGTCATTTTCATTTATTTCACAATGTGCAATATGTATAGTTATATATGTTTACAGTTCCTAGCATTTTTGCCATATCTTTCTATTTATGAACATTTTTCCTTTCTGGGTTTTTTTTTGGGCTTAGTTTTGTTGCAATTCTGCTAATTTTACTTAAAAACGATGCTGCTTTTTTTCTACCCCTTTCCTGAGCCACTGCAATGAAATCTTGTCCAGATATGTGTTTAATAAAGCAAATCTGAATGACAGTAAAGACAAGACTAATTGTGAATATCACATTTTCAGTCCCTCCAAAGGTTTGGGTTTTGTTTTACAAATGCACGGCCTTGCCATTCTCATATACTTGCAACTGTAATGGTATTCCTGCGTGCAGGGACCATTGGCTTTCTATTCTAGACCTTGCCAAGAGCAGTTTTTGCATCAAAAAAATAGGACTGGGAAACGTGTTCTGTGATTGTCCATGAGAAAGTTTCCAGTTCTGCCAAGCGGTGCTCAAATGGGCCGTAGAGTAGCATGAAGAATTATTTGCTCCTTGTTGTACCCAAATTAGCAGTGTCCTTTGAAATAAACAGTTGCACTGTGTTTCATCACACTCTAGCAGCAAGGTAAAAGAGCAATGCATATTAACAGGCATGTTTATATATGTTAAGATTAAGATTTTAAAAGGAGAAACAACTTTCATCTTAGCTTTGCATCATCAGATTGTCTTCTATGGCCACATGGAGGTGTAGTTACCATATTTAGAGAAACATTTAGATTCAGTGCCAAGCAGCTTAAGTGTATTCTTTAGTATGTTGATCGTTTTTATTGTTGCAAATTATTTATTTGTGTTGAGGTAACTTTATGAAATTTAAGAACTTTTCTTTTACTTTCTAAACAGGGCCCCAGAGGTTTGCTTGGCCCCAGAGGATCCCCAGGTCCCTCAGGACAACCTGTAAATATGACCTTTTCGCTCTAAACTGAGTCATCCTACCTTGTATGACGTGCTTCTTTCTCAATAGATGCTTATCAGCCGATTCTGTTTGTTTTAGGGTCTTTCTGGACTGGATGGACAACCTGGTCCCAAAGGAAACATGGTAAGGAGTATTTGTCTTGGGTTTGTTTTAAAGGAGTGTTCAGGACCACCTAAGCAACAAGTTTGTCTTTGTGGCTGACCTCATTGAAGGCCATTGCCCACGCAGCAATGCAAGGGATGAGGTCATAACTCGGTTGTTGATGAAGTTAGTTCATTTACTTCAAAACTGTATTTTAAGGGAAAACAAAAAAGTTTTTTCAAAGGCTTATTTCCCTTAACTCTCGTTGTTTTGTTTGTTTTACTGGGGTTTTCCGAACAATATGTGCGATTGTTGAATGGATTGGAATGGCATTGGTCATTTTATTATCAAAAGGTTTTCACCAACAGTTTCCCCTGAAAACAACAAATGAAATTTCAATAAAAACTTACTAAAAGTGGAAATGTATGGAATATTCATAATTTAAATATCAGAAATACAGTTTTTTTTAAAACTAAAAATAGTTGAATAAAACAAAAATGGAGGCTTGTGTCCTTAATTCATAAGATTTGGACTTTAGATTTGACTTAATGAAAGACTTGGAACTCAACTCATACTTAAAATGTTCCAAGACTGGACTTGGAACATTTTGACTTGAAAATACTTGTTCTTACACCAAACAGAATGTGTTATTTAAAGAATGTGAAGCTCTCAATACAGTAAATAATATAATATAATATAATATAATATAATATAATATAATATAATATAATATAATATAATATAATATATCAGTTTGTGCACCCCTGTCAAAATTTCTGTTTTTTGTTATGAAAAGACATTGAGCCAAGCTAAATCATTTTGGGATGTTTCCTACCTTAATTATGACCAAAAGCCTACAAAACAAAATTGCAAAAGATACTGAAAGCTTTTAAGAAGAAAATAAATGTTTTTCTTGACAAAAATTGTTTTTCTTTCCATTTTTCCTTCCACAAATGTTTCAAATCTCTCAGGTTGTGTGGACATTCTTGTGCACAGCCCACTTCAGATGACCCCACACATTTTTTCCCTCAGTTTCAGGTTTGGGATCCGGCTGGGACAATCCAAACCTTTTGGCTCTTTTGGAGAAGTCATCCTTTTGTTGATTTAGATGTGTGCTTTGGCTCGCTGCCATGCTGAAATCTGATGTTCTTCATCATTAGCTTTCTATTAGAAGCCTGGAGGTTTTACAGCATTGTACTTTGCTCTTGTTTACAATCAAAAATTCAAAGTGTATTGCTTGAGACTGGACTCAGGACTTGCATGTTTTTGACTTCAGAGTTGAGTACAAAGACTTTAAACATATTTGTTTCATAAATAACAAGGTTAGAATTATTCCAAAAAAACCCAAAATACTGACTAAAACTAAATTATATTTTAGTCAAAAGACTGAAAAGTAAATTAAACGTACTGTCAAAATTACCGCTGCAACTCCAGTCCGCTGTTTCAAATAGTCACTAAAAATCATAGCAGTAGCTAAGATCCCTTACAGATTTCTTCCGTGTTTGCTTTGCTATACCTAAATATTTCAGGCAAAACAAGTTTACAATTAGACAAAGATAACCTGAGTAAAGATAAACAGCACTTCACAAATTATTTAATAAAAGGGGAAAAAAACTATCCAATTCAAAATTACCCTTTGTGAAAAAGTGATTTTGCATATTTTTAGATAAACAGTTAATTATAAACCACATTTTTATTCCGTTTCAGAATCCACCCCCAGGCCTGATTAGTGGTGGACACTTAGAATGAATTAAGGACATAAATAGGACCTTATGACAATATTGAGTCAACTAAGTAATCTGGAAATGCAACACATCATTGAACAATCTAAATAAATACTAGAACAGATGGGAAGCAAAGTCATATGACTAAGTCTGGAAAGGCTAAATGAGGGGATGGGCATCTGATGATTTTAAGGAGGAAATATTCTGTGTAGTGACAAGACTAAAAGTATGTTTTGGAAGGTCTTCCTCTTTTGGCATTGGGTATAAAACAGGCAACGTTTTCAGAAAGAAAAATATTGACAGCAGTAGTTGGATGCGTCATGGTCTGGTGCTGTTATTTTCCATCTGGACCTGGACATCTTGCTGTAATTGATGGAACAGTTTTTGTTTTTATGGGTTGTTGTTTTTTTTTTTTGGTTATTTTTTTCTGCAATCTTCAAGGTGAACATCCAGCTATTCGTCTTTCTTCTTTAAACTCAAAAGCACCAAAATTGTGCAGCGGGACCGTGATCTAAAACACACCCACAAGTTTACCTGTGGAGCTAAATCTGATCGAGATGCTTTGACATCGTCTTAAACCGGTCGTTCGTGTTAGCAAAACCTCTAGTTTGGCCGAGTTCAAACACTTCTGCAAGGAGGGGCCCAAAAGGGGCCACAATCTCCTGTGTAACGATGCAAAACACTTATTGCCACTAGTCACAAACACTTGATGGCAGTTGTTGCCTCCAACTACGGCCCAACATATACCAGGTGTAAGAAGCAAAAACTTTACATAGGAGCAGGGCACTTTAGAAAACTTTTTTTTTCACTTAATAAATTACATCATCATTTGAAAACAGTTTTTCTCTGTGTACTCAAGTTATCTTTGTTTCATATTAAAATTAATTTAAATCATTTAGGGATGACCAAAAAAAGCAAAAGCAGAAGAAATCTGTAAGGGGGTAAATAGTTTTGTATGGAACCGTATTTACCAAATGTGTTTGCGTCCTTTGTCAGGGACTCTAAATCTCGTCGAAGCCTTCCTTTGTCTGCATGTGTCAGCTGTAGCAGCTGGAATAGACAACTACACCGAGGTTCTTTTGTAAAAGTTTAAATGCAACAGCGTGTCATGGTTGGGGGGTGGGGGGGGGGAACATTTAAGACTGAAAATGGATCCCTGCTAAACTAAATATCAGCACCTGTGCCAGGACAAGATAACTTGTTCTTTGCCCCAGTATGAGTTCTTAATTCATCCATTGTTTTTCACTGCTTTTCTCTACAGTGGATAAGCTGGATTGTTTTATTTTTATTTCTGTAAAGGGTCCACAAGGAGAACCAGGTCCTCCTGGGCAACAAGGCCTACCGGGTCCACATGTAAGTTCTTCATTTATTTACATTAAACGTCACTTTCCCTCTTTTTTTATGTATATTTTCACTCTCCTCCTCCCTCCTCTGTTCCTTTTCCCCCTTCATTCTGTATCCACTTTGCCATATTGACTGTGCAACAGGGAGCAGTATAATCTTGATCCCCCACATTTCTGGTTTTTAAATCAAAAACCCTTTGCGCATATTTTCTCAATGTTCTCCTCCAGCCCCGCTTCCACTCCTCTGTCACACAGATCTCACTCGAGAATAGAGCAAACCAGTGTTTATCCCCGGCTAAGAGAAGCAACCAAACTTGCATCCAACTCAAATTTGTCACATTTTAGACTCCTAATTCCATTTCTGAGTCAGATTTAATGCAGAACAGGACACTTTAGGTGTTTCTTTAGCGAGGGCTGAATGACCTCTGCCAGGTGTAATTTTCGGTCCTGCTGACGATCACAGTGTGAACAGAACTGCGTCATTACTTTGGAAAGTATTAGTGGGAACCTGCGCGGATGGAATGCAGGTTTAATTCATAACTTATTCACAGCCAGAGACATATTCATGCTTTCCAGCAAAAGCACAAGAACTCTGAAAAATAACACATCTGGGGTATTTTTTTTAAATAACTGTTAGAAGTCTTTTTTTATGGGCGGAATTATCAAGAAGTTTTAAAAAGCAAATGCTTAGAACAGTAGAATGGTGAACGAATGCCTTAGAGCCAATCATATTGCCATTCTAACTTTCTAAAACATAACTGGACTCATTCTTTTTTCTTTCTAAACGTGTTTCTCTTCTTTGTCCACCAGGGTCTTGTTGGTCCTCAAGGTCCAATTGGGCCTCCTGGTGAAAAAGTAAGTGAAGCGGGATACCAACCTCCTCTCAGCGCTGATAAGTGCATGTTTCAGTCAAGACTTCATAAGTGGTTCTGCAGATTTGTGGCTGAGCTGTAAGCCCATACCTTTGCTCCTCTAAAGGCAGAACCACTCACAGGATCACACATTTTCTAAGCATGAGAGCTTAGTTTGGCTGACTGAGAGCATTTAGTTTGTGGGTTTTGAAAAATGTATTTCAATATGTTGAACGTATCTGTCTGACTGCGTCTGTATTTATTTATTGCCTTGTCTTTGTAGGGACCTCAAGGGAAGCAAGGCCTGGCTGGACTGGCCGGTGCCGATGGCCCTCCCGTAAGCTGCTGATCTTGGTCCCTTTTTTCATATTTCACTCATTGATGTAAATTATTAACGGGCTCTTAATCAACAGTTTCATGTGCTCCTGTAGGGTCACCCTGGGAAAGAGGGACCTCCTGGAGAGAAAGGATCCACAGTACGTATGAATATGATTTTTTTGGTAATATGGATTTTGCAGTGAAGTCCCTAATGTTTTCCACAGTTTGATCAAAGGTTCAGGGTAAACTGTGGGTTCGGGCGCAATGGAGTTGTAAAGAACTCCAAAGAAATGAAATAATGTGAAGGAAAAATAAATGGAAACACACTGTCTCGACGCAAACATTCGGTGATAAATGTGTGAGATGAACATGGTGCATGGTGGCGCTTTAAACTAAATCATGACATCTATTTACAAGACTTCACAAAATATGAACATAAATGTCCAATTATCCTTCAAAGCCTTTTAACAGCAATATGGCTTCTCAGACAGGGCAAGTATAATTTTGAATTTGTTCCATCAATGCAGGTACAGGCACATCTCAATAAATAACAATATACTTTTTTTCTGTAATTCGGACCAAAAATATAAACTAGTATAACTTTACTTCACACGGAGTCAAATACTTTAAGCATGTGTTTTTGATAATTCTGATAATTAAGGCGCGCAGTAGCGTAGTTGGAAACCAAATATGTAGTTCTTCATTTCATTAGTATGCTACATAAGACAAACGTAACGGCATTGGGCCAAACGTGACTCAGTGGGTAGGGTGGTCATTTTCTGAGTCTTTTCGGCTGCTCCCTTATTCTGGACCTGCCACAGCAAGTCATGACAACTTGCACCCTGACTTGTCAGAGTTTTTACACCAGATACCCTTCCTGACACAACCAGGATTAAACCCAGGTCCACCGTATCAGACATTGATTTAGCCCATATTACCATAGAGGGGGTGGGTAGACATCTTACTGTCTGGAAATTGTGAGTCTGACTCCAGCTTCCTCCTGATGCACATTGATGTACCCCTTGGCAAGGCACTTAACTCCAAGTGGTCTACCGATCTGCGCATATGTTGGGTGAATGTGGCTCTAACTTTGAGTCATCACTATGACTGTAAAAGCCCTAATGTATACACCCTTTACCAATTACAAAAGTAATACAGAGATGTCAGCCTACTGAAAGTCATCTGCATTCTTCAGTCTCTAATTTTTCTCTTGACAATAGTCCATAAATTCCCTGTAGGGTTAAGGTCATGGCAGTTCGCTGGCCAATCAAGCACAATGACACAGCAATCATTAAATCAAGCGTTTGTATTGTTAGCAGCATGAGCAGGATTAGTGTTTGTGTACACTTTTCTCCCACACTTTTTCCTTCCTGACAACTTTCCATTAGTGGAGCTGGACACGGCACTCAGTGAACTGCTGGTTCTTTGCCATTGTGTAGGCCTTAACTAAGCCTTTCTGTGTCAAAAATTTGTTTTTATTGGTTATACGTAGCTCTTTAATTTTCTGAGAAACTTGATTTTTGGGTTTTATTAGCTGTGAGCCATAGTCATCAGATCTATTAGCTAGATGACCAATGAACATGCAGTTCAAATTGTAACAATATCAAATAAACATATTAATAACAATAACAGAAATACACACTTGAAATACTGCTTGTAATTAATATATACATGGATATGACTTTTCAAGTTCAATTACTTAATTTTAAACATACTTGAAATAACTTCACATTGACATATTAATGTACTAAAATTTACTAATATTATTTGATAGATAGATAGATTGATTAATTGATTCATTCATTCATTCATTTATATTGTGCCATAAAACAACCAACTAAGGTGACCAAATTTCTGTAAAATCACAATATCTAAAAACATACAACCATAATAGCAGACAACATGAAAACCATAGATAAATGCCACCAAGCTACTCGGTATTAAAAGCCTTCCTGAAAAGGTAAGTCTTAAACTTAGACTTAAAGATGCCTGGGCTGGTGGTGGAGCAAAGGTCTGAAAGAAGTTGGTTCTAAAGTCGAGGCGCTGCCACTGAGGATGTCCGGTCACCCCCATGCTTTAGCCTGGTCCTTGAAACATCTAATAAAAGTTGATTTGATGACCTCGGGGCCCCATCTAATTGATCTGAAAAGTTCAGATCAATTAGATGGGGCCAGGCTGTTAAAAAACTAACCTGAAACTAAATTCTAAAATGGACAGGAAGCCAGTGTAAAGAAGATAAAACATTGAAGTATTTAGGTTCTGCTTTGCATGTCCCCCAAAAAAAAATCAAACATTTAGTGTTTGTTTCTAAATCGCAGGGTTTTCCTGGTCCCATAGGATCCATCGGCTATCCTGGTCCTCGTGGTGTAAAGGTAAGCTACTGCAAAGCAATAGCTGAAGATGATTCTTACCCTATTTCTCTATGTTACTCTTACTGTACTCTCGCTCATCCTGCAGGGCGCTGAGGGAGTCCGAGGCGTCAGAGGCGACAAAGGAGAAAAGGTAGACTCCCTCCCTGTCTCCCCAACATTGCTGACAGATGTCAGTCTTCTGCAAACGCCCCCCTCGGTGTTGTAATTCTTCCTCAAATGGGGCTTCCTCTCTGGCAAGTGGAAAACCTCTTAAAAGCCCATCAGACCGGCGCTTAAACCCTCATAACATGGAGTGGTAATGGAGTGTGGACCATCAGGCTGGAATAATATTCAGCTGTGATTTCAGTCACTGACCAACGCTGCGTAAACGTTCTGGTGATAGCGTTTCTGAACAGCCAATTATTAGGGTATCGAGGCACCGTAAGTGATGACCAAACTTTATGACCATATCACATAAGCATGCATTAGTTTGATGTTAAGCTGGAATGATGGTATTTCCCAGACAAATGTTATTTATTCTATTTTATTATGAAGAGGAAACAGTGTTCCTTTGGACAAATGATAAAGAATTTATAGACTTACTTCTTAACTTGACCCACCAGATGTCAGCAGAGTAAAACAGACAACAGCAGACAACCTAGCAAAGAATGGAGGCGGGCGCCATCAGCGCTTCTCCTGCATGGCCAGTAGATGTCACTATTTATTCATTTTTAACAAGCTGTTACATTCAACTGAACTTCTGTTGCACTTTGATTGACAGGATTCTTCTTCTTTGTGTTCACCTAAATGAAAAATGGTGTTTATTCATCCCTGTTTTACAAACTCTTGGTGCAAAAGATGTTGGTCAAAGTAATTGGTGTTACCTCGGCTCTAATAACACTGTTTCACTTCACTTTCACCTCCAGGGAGAAGATGGGTTTCCTGGTTTCAAAGGGGACATGGGCATCAAGGGGGACAAGGTAGGTCATCACTTCTAAAGAGAAGGCTGATATTTTTTTTTACAGTTGCAGATTCTTAGAGTTTAGATCGAAGGAAACATTAAACCTGTATGGCACATGTAAAATGATGGTCTCTGCGTCATTCAGGGTGAGGGTGGCGTGCAAGGACCCAGAGGAGAAGATGGCCCGGAGGGTCCAAAGGGCAAATCGGGACCAGGTGGAGAGGCTGGCCCCCTGGGTTTAGCTGGAGAGAAGGTCGGTGCCTGAAAAGGCTGCAAATGTTTGATTTTTAAATCAATTTTTAAAAAAAGTAATTATGCTTTGATCATAAACACATTAAATTTGAATGATTTTTACACAAAACATAATGTAAAAATTTCTTCATCTTTGTGGGCAGGACATAAAGTCTTTCATTAAAGTTTTATACTTCTATAGTTTTGAACAGTGTTGAGCCAGTTTACTATTATCAAAAAGTACTTCTCTCTTCCTTTTGCTGTGTTAAACTGTTATTCTTAGTTAATAGGTTAAATATTCTAAACTAAGTTCATAGTCTCCAAATGAACTAGTTCTCATACAGTTATCAGTCTTTTTATGTATTTTATAGGACATAGACCCTTAGGGCAATGTCGCCACTGAGACAGAATCAGTATTCTTTTAAAGAGGGACACCTGCCCTGTGGTACTTTAAGCATAGCCACCGTTAGAAATGGATAAACAATTATTTTCTATAAAAATGTCACCCTCCTTTTGACGAATGAAACAGTGAAAATTTGCCTTTTGTCAGGTTTATTTCCCTCTCTGCTCCTACAAATTGTATTTTAGTGTGGCTGAAGTTTTAATGTTTTTGTTACAAAAAAAGCAAAACGGAAGTTTTGATAGACAATTTGCCCATTAACAGTGGCTACCTTTAGAAGAGCACGAGGCTGATGTTCCTCTATAAATCTATAAAGCCCTTTAAAATCAGCAGGCACTGATCATAATGCTGTACAGAAAGAACAGAATGTAAACCAAATGAAAGGTTTATAAAAAATGTATCTAAGTAAAAGTAGCAACAATAAAATATGACATGGACAAGAAGAAAATATAAATGGAATTATAATTAATATGATGCTAAGACGTCTTCCCACTGCTATGTACTATATTTTCTGTAATTCCACCATTAGCCTTGGATCGTTTCACTGTCGGTCTAAAGAAACAAAAGCTATAAACAAACTGCAGGTATTTGTATATTAAATGCTATTTCAGCTTGCTGAGATCCGAGCTTGTGCCATTTATCACAGCAGAAGACCTAATTAAATTCTCTGGTGATTCCCTCATCAACATGTATTGATTAAAATGAGTTCTGCAAGATTGTAAAGTATGTTTACGTCTATCCTCTCTTTCCTAAGGCATTAGCCTTAAGTAGTAAAACATGTAATTATGGGTGTTTACATAAACAGTGTTTTGACTTGGAGGAGAACGCAGAAAGTGATAAATGACATAAAGTAAACACACTTCCACGTTATTGCCAGGATTGAAATGCAATTTGCATGAATATAGTATTAGGAACTTTCCCACCATCAAAGTAAAGATGTAGTGTAAATAAAGAATGTTAATAAATCTGTGTTTTTTTTTTATCTTTAGGGAAAACTTGGAGTCCCTGGATTGCCTGGGTACCCTGGAAGACAAGGCTCAAAGGTAGATCACGGGAGTAATATCTAAGCTCTTGGACAAGGCAGGGAAACACTATAGTCACAAAAAATAAGTAATGTAATGTCAAATGCTTTATTTGTCAAGATAGTCCCTTTCTGTAGTTTATTAAAACTGTACAGGGGCTGTAATCACTGCACACACTGCACGTTTTTAGTGAGATTCAAAGCACTTCCTTCCAGATTTGATGCACACGTCACACAGAAACCAGAGTTTGCCTCCTAGCTTAGGGTCTGAATCTTTAGATACATCCAGGTAGGTAGAAAGGTAACTCTCTATGCTCCTGAGCATGTCTGCCTGCATGAAGGAAGCCACACATGTAATGGTTAGGAAAATATTGCATTGAGGTCACACTGGTTTAAAAGCTGTCGCCTCAGAAGAAGATACGTCAAATGGTTTAGATAAGTATTGAGATAGGCTTTCCTCTCCTGCTCAACACCTAATCTGCTATCACGTGCCTTTCTGAAACCTGCTGACCAACGCGAACCCAGGCCGTCACCCACTGAACTCCCTCCGTGGCTCTTACTGGAAGGCCTAGCTGGCATGGTCGTCTGCTTTAGTCATCAGCTGTCCTCCCTCCTTAGACTGAAGCCATTATCTAAGAACCTGGCTCTGCTGGCACTGTGGCTCTGACCATTTTGCTACTGCTCCACTATCTGGATGTGCTGCTGCAGCTGCTTCCTCTTTGCTGCCGTAAGCACTGACATCTTGGCACTGATAGGACCTGCTCTCACAGTGTCCAGATCGGCAAATCTCCAGCTTTGCATGAAAGTCAGCAAAACCTGAGCTGAGCGTGGCCTGCAAATTAAATTCCAGGGATAGAGAAGACATCGTAATAAAATTAATCACCTTTATTTGTCGCCATGTTGTTCATTCCAATAAAAACATTTCCTCTGCATTTAACTGATCCCTCAGGCAGCAGTGGGCTGCTAATGTGCTGCGCCCAGGGATAATTCTGGTGCTCAGGGGCCCTTTGTGGCAGTCTGTGGGATCCGAACCAGGGAGCCAGGTCTCTTTGCGGGACCTAAGTGCCATGTTCTAACCACCAGGCCACCCCCCCCCCCCCCCCCCACCCATTGTGTATTTTAATATAGTCGAATAATTTGTATTACTTTTATCCACTAAAAGTTATTTCAATCCACTAAAAGGAAAAAATTGCAATTTCTGTAGAAATTTCTATATATTGTTTTACAATCAAGTAGAGATAATTACACTTTCATTGTAAAATGAATCAATGAGAGCTGATAACTAAAAAAAAAAAATTCTATTATATTATGAATCATACAAAGAGATGCTTTATTAGCTAAATTTAATAAAGATCTAAAAATCGTCCAGAGTGTTTTTTTTTCTCTCCTAAGCCTTAAGAAATTAGTTTCATGCCCTAATTTTAAGGTCACAAGTCTAACTTTAATTAGAGAGGGAAAATTACCTTGGTGCCACATGGACCCACCAGCTTTTATCACCAAGGCCACAACAATAGAAGTGTTTAAAAAAAACACCTTAATCCAGGTGTTTCACCTGTCGCACACTTGGCTGCAATTTGCAGATGTTTTACTCAAAAAAGGCAAATATGGTGGAGCCTATGATGCACACGGTAACACTTAACTCAGTCTTCTGAAAGAGAGTTCAGGCCTCCACATGACAAAAACCTTCTTGATGGATTCTGAGGCCATTCTGGGGCAGGAAGTGTCACAAGCGACTGACCACCCAATCACATGTGGGCTTGGGGTAATCTGAGACCTATTAATCACGCTAGACAGCCAAGAAAATGGTTTCTATTTTTTTCTTTTTTTGTTAAACACATTTTTGTTTGATTCGGATCAATCAAATTTGTCAGTAATCTATCACCAGAGCGATAAAAGCTTATCATGAATGAGGCTGATTTACATTCCTTGTTTAATTTAAAATAATAATAATAATAATAATACATATTCCAAGTTTGATACAATAACAGTCAAAAGTTAGAAATAACTGTTAATTATGAATTATTTTTAAACTTTTCTGGACCTTCAAATTAGTAAATGAACCTAAACTCATTCAAGACATTTTAAACAAAACAATTCCATTAAATTTTATTTATATAGCACCAGTTCACACATGTCATCACAAGGCACTTTACAAAGTTAAATTCAATCAAATCAAATCATACAGATTGGTCAAAATGTTTGCTATCTAAGGAAACCCAGTAGGTTGCATCAAAGTCTTGACAAGCAGCATTCACTCCTCTTGAAAGAGCGTAGAGCCACAGGGAGAGTCGTCTGCATTGTTGATGGCTTTGCAGCAATCCCTCATACTGAGCATGCATGAAGCGACAGTGGAGAGGAAAACTCCCCTTTAACGGGAAGGAAAACCTCCAGCAGAACCAGGTTCAGTGTAAACGGTCATCTGCCTGGACCCACTGGGGGTTAGAGAAGACAGAGCAGAGACACAAAAAGCACAGAAGCACACATTGATCCAGGAATCCTTTCTATGTTAGATGGTAATAGTGGATGATCTGTCTCCCCTGGATGATGTCACAGCTAACAGAACGCCAGACCAGGTGTACCTACTATGAAGAGAAAAAAAAACAGAGAAGAAAACGTTAAAAGCTGAAATAACAACAAACAATCCAAATTGGAGAACAGTATGAGAACTCAGCAGAGTGAGAAAAATAGACCCTGATGTCCTCCAGCAGCCTAAACAACTGATGAACTCATGCACTCCTCACATTCTTGGACTCCTGAAAGCTGTCCATGTGGAAAAGGATGTTATTTTTGACTAAACCAATGGTCCTGACCTACGGGCCAGAACATTTTGTGGAGACCTGTAAAAAAGTGGTTCTTGTAGGGTGAAAGGTCAAATTTAAGGTGTTTGTGTTTACCACATTAATCCCAGCATATATTTTCAAGATTTAAAGTTGTGCAATAGATGCTTATAAGAAGCTATTTAGTGATACCTGTCCTTTAACAACTACAAAGCTGTCTAAAAAGTTTCCGACTGGTTGCCAAGATCAAACCATCAGAGAGACGGTAACCGCTCTCAGCACGTGGTGTTGCATAAAATGTACAGGTTCATCTTTTTTGCCTTCATTAAAGAGACTGCCTCCAACATAAAAAAAGGTAATTTCCATATTATAAAAAAAAACTGACGCACTCTCTTACTTCAAAGAAGCTGTGAAGCTGTTTGGAACCTGGAAAACTTTGTATATTTAGGAAATTCACTGGTAAAAAAACAAACAAAGCAAAAGAAAACAGCACCACACATGTCCATTGTAAAGTACCATCTCTGTTATGAAATGTCCCGTCGTCCTGACGAGTGGCTTGAGGGACACAGTCTTGGCCCGGCGGCAGCCTTTATCTGCCCTCAATCAGCCCACATTGGAATTCCTCCTCTGTCTGGGTTTTTGGCTCCTACGGCCCATCACTCCCTGTTCACAGCTTTCCCACATTGTTAAACGTGGATGCCATTCGCAAAGGCTTGAGCAGACCGTCTTATCTGCCCGTCCAGTTGCACGTCTCTTTTCGGTTTACTGTAACTTTTCGGGTTTACCTGTGTGAAAACCAAATTTCACACAACAGCTTTGCCCTTTGCAGCTTGTTTTTGCATTCTGCCCTTGCAGCGCCATTGCCGTTTCCTTACCTATTCCACACAGTGTTATGCTTGATGTGCACATGCACACAAAGGATAGTGAGCACTATGAATATTTTTTTGGGACCCAAATTGCACAAGCACACGACCTTGGTTTGCAGCCAAAGGAAAGGCATATTTAACCTAGATGGGTTGAGCTTATTTGAGCTGCTTAATTCAGCTTAAAGTGAGGCTCTGTTCATGAGCTGCTCGGTTCTCTTGTTATTAGGCAAACAGTGATTACTTACCTAGTATTTGTTTGACCGGCACCATTACCGTTATCTGAGAGCACAGCCTCTAAAAAGCCCAGTAACTAAATTGCTGATAGTTATCAAAGTGGATCCGCTGTTTTCCTTTACTTTGTCTCTATTTGCTCCCACCATCTCTTTTTTTTCTTTCTCTTATAGCTTTCATTTATACTAAAAATATAACCTGTGATTTTTTTGTCATTAAACAACCAGACTTTCCCTTTTTTCACCTTTGAAAGAGCTCAGTTTTATTTATTTATTTGTTGTAAAGCCACAAATAATAACTTTCTTGCTTGATGTAAGTCCTGTCTAGCTTTGCAGCCTTTGCTCTGTAGGCCTCTTCTATGTGTGCATCTGTTATAAAGCCTCGTTCTAGACAATCAAAGGGAATTCTTTAGCTTCGGTAACATAAACACTGTTTTCTTATATGGTTTTACAACATGAACAACCTATTAACATTTCTTCATTCTATCATTTCTCATCAGTTTTTCTTGACTTGCTTTGCAGGGCTCGAATGGATTCCCCGGATTCCCTGGAGCAAATGGTGAAAAAGGAGCAAGGGTAAGCAGAGCTCTGTCAATAGCATTAAGCAACTGAGAGCTTTCTTACATAATAAACTAGGTTTAGATTATCTGGATATGGAAACACAGCAGCGTTGGGGCCCTTACAGAGATGCATAACTTACAACTTCTTCCAGACTTGTTGGCATCATTGGTAAAAGTGAAAAAAACCTATAAAATCCATTTGCTTGCACTCTCTCCTTACTAGTGTTCTCCATTTTTTTTTACTTTTCTGTAGGATTTAGGTCTTGAGACTGAGATGCCGGAAATAAAAGGCTGATTTTGGGTCTAGTTAAGCACTTTTTGTCTTGTTTTAGACATCTGTTTTGAGGCATCATTCCGCCGTGATGACCACTTTTAATTTTACTGGTAGACTCCACAAGATTTATTTATTTGATTTGCTACTTCAAAACTTCACTTTCATGATCGTTTATTTTAGATTTTGTCTGCTGACTTAATGCATGCCCTTTTCAAAATCAAAATGTGCAATTTTACTACTGTGATGGAGTCTGTATAACCTAAAATTCAGATTTATCTGGACCCGTGGTTAATAAACTGGGTCGAATTGCAATGGCAAATCACTGAAACTGCTATTTTGGGGGATTTTTTTTCTTCCTCATCTCAATAAAATAAGGGTAAAGTTGTTTACACAGTACTTAAAAAAAATCTAAAGTTAGTGTGGGATTCTCAAGCTGTTATTTACAAATCATTTCAAGTCCAAAGGTTATAGATGTTGAAATAAAACCTTTTTTTTTTCATTCAGCCTCGTAAAACTACCCCATATCACACTCTGAAAACTCGTAAGCCAATTGCAGAAATGTTTTGTTTCATGATTTGTTAAACCTTGAGGTAATAATGCCTGATCAGCATTCAAGCAGTTCAAGGCATTTTGTACTCAAATGTCCTTAATGATAAGAGCTCCAGGAAAAGAAAAACTGGAAATTTCAGCCTGTAAAAGTATGTAATGTTGTAAATAAAAATGTCTAGGAGACCTGTTAAATGGACTGAATTTATATAGCACTTTTCTAGCCACACTGACCACTCAAAGCACTTTGACCCAGTCACCCTCACTAACACATTTATATTATACCAATACACAGATCAGTTGGCAGTTTGGGGTTAAGTGCCTTGCCCGGTGGCACATCAACATGTGACAAGCGGAACTGTAATCAAACCAACAACCTTTTTTTGCATGACAACTACTCTACCCACTGAGCCACAGTCGCCACATGTTAACAACAAGTGGCTAAAAGGAGGAAGAGAATCATAGGAATTCAATCATTATGTCCAAATTAAACATACATCTTCATTTACATTTTTCAGTTACCATCAAGTGTAGAGATGGCAATGTTGTTAAAAACTACTATTTCTATTGTTTTTTCCACCTCACTGTTCTGTATTTTTGTTTGGAAACCTAGGCATCAAATATCAGTGTTTTACAGACTATTCATTCTAATCTAGTGATAAAATCCGCCAACGTTAGTGAAAATGTTTCATTAAAAGAAGGTCATCTGCTTTCAGCCTCTCCTTGGAATTGGAGAGCGAACGCTCTTATTCAAAGCCTTTCTGAGAGATTTCAATATGTAAAATTACAATATTTTTCAGAGTTTATGCACTGAGAAACAGATTGAAGCAATCACAACTTCCCAGGACTGTTTACCGTGCACCAATCATAAGTTTGAATAAAGCAGCCACGTATCCGTGGCTGCAGCACGTCTGGATGTGGATTTATTCTTCCAATTAGACGCATCTCGCTGGCTTCAACTAGTTCTCTGGGCTATTTCAAGTTTCTTCTGACGTAAAAGTGCCTTTGATTCAGCTTCAAAGCTTAACCAGCATAAAAATTTCTTAAATTCAGTATTTTAATAACCAACGGTCTCCTTTTCCTTTCTCAATCAGTCGTGAGTTGAGATCAATACAGTTCAGGTCTTAAGCCTATAGCAGCCCCCAGTACTGGTAGAGGAATTAAACCTTCTTTCTTTCTTTTTTTTTTTCTAGGACCATTAGAAGATTAAAGCAAGATTATTTAAATGGAGTTTGTAATTGCGGAATAAAGCTTGATTAGATCTAAGCATGTTATTTGAGCACAAATTTAGAGAAAAAGGGGGGTCGGGATGGGGGCTGGTTTTAAGAGGTTAAAAGATAATCTCTACCTACACATTTCCAAACAGTGTGGAGTGGCAGTCTGCACTCCCCTACAGCAGTGGCCAGAGATATTTGTCCCCAGATCGCAGCACGACTCCAGCGGGAGGAAGAGCAACTCAGCATCAGGGGACGTAACCACCTACCTACGCAGCCAGGGTTACAGAATGTCATTTCACACAAATACCAGCTTCCAGGAAGTTAATCCTCCAGAGAAAACATGTCCAGGAACCCATAATGAAAACATACTCTATTCATGTTATGGAAACATCTCCCTCCGAAAACAACGAGGAGCAAGTAGATTTCCAGACAAGACTTTGAAAACAATATCATTAAAATTATTACTAGCTGCAGTGTGAATAGGAAATATACTCTTCCCAAAGTTCCTCTCAAATGTTTGCTATAGAGACGTAACTTTTGAGGATGGACTGACGACTTTATTCTGCTGTTTGAAGAAAGCTGTTGAGTCACCCGGGCGAAAAGGGTTACAGTTAAAGCGATGACAGCGAGGAATGCTGAAGGATTGGGGTTGTTATCGACAAGACAAGCTCATCTGGGCTCTCTCTCACACACAGAGAGGCAGACGCGCGTGGCCTCAGAACGCTTGAGCTGACAGGTAGTTCAAGCTGTCAAGTGCCTCTGGGTAACTGCTTATCACAGCCGTTTGATTATTTATTTTTTTGTCCAGAGATGCTCAGATGGTTCTATTTAATCTGTGACAAAGACTCCCAGAGCAGCTGTCCCTGTCTGCTGTTAAAGTGGATTCTGCAATTTAAAATACAACGCTGCCTCGGCTTAAACTTCTGAACACAAAACTTCACGAAAAAAAAAAAAAAAAAACAGCATTTATGGTACAAGTGTATGATTTTGTTCTAAACTAAAGGTTTTTGTATTTTTATTCTCAGGGAATCGCTGGCAAATCAGGCCCTAGAGGGCAACGTGGACCAACAGTAAGCATCTCACCCGTCTAATGGCTGACAGCAATCCCGTCACGTCTGTTATTGATAGGGCTTATATCAAAACATATGCTTTGTTTAGTTGTGTTTGAGTTCTCATTCATGTGTTTTCACGAGGATAAGCCCTTGGTGGCAAATTGTTGAGAGATGCAGGGATTGCAAAGTCACCGACTCATAATTTCCCTTGCATCACTGCCCTCTACTCAACTATTCATGCATTTACAATGAACGCAGGGTCCGCGTGGAGGACGCGGAGCAAGGGGGCCAACAGGAAAGCCTGGAGCGAAGGTAAGAGTACAAACTGTTTTTCAGCAGTTTTCAGGATTTTAAGGTTGGATCTTCATTACAAAAATGTATTCGCTGCTTGATGTATCTGTTGTAAATCACATTCTTTGACATTGTAAAGCATAAGTATGCCTATGGTTCAGTGTGTAGCCTGGGTATCACTGCCTCCATAAGATATGATTTGCATTTTACAGTCTGTCAGTTCTGAGAAAGTTCACTGTCTTCCTCTGTGGGTTTCCTTTCTCCGCAGGGCACCTCAGGCAGCGATGGACCTCCGGGCCCACCCGGAGAGCGGGTTGGTATTGGATTGTGTTTCATCTGTAACTTCTATTCTGTTCATGGAGTTTCTGTACTGGCAGGGAAAGGACATCAGGAGCACTGGGTTGGAATTGCTTCTCAAAGGCATTTGAATGTCTTTGTTGGATTCAAATTAAATGCAGTACACCCACTGATATTTGGTAAAGATTTATGCAATTTGTTATATTTTCTCTATAATCAGCCTTCACACGGAAGTACGGCTGCCCCACACTTTTGGGCTTTTGAGAATGTTGGGACATTACGAGATTGTTATCGCTTATGATGTTAATGCTGTGGGTAGATAGAGTAGGCTGGAATATTCCTATCATATATGGGATATGTCTGCATCTACACAATTAGAGGATTTTCTGGACAGATGCAGTGCACCACTGAGCCTTGATGCGTGGAGTTATCCTTTTGAGGGTCATTCTTTTGTCCTGCTCCACCACTTCCCTGCCCTTTATTTAATATGATGCCAGAACGTCTCTTTGACATTGTGAAAAAAAATCAAACCGCACCCTGAAAAACAGAAAACTTCCATTGTTCGCTCAAAAAAACAGTGTGTATGCACAACTTGGGCAAGTGGGCGCTTGTTTGCACCCAGAGCACCCACCAGTCTTGATGAGTATATCAGATATTACAACGCTAAAACTACTGAGAGCGCTGCGTTGTTAGTGCGGACTTAATCAGGTTAGTCCCCTGGGACGAGGCCAGCGAGGCTACACCTTCACGTCGGTGCATGCAGGCCACATGTCATTGATAAGCTTCCACTGCTGCTTTAATGCTCTTAGATGCCACACCCAAGGACCAGAAATACTGCAAATATGACCGTAAAGTGGCATTGTTCTACAGAGGATGTTTTGTGCACAACATTATTTATGCACTCTAAATAAACTTGCCAACACCTTGGAAAGGGCTTGCTCATTCTGGTTACATGTAATGTTGTTGTGCCTTAGGCATGAAAGGGGTCTTGAATTCTTGATTTTTAAATAGATGACTAAATGAGTTTCTTCCCAACTAAAACCATTTCAAACTCCCCCACACACCTTATTTTCTGGTTCTTATCCTCATTTCCCCCCCCATTTTTCCCTTCTTAGGGACCTCAAGGACCTCAGGGACCTGTCGGTTTACCCGGACCCAAAGGACCTAATGTAAGTGGCTGCTGTCAAACTGCCTGTAAGCTGCCATTATCCACAGCCATGTTGACAACCTCTTTTGATAAGCCTTTTAAGTAATAATCTGCACATCTTATATCTTGATTTCTGAGAACTGTCTAACTGTTTCACCTCCAGGGCCCACCAGGGAAAGACGGGCTGCCAGGTCATCCTGGACAGAGAGGAGAGACAGTAAGTGGCGAGCTTTCTTTGGGAATATGTTTCTATGCCATTTCGACACTGGATGTCATTTGTCGTGGCCTTGAAAGCTTGAAAGGAGCATTACTGATACTGATATATGGACAATGTTTCATTTTAAACACAGCTCTCTATGTCAGTATTACCCATATTACTATTATTAACCTACAGTGCTGTAGCTTATGACATATGCTTTGAATTTTCCTTTTTTTTTTTCCTAAAATAAATAACTTGCCCTCAATGTTTCTATGCAGGCTTGTTTCCCTTTAAACACTAAATAGTTTATTTTATCTGAACTAAAAAAAAAGGATTATAGATCAGAGTTAATAAATACCTTGCTAACCATCATTACTGACACTTAATTGAGATCAAAACAAACAAAAACGTTATTTAGCAATGGAAAAAGTATTTTATAGCTATTTGGCTACCAAATGAAAACTCTTCCATGTCTTTGTACAAATGTTATTGTCTTGTTGTGGCGACCCCTGAATAAGGGAGCAGTTGAAGGATCTCACAAGCAACTGAGCTATGAAGTTATCAGTCCATTGAGCTATGAAGCCATATTGTGATCAAGTTATGAATAGATTATCAATCAAGCTATTTGTCTTTTCAGGGTTTCCAAGGAAAGACTGGACCTCCAGGACCTGGAGGGGTGGTCGGACCTCAGGTACACATGAGACAAATTTTGCTGTGTTTGTCAAACACGTTTATTCATTTTTTGCGTCTACTGTAGAAGTGTTTTGACCACAAAAGTTTCCCAATTTTAGCACATACAACTAAGAAATTGTACATACTTAAGATTGTTGTTTCATTTTTTTTTAATTAGGAAGCAGAAACAGAAATTGATTAAGTTTATCCAATCGCAGAAGGGTGGACACTGTAAAATTGTTTATAAGATTACGTCTGGGTTTACTACACAGCCAGGATAAATTACATTTATTTAATTCATCAACAGGTGACAACCTAAATATGAGCTAATTATTTCATATACATTTGACAGCATGGGTCTGCATTGTTCTTGACAGGGACCAACCGGAGAGACAGGACCAAGTGGAGAGCGAGGACACCCAGGCTCCCCTGGTCCACCTGGAGAGCAAGGTCTACCTGGGGCTGCAGGGAAAGAGGGAGGAAAGGTGAGGAAGAAAGTATTTTTAATGTTTGTGCATCAAAGTTCATTGATTTTCAGTAATTTCAGAAATTAAATTTAATTATGTACATGATGTATTGGCAGTATTCTGGGTCATTGGTTTTAATTTTCTCTTCTATCTTGAAGGTCAGTTTTGCCATCAGACATACACTGTAACTTGAAACCAAATTGACTTCTTTTTTTTATATTTTAGTTTCTCTCCAAAAGATAATTGATTTTTTGTCTTTCCCTCTTAATCACTTCCTTTTGTTCCCAGATAGTGAGCTAATTAAGCTATTATCAGACAACTTTCAGATTTTTTTTCACCATCTTCCTCAAAACCTCAGGGTAATAATTACCTGATACCAGTTATTAAGCATATTCTTTTCTATTCTCCAGGGGGATCCAGGTCCTGGAGGTCATTCTGGGAAGGTGGGACCATCTGGACTGAAAGGTTTCCAAGGGCCAAGAGGTCTCCCAGGAGCCATGGTAACATTTTCTGACATAATTACACAGAAAAGCCTTTTGAAATGTACACACAGAAAGCCAGTCCACATTTTCAGCATCCACACAGCTGAATTTACCCCTAAACCCCTAATTACGAGGCTAATAACCTTCTGTTAAACCAAATGTCAGGTCTGACAGTAAACCAGAATAAAAAAAAACACACAAGCAGCTTACTAGAAGTAATGGAGGACAGAGACAGAAAGCATACTGATGTGTTTTTTTCTTCTTGTTGTTACAGTCAGCAATTCTGTTGACAGTTTGCTTGTTGTTGTAAATTAAGGGTAAATTAGTTACTTTAGTAAAATTTCAGGGCAACCATACATCCTTATAAAGTATGTCTATGTAATAAAGTTAAAGTTGATCCAACATCCTTTTCATTTAGGGTGCTTGTTCTGCTCGCCGACAAAGAGTGAGTCGGAGTGATTTGTTTTCGGTTTAAGCTCCTTCTAACTTCCTCACATGCACCCTTGTTCTGTTGTGAGAAACCTGTGCCGATTCTCAGAAGCAGTGGGTGGGAGTGACAAAAAGTTCAAGGTGAGAGCAGATGGCTATTAGACGCTGACTCAGGATCAGCTCAGGGGGCTGTGGCTGAACCACATTTCAAGGCTGACCATTAAGAGAGCACATGGCAGCACGGAGCCAGACTTATTACAGCCAGCGTGTTTGTCCCATGTGAGCAGCAGGATTACTTTCTTTTAATAATGGTAGCACAAACACAATATCTGAGCAAACACATCCGTGCTTTTGCTCCTTCTTAAACTGATACCATCCAGAAAGAGAGAGCCACAAGGACACGGTGTGTGGACGTGGGCGGTCAAAAAATAAATAAAAAATAAAATACACATTGGAGTACCTTACTGCACTGTGGAGAATCATTCAAGCCAGCCAGTGGCAGTGCCTTCTTGGCAGCCTCTACACCCCTTGGGCTCTACTGGAACCTGTGAATTAGCCATTATAATAAAAGTTTGTTTTCCATATGCGGCCCAAGCCCCCTTCTGTGCTGTGAATCAGCACAGCCAATTACCATTCAAGGACCTGGAACTAGACGAGGTGACAAGAGGCTGGAGATAAATGGACTATACTTCACCCTGTGACTCACTTTGGGGTTTTGAAACTTGTCATATCGTATCATTATTTCAGTTCCTTTGAAACCTATGTAGTGGCTCCAATTGCATTCATAAGTTAAACCTTTGGCAAGTTAGCCTAGATTATAGTTTGATAATTAACAGACATTTTTTTTCCAGTGGAGAACTAATCTGCATCTTAAATATAATTTCTTATTAACAAGAGTTTAATTTTCTTGTCCGTAATTAGCATTCTTATATCTGAAGTTTGGATTTTTGACAAATCCCACCAGAGGTCCCTTAAGCCAAAACCAAATAACAGTCTTAAGTGATGCCACTGAATGCTTTGAGTCGTCAAATTACTCATACTTACTTAAACTTTCTCCTTTCCTTTGACACTTAAAGTTCTGCTACGCATAAAGGATAATTTGTTTTAAACAATGGCCATGTTTATATACGCAGGCGTGTTCAAATTAACGAACATATAAGAGAAATAAGACAAAATTGTAGTTATGCTGACGTCTCATGATGCGGTAGGAGTACCCAGGCACAAATATGTGATAATGGAGACTTTACTGATAAACACAGAGTTTACAAACTGCCATAGCACAAAAATTTAACATAGTGGGCATGGAGATAAAGAGCGGCAGGAGGCATCGATCCATAAAGAAAAACAGACAAACCAGCAGAGAGTAAAATGGAGTATATAAGCATAGGCCTGATGGGGAAACAGAAGGCAGGTGGCAGTAATCAGGAAAATGAGGAGCAGCTGAGACAAATAAAGAGGGAACTTTGGAGAGAAGCGTAAAGCCAGCTTCTCACTGACTAAGTTCCTAGTGTGCTCCGTCCTTTCATTGCAAAATATGCCGTGCAGCAATTCAAACTGGATCCGTTTAGGATCTTTCACGCCCCCCTCCCTCCTTTATTTTGAAATATCTCTGGATCCACTTTACACTTCCTGTCTCTGACTCCCTGTCTGGCTCATCTGGCATTCAGAAATTGACGCGTCTCGCAGCGTCATCTGTCACAAATAGACTCGACCTGTATTTCTAAATGATGATGGAGGAGGGTTCTCCTTCATGTTGTAGTACCACGGACCCCGTGGGAAGTACCCTATTGACTAGAGTGGCTTCTATTTGTGACGAACGCATGTGTGAATGAGGGGAAAAAGGGCAGTAAGTCATGGAAAAACACAAGTGCACAGAATAAACTAAGAAATTATTAAACAAATGGGAAAAACTAGTGACAAAGTTAAATATGAACAGTAGGGAAAGGAACCCAAACCTCAAACACCTAAGGATCATGACAGTAAGTTGCACAAAACATATCTAAAGTTCTGGTAAGAAATGTCTTGCTTTACACTTTTAAGCTTTTAATTATTTATTTGACCTATTCTTTTTTTCAGGTTTGGTTGACAATACAATGTGCCCCTTTAATGATTTGAAATAAATTGGGTGTCATAGTTTGTTTATTCTTTTGTCCACATCTGATAAAAATAAAAAATACAGATTATTAGAAACGGTACTGTTAATTTTTTCTACTTCATTCAGCCCATGTTGTGTTTATATTGAACTTCTGTCACTTTAGACAGATGTGTTCCAGCATCTTACAGTTTATGACAACCTTGATCCTTGCTGGTTTCAGTTTTTTTTTTTTTTTTTTTTTTTTTTTTTTGAGTCTTGTATCTAATTTTCTGCCATCTTGAAGTGAAAGTTTGGGTCAGGTGCTTGAAACTTGGGGTCATGATGTTCCCACGGAATAAAGATTTCAGCACACATCAAACTGGTTTAAGCGGGCTGACATGCAGCTTCTGGAATGACCGTGATCTCAACTCGGGATTATACTTGAAAGTAGAATCTGCAGCAGGAAACAAACCAAACAAACAAATTATAGTGGGTTAAGTGATAAGTAGTGTGGCCAAAATATACAACCTGTTTCTCTGTTAAGACATCTCTCCAAATATTAGTACAGCTATGTATGTGTTTGTAGCTGGATTTTTGAGTTAACGTATGTCAATGTATATGTAGATGAGATAAAATCCACTTTCAATTCAAACTTTTGCACCCAATGCACTTTCATAATTTATCTTGATAAAAAAACAGTTCACCTACATCATTACTTTGCATTTCATTTATCTATAAGTTAAGCTATTTTTAGTCTGGACTATACAGACGTTTCCATATGAATCATTTTTAAATCACATGAGTGTAAATACTCATCATTGAAGGGAAATTATTCAAATCACATTCCTATCACAAGGATATAAGACTGTAATAAGAAGAAACAAACTATAATTGCCCAAGTATATTTGCAGACTGCTGATTTTCTTTTATTTAATTTTTTATGATGTGGATGGGTTTACATGTTTTCATGGCACAAACATATAACACATTGCTGCCCATGTTTTTCTTTTCTGTTTGGTCAGAAAACAATTCTACAACAGACTGGCAGAAAACTCGAAAGTTAAAGCGATGTTTAATTAAGTAAACAACAAAGTCTTCACCATCAGACCAGACAATTCTTGGATTGCAACACATAGCTCATTCAAAAGACAGAAAAGGGGATATCAGTTACTTTGGTCTGCGTAGCTCGGCTTTCTCCACGCCCGAGTCCGTTCAGATCTATACACAAGCACGTCTGAGCGCAAAAACGTATGAGCTCAAAGTTTTCAAAGACCTATTTGACCGCTGAAATTCACAGTCTTTGAGTGGAGGTCCACAGTGAGTGATATCTAACTTTCCCTTCTCCCTCCTTTCAGGGTCCAGGTGGCTTAAAGGGAGGAGAAGGACCTCAGGGCCCACCCGGCCCCATCGTAAGTAGCCAGTTACCATGGTTACCTCCTCTCTCTTGCTACAGAGATTGCAAAGGGAAAGTGACTCGTGCTTTTGGATAATTGAGCCGCCCGTGCTGCGCACAGCCCCATTCTCTGGTCATTCAGCGGTGCGTGCAATGTAAACTGCGGCACAGAGAATAGCCGAAGGCTTGAATGTGGGGCTGTGATTGGATTCTGATCCTCCAAAGATTTTACGGAGGGATTTCAGCAGGTGTTCTGTTTGTTATCTGACCTTGCTGCTTGAAGTTTATTGATTTCCTTTCTTTTTTTTTACATGTTTTATAGTCATAGTAAGAAAAATAGTTTTTTATTGAAATTGATTATCCTAAATGTTTGATCTTGAGGTTTTCAGAAGTCGAAGTTATTTAACGTCTCTCAACTTGTTTAAAGTGTATTGATCTTGTCCGGAGCAAAGCAAACTGCCCAGATTTATAAAATATATTATTAGCTAGTAAAATTAAAGACCATAACAAATGCATAAACCACAGCTCAATAAAAGGCTGCTTGATTTGTTGTGTTTTTTTCAGTGAAATACAACTTAATCACAGCTTAACCGTCTAATCGAAGAGCAGCTAGTCTTGTCCCTGTTGCTTGACTGATCATTATTGTGCTTCTTACACACAATTAACAGTTCCTATAGCAACTGTTGTGGCACAGATGGAAGTGCTTTGCTTCTTATTTCCCAACATTTTACTGTTTTGTTTGAACTATGCTTGCTCACCAGTAACCCTGTTTTAGTCCGCCTTTCTTAATCTGCTCGGCATTGTACAAAATATTCCTACTCCTTGTACTTTTTCCTGTTTTGTCACTCTGCTGCAGAAAACATCATTACATGTATTTTCTTGGGCCTTTTTTAATGGATCAATACAAAGTACTGCACAACTGGGAACTGGAAGGAGAATTATACTTGTTTTGCAACACATTTTACTTTAAAAGTCCACCTGTGTGGAACGGAAACGGTATAAATCCAGTTTTTATGTGAAGAACACTGGTGAACAAACAGCATTTGGCTACATAATGATATTGCAAGTTAAATGTAAAGCAGGGTTTGGTCATAAAGCAGCATCCTAAGCTTTAAACATGACAAGGGCGTCCCCCTAAACTGGCAATCCAGGCAGGAGGCCCATGGTAAATCAGGAGGAGCTGCAGAGATTGACGGCTCAGGTAGTTAGCTGAGCACTCCACAAATTTGGCCTTTTATATAAAAAGTGGTAAGAAGAAAACCATTGTTCAAGGAAATTAAATAAGATGTCCCAGCAAGGATGTGGAAGAAGCTGCCTTGGTCAAATGCCACCAGTATTGATGATCTGAGCATTGGTCTACGTGAAAAATGGTAGCAGTGGCAGAAAACTAACATTGCACCACGGACACCTCATCTCCACTGTGAAACATGGTGGCAGTAGCATCATGCTGTTGGGATACTTTTCGTTAAATGGGGAACGAAAAACCTGCCAGAGGCTGCAAAAGACTTGAAACCAGAATGAGTTTGAGTTATTCTGCCAAAAAGACTGAGAAAAAAACTGTTTCTTCATGTGCACAAACAGTTGCAGCCTTCATTGCAGGAAACAATGTCTTTGCAAAGTATTAACTCAGGGGAGAGGTGTGCCGAAAAGAAATGCATTCAACAGTTTCAGGGTTTTGATTTGTAGACAACATCAAAAACCACGTATCCTTTCCCCCCTTACTTCCCAATTAACTGCTTCTTTGTGTTGATCTCACATAAAATTCCCGTAAGAACTTTGCTTTTGAAAGTGACAAATTGTGAGAACGTTGAAGGGGTATGAAAATGTAAATCAGATCATATTTCAACTAAGTCATTTCACTTATTTCGCTGCAATTAATCTGCTTATTGCAGCTTGGCAAATCATATGCACTCCCATCGTACTGCGGTGTTTGACCATGAAAGAGATGCAGGGGTGGAAGAGCCAATCATAAATAAATGAGACACTTTTTTTTTTTTTTTATATATTCCCATCTTTGTCTCCGGCCCCTCAGTTAGAGATCCAGGCAACAGAAAGCTCAGGAGCAGAGATGCTGTGCATAATCTGACTGACGGGCAGCTTTGAACTGTCTGTCATTATTTCCAAGCGTTAAACGCAAGCTCCCGATAATTGCCCCGTTGCTCACCAGCGACAGAGCAACACCGGTTTAGATGACAGCGGATATGCATAGCAGGGATGAAAAGATGGTGAACGGGAGAAGAAGAGTATTTATCTCAATGCCATTTGAACGGCAAAGAGAGGTGGTTGTCTTAAATTGGCTTGGAAGCGAGTCACTGGCTGAATGCAGGTGAAATACTACCCTGCTAGAATAGTTATAATAGGAAAAGGAGGCCAGTGTGCAATATGCATGCACACAAGAGATCTGATATTTCCCTCTATCGATTTCCTGCCACAGATCGAACTGCTGAGGTGCTTTGGGGAAGTCTAAGTGTGGTGTGTGTGTCTATTTCTCTTTCCTTGACTTTTTAGAAGTTTGTGTGTATCTAAAAGTGCCCGACAGATTAAACGCCCAAAAACGTGCAACAAGTCGTGCAGCTTACTTGGTTCGGGCCAAATGTGTGGGAGAAAAGCATGAGGAAAACGAGAAGCCGAAAGAAAACTAGTGAAATTTAGTCAGTCAAACAAACTGGCGTGGAGGCTTGTGTGCGAGATTGAGTCCTGGTGGGTAGGTTGGCAGCCTTCGGAGGACAGTTTGGAGATGTGTATGTGTGTCACCCAAAAATGGCTGCTGTGAAATGGGCCAGGCGTGCGAGTGCCAGGTGGCAGCGTACATCAGCAGCCGATTCAGCGAGTTTGAATCAGGTCATAGTTTTGGCCCTGAACAAATGCAAATCAAATTGTATTGTTGTTTTCTTTGTTAAAAGCTTGCTCACTTCTCGGGTAGAGGGGTGTCATGATGATGCACTGATCGATGATATGTCTGATTTTTGGGCCTCCTAGGTAGAGATGAGCAGTGGAGGTCTGCTTTGAGACAGTTTAAGCCTCTCAGGCTGGTCAATATGCAGCTAAGGTTAAATACATTTAGACTGTAATACTATTCTGATCATTTTTGGCTCTAAGCCGATTTATAGAAAAAGAGCAGATGATGATGTTATTGCGAATTTATTATTTTTTGAAGGACTTTTTGAAATAAATGACATGTAAATGTTGTCCACACAACCTATTTTGAGTTTTGGGTTTATTAATTCTTTTGACTTAAGTATTTTTAATTCACTAACAGAAAAGCACATGCTCACTCAATAGACACATGCTGTGGCACAACTACTACAGCTTGTTAAGGTGTTATTGTTTCTTTACCTTTGAGTCTTACAGGGAGGGCTATATTGTAAGCAGACATCTCAGTAAATAACCTTACAATGTCCTTTGGCCAAAGGAAGGAATCAGAAATTGTTTTCTTGAGCATTTTCTCAATTAAGGAAGCCGTTCTTGTAAGGTCAAACCTTTTCCTCCTGCAAGAAAATCGCTATCAGTTTCCACCGGTGTGTTTAGCTTCCTGTAAACTTGCATTTCATGCAATAACACCTGACTGGTCTTTGGTGACAGGGTTCCCCGGGCGAGAGAGGCCCCGCTGGTCCAGGAGGTCCTATAGGTCAGACGGGACGCAACGGCCCCCAAGGACCACCAGGCCCTGCTGGAGAGAAAGGAGGCCCTGTGAGTTTTTTTCTAGCTTGCTTTTTCTTTGTGAAACAGTTTCCCAAACTTCAAGCCTTCACGGTGTCATCAAATGATTGTGACAAATGCTATTCACAGGGAGAGAAAGGTCCCATGGGTCCAGCTGGCCGTGACGGCATTCAAGGTCCGGTGGGTCTTCCTGGTCCAGCTGGTCCTCAGGGGCCCCCTGGAGAGGACGGCGATAAGGTAATGTAAAAGTGTACCTCTGTCTGTTTTGGTTCCCGATTTCCACAATCCTTTTTTTATTTTGTTTTACGAAAAAGCATCAAAGAAACACACGCTAAACCCAAAACACACTTTACATCTTTATTCCTAATGAGAATCATCATCCTTTCTGTGACAAATAAATAGCCTACCGTACTATCGGTCCAGTGCTGGTCAGAAGTTTACAAATAGTGATTACTTTAAAAGTCAGATTATTTTATGATTTATTGATGCACTTCAGTCATTCCTTCGGTGGGCGGGCTGATAACGAAACAAACAACTTCAGTACAATTTAAAAGCAATTATCGGGTGCACATTGTTTCATTAAAACAGTCTTTAGCTCCTCTGCAGCCCAAATATCTTCTGGAGAAACGTTTTGTGGTCAGAGTTTAGTTGCGTCGGAGGGTGTCCACTTCGACGTGGGTGCTTCCTTGCTGGTCAGCACCCTCTCAGATCATTGGGATGTTAAAGTTGCTTCACTATGGACATCGACACTGATGTATTCCAGCACCTTCCACTTTACGACGGTCTTGAGCCTTGGCGTCTTCTTGGAGTTCCTAAACATCCCAACCAGTGTTCTTTCATCAGAGGTGGCCCTTTGAATCAGTTAGGCTCGCTGACTTTAAGCTCTTAGAACGGTCCTGACCTCCTTTATATTAAAGATTTATGTACTATACCTAGAAGCTAAGTCTATAAAAGAAAACTAACAAATTGAAATAAGCTCTACAACCTCTGCCAACAATCGTGGTGAAATATCAAGCCAGAATTGTGCCAGACGTTTACCGATGGCAGAAAAACATTTGTAGGTTCTCTGCAGCCTGTTAAGGGAAACTCCTTCAAATATTAGTGGGGGTGTAAGTATAGATTTGAACTTAGATGTCGAATGTTGGACTTTTGCAAACAAAATCCAATAACGTATGCCAAACCTGTGCACCTGATACTAAAAATCATTGAAATTGTACAGGACCTCATCATTCAACACTTCAAATACCAAAATTAAAATCCCATTACTGTTGACAACCCCCGACCATCACTAGACCTTAAAAATGTCCACACAAACAAATGTTTTTGTGTGCTTTGTCAGTTTTACCATTGCTGTTGCTGACTGAGTCATTGACCAGATCCACTCATCATGTAAACTGAACAGACGTTAAGATGTTCCCTTAACAACATGCCCGCTGTTTACACAAAATGTTCTCGCTTAAGCTAGCTAATCCCTCGCCCACGCTTCTTACACTGATCCACATATCTGCAGCTTTTTACCATTTGTAACCATCACACCTCCTTCATTCAAGCCACGTCTTCTATCACGCCTTTTTTGTCAATCGTAGCACCAATGGGGTGAGACAGGGAGCCAATCAATTAATTGAAAAACACTCGCCCAAGGTCTTCCTGGGCCAATCAAATTAGAATCTCTCGAGAAATATTCAGTGGCCCATCTTGATAAAGGTGACACTTGCAGATATTGGAATTAGAATAAACATGGAAGGCAGGAGGGTTTTAAGATGTTCAGGAGAGATATCAGAGCTTTTGTGAATGTGTGTGTGACCACAGGGAGAAGTTGGCGGACCCGGACAGAAGGGAAGCAAAGGAGACAAGGGTGAACGAGTGAGTTTTTGTCACCCCAATTCTTTGATTTTATTTCATATTAAGGTTTCTTTGAAAGCATAATATTTTAAGTGATACTGCAAGTTAATTAATTGAAGAGAGCTAATCTTTATTGCTGATTTCTCAAGTCAAATTAATATATGGTAAAAAATATATCGTGCCAGCTCATCTGAAATATTGATTCTTTAAATGGTCTGCAGCTTTTTTATACATATTACCCAAATGCATACTTTTTAAATGAAATATCGGTGTGTTCTTTCTTTAAACCTGTGTTTTAAGTATGTGTTTTGTATTAGGCTTTTAAATAATAATAAAACAATTATATGTGATTTTTTTCTTTTTTTGAGAATGTAGTGTTTTGCAAAAGTATTGAAACCCATTAGACTTTTTCGTATTATGTCACATTACAGCCACAAACTTGAAAACATTTTAATGGAATCTTCTGTCATAGGCCAATTGGAAAGAGTCCATAATTGTGGAAAAAAAGGAAAACGATAAATAAACATATGAAATGTTTCCTATACATTTATACTCAGTCACTTTGGTTCTGAAATCCCAAAATAAGATCCAATGTAGTTAATTCCCTTTAATAGCCACACAATTATAAAAAAAAAGTCCACCTGTTTGTAATTTAATCACATAATAAGTCCATTGAATCCCTCAGAGGTTTGTTAGAGAACATTAATGAGAAAAGCTTCATGAAGACCAAGGAACACAGCAGACAGGCCAGGGATGAATATGTGGAAAAGTTTAAAGGAGAGTTAGTTTATAAAGCAGATCCCGAGCTGTAAACATCTCTGTCATCTGAAAATGAAAAGCGTATGGCACAACTGCGAACCTGTCTGTCTAGCCAAACTCACAGACTAGGCAAGGAAACCTTTAATCAGAGATCAGCCCAGAGGCCCATGGCAACTCTGGAGGAGCAGGATCAGACTTTGGTGTGAGGGGTGAGTTGGACTGAATCAAGTTGGGGGGGGGGGGGGGAGGAACAAGTGTAGCAATTAGAATTATAATGAAATGAACAGAAATTATATACATTTTTCATACTGCAGCTATATATCAAATTTTTGGAGGGTAAAAAAGTTGGGAACAAAAGATACGTTTGCTGCACTAATTTAAAATTGAATCAAAGATGCTGTGGAGTAATTGCCCCACTTTATTTTATTGTTTAGGCACCTTTGGACACAGCAAACATGAAGAACAAGGTGTTCGAGTTAAAACTGAACCTAAAGTTATTCATATTGATAGGTCTGGCTCTAAAAACAGGGCAATCCTAGAAAACAAATCTGCTACACGTTGCAACAAAAATGCATCTGGGGTTGAGGTTAGATTTCAAGCAGGACCCAAACATGGAGCCGGAATTACACTGGAATGGTTTAGATGAAAGCATTTTCACGAGTTAGGATCTAGCTAGCTATTCTAAGTCAGATCTGAATGCAGCCTGTGGGAAGAGATTGATCTTCACAGCAACTATCCATCTAATCTGACTGAGCGTGAGCTATTCTCAACAGCTGTAATCACACCGATAGGCAGTTCCACAAAGTATTAATTCAGAGTGCTTCAGTACAAAGACCTTTTTCAGATTTTACTATGTAGGAAAGTTTTAAAACTATTTCCAAATTTTCCTTCTGCTTGACAATGGTGCACCACTTTGTGTTGGTCTGCCAATTACAGCCCACCACCACAAAACCTTGTAACATCACAAAATGTGAAACGGTTCCAGGATTATGGATACGTTTGGTTTTTCAGAACTTCATCACTTTTAGCATGCGATATTTGTGACTAAGACTTTCCTAATGCCACATTTCCAGCTGATTAAGCACACTGTTGTCGTGTTTTTTTTTTTTTTCCTTTAGGGTCCACCCGGCTCAACAGGTCTCCAGGGTGTGATTGGAGCTCCTGGTCCGGCTGTAAGTATGACTTTGTCTGAGCTATCCGAGTTCACCCCGTGAAATGTTAACAGTAAGTCTTAGTTGACTTTAAAATTCTTACTTTCTAGGATTTTATATTCAGGAAGCAAAACATACAGTTTAAAATAGGCTGCAAAGACCTGCTTGACTTTGCAGGTGCATTAGTATTCCCTCCAAATATCATTTTTTCATATTTTTGAAAAGAGCTTCCAGCTTTTCTTTTGCAGATCATGGATGTTTGAAAAAAAAAAAAAAACTTGTTTCTGATGCCAAAAAAATGGGCTGTTCTACTAATGCTTGCCTCTGGCTGCGGGGAAAAACAATGAATTGCTGGAGACAGATTTGAAATGTTTACTCCATTCAAGGCCTCCTCAAGACGGTGAAAGTGTAATTTAAATCAGGATCAAAGGGTTGCAAAACTCTAAGCTACTTATGAAATGCGCAGCTCTGAGATGATGTGACAGAATCATAGGTGGGATTACAGGCTTTTATCTGTTCACGGGAAGGCCTGCTTTAAAAGGTGCAACGTGTACTCGGCAACGTATAGAACAGGTTTCATATATTCTGATAAAATCTGAGAATTTAAAACCAATAACATGATAATCCAATTTAGTCACAGAATTACCACCAGCTGATGTAATAATATAAACGCAAAAATTGTAAAATCCTTTGTTCGTCTGGCGTCTTGCATACCAGCCTCCAGGTCACATCCTGCTTCCCTTGTTTTTTGTGTTTTTGAGAGTCAACAGCCGGCTCCTAGTGAAATTCTGGACGGGTCAAAAATGTTCTTTAATAAGTTGCTGCTGGGAGGCAGCTTGTTTCTTGATGGTGTTCTTGAAAAGAATTGTCACTATGACTGAATTTTGGATGAGAAGTCAACACGCACATTGATGCCTTGCCCCACGATGCAGGACAGAATGTACTCATCTTTTATTTCTCCACAATCAGTGGTTTTCCATATGTCTCAAAGCAAACAGCTTTCCACCAGTCTTTTGCAACCCATCCTCATGCTTCCTGCAGAATGGCCGTCTGCCCATGATGATCTTCTTGCACTGAAGGGATGTCTTTGCTGCTCTTCCAGACGTCTGCTCGACGTTTGCTTGGTTTAAGATTTATCACCTAACATTGTGCTCACACGATGTTAGTTCTCCTGCCGTTCTCCTATTTACAAAGCACAAACGAGAGCCTAACAGGTAATTTACGTCTGCTTATTTATTTAACAAAACATGCTACAGACTAGACGTTAACACTTATTTTAAAAACGACACTATGTACCTAATGAAAATGCTTCGTATTTTTTTGTTTTTTTGCCAATTAATTTCATTTAATCATTTATATAGCCCTTTACAACTGCCAACCAGATAGCCAAAGAGATTTACAATAAAGTCATACAAATCATTTAAGAACAGATAAAACAGATAAAAGCATAAATAAAAATACAATTTCAAAGCGCTAATGAGTATTGAGAGCCTGACTGGATAAACAAATACATCTTAAGTTTGGATTTGAAAAGGCCCGTCCAGTAATTAGGGAGTGATCTGGTGGGAGCTGGTTCCAGAGTTCGGCTGCCATGACTAAGAAGGTCCAGTCACCTCAATGTTTACATTTAGCTCCTGGAACATTCAATAAGAAATGGACGATGACCTTAGGGCTCTACCTCACAAGCAGAAACAATACATCAGAAATGTAGCTCGGGACCAGAACATTAACATCTTTAAAGACAAACAATAATCTTTAAGATCTATCCTAAAACGGACAGGCAGCCGGTGCAGGGAAGGCATACTGGCTGATGTGTTTCTGGCCTAATTGAAGCCGGTTCAGGGGCAACAGAGAGGGACTGACATAAAAAGCGTTACAGTATTCTTGATATGATTGTCACACCTGCATGTTGAAAATCATGAAACACGTTTTTACATCAAAAAACATACTTGGTGAATATGAAATAGTTTTAAATGGCGTAAATCGTTAAAGAGTAAAACAAAAGTAATCCAAACCAACCTGGCCCTGTAGGGGAAAGCATTGTCTCCCTTGTAAAATCATGAATTATCAGCTGTTAACCACATTTTATGGAATGATGAATCCAGTTATGCCCAGCCCTAATTACTTTCAAACCTGTATGATCAAGAAATCACTTAATTAAAACCTGTCTGACAACGTGAAGTAGGTTGACTTCTTGGAAAAACCGCATCTCATGCCCAGATATAAAGGAATTCAAGAAAAGATGAGAAACAAAGTCACTGATGTCTGTCAGTAAGGAATGAATTCCAAAACAAAGCATATTGGAATGAATTGGCTCTGGCTGAAATGTATTTGGATGATTTTTGATTCTACTTATATAGTAAGATGCAAACTGTATGTGTCTGACTTGTAAAAAGTCATTTACAGTTAAGTTAATAAACATGTAAAAGGTTTTGAAATGTGGAGTTTTTTTTCTGGAATTTTCGTGCATGTATTACTAAAATAGCCCAAATAAAAGTTTTGCAAACCTAAATCACCAGTTGCAGCTAGAGTACAAATTTGCCCATGACTCTCCATTCACAAAAAAAAAAAAAAAAGCCTAATAATGGTGTTCCCACCAGCCGACAATCATTTTCATATATTAGTTAAAATAGCACATGTGCCAGCTGAAAATGCGGCTGAACATCCTCGACACATGGGGAAAGTCCTGCTTCTATGATAGCTGCTGGCCTCGGGGTAACTAGCAGCTCATTGCTGAGAATAATAAGGCCTTACCAACCATTCCAGGAAAAATGTGCTGTCTGGAGGGCTCTGTGGGGGCTGCGGTAGACCTGGTGAGACGGATTGTTGTACGCAGCAAGTGCACCCATGCTGAATAGGAAATTATTTAACAGTTGTTTATCCTGGTGAGTCAATCTGCCTGTGTACATTCATGTCTTCACAAGTGAAGCCTGACTCATGCTGGGTAGTCTCGACATAATTTGCTTTCATTAAAACATGCTTTTAGATCTGTCTGTGAACTATATGGACAGACTTTTAATTTAAGAAGGCATTAGCGCCTGAGTAGAAAGTGAATGAATTTCTGTCTAAGCTTAAGCTTTTAAACTTTTTAAGCATGGATGTGATTAGCACACACAGTGCTACAGAAGGGCAACATTTTCGTGATATGGGCCGGTTAAGCTTTCTTGAACCAGGTTGAATAAGGCACAATTGGAGAGCATGTTATTTTTAATTTTTTTTGGTCCTTTTCCAATGTCGCACAATTCAAAAAATTTAGAAAGTATTCCAAAGAGACATGCTGGCCCACATTCTGAAGTTAAACCACCCAAAAAGTGGCGCACAGTCTCACAATAATTCATGTAAATTCTAGTTTTCCAGACAAGCATTCCCATAACTGTCAGAACAAGTAATGTTCAAATCCTGAATGTCGTTTTCGCAAAAACTCAATCTTAGCGCCACCTCCTGGGAAAAAATGTTAAAATTTAGTGTTTAGTGTAGAGAAGGCCCGTCAGAACGTGTATATATTCAATTGCCTTTTATTTTTAAACAAAGATCATCTTGGCACACTTATGTCCAACTAAATAAAGTCCAACTCAATGCAATTTAGTGCGTATCAGTCCAATGTAATTCCAAGTGCAAGTGGTCACATTTATTTTGTATGAAATAAGCCTCCAATGATGATATTTTAGCTAATAGATTAGTTAGCCAATACATTTCTTTGTTTGGAAAAAAAACACTTGTTTCTGCTAAAGTACTTCACTCTATGTTCAAGCAGTTAGGATGAGATTTTTATTTTGTGATTTGACCTGCAAAAAACTATTTGAAGTTCTTACTGATGATGTTTAAGTTAATGGACAATAGCAATAATTATGTCCCTTCTATGGTTGTTAGATCTCCTTGCATTAAAATATGTCTTCTTGCTTCATAAATTTGGGTCTTCGCTTTCAACATGGGAAAATAAAAGTGTTTCTTCTTCACTTTATGCAGCCATCCCCAACCCTAGCAGCTGTCTGATAGAGCTGCAGTGGCCAATACAATCTCAATTTTACTGTATATGTCACTGGACAGGATGAAAAACTGTTAGATTGCCGGGGAAAATCCCATAAATATGTAAGATTTACAAGAAACAGAACACTGCCGTCAATGTAGTTCTAATCATTTATCAGGAGACATAGTCACTATGACTGAACCCTTGCTATGATATTACTGGTAATGCATATTAAATATACATGAAAATAATATTTTTGTATGGCTCTGCCCTTTGTGAAACCTGGAAGCATGGGAGGCACCTTGGACATTTACAGTGTTGCATTGTGTTGGTGACTTTTTAATGGGGTCAGAGTTCCTTTAAACATTACATAGAAGGAGTCAGAGGCAACACTTGCAAATTGGGCAGAGTTTAAATCTACGCACTCTAACCTCAGACACAACTCCGCTTCCAATCTGCACAAGATTAGATTTGCGACTCGGTTTGTTAACGCGTCTCTAAGCTTTAGGCCACTTTGTCTGTGACTTTTCTTTTCAAAGCTGCACTCGTTTTCTCCATAATCACCTAACATTTCCCTCTAAACTGTTCTGCATTCAGCACCATCGCCCGAGGCTCCCTACATGTCCCAGGGCTCAGCGAGAGCTCCTCGAGCACTTTCAAGTGCTGACACGTGTTTGAACTGAAAACTCCCAGTCTGTCAGCATTTCCCTCTTTCCCCACAGTCTCGTCTTTCTACCCTCTGCAGCTCGATGCACCTCTGACTTCAGAGAAGTCAGCATCTTTCGCATACCATAACCCTGTGGCAATTCTTTTCTGCATCTTGCTTTTTCCTGATGAGAGTCTCTAGTCGGAAAGCCCTCAGGTTGCACAGCAAAAGGGCGTATCATTGAGGTGTTGCCTCACCTTCGTCCAGTTTTGATTCAAGTTTTGGCTTCATGTTTTATTCTCAAAAGGATCAAATAGCTTTCACCATGCGGCTTTGCTTTAAACTCTAAATTCCTTTCAACTGCAAATGTTTAGCTTTGGATAAAGCTTTTGATGTGGTCGGTATTAAAACTCTACAACTTACGAACACAAAGAGGTTGAATGTTGACATCATATAAAGTCAATTAGGCAACTTAACGTAAACTGTTGTCACGTGTTTTCTAATTTGTACTTCAATGTATTTGCAGGACCCGTGTGAACTTAGATATACTTTGTAACCTTGGAACGTGCTAAGAATAAACGGTTACAAGTGTTTGATGTGTTGTGTTTGCTGCTGCCACGGCTAATGAGATTTTATGAACCCTGCCCTCCCACAGGGCAGCGACGGTGAGTCTGGGCCAAGAGGACAGCAGGGCATGTTTGGCCAGAAAGGAGATGAAGGACCCAGAGGATTTCCAGGGCTGCCGGGACCCATCGGGCTGCAGGCAAGTCGCCATCAAATCTGCTGCTTTTTAGGGTCCACATTTTCCGTTCTCTACCTCTCATTCTGCAAACACACAACACCCAAGTCATGTTGAGCTTCGTCCCGTCGGGTATGCGTATACCTTTTTATTCAGTTGAAGCCATCGATTTTTTTTTTTTTTTTTTACCTTTATTTATACAGGTTGAGATCCATGATCTTATTTACAAGAAAGAGCTGCAATAAGATTTCCTCCAAACCCATTCAACCTATGGCATTTCATCTCCCTCTATACAATTCATCAAAACAGAGCATATTTTATTAATGCAGCTTGTGACTCCTAATAGCATTTTGTTTTGCTCCGGGGTAAATAATGCTTTACCCGCTCAAGGACTTCCCTCGGTAAAGACGAGGCTGAAAATCCATCACCATCGTGAACGTTTTTGTGTTTTCTATTGAAATTACTGAAAAATTCATGCAGTAAACACCTATCCCGCAGTGCCCTTGGTCCTGCAAAAGACCCGAGTCCGTTTATGACAAAACATTCAGATCTACTTTTCCATGTTGTCTCTCACGAGATTGGCGGAAATTACACACAAGGTTCATTTCCAAGAGGATCTGAAACACCACGGGCTTTGTGTATTGAGTGCACTGGCTGAGAGTGATCTGCGGGCTTTTATCAATAATTGATTCACAGTTTTGTTTTCCAACTCAACACGCGTTGAGCTGTAGTTCTCTTTATTTTTAATGGCAGGAGTTTAATGATTTCTGATGCTGTCATCACAGAAGCAACGTTTATCCATTTGCGAATGAAAGCATGATGCAATAGGCACAATATGCACCCTGACTTAATTCATTCCACTCAGGGGTTTTGCAGGCACGATCATACCATACGGGGTTTAAAGTTATAGGAGAGGGTTAGATTAGTAAAAATTCAGCTGGAGTACCAGTGGCCCATTGGTTAAAAATAATTATCCCTTTACAAGGGATTTATCCCCACTTATTAGATATACTTAAAGGATAGCTTTCCCCCCTAACTTTCCAGTGTGAGATTCATTAAGACAGGAGTTGACCTGAAGGTGTTTGGCACATTTTCATTAGGAGTGTCAATAAATGTGGCTGTGTCATTGAAAAGCTGAACATGAAATCATTTCCATGCTTGCATGGTATTTTTTTTTTTCACTTTTTGCCTCTAATGTGCAGAATTTTTTAAATGAAATTCCATTAGATAAAGACGTTTTTAAATACCGGTAGCATAATGAAATGTTTCTGACACAATGAAAATACATACATTTAACAACTGATGGCTATTTATGGATGAAAAAGTAAGGAGTAAGAAGCAGTGGTGAAACCTAAACTACAGTATGATCAACACCAGCTACACCATTGATGCTGTCGATATTTGGATCAATCTACCACAGCCACTAGCAGAGCGGCTGTGCTGAGTCTGTATGGGCTGCTGGGTGACTGCAGGATAACGTTCAGCCTTAGGTTCTGTTAAAGATTTGACCTCTGATGTTCTCAATTAAGACAGTATACCCATTAAGGACTGGACAAGCAGAGATAGCAGTAAGTTTATGTTGAATTGGGTTCGGAAGGTATAATTGGTTAACACAAGTGCATGTAAAAAATCTAAATAGTGAATTAATATATATTGTATTTAAATACTTTATGTATTTCAGTAATCCAGTTCCAACATATTACATAGATCAACACAGATCCACATAGAGTATATTCCAAGCTAAATACTAAATTAGATTTCCTCGAAAATGGAATGACATCAGAGCAATAAAAAAGAGTTTTAATGCCAAAATGTTACTTTGAGGCCAACGCAGTAATGGGAAAGACCGCCTTCCACACAACTGCAAAACGTACCACCCCCTGTTGGCGGTTAGACGCCTTGGCAGACCCCAGTTTATTTCCCAAAAAGGAGCACCCACTCAATGATAAAAGCTTCTTTAAAGGAAACAACTCTCGAAACAGAAACCACACTTTAACACTTCTAATCTAAACAAGCCAGATAAATGTTTACAGTTCATCGCTGAGGCTGTTGACAGGTATTGACACAAGAAAAAAAAGGAATAGGCCTAAGGAAGATCGAGCCCCAAATGATGGTTGCATAAGTCTTTATAGAAGCCAGGATTCTCCCATTATCGTCCGTAGAGAACGTGTCACCACTCAGGTACTATCTGCCAAACTGTGCAATAACATAGAGTCCAAGACTCTCCAAGAGTACAGGCTGCCCCGAGATAACTGACCCGTCCCTTTGTCCATATCTATGTATGTCACATCTGTGACGCACACTGTGTCTGTGAATCATCTGTTATTTTCCTAACAACAGCTTTCAACAGCTCCAACAACCTATAGCCTCATGTAATATCTAACACAAGGAGGACAAGCCACGAAAGGTCACCGCTAATGAAGATGGCTGTTCACACAGAGCTGTTTTCAGCTGTGTGTTAACTTAAAGGCGAATGGAAAGAAAACTCTTGAGAATATTGTACACAAGCATCAGGGATTAGTCACAGCCCTGAGAGGACTGTGAAGCGAATTCCATTCATTGGCTTGAAATAAATTCATGACGGATGTATTGTAGCCAAACTCAGCTTCAAGAGCTACCACACACAGACATTTACAGAACATGAGCTAAAACTGCCATGCTTCTTGCAACAAGCCACTTCTGAACCAGAGACAAGATCAGACGCCTCTTACCTGGAGAGGGTAAGAGGTTAAAGAGAAAATGGACCGGACTGTTGCTCAGCGGTCATAAGTCCTCTTTTCAGTTGAAAGTAAGTCGTACCTTTCGTTTTAAACTTAAGGTCCCAATTTCTGAAGGAAGAGTGGAGAGGCAAAGAATCCAAGTTACTTGAAGTCCAGTGAGAAGTTTCTACAGTCAAGCATGATTTGTTGAGCCTTGTCGTCTGCTGGTGTTGGTCCACTGGACAGGTTTAAAGTCAATGCAGCTGTCTACCAGAAAAAATTAGAGCTTCCCTCTGCTGACCAACTTTATGGAGATGTTGACGCCAATGTCCAGCATAACTTTTCACCTGCCCATTCTATCAAAAGTACCAAGACAAAACCGGGCTAATATAAACCCAGTCCCTAAAATTAACTAAAGATAAATAAATGTTTAAAATACACCACTCTGTGTAACAAATCTATTTAAGTCTTATTTGACTTTATGCAATCTTTTAACTGAAGTATAAGATCATATATCCTTTTTATTGCAACTTACTTGTATCTTACCTGCAGTAGATATCTATCCTGTCATTTTTTACTTTATATCCAAATAATTTGGTCTTGGGAGCTCAAGCTAATGGTGAGTGTAAGAAGAGTCCAGAGTGGACTTCTGACATCTTAAAACAACTAAAATTTTAAACTAAAATATTAAATAGAACTAAATAGAACTGGACTTGTTGTTGATTTTTATATTAAATGAATTTCATTTTTACACAATATATTATGAATAACCTCAGCATTTTTAAGAAAAGTATGTGCAATTTCAACAATACTTTTACTCAGTTAAACATTTACTTGTGCATTATGCATAAGAACTGATCACAGTGATTGTACAATGTTGAAAAACATTTATTCACATTTTTTGGAACTTAAAAACACTGCATGACAAAATACATCAAACAGATAAAAATTAAGAAATGATTTAAAATCAGTTTCCCACATCTGAAGCTCAGTGCTACCATCTGCTGATTAAAACACAGCGCCCCTCGTGGACAATATAGGAACTGCAGATTTTCAGTTACACGAAGTACATGTTTTTTTCAATAATTGTTTTATCATTCTCTGACTTTTATCTCCTCTTTCTTTCACCTTTTCTTTTTTTCTTCTTGTTCTTTCTTTCCTCTCCTACTTTCCCATTGTAGTGTCCATATCATTTGAGATAGTCCCCGCATGAATCATAATAAAACTATTCACATTCATAAATCAAGCGGAGCACTATGGCAAAAGCAGTACTGCTCCACTTGTGAAAGTCAAATCTGATGAGCTCTTTTTGGCATTAAGACAACAATTCTTATTGCCAGATTGCCAGACAGGACACTGGAAAAAAAAAAAAAAAAAAAAAAGCTCTTCTGAAAATAATCGCCCTATGCAAAAGTAAAATTTGTTAAAGGTTCATGAACCAATGTGTCCATAAACCACATTTTAAAAATGTAATTGTTTTACAACAGTTAAAGTCTGCTTTGGTCCTGGTCCTTTTCAGTCTAGCTGTCAGCTTCAACATCTGGAACCAAATAGTGTAGTTTTACATTAAATGACGGCACAAAGGTAGTCCTCTACTCCTTGTAAGATATTAACCGCTTATAACCTTTCAGCAGAATCTCATCTCAAAAACATCAATAAAATTGGAGATTATGAAAAAAAAAGCGGAATATTAGTACATTGATTTATTTAAGTTGAGTTAAGCTTAAAGAAACTTCCTTTGATGGCAATGAATAAAGAAATGGCACTCTTCAGAGTACCTCAAAGTCAATTATCCAAGGACCCACTGAGGATGAAATTGGAGCAAAGCTCCATTGGTCAATAGGGCTAGATAACATTGTTATTAAGTGCAATTGGCTTTTAATTGAGCATAATGCACTCCATCTCCACTCTTTTCTTTCTTTATTTATTTTTGGCTAAGCTGCCCTTCAATACACAGCAGCAGCTGCTGCAAGTCCAGCTTTTCAATGCAATTATCTGCAGCATTAATGATTTTTGACCAGGGGGAAGGAATGTCTTCGCACTGAAATCCTTCCATCAATTTGTGCAGAGTTTGCTGTAGAGTACTGGAGTCTTCCCCAGGAGAGAATGAATCCTTCAGATTAAGAGGTTATGACGAGGACGCAGAATAAAATAAATATCACATTTGTTCATATCACAATGTTGTTATAATTCAAGGCTAGAGTGGAAGATGGAGTGAATGCCAAGTCTGAACATGTATTGATTTCCTATAATGTGAGCTCAAGGATTGTTTGCGTATATTTTTTTGCTAATTAAACTCAGTGTTTATTTTCCGTCTTATTCATATCCTTCACTACATATGTTTAATAAACAAGGGTTACAAGTATAAAATGGATCAACATAGTTTCTTCCATTATACACAATGAAGTATTATACAAGAAATGAGTTTATGCTTAATTTATTTTCCCATTTCAACAACAGTCTTGCCAAGAAACCACAAAACCGAGCTCTGAGTCAGGGTACATTAAAAATTGACTACAGAGCTACTGTAAATCAACAAAATAGGCAGAAACGACATACATGTTAAAGCTCAGATTGATATCCACGTCGTTTTGCTTTTGCAGCCCAATAATTACAGCTGCTTTCTATACCTTTACGTGTTATGCATGCTCCATCATTGGGGTTTGGCTAAAACAGCATAATAACTGCAATTATCTAGATAGATAACGGGAAACAATGGAAAGTGACACCTTCTTCAACCTCTCTACACATCTACCTTTCTGCGGTGCGTTCAAATTCGCTTTGTTGAGCATGACAGGATCCCTGAGCTGCATAATATGCAACGCCTGCACAGTCGCATTCGTTCCACTCCACTCCGACGTAGACGGATGGAGTTTCCACCCTGTAATTTACACAGGCTGATTATACCCAAGCCTCTCATACCCTTTAATTACAATAGGTGTCCCTTTTGACTAATTGTGTGTTTATGCTCTGGAGCTCTGTTAGTATTAATGCACTCTCAATCGCTTTGCATCCCAATGCCCTATTTTTCAAAATGTGTCATCTAAAAGTATCTGGTAATGAGTGCCGCAAATGTATGTTTGTGTCGCTGTCCATGACGTCTTTAATGTGGAGGGCTGCCTCATTTTACCGTATTTTTAAGCAGTATTTGTCACCTTTGCAGGGCTTGCCCGGCCCTCCTGGTGAGAAGGGAGAGAACGGAGACGTCGGGCCGATGGTGAGTGCAGCAACTATGGCAACTTTTCTCTTACAGCATTCTGAAATAATCTTTACACGCAGCCGCACTTCAGAAGACTGCTGGTTGTTTGAACATTTTGATTGGTGGTTGAGTTTGGCACCTCAACAAGGAATACATTTATTTTCATTTGTGGGAAAGATGTTGATTTTAATGTTGAGCTGAGGCGGCAAATAGCTTTATAGAGCTAGTGAATTGGAGTTTTATATGATGGTACTATGCATGTACAGCAAGCACATATGGGTACGTTTAAATAAATCTATACATTTTTTGTAATGTAGTTCAAAACATAGGAGACATGAGATCAAGTAAAAGCTTTTTCGTTTCCATCAATGCTGTGGTATGGCATACACAATCACAGAAAAGCTGCTGACCAAATCGATGTCTAGCCCTAAAAGATCATTGTTAAAGAAGCTGGTGGCTCAGAGAGCTTCGTATCAAAGCATTTAATGGGAAGTTGTGTTAAAGGAAAACAGCGTTTTTTATATTTAAATCCTTCAAAGCAGTCTTATGTAATTTTTCTGAGAAACTAAATTTTGGATTGATGTTAACTGTTATCCATAATGATCAAAAATAAAACATATATCACTCAGCGTGTGATACGTCTACCATTTGATCATGTTTTAAATTTGAATTAACGAAAAGCATTAGCCTTTTTCAACAAAATATTAACTTGCTGAGATGCACTAGTTGCTGTAGTTAAAAACTGCTGGGTTAAAAATCCAATTTGGGGTATTCTGCTAAACCAGGACTGATCCGTCTCTGGGTTAATTTGACGAAACGCGATTAGGTTATGTGTCCGACCCGTCATGCCAAGGTTAGGTGTCACATGGGTTTACAGGGACGAAGGTGTAGCTTAAAGGCTACATGAGTGATTTACAAAAATAACAACCAATGCAATCTGTTGCATTTTGGAATGAAATTAGGTGGCAAAATGAATGCTTAGTTTATAACTATCTATACAATTAATCAGATTTGTTGTCACCAGTTAATCTCATAAATTAATGATTGTTATTATTGCAAGGAAACTTAAATTAAATGTTAATATTGCTTCTTTGACTGCCTAACTTTATGACTAGTTTCTTGGCCAAAGTTTAAATGTTGAACGAATACCTCGTTTTCCTGTGTCAATTAAAGTCATTATTACATGTCAGTGACTTTATTATAGAGAATAGTTTTATTCTTACTATGTTTGATTTCATCCTGTGGAAGAGGTTCAGTAAAGTCTGATCAGGTCTTTTTTTTTTTCAAAATGACAGAAGTTTAGGGGTGATGGGGAGTTTCTAGTCTCTTCTCTAACCAAACAAACCATGTTAGTACTTCTGAGCCAATATTTTCAGAAAACTGTGTAAAAACACATTCTGCTATGCACAGACAAAAGTATGTTGAAAGTTCGACACATCTTAATGCTAATATCATCCTAAGGTGGGACCAAGTTGTTACGTCCCAAGTCAAAGGTTGCACGTATCAAGTCGAGTCATAAGTCAGGACTAGCAGGTTCTAAGTCAAGCTCCTATAGTTTGAATTTTAAGTTATTAATAACAAGTCATGATACGCTTTCTCTAAAACACAATAGATAGAAAAAAGGGTTGTCTAAATTTTACAGAACATCTAAACAAATTCTTTCTGTAAATGTTTAATTTCTGCCTTGAAGGCTCTCGGCCCTTCTATGGACTGCCGACTTGTTCTTTAATGAGAGCATCGAGTCTTTTCAAGTAAAGACACTCAAGTCAAAGTCAAGTCACGGATCATTAGTGTGTAAGTCGAAGTCCAGACAAGTCTTCTCTGATGCTACCAAGTCAAGCGTCCAGTCATCCAATCTGTGTCCATTCCTCTATTATGATCATGGCTGCTATGTTTTCTTTTTTTGAATTACTTCAAAGTGCGCTGTGCTCTTACATCCACATAAAAAAACCCATCAAAAAACAGTTATTTCAGGTTTTATTCCCCCTCTGTGTTACAATGGAAAACAAATCTGCTGATAAGTCCAGTGGCACCACGTCAATCTGAACACTCTCTCTGACAGGGTCCGCCAGGTCCTCCCGGTCCCAGAGGTCCACAGGGCTCCAGTGGAGCTGATGTAAGTTCAATTTGGATTCTGATGCATTTCATTCTTCTAGGCTTTGATAGAAATAGAAACTTGTCAAAAAAAAACAATTTGTAATACTTTAAACGGTTGTGATTTGTCTTTAGGGTGCACAAGGTCCCCCTGGAGGTATTGGTTCAATGGGAGGTGTTGGTGAGAAGGTAAGAACCAAGCAAACAAAGATTGTTCAGTGCAAATGTGATGTTCTTCCCAGCGTATGCAGTAGAAATGCATTTTCTTCATTTCCTTAGGTATAGTATGCACCAAAACCAAAATATTTAAGGAGTTTGTCATTCTGCGTTTAATTTGCTGTACTTCAAAGCATGATACGTATGTGAACTGACACATTTTTTTAAACGTCATTTTACAGGGAGAAAATGGTGAGGCCGGTAACCCAGGACCACCTGGAGAGCCTGGTATTCAGGTAAGTTTAGATTAGTGCCACGTTTCTTTTTGCCTTATTTCAGATGGGATTTTATTTTCTCAAACAAAAAAACTCTGACGTACGTTCAACACATGATACATCAATCAAGTAGTCTGACCAGATGTTCAAAGTGTCGCTGGTGTCGAAGTGTGAATATTAAAAGAATTTTAATTTAATTCAGGCTATCTTGTTACTTGAAGAATCTTATTTTCAATGTGATAAATTGCATCATTGTTTTACATTTTACCAATCTGGAGTTTTACTTGCCAGTTTTTTTTTTTTCATCTACATCAGGGATGGATCTTGATTTTGGTTTTGAAAAAAAAAAAAAAAAAGGTCCACCTCCCAGGTCAGAATATTAATGTTTGTCGAAGAAAAAATACATAATTTGTGCCTGAATGAGCTTTTAATTAGTTGTTTTGCATGTCCGGTCTACATAGAGTCAGTGACCTTTGCTTTGTGATAATTTCCATTTGTGCTTTGGAGAAACAGTCAAGCCAGACTTTTGGAATGAATAAAGAGGGGAGGCGTGTAGGAACATGAAAAAAGATAACTTTAATTTCTAATTTTGTAAATGGGTTAAATGACAAAAAAAAAGCTTTTTTAAGCAACACAAAACCAATGGAAATTGGCTTAGGTTTGATTCTGGGTTTGACAGTATTTTGTAACAGGGATTGAGGGCGTGGCCTGGAGGGTTTGGGGATCAGGTGATCCCCCAGGAACCCATTCATGCACTTTTGTGCTGCTCTTCCACCGAGCTGCTTTGGTGGTAAACGTCCTTAAAGGGGGGATGCTATTTATCAAAACCAACAAATCAGCAGGTCTGTTTTTTAGATGTGTGCATTTTTGCGGTAAATATTTTTCCTTTAAACTGTTATAAATGAATATTTAATATTTGGATTAGGTGCGTAACTCTCAGAGTTGTCATTGATGCAGGCAAACAGTAGCCACAGTGACTAAAAACACCTCATCCTAATCATGGACGTGAGGCTCCTTGTGTGTCAGTCCATCAGAGGGTATTGACGTGTCCGCCTGCTGCCTCATATTTGTTTACAGTGATAAATAGACCCAGTGCAGCAGTGCAAATCAGGGTCAATATTTAAGGTTCATTGCTGGCAGTGTCTGGAGAAGAGCTCGTCTCGGATAGCTCAAACGATGGTTTTGGACCTGCAGTTGTGCTTCAGCGACGCCTCTGAGCCGTAGCCAATGCTTTAAACGTCCATTTCCACCATCAGTAGAGCCTAATCTGAAACTATTATGTAGTTAAATGTTATGAAGCGGGTTATTTGAACTGTATACTTAGATTAGTCTAGTTATAGTTATTTTATTTGCTTTTTTCTTCTTAGCGGCTCTTGTGCTTGTTCTGGTATCAGCTGTGGTGACAAATGTAGCCACGCTTGTCTCGCAGAGCATTTTTGGTTACCCCTAACTGTTCTGGTTCTTATGAGGAGAGCTGTGATGCAATTTTTCCTCAGGGCCGTCGAGGAGAGACTGGTGAGAAAGGAGAAACCGGCCCACCCGGCGCCGCCGGACCACCTGGTGGGCGAGGACCCCCCGGGGACGACGGTCCTAAGGGAAACCCTGTATGTGGGCTGTTCTTACACACACTCGCTCTCACAGAGCTACAATTGATACATCATTAGAGCTGTCAGCAATTTTCTCACATTTCTCAGTTGAGCTGTCTGCTGCCAGAACCGTGGTTGACACAGTGAGACACATGTGAGTCAAACTCAGTCTTCTCCGTATCTCGATTTGTCCTGTAGGGCCCCGTCGGCTTCCCAGGAGACCCGGGTCCCCCTGGTGAGCCTGGTGTTGGGGTAAGTGCTGCATTTTTTCTTTTTCTTTTTTGTTTTATTAACAGGATTATGAGTGCAGAAATAAATAAATAATTAAACTTTTGTGTTTTTTTAGGGTCTTGATGGTTTAGCTGGTGATAAAGGTGATGATGGAGAGCCTGGACAACCAGTAAGTCTAATTTGATGATCTTTTTTTTTATTTATTATTTATTGCCTTTTTTTTGTTTTGTTTTTTAAATCAACATTCAGGATTATTCTGCTTTCTTTATATTTGGAAAAGTTTACAAGAATTGTATGCATATTTCACAAAAGAAGTGCATATTTCCCTTTTTAGCATTTGCTAAATGTTTCAAACCTTTAAGAAACATCATTAAATACATCTTTGACAGGAGTTGCAATGAGATGAATCTGATGAAAACTTTTCTAGCATGAGTGCTCAAAATTCCTTCTTTGTAAGAGAATATTGTTCTTTTTCCAATCACATGCAGAGCTCATTATCTAACGGCACTTAATTTCTATAAAGTGGCGCTAAGTGTTCCTATATGCTCTAATGTAGGGTCCTCCAGGCCCATCTGGTGAAGCCGGAGTACCGGGGCCTCCTGGCAAAAGGGTGAGTAGTTGTTGAAGTGATGCATCAGATGAGATACTCCTGTTCAGCTCTCGAGATGTTCTCTATTTTTAAAGTGCTCTTAGCGAGCCCCAAGCTACTTCATTACACACTGATACATATTTATGATCGTATGCTTTACTGTGCAATTTATTTCTCTGTGCTTCACCACAAATGGTTCCCATAAGAAGGCCAAGAATCTCCAGCATTTGCAGTGATTGGAGATTGCAATCGTCCTTTGAGGAAATACAACATTTTATTTGAATAGGTACTGGCAGGTAGCTATTGGCCCAAGGTCCTACCTATGGGCAGAATGATTAGTGCCTGCTTTGAAAACCCAGGAGTAATTTTCTATAATCTCTTGTTAGCCTAAAATAAGAAAATATGGCAATTTCCAAATTACCACAAACTCCAATAGTGATATTCACTGGCATGAAGTCTATTAGTTACTTTGGTTTGATCAGAGGTCAAAATCTCATAAGAGTCGACAAGCCCAAGCAAGGATCAGAGCCATAATCAATAGAAATAGGCAATAATATAATCATGTATAATGTATAATGAGTAGAATATTTGAAAAAGTGTATACAGTTAAATTTAACTTGTGATTAGAGCATTTTTCTGAATGTGTTTCACTGTAATTCATTAATATATTCATCTATCATTCATATTGGTGTACATGATATTGATCAAAGACTGTTTTAAAACATGGTCGTACCCTGGATAAAAATTTTATCTAACTCATAACCTGACTCGAAAATCACTATAGAAAATTTGTTTTAGCTCTGATTTCATTAGCTTTCTCCAAAAGCATAACCCTATATAAGTCCAAATATTTGTATTTTACTAGATCTGTACTGTATTCAGGCTTAATTGGAAAATTTATTTGGTGGTATTATTTCTGCCTGTGCCAAAGGGGAAATTTCCGCCTAGTAAACATTGATTCATTTCAACATTTTCTGGTTAACAGCTAAGAAGAAATTCAGTTAAGTGGTATTTTATCACATTGTATAGAGCATTTAACAACCCACCTTATATTTATGTTGCCAACTAATTGTAGGTCTTGAGCTAACTTTGAGGATCCACAAAATAAATTTTCTTTTCCACAAATATGAACAAAATTAGTATCAGATTGAGATTTCTCTGGCTATAAAGTGCTTATTTTGTTGACAGTTCCACAGTGCCTCCCCCATTATGTTTCTGCTGTTTTGTCATCACTTTCTTTAGACTGCCAGACTTAAAAATTTTAATGACGCTGAAGCCTATTTTTAAACCAATTTACAGTGTTAAAGGGTGGTAGATATGCACCAATGGACCATTGTGCGGACAACTTTCAAGCTTTGATCGGCAGATACTACTTTTAGGAGATTATAATTTTCTCAAAGAACCAAAGTATTAGATGATGAAATATAGTATTTAAAATATATATCTAAGCTTTCTTCTTGTGAGAGGCCATTATTTATATTTAAAGCAAAAGTGACATCACACTGTTTCGGAGAGTAGTTGTGGCAAAACAGATTTTTCCTTTTTCAAAACTGACAATATTTACAGATTTTTTTCCCCCTTCCTTTTAGCACTATATGTCTAGTATTTAAGTGGTTTGCCAGGGTAGCTTTATTAAAGCATCATCTGTATTCCCTAGTGAATACCCAAAAGTCAACATTTCTAAATCTAGTATGGTTTATGAAAGACGGGGTGAAACCCAGAAGGAGAAAACAGAGTGCGTTTGCGGTACGCCGTTCACCCTTCCTGTTATCTGTTTTACGTCTTATTCTCTCTTGCAGCCTGAATGAACCGCTGACATTTGTCAGCATGACAGAAAATAGTTTCCTTTGGCTTCTTACAGCTGTCATCCCTTTGATTAAATTAACGCTAACTTAATTTGTTCATGCAACAGAAACATCACTTAGATAGAAATTGGCGCGTGATTGAGAATGCAAGCTTTTTTCAGTCAGTGAACACATCCTCAGTGCACATAATGCTCTAATACAGGGACATTATTTTGAGGTACTTTTTATAGGCTTTTTCCTGAAAACGATCGAATGTGACGCGTGGGCGATCTCAGCATTTTCCGTGATTAATTATTTAGTTGTGGTGCTTTTTTATTTTTCAAGCTGAGAAGTTTGGCTGGACTCATACACAGTAGTTTACAATGTACATCTGGTGGCTTGACTTAAAATGCAGGCCAGGTAGGGTCGGTCATACATTTTAAAGACATTGATAAGCATTTTTATCCCCATAATTTGTATTCCTGCAGCTAGCACTGAACAAATTAGACTCCGGTTCCGTGTCCATATTAATGGACTTTGTGATACAGTTTTTCATCCTTCACCAGGGTAATTCTGGCTAAGCCTCCCTCCCAATAGCTCCCTAAATATTACTCCAGTTTGCTGTTCATTGATGCATGTACTTTAGCTCCTTGACTGTATTAGCACACACACACACACACACAGACATACACACACCAGTGCCTGCATACACACATTTGCCAGGGTTCATAACCTACATTGAGGACCTGTGGCTTTGGTTCATTCGATTATAGCTTCTAATGCCACATGTCAGCCCACTTACAAGGTTTTGACCAGAGGCTGTTTTGGGAAAATGCTGGTGCATTTTTTTTTTTTCACCGTGTATTTAGAATGTAGGATGGTTTGCACGTACTTATGCTGGCGAACCTTTCAAACCTCTCCCTTTCTGAAGGTCAGACCATGCTTTGGCTTAATGATTAGTGTATTTTAGGAGCCACTTCTTTTCAGTTGATTTTAGATTACTCTAGATTAACTTCACCTGTAGCCCTGTTCTTTTAGATAGGATGAACAAGTTTGCCTTTAGGATTTAGATGAAAAAATATACGTAATGCTGCCTGGTTGTTTTGCTTCTTAGGGAGCTGTTGGACCTGCAGGTCAAGAGGGAAGACAAGGAGAAAAGGGATCTAAGGTAAGTTCTAGTAATCTGGCTCATAACCATTACAATTCACTTTTTTCACTTTTTCTGGTTTCTACTGAGTTTGCATTTGGATATTTCAGACTGTTAAGATGCTACTGAACATGATCCTTAGATTTTAAGCCCCTATGTATTCTAATCAGCTTTAACCCTAAGACTCCAAATGTATCATTTTTGATACAAATATTTCTGAAAACTCTATCTCTTCAGCAAAGTCAGTATTTTTCTGAACATACAATTTACAATATACCAATGAATATATTTTACACACCCTATAAAAATGCAGAAAACATGGGGAAAATGTATATATTTGGTCTATCGTAGCAAGTATGATGCAAAGAAAATTAGAAAGTTTTAATGTTTTTCAGAGCAACCAAAAAATATTAGCTTTTTCTAAAATGTAAAGTTTCCTCACAATTACATGTACCAGACTTTAAAATGTTGTAAGAAGTTTAGCTTATTATATTGCTTCAAACACCAGCAGCAATACTATGTTGGTTTAGTGTCATTGATTTGTGTTTTGCTTTGAGTGGGACGATAAAAGTTTAATCACTTCAAAATGTCCCCGAAAACTCTCTCAGGCTCACAAAATAGCAGAAAACTCCCGAATCTCCAACTCTTTTCATCCAGTATCCTGCTGAGGTGTCCTATATACTTTTAAAAATCTGCAAATGAGCTATACGTGAGAAGCAGTGAGGTCCCTTGACAATCAAAATATTTCACTGTAAGATCCTTGCGTTTGCATGAGCATCAAGGAGAAAATGTTTCTTTAAGGCCGTAAAGACAATGTTTGACTTCCGAGTCAGATAACCTGACAAATCTCCGGCATGCTTTCGCTCTTTGTTCCTTCTCTTATTTCCCTTCTTCTCAAACTCTCCCTCATACACACATACTCTCTCCACGTTTAGGTAAAGGATTAGAGGTGATTTGACAGAGACAAGCCAAAGCCTGGGGGGGGGTGATTTGAGACCGTCAAATCTGGGCCTAATTGGTTGTCAGAAAGGCGTAATCCCCACCATTCAATCATCCAGCTCAATACTATGTGCGTCTGGAGCTTCAATACATGAAAACTTGATGTTTCTCCTGAAAATGTCTCGTCTTTTAGGTTGTTACAAATGCTCCAGTGCTTGCTCTGTTATCACTGACAGCAGGGAACATTGTCAAATATAAAAAAAAACAGGTTTTGATAAAGTCATACTTAAGATGTTATGAAGTTTGGATAAAGGTAACATGGTCACTGAACTGAATACGTAATGTTGTTGTTTTTTTCTGAATTATATCCTTGAGATGGGAGCAGATTATAATTTTCTATGTTTTCAGGGAGAAGCTGGAGCAGAGGGACCTGTTGGGAAAACCGGACCTGTGGGACCTCAGGGGCCCCCTGGAAAACCTGGTGCCGAGGGTCTGCGGGGGATCCCTGGCCCAGTTGTGAGTTTGGAAGACACAAAATGTTTAATTTTAATATCACAAGAGTTAACCAGTGATTAGTGACACGCCTTAGATCACTGGTAGTTGAACTTCATCTTCAAATGCCCGAATCTGATTTCTAGATGAGGTCAAAGGTCTGACAGGATTTGTGAAGACCGTCTCACCAGCAAAAGAAATTACCTTTTGTGTCTACAAGTATATGTGAACCCAGGGTCAACCCAGGCCCTCAAATTTTGTGTTCTTCCGATGTTGGGTTGGAAGATTTAAGTCCAAGATTGCTGCTGGCACTTTCTAAGAAGCTTAGTTTTATTATTAGAGTACAAATTCCTTAATTTGAAATGTTTGCTGAAAATGTTTTTTTTTTAAGAAGAGAGTGATGTTAAAAATAAGTCTTTAATACAGTGAGAAGAAACAAATCACTGTTAATTTTAAACATTGTATGGAAAGTTTGTAGCAAAAATCTGATTCTCAAACATGATTTGCTTCAGGGACAGGAATATAGTCTGAGTCTTTTTCTTTTTAGTCTATTTCAATTCAGTTTATTTATATAGCGCCAGGGTTTCCCCAACCGTATTATAAGCCTGGTGGGCAACCAGGCTTTACGATTTTAAGATTTAAAGAGACCGCACCAGAATTTACTGCTCTCAGACACAGGGGTAAAAAGGGGGAACGTGGGGCAACAATAATGAGGAATTCAGACCAAAGCATTCCCGTTCCACTTTACATAGACCATGTCATGGAAAAATTAATGATGAAAAGTTGATATGTCCCCTTTAGACCTTGCACTAAGCCTTAGCAGGAGAGCAGAAGCTGTTATATTTATGTAAACCCTATGCTTTTAGGATGGGCTCTCAAGCTCATTTATGTGTGAAGTGAGATGAATTAATAGTTTTGGTTGCTACTTTCAAGATGACCTGGGAATTTGGGACAAACACAATCCCGTACTAATTCAAAACTCAATGTACAATTTAATCGTCAAACATTGGACAATTCTGTATTTTAAGGGACACCTGTAATCCTGATTCAGCGATCTCAAACATTACTGTTAGCTGGGCCTGGGCTGACTGGGTAGGAACAGTAGTGATCAAAACGGCCTCCTCTTTTTTTTTTACTAGCTTTTCTCTGTGAACATTAGTTTGAAGGGCACACTGGCACTCAGGCCTTTCAGAAACCCCTGATTTGTTTGATCAGATCCACTGATGAGCAAATTCTGTGAGATTTCATATTTTCACACATGTCCAGTTCGATCATTTTGTCTGTGTTTTCAGCTTATAGGAAATAAAGGGACCTAAAACCAAGTGGGGACTTGGTCCAGATTATTTTGCTGTTTGGTCTGGATCTGGATAGTTGAAGATAACATCTTGTTTTTTTTTTGTTGTTGTTTTTTTCCAGGGTGAGCAAGGACTGCCTGGTGCATCTGGTCAAGATGGTCCTCCCGGACCTATTGTAAGGCATTATTTAGTACCACTGGGCTTTTTTTAAGGCTTTTAAATCTTTTAAATGTCTTATATTCTTGCACTGGAAACCAAAATTATTTTTAAAAGGAATATGGAATACATAAGAAAGCCCATTTAAACCAAAGAAACAAGTTTCCTGTGATTGCTAAACACGATTTGTGTCATTTGCACTGATTTGCTTTCCTCAGGGACCCCCTGGACTTCCTGGCATGAAAGGTGACTCTGGATACAAAGGAGAAAAGGCAAGAAAAAATTTAAATTCTTATTTTACATGGCTTTACAGTGCATTTCCCATATCCACTTAGGTGCCTTATCTGAAGCTTCCGAAGCAAGCAGATATCTAGGCCTGTGTGCACCTTCGCTTTGTTCGCTCCCTCCCAGCGAGATGAAAAGCAGCTCTGCTCTGTGAGGAAGTTTTTCACTCAGTGATTTAATGCAGTAAATGAATATGTATAAGACCAAAAATATCATCTTTGTAATGCTCATTGGTTTAACGCTAGCATGCAGCATTCAATAGTGGATGATCATAACTCTGCACAATGGCAGGTGCAGAGACAGACCACAAACATGCTAATTATTTATAGGCGAGACTCTGGCCAAAAGTTTGGCGGGCCAGACATTGAATAAATTTGCAGGTGAATTTGCATATTTATTTCACTCTGTATCCCCCCCCCCAACCCCAACTTAAGTGCCAGATACTCAAAAAGCAAACCGTTGTGGGTGTAACAATGTCCATCCCTACACAGTCACGGGTGGCTGATATAAACAGAACTGGACAAACAACCACACACACTTACACCTAATTGCAAAGCGGAGAGAGCAATTACCCTAAGAGTCATGTTTTTGGACTGTGGGAGGAAGCCAGAGTACCCAGAGAGAAACCACACGTGGACAGGAAACACCCCAGGATGGGATTTGAACCCAGAACCTTCTTGCAGCAATGACAGGGCTACCAACTGCGCCACTGTGTAGCACGGTGCAGGAATGTTATTTATTTATCTTGTTTTGACGAAGCAATGCTTCTTCTCCTGGTCCAGGGTCATCCTGGTTTAATCGGCTTGATCGGACCTCCCGGTGAACCCGGAGAGAAGGGAGACAGAGGTCTGCCCGGACCTCAGGGTGCTTCTGGTGGAAAGGGTGAATCTGTAAGTACCCTATCGGTTTACAGGAATATTCATTAATCGGAACCTTTTTAATGTGATTTTATGAGCTTATTGCCAAACTAATATCCTATTGCAGGCAGCAAATTATTAAGTACTGTTTAATTTCTGTCTGTCATAAGGGCCTTGGGGGTGCACAAGGTCCACTCGGGCCTCCTGGTCCTCCTGGAATTGCTGTAAGTCGTAGCTCTTGTTGACGAAATGATTTTTCTGTCCTATTTCTTTTACTCTTGTTCTAACATTAGTATTGACCTGTTTTTCATCAGGGTACTCAAGGACAGAAAGGATCTAAGGGATCAATAGTAAGTTACTTTTCTTTCAATAATTCTTTTTTTCGTGTCTTTCACATAAGCATAGATGTTTGGAATAAAGTATTTGAGCATTTTTAACATCTCCATAATGTGTGTGTGTGTGTTTTTTAGGGTTCAACTGGTCAGAAGGGAGACCCTGGACTCATAGGACCACCTGGACCCCCTGTAAGTTATACATTTACATTGGTTTTGAGTTTTAAATGGTTCTTAACCAAGAGTTAATTTGTTTAATAAGGTAAAAAGTGACTATAAATGTTTTTATTTATTCAGATGAATTTCAGTAAAACACAGGGTGTCATTTGCCAGAAAGACCTGTTTTACACAAATGTATAATAAAAAATACACAATATACAACGTTTCAAATAAAAGCAATTGAAGCAAGCAATAAATTATTAAAAACAGGAACAAGGATCCAGTGGTTCTTTTTCCTTTGGCACTAAAATGTATTTATTATTTCTTAGTTTAACTTAGCTTTGTTTCCCAATTCTATATGCGTGGAAGGCACGCTAAATGCAACAAGTCTTAGCTGCTCTGTTTTAGTTACATATAGGTAGTTACAGTGCACTGTGTCACCACCACAAACTAGGGCAAGGAAAGCATTAGTCTGACACATCGTTAGTTAAAGCAGTAAAATAGTAAAAATCATAGTCATTTCTATCCCAGTGTTTGTCTGACACTGGGATAGAAATGACCCCTCTGAAGTGCGAGGGTTAGCAAAAACATATTTTTTTTCGAGTCACTTAGACTGTACGCTTTCAGAGCATATTTAATAATAACGTTTCACATCTTCAAGTTTTTACGAGCTCATTTTTACCCTCTGTGCTGCAGGGTCCACCTGGTGACATGATCCAACCGCTCCCCATCCAGCAGCCTGGCAAAAAAAGCAGGCGGCAGGCGGACATGCAGGGAGATGAGGCTTTGGCGGACTACGGCATGGAGGGGCCGGGCACGGAGGGAATGGACGATGTCTTCGGATCCCTCAACAACCTCAAACAGGACATCGAGCGCATGAAATTCCCCATGGGCACCCAGGACAACCCCGCCAGGACCTGCAACGACCTGCACCTCAGCCAGCCTGACTTCCCAGACGGTACAATGGATGTGTCATTTTAACATAATTTATCAATAGCAGTAATTGGCAGACTATTTAATAGCTTGGTTCAGTAAAACATGAAAAGGGTAACAAAGCGGGAAAAGGATTAAAGAGGATAAAAGCTCTCGTAGACTGTTGCCCTGCCAGTGTTTCATGGATCTGCTTCTCTCTCAGGTGAATACTGGATTGATCCGAACCAGGGCTGCATCGGGGACGCCATCAAAGTGTTCTGTAACTTCACAGCAGGTGGAGAAACATGCATTTACCCAGACAAAAAATCAACAGGGGTGAGTATATTCTGTTAGAATACTGCACCGGATTGGTCATTTAAAGCTTCAGTGTCTCACCTACGGGGCTGTTTAGTAACATTTGTATGTAAGAGCTGCTTTTTGAACACTGAAATATTAATCAAGGTTATTAACTTGATTTTTCTTGGTGGTGGTGGCGGGTATTGGTTGCAGGTTAGAATGTCCAACTGGCCTAAGGAATCTCCTGGTTCATGGTTTAGTGAATTCAAGCGTGGTAAAATTGTGAGTATGACACTGATATAACTCTGGAAATCTCTGAAGCAAACTCTAGAAACATATTCAAAGTTTACAGTCCCTGCGCTGCACATCTCTACGTCTCTCGTTCATCTTTTTTTCTATCTTCCCTGTCTTCTTTCCTTCTGGTGTTTCCCTAATTTTGTTTTCCCAGCTGAACTATGTGGACGCAGGGGACAACAGCATTAACGCTGTGCAGATGACCTTCTTGAAGCTGCTGAGCTCCTCGGCGCGGCAGAACTTCACCTACATTTGCCATCTGTCTGTGGCCTGGTACGACGCCAAAGCCGACAACTACGACAGAGCGCTGCGCTTCCTGGGCTCCAACGATGAGGAAATGTCTTATGACAATAATCCCTTCATCAAGGCGCTGATGGATGGCTGCTCGGTAAATACGCATTTTCACTCACTTTCAAAGTTTCAGTTTGCAATTAAACTTTTTTTTTTTCTAAATCCCGTGAAATCCCACTAATCCTCACAAACATGTAGAGAGTCACGCAAAAACTGTCAGAAAGTTTGTATTTGACATGGCAGAGACAGTCCCCCAATATACGGAATATCCCAGTTTAGAAGGAATGATATAATGTAATAAAAAATGGTTGCTCACATCATTGCTCAGATTTATTAGAATAAAATGGAAAGAAATAAACAGAAAGATTCCAACATATTCATTTAGTTACACTGTTTTTGTTATTAGAAACTTTATTCTTTAAGGGTTGTTTAACATCTCTCATCACTTCTAATGTGCTTCTCCAGGCACCAAGTTAAAAATCTCAGACATTATATGTCAGTGCTCATGCCTTACTTAACTCATAGCTTAAAAATAAGAAACAAGAAGTTAGAATGTTGTTTATCTAAACCCAAAAATGGGGCTAGAGTCTAAGAAGTGGACAAATGTCACACAAAGATTTGGAATCTGACTTTAACTCAAAACCTGACTCGTCCTCGTGCCCTGAACACCATAATCAACACTGATTATGTCACTTTGATACAATGTAAAGTAGGGCTGTGCGATTTTTGCCATCATTGCAATTACTGCAACTCTTTTCCCTTCCACGTGGAGGCAAAGCCACTTAAAACATATTATCGGCCTAAAGGACATGTCTTATCCATTAATTGTTACATAGCCAAAAATTGCAGACCTCTGCAATTTGGAAATTGTGTTTTTTATTTTTTTTTATTGAAATTATTGAATTCAATTTTACTTATATAGCACCAATTAATGATAAATGTCATCTCAAGGCACTTTCTAAAGTCAAATTCAATCAGATTATACAGATTGGTCAAAATGTTTTCTCTCTAAGGAAACCCAGCAGTCTTGACAAGCAGCATTCACTCCTGAAAGAGCGTAGAGCCACAGGGAGAGTCGTATGCATTGTACATGGCTTTGCAGCAATCCCTCATACTGAGCATACATGAAGCGACAGTGGAGAGGAAAACTCCCCTTTAACGGGAAGGAAAAACCTTCAGGAGAACCAGGCTCAGTGTGAACGGTCATCTGCCTCGACCGACAGAGCAGGGACGCAACAAGAGAGACAAAAAGCACAGAAGCACACATTGATCCAGGAATCTGTTCTACTTTTATATATTAATAGTGGATGATCTGTCTTCCCTGGATGATGTCATAGCTAACAGAACACCAGACCAGGTGTACCTATGAAGAAAAAAAAAAACAACTCAACACACAGCCTTTAATGTCTAAAATGCAAGCTTAAAAGTTACTACACCCCTGCTAAATTAACATTTTGATATCTTTAACCCCAGGATTCTGGAGATTTCCATTCATTTATTTTCCTTTTTATTGGGATGATGTGGACAGTGATATGAGCAACCAACTTGTACGATATATTATTCCTTGTAAGTTTGGGTGTTTGTTATGAGTCGGTTGGCTGAGGTAACCATGGAGCATCAATTACTGCTTCTCTTCTTAAACCTCCAGCTGGTACTGAATAAATATCTGCTTTGACAGATACCTGAAACTGCCCCGGGGCCATTTGGTGAATACATTTCTTCTCATTCTTTTTGTGTGCAGATGAAGCACGGTTATTCAAGGACAGTGTTGGAAATCAACACACCTCGCATCGACCAGTTACCCATCATTGATGTTATGCTGAATGACTTTGGGGAATCCAGCCAGAAGTTCGGCTTCGAGGTCGGCCCAGTGTGTTTCCTCGGCTAGACGAGCCCGTCTTCCCCCCAGCTGAAGGACAGGGTCAGAGATTTAACCGTAACACCAACATACAGAGAACCTTTAGCCACCACCTATTCTCCCCACCAAAGTAAAAACCTGTTTTCCTTTATTGCAAAGAAGATCCAACAAGCTTGGAGAAAGTGAAGCGCATGCCTTGACCCTGCCTTAAAAGTGCTTACCAGGGGAAAGTCCTCCTCGCCCTCGTAGGGCTAGAAACACGTGACTTTTACTTGTAACAGGAGTGACATCAGGAAAAGGACTTTTCATACCGTGGTGGACTGTGGCATACTTTCAGCATTGAAAAGAGGATCCACTCCCCCTAAGCCCCGCCCACCCCCCTCACCCACATCCTTTTTCCTCTCTGTATGCTCCAAGTGATGCTCTGAATACAACCACAGAGGTGCTTTTGTGCAGAATCGCAAAAACACTTAAGGTGCTACAAATAGTGCATTTGATGAAACTGTAATTAATATTATTTGAATTTTGTACATTACTGTTCCTCTCTGAATCCATTCTAAACCCTTGCATGTGCTTCTTCAGTTTTAATTACATTTTTGGTCAACATTCCTAGAATAAATTCAATGAGGATATTTAAAGCTTCTTAGAACACGTTTGGGAACATCAATGGCATACATTTGACCAAAGCTTCAATTTGTAAGTATGAATCGGTCCTTTTGTAAATATTATGACTCATAACCTCTTTCATGAGCTTAGACATCAACTGGAACATGACTTTGAACTAAAAATAAATCTGCTAATGTATCCAGTAGGAAATTAAGCCATAATAAAATGAGATTATAATATAAATATTCTAAGAAAGGGCTTATTCTTCCAGTTGCTATACCTCAGTTTCCTTTTCCTATAAAAATCTGAACATGTTAGACACAGTCAAGTTTACATTTTCTGTGGTTTATAATTAAGAAAACTAATATTTTTGTGTTGGTAAAGTATGTCCAGTTGTTTTCACGCAGTCACAGAGAGGCCCTGTGGATATGTCCTATTGTAACAATGACCAAAATGTTTTGATGTGCCCTGAATTGTTCATTTAAAAAAATATATATTAAAATTGGGTTCTGAAAAACATTGGGTTGACCGTTTGTGTTGTCGGCTGTTTGAGTTCAGAAACAAGTAGTCTTCGCTTTTTGTGATTCTGCTACAAGACTAATATCTCCATCCTTTATCCTGACAGAAAAAGAAAGAGAAGTGATTCTTTTTTGTTTGGGTTTATTTTACTGATCCTTCCAGTTTTTTTTCCATTTGTTTTTTTTTTTTCTCTCAGACTCAGATTTGACTTGGATCAAGATCTGTTTGCATCTTAACGTTCTTGGCTTAAAAAACTCTGACAACCAATACTAAAAAGCCACTTTTTAAAAGAACCTGTGTGTTTACAGTATGTCTAAAACCTATGTACAACTGCAATAAAGGTTTGGTGCTTTGCCAAGTGCACATTGCAATCCTTTTGCATTCACATGCAATATAAATTGTTTGAGTGTAAACTGGGGCTGCTCTATAATGCTGAAGTGCATACTTTCCCACTTCACACTGAGATCAGCGGTGACTAACAGCATGTCTCCTTCTACTGTGGTTATGGCTACCTAAAAACACAGCAGGTCCAGGATTTGGCTGATTATGCTACATTTAGAACAACCCAAAGTAGTCAAGCCCCTTGAACCTTTTTATATCTTGTTACTTTGCACTCACAAATATTGTATTTGACTGGGGTTGTATTTGATAGACGAACACAAAGTAGCACTTAATTGTTGAGTAGAAGGAAAATGATATGCTGTGTTGTTGTTGTTTTTTTATTGAGGCCATGTTTTCTGATACACCTAAATAAAGTCCAAACAATACACCCAAAGACCCCAATATTTGTAAATGTACCCAATCTGTTTATAACGTAATCTAAGCATGTAAGGCAAGGCAAATTTATTTGTAAAGCACATTTAAGTAACAAGACAATTCAAAGTGATGTACATGAGAAGAAAATAAGAAAAGAAAACATACAGAGGAAAGTATATTGAAGCAGAATAGTAGCAGCAAGTTGGACTACAATCTCAATCTAATGACGTTTAGGTTAACATTCAAAAGCAACTCTAAACAAATAGGTGTTTAACCTTGATTTAAAAGAACTCTGGGTTTCAGCACTTTTATAGTCTTCTGGGAGTTTGTTCCTGATAAGTGGAGCATAAGAACTAAATGCAGCTGGAGTGTCATGGAGCATTGATCCATCTTTTTTCTAAAAATGGAAAAAGCAGGTTTCAAGTTCAAGTTTGCCAAGACATAGCTGTCAAGTGACTCTGGAGGAGCTGCAGAGATCCCACTCCTGCTGTCTGACTTTTTCATTCCCGCTCTGAATATTATGCCCTTGTGTGTCAGAGAACTAACACTCCACACATCCCTGGACACTGCACCTTTCATCAAACGTTGTGGATTCGATGGGAGGATGGATGGAGCTACTGGCCAATTCTGACAGAAGACCTGTTGAAGGCTTTAAAAGACTTGGAACCTGGGTCTAGGCTCACCTTGCAGGAGGACGAGACTAAGCGTACGGGCCGAGCTGTAGTGGGACGTTTAAGATCAGAGCTTAATCGTGTGTTAGAATGGCCCAGTCACAGTTTAAACCAAAATCTAATTCACAATCTGTGATCAGACTTGAAAATGTTCAACGCTGTTCGACACCATTTTCTGTTTGTAAAAAAAAAAGTAAAAACCATGAATTCTCCTGAATATGTAACGCTTTGTGCTGATCTATAAAAAAAAAAGAGAGAAAATACATTTAAATGTGCGGTAGTAGCATGAGAAAATGTGAAGACTGGAGGGGACTATAAACTTTTGCAAAACAAGTATGTTGATTCATGACCCAGCTTGTTGCCTGCTAGAGACCTGCTTTGGTTTCAGTTTTCACTGAAGCCATTGTGTCGGGGCCACAAGCCTGCCGAGGTTTAACCAATTTCTTGTTATCCAGCCTCCTGGAATTGTACCGAGGACCACCAACTGCTGTGGGGTTTTTAGGAGCTGCATTGAAAAATCTCATGCTGGCCCAAAACTTGTGTTGTCAACATTGCTACAATTAATTCCAAAACACTGGATTTTCCACAGCAACTCAAACAGCATGGTGGTATCATATTCATCCACATCATGGGAGGCAGAAGAAAAGACTCCTGTCCTCGCATATCTGGAATTTCATTTTAAACTTTGTGTGAAGCACACACAAAGATCGCATGAAGCGTAATTAACAACATAATCTGTATAACGTTGATGCGATAATAGCTCACAGCTTTCATCTGTGCCACTCAAGTGTCCACAAAAAATGCAAATCTACAGTAATTATCTTTTCCTTTCAGGGAGCCTGGGGTTTTCGCTGGGGTATGAAAATGTGCCGAAGTGAAGAATGTCACTTATCAGTAATATTTTTGCAAAACAAATGTAGCAGAGAACCAATTAGGAGTTCTGTCACAGGAGATACTCAAAGCAAACATAAACTGGACAAGGTTCAGCACTTATAAAGTGTACAAGTCTGCACAGTTTTCAGCTTTTCGTCGTCCGAGGAGATGGTTCTCATCCGCAGAAAGGTGGATTGTTCCCTTCAGGTTTTGTATGAGGCCAATCTGTGCTTCCTGTGGGGAAGTTAAAGTATGTTGGTGTCTAGACGATGATGGAGGATGAAGGTGGATAGACAGATCGGGTCTTATTGGCAATGTCTCAGTCTGTTGTGGAGAAGAAGAGCTCAGCCATAGCACAGCTCTCCTTTTACCAGTCACTCTACTTTCCAATTGTCAGCTGTGGTCATAAAATGGGAAAAATGACTTAAAGATCAAAGAAATCAGCCAAACTGGGTGGAGGGGCTCTGCCCAGCATGAGCTTAAATAGATACCCTGTTACTTAGCATCAAAAGGAGTCAGTTGAGGATGTTTGGACATCATATCAGGATGTGCCTCCTTCTCTAGGTTTTCTTCTCTATGCATGTGCCACTAGTAAGAGACCTTGGGGAATGCCCAGTGCTCCAAGTAAGGAATATACAGTACATCGTTTCTGGTAAGAAATGCCTTGGATTCCTAGGAACGAACTTGGGTGCATCACATTGGAGAGGGATGTCTGAGTTTCCTTCTTGGGTTTAATACACCCACAACTCAATATGTGATCATTTTTTTAAGCATTTATTTGCCTGTTTAGTCAATGTTACTGTAACAAACTGGGAACATTACCATACTTCTCTGGAAAATTGCTCAAGCTCCACCAGCATGGATTTGAAAGGGGCATTTTCAAGTGTTGCCACAGAGTCTCAACTGGTTTCAGGTGTGGACTTTGACACGGGCATTCTAACACCTTCATATGCACCGATCTTAGCCACTCCATCGTAGTTCTGGCTGTGTGTTTAGTCTCATTCTGCTCAAAGGTCAGTCCTTCACCCCAGTCTCAAGTCTTCTGCCACCAGAGGTTTTTACTGAGAATGGTGAGTTGGTGTGCAGTTTTGGTTTTCCTGTTTTCAGCCAAGTTTTCCCTAAGGCCAAACCATCTTTCCAGGGGACCTTCTTCCTCTGCGAGGTTTAAGGCAAACTTTATGCTTCTAATGGCTGTCTTTCAACAATGACTTTCATCTTTCCCACTCTCTTTTTTCTTGACCCTTCACCGTTGATTCAACTTTGCTACTCTAAAAATATTTCTGATCGCCCTATTTAAAACATTTCACTGTTAAAACAATGGATGGAAATCTGCATTCTGTACACATGAATCCCATGCATATGTCCCAAGGTCTGCTGCGTCTTCTGGTTACATGGACAGCAGTTTGTCTGTTGCACTCTGGAACGTTTCCAGAGTTGTCGTTTGGCTGGAGTCGACACGCCATCGTTCCAGTAGAGTTATCTGCAGGAAGAAAAAAAAAACAATTGATGACTGGCATTCATTGGTTTGGCTGCCTTTCTCCTGCTCAGGCAGGCAGCAAGCCAATAGATAGCTCTCCTCCTCAATGGTTCGGTCAGCCTTGGCCTCACGCAATAAAGTCAGACATATGTTATTCTGAGGATATTTAATGGTAAGAAACCACCCAATGGCAAATTAATAAAAAAAAAATAAGAATCCATTTTGTAACGATAGCAAAAATGTATATGTCTTCAGCTCTTGAAGATTATTTGCATGTAAAATCCAAATATATGGAACAAAACATATATTTCCTGAAATGCAAAAACAATAAAAAAATATATATTTTCCACTTCCAGTTTTTATGGCATGCTGTTATGGAGAAAAACAGAAATAAAAAGCAAAGTTCTTTCACTGATATTTTTTTTATTATGCTGTTATTGATCTTAAAAAAAGCAACAACAAAACAAACAAAAAAAGCTAAATAAAAGCTCCATCTATTTTTCTTATCTGCTGTTGTGGGAGAGAGAGAAATCACAGACTTCAGTATAAGGCAACTGGACTTCTTGTTTCTTGAAGATATTTCACCTTCCCAACGAAAAGGTTTCTTCAGTTCTGTGTGAGCTTTGAAGGAAAAGGCTCAGAATAATAAATGAGACCATTAAGGTCACGAATGGGGCAATTAGGACACGCAAGCCACCTGACTGGACCTTCTGTTCAGTGTCTGCTTAATCACTGCTTGGATATCCAAACAGGACCTTAATGATGCCATGCGAGTTGTTTTGGTCAAAGGTCCTGCTTTGAATGAAAGTTGAAACATCTTAAAAAAAAAAGAGACGTCTAGTTTCCCTCTACTTAAGCATTCTCAGCTGTCATGTTCTGGGTGACTGATAATGAACACCAAAGAATCACAAACTCATAGCTTTTTCTTTTTTAATCTAAGGAAGAATATTTACACCAAAGAATGTTTTTTTTTTCTTTAATCCGCTGTTGGGCTTTTTAAAACCACACCCTCTACAGTCTCTATACATTTGAAATTAGATGTAAGACAGTAGCATCACATCACTCACTGACACAAAGATCCTGATTATTTTATTTTATATTAACCTTAATGACTGTATCTGGAACATGGAGCAGTTGTTCCTGTGAAGGCTAATGTTTTTACTTCATAGTATACAAAAGAAATATCCCATAAGCACAAAATGAACCTTTCAAATGAATGAGCTGAATGAAAAAAATATTTTTTTGCTTTTTTTCAGACAAAAACAAATACTTAAATGTAAGAAAAAGTACAACTGGTCAGATTTTGTCCGTCACTTATTCTGCTTGCTTTTCAGGACAGATTCTGTGTGGATGAAAAAAAAAAGAACAAAACAAAAAATGTAAACCTTGACTTTCCTGTCAGGGCGTTCATGTCACATGAACTTTGTAGCGTTATGCAAGAAGTGCTGTTTAAGTTGAAACCATGCCTCTTTCTTGTGGCATCTGTCTGTTTCCCATTCTCTCATTTAGAAAAGTTGAAACGAAAAAAAAAATCAGAAACTGAAATTGTCAATTTCCTCGGATGGGCTTGTGCATCTTACCGTGTCGGCTTTGAAACAGAGTGAAAACCTTCTTGTCCCCTTGCCTAATTCATCCTGTGATGGTGTCCAGTTCATGACACCGAGAAGGGTTAGGGCAGGCGGAGAATAAGTAGGAATTGTGTATGAGGAGTGTAAAACTCTCCTTGTACTGAGGAGAAATCCAATTTAGCAGCCCTGGTTTTTCAGTGTGAACTACCAAACTTATCAGCTGGGAGTTGCTTATGTAAGGCAGGCATTTTGGGGACATTCGTGGGACAAACCATCAGTACTCTTCAGCAGCTTTAACACCCACCCTTTAAGACTGGAAGCTCAGAGAACACGTTCTTTCTTTTAAAAACAGAGAAAAAGTGATCCTGCGTTCATTTAAACAGTGCCTAACATCCGTCAGCGACAACAAACTATTAGGCACGTAAACACGATTATTACTCATCTCCATATGTGCTTTCGCTGACCGATGCAGGGCGACAGCTTTCAGGATTGAGAAGTACAGATCTCTGCTAACAGATGCAGTGATTCATGCAGCAGAGGGAAAACAGTTTGGAAGGAGGAGTTTGGACGGGAGACACAAGCGTTTTAATACAAAATCAATTAGAAAATGTGAAGGAATGTGAAGGCATGTGAAGCCGCGGCACAGAGGGTTGTAAACAGCATGTGCTGTCTGTAAACGAGCTCCAGTTGAGATTTGGATTCTATAGCCAAGATCTCAGACGTGAAACTTTTCAAATCATAAATTTCCATTCTAAAAACCAAACCTAATGTTCGAAGCTCTGTGTGAAATAGTGGGGGAAATGTTGCATAAAACATCACGGGCCTGTGTACTCGTAAGGAATCCTGGGAGTCTGCTACAGGGATATGCGCTGACAGCTTGAACCTCGCAGAGAGGACAAAAACACAAAGGCAGGCAACAGTATGCCGCTGTTTGTGACACTCTAATAACCTTCTATTACAGTTTACAAAGCCGGCCATGGCATGTTTGCGAGGTCTCCATGACAGAAATGCCTCTGGGGGCGTCAGTGAGATTGTCAAGCGAGCAAAGCAGCGGTCACTAATCAAATAGAAATGATTTGAATGTGCGATGGCATTCACAGTGCCGTTTGTAAGGACAGGTCGCCAGTCCATCACAGGAACAACACCAGTGCGCACAGGAAATACAGCCATGCACACGCTCAAGGCCAATTTAGAGAAATAAATTAACCTGGCAGTCAATGTTGAGAACTGTGGGAGAAAACCGGAGTACCGGGAGGGAACCCACACATACCCAGAGAGAGCATGCAAGCTCCATGCAGAAAGTCCCCAGGCTGTCAATTACGCCATCATGCAGCCTTACATGAAAACGTGTATGATAAATGTACTGCACAGAAACAATACGCAGTTCCCTGCTAAACTGTTCATAGCTCTTGAACTATTCCATATTTTTTTGCCACATTCCAACCAAAAACCCAACTCTATTTTGTTAGGAGTGTAAAGTGCTAGACCAACACAAAACAGAGCATAATTATGAAATGGAAGGAATATGATGTGTGGTTTTCAAAAATTATTTACAATTAAAAATCTGAAAAGTGTAACATGCATTTCAGTCCCTCGTTGTAAAAACCTTGTAGAACCACTTTTTGCTGCATTGGCAGCTGAAGACATTTTGAGGTATGTCTGTATTAGCTTTGTACATCAAGAGACTGAAATGTTTCCCCATTATTTTTTGAAAAACGCCTCAAGCTCAGTCAGATTCAATGGAGAGCAGTCTAAAAAGTGTGGCATGCATTAGCATTCAGTCCTATTGACCATAACATTTCTACAGTTAATCCAGTGCTACAATTGGCTTCAAACATCAACTAATAAGTATCTAGAGTCCATCTGTTTGCAATTTATTCTCAGTATAAATCCAGCTGTTCTGTGTAGGCCTCGGAGGTTTGTTAGAGGACATTAGTGAACCAACATCATCGTGAAGACCGAGAAGAACGGGGACAAAGGTGTGGAGACATTTACAGCATGGTTTGCTTCTCAAACAGTATCTCAAGCTTTGCACATCTAACAAAGTGGTTCAGTGCATCATCTGAAAATGCAAAGAGTGTGAAAGAGACACCAACCTACCAAGACATGATGGTCTCTCGTTTTCCAGGCAGTCTGGACAGGAGGAGAATCAATCAGAAAAGCAGCCCAGAGGCTCATGGTCACTTTGACAAAGTGTTGTGTGACAAGGAAGTGTATTATTTGCTATAACCTGTATTGTTCTTTTCAACAAAAATGCACTGTCTATTTTATCATTATGTGGTATCGGTGATACATGGTTGTCCAACCAATTGTCCTGAAGTAGCCTTTTTGGACCCGTTCAGTTGTACCTGGTGTCTTGTTTCACCTCTTCTAAAACAATTATTTTCAATTTGTAGGTTTGTTGTTGTTCAAGTCAGCTTGGTAAGATAACATAGAACAGTATTGTACATCCAAGCAGTCAATGACCCTGATGAACACCGATACTGAGTGCAGTTGGTCTGTATTGGTTATATACTCGTATAATGCCATGCAAAATAAAAGTATTTCAAATAGATTTTTTTGCCTTTGATATTTTTTACAAACTTTTTTTGCACACTTTTTACAAAGGGACCTTTTGAAAAATAAAAAAAAAACAGAAGCGTCATGCATGACCTAGACCAGCCAGGACACCTGAAATATCAAAAATAGCAGTCATGTGTGACTATACCAAGCACCCAGCAATACTTCCAGACTGCCTTTCTTTACTTAAACAGAAAAGTAGCAAGGCATCTTCAGCATTAGTGACAGCAAAAATTAATGACAGGTAGCAATAACATGAACATTTCATGAAGTGTAAAAAAAAAAACTAAAACTTCTTGAAGTCTTCTAATGATCCTTTTTTGTTCTACTCCGCCATCGTTCGATAGTGCTATGAGCGTTATTACCACATTAATATGGAAGATTAATCTCGATTTAATGGTGTTTTGTATAAGTTTAGGATTAACCCATCAAGCGACCGATCGCTAAAAAGCCCCTAGCTTCCTGGAAGAATCATTGCGTTGATAAAATCAAGTCTCCTAAAGGTACGGATTTTTCTGAGCGAATCATTCTTTAAAATGTTATTTCATCAAATAATATTTTCTTTAACTCAGGATTTGCATTGTGAATGGGTTGAAACACATACCAGACGTTGTTTTAAATTAGTTAAGCTAATTTGATCTCATTTCACATTAAATAAGATGAACTTTGGTTCACTAACTTGGCTCTACAGTGTACCAGGATTCATTGAATCATTCTGATGATGATGATCAACCCTTTTATTTGTCCTTTTTTTGCTCTGTGTGTACATACTTCCTTAGCTTCTTTTATCTTAATTTTGCTTAGTAGTTTTGCTACTCTGGTAGAGAGGATTTATTGGTTAAAATATAGTGTTAATTCAGATAAACAGCAACTATAGTGGTGTTCTCTGGATGTTAATTTAATTTATGTTTATACATTCTTGAACTTGAAGAGATGTTGTCACTCATTTATTCTATATGTGTGCAGAGTTTGCTGCTAAAAGAACGCCAGTGCTCGAATCACCCTTTCAACCACTGCCCTGATATAAGCTGTTTGGACTGATATTCACCAGACAACACCTAACAGACAGTTATGCTGGTGAAGATTCTCAGTCATCCAGGTCATGGTCATTCCAAAAAAAGTAAAAAACAAGGCAACTGGACTTGTTATCCGTAGTAGAAGACGTTTCGCTTCCTCTCCAGGAAGCTTTCTCAATTCAAAAAGTCTGGAGTAATGTGGAGTAACCAGCTTTATACAAAGGCCTTGTAATGGCTTAGATAACATGCAAATTCAACCGAAACGGGTCCACCCCTTAGTAATGGGCGGTCGTTAAAGCCATTAAGCCATCAGATTGGACCGAAAATGGTCCACTCCTCTGTAACGAGGAGTCGTTAGGGTTGTTATTGGCCTGGCTTAAAGGAACAATGTTTTGATCACCCGAATGAGGGTGAGAGTTAAGGTGAAGATTGGCCGGAATTAGTCCTATTGCTGTATTGTAAGTTTTTGAGAGTTGGAACCTAAGGCCTCCTCCTCTGTTTAAGGTTGGTTTTTCTCTCTTAACGTAGATGGCTTCCTTCACACCCCTTTCAAACCATCTATCTTCTTTGTCCAAAATATGAACATTTTGGTCCTCAAAAGAGTGTCCTTTGTCCTTAAGGTGTAGGTGGACAGCAGAGTCTTGTCCTGAGGAGGTAGCTCTCCTGTGTTGAGCCATGCGTCTGTGGAGAGGTTGTTTGGTTTCTCCAATATAAAGATCAGAACATTCCTCACTGCACTGAACTGCATACACCACTCCGCTCATCTTAGGTTTGGGGGTTTTGTCCTTGGGGTCCTTTGTCCCAAGGACAAAACCCCCAAACCTAAGATGAGCGGATGATCAAAACATTGTTCCTTTAAGCCAGGCCAATAACAACCCTAACGACTCCTCGTTACAGAGGAGTGGACCAGTTTCGGTCCAATCTGATGCCTTAATGGCTTTAACGACCGCCCATTACTAAGGGGTGGACCCGTTTCGGTTGAATTTGCATGTTATCTAAGCCATTACAAGGCCTTTTTATAGACCAGTTCATTGTTATTGTTTTGATTCGGGTTTTTCGCGCATGCGCGCCGGACTGGTTGGCAAAAGACGAACACAATGGCGGACGCAAACAGAGAAACTGACGAGTTCTCCACGTATTTTTCTTCTTTAGATAACGTATCACAAGATCGTTTTAAGACTAAGTTGATGGTTGATGGTATCAGATTGCCAGATCCACACAGCAAAAGCCTGAAGGGACGGAGCGAGTCTGTGAAATGCTGGCAAGCGTTCAGTACCGCGACATATACAGCTACCTTATAAACACGCAGGCCAGTACACACGAGAGAGCATGGAAGCATGAAACCACTGGACGGCTGCAATTATATTATATCTGGACATAGGCTCCAGCAACGCCCGCGACGCCATGAGGGATTAAGCGGGTCAGAACATGGATGGATGGATGGATGTTCAGACATGTGTAACATACGAACGCGAAGTCGGACAGGAAGACCCGCCCGGTAGGTTAAAAAAAAACATAGTTCACTACGGATTATTTTGGTGTTTTTGTCTTGTTAAAATGGGTGGGGGTGTCGGCGACATTGCAGCGTAAACACAGAAGTACTAGCGCCCGTGAACGGGCGGAGGGGAGGGGAGGTGGCGATCGCTACACGGGCCGGAATAGTCAGCGGCTGCTGCTACCACTTCTCCGGCCCGTGTAGCGATCGCCACCTCCCCTCCGCCGCTATTTAAGTACAACAATGACTAGAGCAGAATTAAGTTGTATTTACCGGAGATGAAGTGTAGACTGCATATTCTGTCGCAGTATGATGGATCCCCCAGTCCATTGTGAGTGTCTGCCTGCGCTCTTTTCATTGAAAATATCCATTTCTTTATTCGTCTTTCCTCCTTCGGTAAACGACAGAAACGTACATCCAACGATTTGGAATGCCTCTCTGTGCAACCGGGAGCACAACAAGTCGTAGGCATTGTTTAGATTCCAAAAATAAACTAACTAAAAATACGCTCTAAATCACCCGTTTTGTCACAGTAGTAGATGAGAACAGCGCTGTTTTTGCCAACCACCGAGATCCGGATGTAGCGCTGACGTCACGCGTGACGTCACGCGTGAACTGGTCTATAAAGCTGGTTACTCCACATTACTCCAGACTTTTTGAATTGAGAAAGCTTCCTGGAGAGGAAGCGAAACGTCTTCTACTACGGATAACAAGTCCAGTTGCCTTGTTTTTTACTTTTTTTTTGGAACAGACAGTTATATATTAACATTAAATAACTTAAAACAGTGCGTAATGGCACAACAAATAGAACACAACAACCTGTGATACTGTACGTTTAACTTAGCACATCTAGCTGGCTTAAAGGCCTGTACAGATGGATTTAAAAATCTGGATGAAAATCTGTTATCAAGCTGTTGCTGCAGCTCTTAGCTAAAACATTTACCACCAAACTTCCTCCACAGAGCTGCTTATCAACCAATTGTTGGAAGCAGCTATTGTCTCGGGAAGGTTCTGTGTTTAAACATATATAAGAGACAAAATGAAAAAAAAAACACTCTTTAAAATAGAAAGGTAAGATAGGCCGCTTTTAGTATAGCCCAAAGTGTAATTTCCTGTTATTTACAAAACAGTTTCAACTTCTATTGACTGCTGTGTCTTTTTGAGCATAATTGCTTGTTTCCCTCTATAGATTATTTCTTCGCGTCTGCAAATACATTTCTTTTTGGTTTGAGCTACAAAAGAGAGGATGCGCTCATCATGATCCGCAACATATTTGAACTGCATGGACAGCAAACAGCAGCCGCTGCTGAAGTTATGCTTACGTAGGTCCAGGAGCAGGGTTGGTTGAAACCCAAACGCATCACTGATTACCCAGCATTCAAGTTATATCCAGCTCACCCACTAACTTCTGTTCATCACGTTCGTCACCCAACCCTCCCTTTCCCTCTGCATGTCATTATTTCATCCCATGTCTCTTCCTCCTTTATCTCATTAACCTCATCCATTGTTCCTTACTTCCCTGGCCTCCTTTTTCACTTCTATTCTCTCTCGTTCTTGTTTCTAGGTTCCATCTGGGGGGTCCTAAGTTGGCTCAGGGAAAGTCAATCCCCTGAGACCATATCTCCTCCTCCCAAGGTTCAAACAGCAGGTCTCCCCATTATCACATCCTACGTGACTTTATCCCCAGATCTCTTTCTTCATTAATTACACTCACTTAGGTGTGGCGCGGTCCTCGCAAGTGAATTAGTGTTGAGGTAAATCTCATCAGGAGTTCAGGGCATGACGTGCTGTACATACAACTCTTCTTTGAACGTGCCAAGAAAGTGTTTCACTGGGAAACGGTCTAACCACTATGAGAAGCGATTCTTTACCCAATCCATAAGCTTTGCTGCTAACTGGTGATTTGGGGACAGCCTGGAGTCAGCCCTGTTCTGACTGGCTCTCTTTACCTGGAATACCCTGAAAAAGCCTACTGCCGTGCTAATTTGTGTTCCTTTCGGCCTGAGGGAAGGCTCAGGATTCTCTCTCCTCTCTAAAGAAGAATGTATGTTTCCTATGGAAAATGGAAACGAGGTGGTGAGAAGGCTGAAGGTGATTCCTGCTGTTGAGGCCATGCTCTTGCTGCAGCCTTTGAAAAGCCTCAAAGGGAGTGAAAAAAAGAATCGAAGGACAGAAGCCGTGGCTTAGATCCAAGCCCAGTTCAAGGTAGATTTGACATAAAACATGATGCTAGAGTATTTTCAGAAGTTTGTAAACTGCAGGGGTTTCTAAAGAGGAGGATGGAAGATAAAGTGCCTTTCAAAAGTTGTGAGACACCATGAACTTTTACCCAGTCGGTATGACTGTAACAACAAACATTAGAATTTTAGGTTATAGACCAGCCTAAAGTAAACCACAATTGTGAAGTGAAAGTTTAATAATTCACCATTTTCAACAGTTTTTGTGTGTAAAAGTGATGCTTACAGGTCAGCCATACTGACTCAATACCCGGTAGAACCATCTTTTCTGCAATTACAAATTGCACGTCTTATTTCGTATGCCTCCACCAAATTAGGACATCTATAGTCTGGCATTTGCTCATTCTTTTCTGACAGATATCTTAAGCTAAGTCAGACATGATAAAGATGATCTGTGAATATCATGTTTATTATATATATATATATATATACTTTTTTCGGATGGATGGATAGATGGATAGATAGATAAAATATTCGGTAATTTATTTTATTTTATGAAAGCATCTGGCCCTCACAATGCCTGCCGCAAAAAATTCTGTGCCTCGGACAAATGTAGTTTATGACCACTGATCTACACCCTTCCATATTTTTATGGTTGTTACCCTGCTTGTATGTCTTTTGCAGCCTCTAAGAGGTTTACGTCTTAGATTACCCTCTGTATTTAACTTCATCCATCTTACTATCAACTCCAACCAGCTTTCCTGTCCCTGCTGAGCGTCACCAAAGCAAGATGCCACCACAACCACAGTGGGTCAGTGTGCTCAGGGTGGTAGTTCTCTTGCCCTGCAAATAATTTGGCATGTAAGCCAAAACATTCCTTTTTGGTCTAATTTGAGGAAAGAATTCTCTTCCATGTTTGCTGCATTGTCTACCTGGCTTGTGGCAAACTGTAACTTGGACTTCCTATGGGATTCTTTCAGCAATGGCTGTTTTCCTGCCATTCCAGAATTACTGGATGCACAACTAACAATTGTCCTGTCAACAGATTCTCCCAGCTGAGATATAAATGTCTGCAGCTCTTCTGTAGTCACCATGAGCCTCATGACTGCTTTTCATGGTCCATTATGATTTGTTGTGGTGGAGTAAGACCCAGGTGATCTTAAGAGAGAAATAAGAACTTACAAAGGCGGATAAAAGCTGTTTTTCCCAATCCCTTCAAGGTGGAATTAAAGCGCCTTTTGGTCATCTCCGTGTGCTTTGTGAAAGGCCTGTCGATGACCAGGGGTGCTGAAGTCAGCCCGCCTCTGTTATGCCCTTGAATCTCCAATCGAGGCAGTCCTACTATTGCATCAGATGAATAGTATAGGAGCAAATCATTTTCCTGGATCAAAAGAATAAAATGAAACACATTCAAGGTTGTGGTTGATGCTAGCTCGTTAAACATTGCAATATTTTGGCCAGCAATTTGCTCCAATAACTGACAAAAACAGCAGGAGGTTCTGCAAGCAGAATGTGGCAATGAAGAAAGTTAAAAGCACATAGAATGTTGTACAACATGCAAAGGCAGCAACATACAGTCCAAAGTCGAGAATATTCACAAAAGTTTAAACCCTGAAGCTAAAACAATCAAATATTAATGTTCCAACAGGGGTAAAATAAAAGCCTTAGGTATCTTTAAAAATAAAAATCAGCTGGAAGGAAACAGCTTGAGCACTGAAGCTGATAGAACAACAGCTTTGCCCAAACAGTAAACTCTATGTGCATGCACAATGAGCGCCCCACACATTATTTAACACCGTGTCTCGGTTATTTGAAAACAATGTGTCATATTAGAGTATGTGACTAATAGCTCCAGCCAGACAGGCAAGCTATAACTGCACTGCAGCACAAAAAGCTTTGTGTCATTAGTTTCAGTAATATGACAGGTTTTAAATCCCTCCATGCGGTAATGAGATCTGGCTAATCAGAAATGTTTCCCGTGTTTCATTCAGGTCAGATCAATCAAGTAACAAAAAGCTCTTTGCTTTGTGTTCTTCTGTTTGCTCTTTAACAGGGCAGTGAGGAAGAGGGACATTTAATTTCCTCAGTGAAATATGTCTTTAGGAATGAGCAGCATTAGACATACACTGTTAAGGAGAAGTAAAGTTCCTTTGAAAGCAATCAGGGGTCCGTCTTCTCACTGATGCCGTTTACTGTGCAGAACAAGGAGAATGCCGGCTGTCCTACCGCTGGAAACAATGGGCAAATATACAAACAGAAAGAAAACAATGAAACGCAAAAGCAGGTAAGAAGTTGCTTAAAAGGAATGATGTTACGTTTTGGACGCCAACCTTTAACGTCCATACGTAACACAATGGCCACCTACGGCAAAGATTTCTGCTCTGGTTCTTAATGAAACCAGTTACTCTGATGTGAAATCAGTTCTCCTACTTCTCCCAACAGCTACGTCACCAGATACTTTGTATCAGTGAGTCACGCAGGGATTTTTTTAAATTTGGGGCAGTAAAAATAAGCTAGAAGTCTAACTTTTTAAGTCTGCGTTATAATTGTGAGGGTTTGCTCTAAAGTAGCAATAGGAGCCGGAACATGAGAAACACATTGTGTCATGCTACTCAAACTGTGCATCTGTCTTTATCTATTTGGCCCTAAAAGTCCCTGCTCAAGGACTATAATGTAGCCGACTTATTTGATGAGCCTCAATGTGTATCTTATTATGCTCCACAAAACATCTAAACGTGGCCAAATGTTACATTAGACAAATAACTATTTTGATCCTCTACTCTTTGTCATGTTTCATTTTCTAGCTATAATCAAAGTTACACACGCTGTAAACCTGTAACCAGGATGTTTTGTGAATGTTGCGCTAAGTTCTCTACAGTTTGAATCAAAAATATTGAAGACTACCCGTTTCCAAAAGCCATGTTCCCCCTCTCAGAAAATCGTTAAAGTTAAACAGAGTCACACAGTGTTGCGTGCCTTTTATGTAGAAGCCAACCCCCCTGCTCCTTCTCCCGTCTATGCACGGCGACAAAAACGCAGCAGCATCTCAGCACCACCTTCTTATTTTCCGCTGAATACAACCAGCTGCAACTTTTGTCGCTGCGCAGCTGGCCGTGGATCCTCCTCACACACGCAAGCTGGGCTTGTTTAAAGCCAAGCCTGGCGGCCGAATGATGTCACATCCGTGGAGTAGGGTCCTCTGAACGATTAGCTCGGATCTTCGCCGCATGCGTGCCCACAAACTTTTCCACTCTGCCTGGATGCGAGGTTTCTCGCCGCTCGGCCGGATGGCACGCGTGACGGGCAAGATTGGTTGGACGCGCCGCCCTCCTCCTGCTTCCCTGGAAGTCCCGGTTTTTACCACAGAGTAGCGGACGCGGCGGTCAAGGCGCACGGATACAAAAAGCTGGAGAAAAACCCAAAAGCAATTTGAGATTTTTGTGTAATCTGGGGTTGGCGAGGCCAAGGTGGAGCAGAATGCGGCCGCTCTCCGTGGTTCTGAACCCACTGCTGTTCCTGCTGCTGTTCGGATACTGCCCTACGGCGGTGAGTTCCCAATACAGAAAACTACCTCACATTTACACCTGAAACTGTTTCAACATGAGCCGACCTGTTTATCGCGCACTCTTAGGGACGCGAGGTTTACGTGAGTTTGCATTTATTTGTTTTGCTTGTTCATGTTATAAATCATTAATTTTTAATACAGGAATGAGTCCTGTCTTTTTTTCTGTGTATTCTTTTCACCTGTACTCAGTGCAAAGGGCTTCACTGCAGCCTTACAACATTTGTGCACACAAAACTAAATCTATCTATCTATCTATCTATCTATCTATCTATCTATCTATCTATCTATCTATCTATCTATCTATCTATCTATCTATCTATCTATCTATCTATCTATCTATCTATCTATCTATCTATCTATCTATCTTGATAACAACGATATTATTAGTTGTTTTACTAGCTATAATTTTATTTTCTTATTAATTAGATGATTGTTTTCTTCATAACTGTAAAGCAGTGATTCTGATGTAGATTCTGACACAGATAGGACGCCTGGCAGAGTTATATGCCTCTAAAATTAATATAACTACAGTAAATATTTGTGCACTTACATCAAATGTAATGCTTTAAACTCTATAAGGATCAAATACTATTTCACTTTTTAGATGATTTGAGCAATATAAATATTTCCCAGAATGGTCTAGAAAATTAGAAGCAGTAGTTTGCTGATCACAGTGCAATTTGGACACAAACAGTGCTCAATTAGGTTCATCCCACCCATGCAGAGTTCGCCTTTCTTTTTTGCCAGTGCCTTGATTGCAAAGTAGTTTCTTTGCCATGCCATGGCTGGCTTTCTGGTTTGCAGAAATCTTGTTGCTCAGAAAGAGAGGAAATATTCTTGTACTGAAGACTTACTCAAAGGAAACGAGTGAAAATCCCATAATGAGTGCTCAAAACAAAGGCGGGACCAGCTGTCTGAAATGTTTAATGGGGGAACAAAAAAGGTCTTTGTGCAGTGGTACTTTTGAACAATAAAGCTAAAGTGGGGAGAGCATCTGGCTTGGCTGGATGTCATAATCGTATTAATATGAGGAAATGTGGGTGTGAAGTGGGGAAAGGATGTGAGTCACTCAGGAGACAGGAGAAATAGCTTTTTAAAAGAATTCTAACACCAAATTAATTTCTCACATCTTAAAAAATTATCAGAGCTGAGGATGCTTTTTTTCTTTTTCCACCTATATAGGCATTATATTACTTCACCAATTAATTTAATAATTTCTCAGTGTTCTGTCAGTTGTCCCCTAATATTTCATCATAAATTCATAATGTAACTAATTTGTAAATTAAAATTTGTAGTGTTTCCTAAATTCTGTGTGACACACATTTAGCATATAAGCTCTTGTTCACATGTAAATATGAGAGCCTGTATTTAAACCTGATTATGTCAATGATAACATATTTACAATGAGACCTTATTAATGGCATCAATCTATTTTATGTATACATAAAATAGATTAATGTCATACATATAATTTAAGCAATACATTTGGTGTTGGCACTATAGTACAAAGAAAAAAAAAAGCTGCCTCTTTGTGGGTGAAAGGATGAGTCAGAGGTTGAACTTTCTCCATGGTGTGAAGTTTTGCCTTGCTCAGTGGGGAAGTGCTCTTTCGTGCCCAGTGCCAAATGTTCTACGAACTGCTCAGGCTGACAGACTGGGATGAATGGGAGAATGAAATGACAGCTGCACTTAAAAATCAGGGCACTCCCGAGTACAGCGCATGGTTCCCCTCAGGGCTTCGTTTTCATGATGTTGAACATTCTACACATAAACTGGGTGGCTGTCAAAAAGGCTAAAAGCTGGGACAAATTTGCCATCCACAAACAAGTTCATTTGCACATGCTGGCAGTAAACAGCAGGCTTAGGTGGGAGAGTTATCTCAATTACCAACACTTCAGGATGCTGGTCACCATCTTTAGATCTACTTGCTCACTTTGTTACCTCTATTGTTCCTAACACTTTTCCATGTAAAAACTCCACAGTTTTCCAGGTGCAAATGTCCACACTTCTCAGTCCAATGTTACTTTAACTTTGAATAAAGTTCCTGCACAATCAAGAATATGAGAAAATGGATGGTTGGATGGATGGATGGATGGATGGATGGATGGATGGATGGATGGATGGATGGATGGATGGATGGATGGATGGATGGATGGATGGATGGATGGATGGATGGATGGATGGATGGATGGATGGATGGATGGATGGATGGATGGATGGATGGATGGATGGATAGATGGATGGATGGATGGATGGATGGATGGAACGTTCCAACAATGGATTTAAGGGACAGTTTCCTGGACTGCATAGGAACCCTGGACATTACATAATGGTGCAGCAGTGGATATTTTTTAAGGCTTAAAATGAAAAAAAATGTGTTCTAATCAGGATATAAACAATAGGTCTGGGAAACATATTGATTGTTCTAAAAAAAAAAAAAAAAACTCCAGGATTTAGGCTTCACTTTTTCCTCCTGTAGGATCATATTTTAAACAATAAGACAACAGTAATATTCTTCACTTGTAGTATTCATCAATTTCAGGAAACACTGTTTATTCTTGAGGAGGCAATTCACTGGAGACAATACATTTTAGTATCTTACAACAGAAGCGTTTTGTTCCTTCCAACACCAGACTGTGAGTAAGTTTGTGGAATAGATTTGTGTTAAATCTTTTGGGAAATAAGGCAGACGAACTGAAAAGCCACAAAGGAGGGTGAAAATAACAGAGTATAACAGCTACAGTAGTTTGCTACTTTCACAATTGTAATATCATCAGCATTCATTTTCTTTGTCTCCACAGAGGTATGTGTAGTGAATTTATGCTTCGCGTGTTTGTGTGCAGACTATCAGGCCAAAGGAGGGCTGGCAGGTGTACAGCTCAGCTCAGGATGCAGATGGGCGCTGTATCTGCACAGTGGTGGCACCTGAACAGAATCTCTGCTCCAGAGATGCCAAAGGCAGACAGCTCCGCCAGCTCCTGGAAAAGGCATGAGTGCACACAAACACACACAGATTCAAAACACTGTTTTCTACCTCTGCTTCTATTGCATGAAGGAGATCAGTTAAATGACATGACGTGAAGATGAGATTGCTCTCCATCCTACCCTGACAGAGCTGACTTAGCCCCTGTTCTGCAGCCTATGGGGACCATTACATTGTGGCTTTTTTGAAGTGATGTTCTGTTAAAAGAAATGAGTGGCTGACGCACGTACCTGCAGTAGATGACTAATTCAGATTTGTTAGTCCTTTTTAACCATCTTAAAACTCTAGGCATCATAGCAGTTAATGAAGACATTTTTAAACTGTCCTCACATTTGCATCAGGCTCTTATTGATTAAAAAAAGAAAGCTGGCAAATATTTACACTGAAAATGGGGCAAGGTAGCAGTTCACTACTAATGATATTCCTGTTTGGAATGCATACTAAAAATGAAAGATCTAGAGCCTTGCTGGTCAGAAATAGGGTAAAACACATAGATATTAGGATGGTTGCCAAATTACAGAGCTCCTCGCCTTATCTTTAAGGTTCAGTTCAACCACACTGTGAAATTAGCTCATTTCATCTGCTTGTGTCCAGGATCTTGATTGTTTGATCATGATCTATATCTCTTGAAAGTAGGTGAGGGTTGAAATATAGAAAGCTCTTTCTTCACCACAAAAGGCCAGAACAGCACCTAAATGACTGAAGAAGTGGCTTAATCCATCTAACCATCCCCATGCTACAATCACTTGTGATTGTGAACAAGACATTTAAGATACTTGAACTCATCCAACTGAGGCAAAAAGTGACCTTTTATCAGGAGAGAGCAATCCACCTTTGTCCTATTGATCCTTTCCCTCAGATTTTGAACAGCTGATTAAAGTCCCCACAGATTCCCACCCCTGTGTCAACCACTCTATTGCATACTGGTGGTCATGGCTTCAAGACGCCAACAGAACCACATCATCTGCAAATACCATAACCCAGAAAATTATCCACTCACTGATCATAACTAAACATCTTTTGCACTGGACACTGCAAACAGGAGCGGTGAAGAGGGAAGGTCCCGATGGACCCCACCCCGCAGAGGATAAGCTTAACTTTGTTCTCAAAGTGCAGAAACAGCCGTTACCTTGATTATACAAGGACCAGACAGCATCGCTGTCACCCCATAATACTACAGCAATCCTCACAAAACCCCCATAGGGGACTTGGTTTTCAACCACGACAACCCCACAATGTCTAAAGCCTTCAGCATGTCAGGATGAATCTAGTCTTCACTTTGTGCTGTAGTTCCAGGGAACATTTTAACAACCTCAGTGACCTCTGCAATGACAATAGAGTTTCCGTCTCCTGGATCCTCAGAGCCCCTCTCCTTCACGGAAGACATGGTGACTAAATTAGGTAGAGCCTCAAAGGACTCCTTTCGCTGCCCGACAATTTCCTTATTCTGTGTGAGCAGTTCCACCCCCAAATAAAATACAACTTGGTGTGGTCCGTTTTATCACTTTCCTGCAGGTTCCCTGGTTTTCCAGACCAAAGTTCAATTTTTTTCTCTGCTTTGGTCTTGGCCCTTTTTGAGTAGCTGTTAGCTTCAGCCTCTGGGTCCAGCTAATTAACCTTGATACTAAACAAAGACATCAAGATGCCAGTTTTGCTTAAAACCTTTTAGAGACCCTTGTTTTATTAACTCTGAACTATCTTTTTAAGGATTATACTGTGAGATGATCCGGTTCATTTTTTGAATCGCCTATAACCAAAGAGCAATGTCAGTCATTACAAGGTCTAGAATTACATTTCACTAACAGATTTTTTAGATCTAAAATCATGCATCGACCATCTTACTCAAATTTTTATGTGCAAAATAGACTTTATTTAACAACCAGATGCAGCATTGTGTATTTATGTATAGTGTAATGTTTTCCACCTTAATAGTTTGTGTTTTACACGTCTACTAACAAACAGAAATCACAGGACTGGGGTCTCTCTCCTAAGTGACTGCTACATTCTGATGTAGCCTACATTTAAACACCGTAAGCCAATGCGTGCTCTCTGTCATTTGCAGAGGCCTCTGACACTAATGTACTAAGCTGCCTCAGGGCTTCAAAAAGGCCCTTTCAGTATCCCTCTGCCCAAACCAGGGAGGAACACAGTGCAAGAGAGGTTGTTCCACATTGGTTGTGATGTGCTCCAATAATGTTGGCTTTATTACAATTAGAGCAACAGAGAGAGAAGAAAGGATGGTGATTTTTCTTGTCCATGTGCCCTACAAACCAAGTTAGCTTTTGTTAAACCAGAAAAAAATCTTTTTTTCTTGATATCTAAAAAAAGCCCTACAATAGCAGCACAATAGAAGTAGAAAAAACGTTGACCAACCAGGGCCTAAAACGTAGGTGAAATACTTTTTGGTGCATGTAAAATAGAGTCCAAGTAATATATTTATTGAAAATATTTACATTTACTATAATAAAAACACACAAAACATTCCCTTACTATTTGACAGGATACAAGACAATTATTTATTTTTGCTAAATGCCTTCTAACCAGTTAATTCATAACATTTTAAATTAACTGGAAGCAAAACCCGTGAATTCCTCCTAGTGTGAAAATCATGAAAAAAGTCAGACGAAAAACCACAGTGAATCTGGTTCTGTGTCTTGCAGAGGAAGGTATTCTAGTGCAGCATTTGAGAATCCACCCAAAAACAATCACAAAAGGCTTTGTAAAGATTCGGTCGGAAGTTGGTTAAACAGAATTATTCTTACTGCCGTGTGTTAAAAGACCACTAAGAGAGGCAGAATACATTAGTCCAAAAGAAACATAAAAAACATCACAATTTGCAAATGCACTAAGGGGACAAAGATCTTAATTCTGAGGACATGTCCTCTGATGACATTACGTTTAAAGTGGTTGGCCATAATAACCATTATTACAAAAACGGGGGAAGCTTAGAGGCCTGAGAAAGCTATAGCCACTGGTGACAGCATCCCATTGTGTGATTGCTTTGCTGCAGGAGAGACTGGTGCACTTCAAAGAATAGATGGCATCGCGAGGAAAGAATATCAAATGCAAATATTGAATCATTTTCTCAAGACATCAGCCAGGGCATTAAAGTATGGACACAAATTGGTCTTCCAAATAGACAAGTTATACACAGTGGCTTTAAAAATGATTATTCTGGCATTTTACAAATAGAAACAAAAAAATTAGTCCCTTTTTCATATCAGACTATGAGGAATGAAATGATCATCTGCTTTTTTATACGCATATGTATGTAAATCTGATGTCAGCTGTAGATCAAAGCAATATCCTCCTAGTTTTTTATTTTTTTTTGAAAAGCAATCATGTTGGCGGTCAGTGTCAATTCGTTCCATGAGAAAGCAAAGCGAAGCAAGCCGCTAAACAGCTGAAGAAGAAGGACATTTTAATCTGGTGGTGGACAGGAAAATCAATGCTGCACCGTCTGATTGTTTTCGAAAGGTACAGAACATGTCACAGTCAATTGAGGTGCTGAACCTGCGGACGCAGAGAGACTTTCAGTACATCATGAGGATGGAGAGCCAGATCAAAGGGCTGCGGTCAAAGTTTCGGCAGATCGAGTCAGACAGGAAGAGCCTCGTCAACAAAAACTATCAGGTATATTTTTGTTTGATCTGTAACTGTGTATGTGAATGCATACAGTTGCAACCTTGACAGTATCATCAAAGGTCCACCTCTGGCCGAACAAGGAAATGCTTTAAAACTGAGACATAGTTTGACTGCAGCAGTTGACCTGAAAACTTTGTGATTCATATGATTTACAAAGTTGCAAATTTTATCATAGATTCTACCGGTTTCTGTTTCCATCACTGTTTGGTGATGCAGCAGTTTTCAGTTATGCCCGGCCTTGGGTTGTAATGGACCATAATCAAACTAGAAACATTTTTCACATTCCATCACAATACAACCTTCAACATATGTTCAGCCGGTTTTAGGTGACAGACCAACACAAACACCAACACTCGGAATTGCGCAGTGGAAGAAAAGGGATAAAAGGTTTTCTATAAAAATCTGAATTATTCCTATTTACCCGCTGTACTCTAATATCCCTAGATAAAATCAGTTCATATTTAGAAGTAACCTAATAAGCAAACAGAGTCCATTTGTGTTAAATTTATTCCCAACCTTTGAAGATGTCACAGAGCATTAACCAGGGAAGCAGCCAGTGGGCTCAAGCTAACTCTGAATGAGCTGCGGAGATTTAATGCAACGGTGAGAGCATCTGTCAACAGGACACATTGTAGTCATGCACTCCACAAAGCTGGCCTTCATGGGGGAGTGGCTAGCTTCTAGAGCTACACAATGTATCAAATCGCAATTGCCATTGCAATATCAGTGTGTGCAACGTTGTAGTTGCAAAGGATTGCTTGAAGGCAGTATTTGGTTGGCTGTCATTTTTATGGGTGGTGCATTAAAATTCTCCTTTCTTAAAGCATGTTTGGCCACCTGGGTGGGCTTTCACTTTTTGACATGCCTACTCTTGATATAGATTGTGGCGATAGTGGTGCTATGGTTAGATGAGACCAAAATTGGACTTTCTTGCCTGCTTGCAAGATGTAAGTTGTGGAAGAAAATGTATCTTGCACATTACCCTGAGCACTGAATACAAATGTACGCCACACTTTTCAGGTTTGATGAGAACAGAGTTTGTTTCATTTTCCTTCTGCTTCATAATAATGCCCTACTTTGTGTTGGTCTGTTACTTAAATTTCTACTGCAGTTTAGTGTTGTGAAAAAAATGAATGTGAAAAAGTTTCATGAATGCGCCGTCCCTAAAAAGTTCCATTTGTAAACGTTTATGATGTGGATAAACTCTAATCCCAAATCAGACAAAAGTTGTCGAAAGCTGACAAATAAGTAGCAGTAAATTATGTCTCTGTTAACACAAGTATCGCAATTATCAAACATTAAGGATTTTTAATTGTAGGAATACACACAAGACATCAGTAAATTCTTGTACTTCAGGAAATGTATCCATTATTAATAAGGAATTTTAAATTATACTCAAATTAACTCAAGAAAATTTATCAGCAGGCTCATGCTTGACACATTAGAAATAGTTTGTTTTTATGTCTATTCAATCTGAGAGATTTCCAGGACTCTTGACCCCCACTCTTTGCCCAGGGGCCCTGAGGAGAAGCTTAGTTCCCTCACATCCTGGACCAATTTTGATTATATGATATATAAAGACAACTAAAAGTTTCTGGAAACTTGCATTGTTCTGAATTGGATTTGACATAAAATATACTAAAATTTGCATTTTACAAAAGACACAAAAGGGAAAATGTCACAAAAAAATGAAAGAGTAATCCCAGTTGTTCTATATAAATTGATAATGACTATTAGTTCTTTGCTATATTACAATTTCAGGAGCTGAAAGGGAAGATGGAATCCCTGCAGCCACTCATCCCTGTCCTGGAGCAGTACAAGACAGATGCCAAGCTAATCTCCCTGTTCAAAGAGGAGATCAGAAACCTGTCCAGTGTGTTAATGGCCATCCAGGAGGAGATGGGAGCCTATGACTATGAGGAGCTGCAGCAGAGGGTCCTGAACTTGGAGAACAGGCTCCACAGCTGCATGAACAAACTCAGTGAGTCTCTCGAAAACAAAACGGATACCCGGCACATTTCCTGCTGGTGCAAATAGATTGACATTTACCTTGAGAGCAGGAGGCACGGCAGAGCTGCAGCCAGAGCCAAATTTATTTCAGTTGATTGAGAAAAGCCTCATTTTGAGCCACAGGACATTTCTTCCTGCTGTAAAAATTGTGAAGCTTTGTGCCATAGCGTTGTAACCTAGACACACAACCCAGTCTAATTCAAAGTGAACAACATTTAACTTTGCCTAAAAGTGTGATTCTGTTTCCAATGTGATTCTCTTTTCTCTGACATTTGCTGCTTCACCATAAGAAAGTGTGATTACGTCATTCCACCCACTGGGGTTTAACTGGGCTAATGAGATCAATTCTACTTCCAGAGTTGCCTTGTCTTTTGTTAACGGCTTGCATAACCAGATCTCCAATTCTCCACCACTCACTTTTAAGTTGGGATGATGTCTGATAAAGAATTAGCTGGTGTATTCTAACAGGAAATCTTTGGGAGCCTAAAAAAAATTAATTATAGTGTTTGGCTGAAACTTTTAAAATAGGTGTACAAGTGTTGACAAATGCAACACTGGCATTTGGAAGAATTATGCCGTGGCTACGCGGAGACAAACACGGTAAATGTTCATAAACGACTAAAAGAACATCTGCGGCCACACAAGAGGACGCAGCGCAACTGGAAAGACTGTAGTAGGTATGCTGGGCCAATTGGCGGCGCTATGACACTGCCAAAGACACATGCAAAACACACACCGGGCATGCGCTGAGCAGAAAACTCCTGTGAAGTAAACCCAGCTCCCTGGTGGGGGATCAGACACAGGGAACAGGGGCTCGTTAGAAAGGCAGCATCCGAGGAAGCTACTAACAGACATAACAAAGGGGCAACACTGGACGGCGCCACCTTTATTGTTATTTTTTAGAGTGAGGATCATGCGGGTTACAGAAGGAGGCGACGCTACAACGTCATTGTTTTAAAGAGGATGCAGTTTGCATGTACACGAGGAAAAATGGAACCGCAGTTTTAAAATGAATTCACTCTGGGAGCCGGTTTCAAAAAATATTATTTTATGTCTCCCAAAACGCTGCCTCAATGTGGACACATAGCCGAAACCACAAAATACCTTTGCGGACACACCTGATCTCGTCTCCGTGGGGACGGGGCCTCAAGCACCTCAAATTATAAACATCAAAGACAAATGTGTGTCTCAGCTTGTCCTTATAATTATTTAATAATAGGGAAAGCTGCGGTGTTGGCAGAGCCCACAAAGATGTCCATGATTCACACTTTTGTTGCTGTCAGCACTTTGAGTTGTTTTTCAGTCATAATAAGAGAACATGAGTGATGAGAGCTGTGTGACACGTTTACAGCATGTGGCAAGCTGATGAAGATTACTGGGCCACAGACAGTGAAGACTTCTGGAACCAGATTTGGAGCTTGGATGACGGATCCAGTGGCTTCTCCTCAAAACAACAGGGTGAGTTGATATACATGTCATAGTCCTTTGGAGTCAGGTCTTGGTTTCCATTTGTGTTTGTACTCTCATCAATTCAATTCAATTTTCAATTCAATTTTATTTATATAGCGCCAATTCATGATACATGTCAACTCAAGGCACTTTCCAAAGTCCAATTCAATCAGATTATACAGATTGGTCAAAACATTTCCCATCTAAGGAAACCAAGCATGTTGCATCAAGTCTTGACAAGCAGAATTCACTCCTCCTGAAAGAACGTAGAGCTACAGGGAGAGTCATCTGCATTGTTCATGGCTTTGCAGCAATCCCTCATACTGAGCATGCATGAAGCGACAGTGGAGAGGAAAACTCCCCTTTAACAGGAAGGAAAAATCTCCAGCAGAACCAGGCTCATTGTGAACGGTCATCTGCCTTGACCGACTGGGGGTTAGAGAAGACAGAGCAGAGACACAACAAGACAAATAAAAAAGCACAGGAGCACACATTGAACTGGGAATCTTTTCTACGTTATATGGCAATAGCGGATGATCTGTTTTCCCTGGATGATGTCACAGCTAACAGAACGGCATCATCGGGATGTTGTTTATTTTGTGCTATAAGGTTTTGCCATATAGAGGTCATGTATACGGTAAAATATGGTATTAAAGTCTGTAAGGTGTTAGCATTAGTTTATTTCTTTTTGTTTTGTTTATTAGTTTCTTTTTGTGTTTGGTTCCCTGTGTATCCTAATTTACTGCCCTTAGGTTGGTATGTGTCTTTTGTCCTTGGTTAAATTTTTTCTTGTCTTACTTCAGCTCCTCTGTGTTAATTAGTCTCCTTCCCTTAGCCTCCCAGCTTATCTTCTGCCTCGACTGCTCCTCATTTTCATCTGGTAGTCACACCGGCTTCCAATGTCATTCTCCTCACTTCCCTAAGTATTTAAGTTCACTGTTGGTCATTGTTCCCCACTGGATCCCTCCAGTACCATGCCTGTTTCTTCTACGTTGTTCTGCCTGTTGTTCTGTCCTTGCTATATGCCCTGATCTCCTCATGCCGTGCTGTAAGCTGTTGCTTTTGATATTATTAAAACCTTCAACTTACCATCCTGCTCTCATATTCCTGTCGTCCCTACGGTCCTACTCCAAGTACTCACATCATGACAATCCTAGTCTTTTCTTCTTTCTAAAATTATGTTTATGAGACATTTACCCAATGGTCTTACATACATAACATAACCTGCAAACATTTGTTCTAGATAAAAGTCATTTATGATTGAAAAGTAGTATCTTTTTTAATTTAGCCTTTATTTAACCAGGTCAGTCCCAGTCAGATGAAATGTCTATATTACAAGAGGGATCTGGCCAAGAAGGCTGCAGAAAAATTACATTACAAAAAACAATAAAAAAAATTACAATTTACTTCTTACTCTGGGAGTTTATTCAGTATGTTTTGGTGTTGTATTTTTATATATTTTGCCTAAAATTCATGGTTATGATCTATTGCAATGCTTTATCTTTAGCTTAGTATTGAGGCTTATTTATCGATCATAAAAAATCAGGGGCACATTTAATACTAGATAAAGGTGTACATCAATTACTGAAGATTTACTCTTTCCAGTGTTATTTCAACTCAGTGCATCTGGCAAAATTGAATATCATTGAATGTTTTTTGTTTTTTGTTTTTTTCTAATGAAATTGATTAGATCCCCCAGGTACCCATATGTGAGAACAGCATGTAGGGCAGGTCACTGGACACAGGGAAGGCACACCAGCCAAGGCACTCTCTCATCTGTAAACTTAATTGGAAAGGGTGGAAAACAGTTAGGGTTACAGTAGTGATTTGTCAGATCAACAAATGTTGTGGAGTTTGGCAAGCCATTAATACGAAATGAAGCAGTGGTTCTTTTTTAAAAATCGGATGTGCAAAGTATGATTTGGTGACATAAAATCACAAGCTGTAACCAAAAAAGTCTTTCAAAGTTGACTTTAGCCAATGAATCTTATACAGACAATTTCAAATGTCTTTACTGAGACGGTAATCCAATAGTTTGGATTTGATCAGAACACCTGCTCGTTATTGCAAGGCGGCCTAATAAAGATAAACTTGGAATTAATGCTTCACACATCCTGCAAAGCTACAAATATGAACATTGAGCAGGGAATAGCTGGAATGAGAAGAACAGTATCATGTGCCATGTTGTGGTGAATATAATTAAGATGCCAAAAAAAATAGAAAATCCTGATCTGAGTGATGTTGAAATGTTTATTCACAGAAAATGCTCTGTTGGTGATGTTGAAAAGTCTTCAAAGCAAACTGAGCGCTTACTAATTTACATATAGCAGCTATACTCTGGCTGTTCAGATGGCAGCAAAGGGACTGATTGTAAGATTATACAAAATGTGGATTTTTTCCATGTTTCAACAATCCCAGCTTTTGTTGCTTTGCATTTTTTTTGTTTATTATTTACTTAACGCACCAGGGTTTTATGTATACTTATTCAACACTGACAAAATCAAAGATGGGAGACTTTGTGTTTAATTTACTTGTCACCAGGCAACAAGTCAAATGCATAAGCTTCACTCAATTTTTTTTTGTAGAAAAAATGAAACAACTTTAATCCCTACATGAGTTCACCTTGTACCACATCCTCGGTGTCATTTGGAAACGATAAGGGACCTGCTGCTGCTGTGTCTAAAACAGGCCCATGTGGTTTATGATGTTAACATTTGCTAATACTGAAATAATCCATTTTTACAGTGGCAAAGAAAGGTCAAATATGCATGTTTACTATGCATGAAAGGCTAGGCTATGTCTACAAAGACACATGGGTTGTGTTGTGTTTTGTATTGTTCCTGCCATTTCCCTTTAAATTCACTCTACTGTGAATCTTATAATCTCAAGCAGGCTGCAGACCCTTTATTGTATGAGATTTTTATTTTATTTATAAATGGATTGCGTTTAACAATAATTTGTACATAGCCCTTTTTAATGCTTGAATAAATTAATGAGGCAATAAATTTCAGTCAAATACACCAGCGGTAGGTCATGGAATATTTCAGAGCATTTTTAACGTGCGAAAAGGTCATTTTCTGTTTGTTTTTAACACAACAGCGGTGCCTTCAAAATCCTGAAATTAAACGCTACACATTGATACGATATATATATCACAATCAATCAGTGGGAAAGGGCTAAAGCACAGATGCGTAAGTTGAAATGTTTTTACTATGAGGTCCAAAACCTCTTGGTGTCAAATGGTTGATGGTGAAAACTTAATGCTGCTGAATTTATGACAGTAAGTAATCTATGCTGTCAAAATAAAGAGGTAATATTCTGCCTTCACCCTGAGACAACTGCTGCAGGTATTAGTTCAAATTGGGGTTTTGCTAGTGGTGTCCCGATACCGATACCAGTATCGGTATCGGGCCCGATACCATCGTCAAGTGCTCTACCTGGTATAGAACCACTCTATACCAGGAAGGGGTGCCATACACCAGGAGGTTGTTTGCTGACCCTCCAAAAGAAAAAGAAGGAGAGAAGAGAGCTGAAGCTCTAACCAAATTCTAACTGAATTAACCCTTGATGGTAAGTTGTTTTCAGTGGTCAATGATATTGTTAAGTTATATGTGATCTATAAATACCAATTTATTAAGTACTCAGTATCAGTACTTGGAATCGTCAAGTATCTAAACTGAAGCACTCCCCTATAGTTTTCTCAAAAGTAGCCTTTGCTTCCCTTAATTTTCTAGCTATCTCCTTTCTTTCTTTTCTTCTTTGGCAGCCTGCTTTTCATTTTTTTTAGGAAAGACATTACTTTTTCCTACTTACTGCTTCTCTGCCCAATGGGGAAATTTAACTAATTTGAATCAACAGGGTGGTCTAAACAATTTTTGAACCTTGTTAAAGAGGTGATTGGGGGCCTCCGAAATCATCAACCATTATAGTTTATTCAAAATTTAGCTTCTTACTCACTTCAGTCAGGGTGAATTGTGTTACAATATTGATGTAATTAAAAATGCAACACAAAACCCTTTCATTACAGACTTGTTGAGGCCCCCCTCCCTGCAGGCAGTCCTGGTTAGACAATTTTCTGCCACCGCCTGGAGTCCGACACTCCAGCGGAACAGCAATTTTCTTCCATCTGCTCTTTGTTTCCATAGCTCTTTGTAAAGGGCAGGTTTTTGGAGTGCACCGCAAATAATTGTTGTGTTGCCAAACTTTTACTGCAGCTTCCTCACAAATACCACGGGCCGCTTTGTTACTTCTCTGAGTAAAACTCTGCTTGCCAGTTTAGCTTGTCAGTTTAGCCGGATGGCCATATCTTGGTACATGTTTTGTTTCTGTCTACCAATTGTGCCAATTAATATAACTCTGAACTGTCCTGATGTATCTCTATAATCCAGGTAGAGAAATAAAAACAAATACAAAGAAATTGGATATATTCTCTGGACCTGCTTTAAGCTACTCCACAATTTTATCCCTGACCTATCTATTGTGTTTCTTGATCTCCATGATGCTGTTTGTTCACTGGTGCTCTCTGAAAGATCTTGGAGGCCTCCGAGGATTGAGGGCATGAGTGTGTGTGTTTTTTTCTTTCATCCACTGGAATGCATTTACCTATTAGGTGCTTAATACATATAAATAACTTTGTGTTGTATGAAACCCCAAAACAACACGCTGAAGTTTGTGCTTGTAATACAACAAAATGTATAAAGGTTCAAGGAATAGGCTTACTTTTGGAAGACACTGTAAGCAAGCATTTAAGAGATGTGCAGCAATTCATAGACTGAAGGAAAGAATAAAAGTGTCGTCTAATCCAACTAGACTAATAAAAAAGATAGATAAAGATAAAGACTTGTTTTAAAGTTTTAAAATATAGTTGTAACCTCCTACTATGTTTCCAATCTTAAGCATAACAGGAATGTTTTCTGTGTATGTTTGTCTGTAGGTTTGGTACATGGACAGCTACACCAACAATAAGATAGTCAAAGAATATAAATCCATCAGTGACTTTGTGGCAGGAGTTGAATCCAGAACCTACAACCTGCCTTTCAAATGGGCCGGAACCAACCACGTGGTCTACAACGGATCTCTCTACTACAACAAGATGCAAAGCAACATACTGGTCAGGTACAGCTTTGAGACAGGTCGCGTCATAACACAGAGGGCGCTGGAGTCGGCGGGCTTCCACAACGTCTACCCGTACACATGGGGAGGCTTCTCAGACATCGACCTCATGGCGGACGAGCTGGGCCTGTGGGCCGTTTACGCCACCAACCAGAACGCGGGGAACATCGTCATCAGCCGGCTGAACCCAGACACCCTCCAGATCCTCGACACGTGGAACACAGAGTACTCCAAGAGGAACGCCGGTGAGTCTTTTATGATCTGCGGGACTCTCTACATCACCAACTCCCACCTGACCGGTGCCAAGGTGTACTACGCCTACTCCACTAAAACGTCCACGTACGAGTACACAGACATTCCCTTTCATAACCAGTACTTCCACATGTCCATGTTGGACTACAACGCCAGGGACCGCGCCCTTTACGGCTGGAATAACGGCCACCAGGTCCTGTTCAACGTTACACTTTTCCACATTATTAAAACAGAGGATGACTCTTAAAGACACTGTTTGCATTGGAGAAAAAGGAAAACAAAAAAAAAAAAACTGATAGGTTGTGCCTAAAAATGTTCAGATTAATTTATTCAACCTTTAATTTATTTAATTTTCCTTACTATGTATCTTTTTTTGTTTTACCTTTATTCACTTACATCACCTTACCTCTTTTAATATTAAACTTTAATTTATTGCTGTATACTAATTGTCTAATTAACATACATTCCACAGATGAAATTAACAATGTGAAAAAGATGAAACTTGTCGATTTCTTTGACACCTACAACATCCCTTGAGTAGTTCTTGTGGCTTCAGTTCCTCTCTGAAATTAAAGCTTTTTAAAACAAATTTAATCTTCTTATTTATAATCACTCTCTCCTGCAGTAAGCCCATTTAGTTATCCTCGCTAATTTAATTGAATAATCTTTGACAGTAATCACTGATTGTTTTATTCTTTCCTTGCCATTAACTCATTATGTTAATCTGAGTTATTCCTGCTTTTCACTGCCTGCACTTAGCTTTGTATTCTTTCCCATCTCAGCTTTTGCACTTGTGACAAGACAATACGAAATGTGGGGATGGGACCATAATGCACCTGTACAGTTAATGTACTTGGCTGTTTTTGTGTTTGTGTGGGGAGCATGTGGCCATCGTGGTCACTTGATATCTTGAAGCACCAAGTCAAAGCACTTAGCGAACACTAATATCTGACTGCCTTTAACTTAGTACTCTGAGACATTGTAGCTTTTTTGGTAACGTTAGCAGCAGTTTGTATGCCTTATTTTACGTAGTATGTTCTGTGAGCCGAAGGATAACACTTCTTGCGCATGAATGTTGGCTATCCTGATGGTGTTTTTACTGTAATTGTGTGTGTTTTGTAATTGCATTACACTGCATTCTCCTCCAATGAAGCTATTCTTGTCATGATCTTACACATTGCAGTAGTTTGGTTTGTTATGTACTTCTTTGTGTAAATAAGATGGTGTCCATAAGCAAATAAAAATGTTGTTTTCATTAGGATATTGATGTTTTGGTTTTCTGAGATAATGAGACATTGATTAATTTCTTTAAAACGCTGTAACACAGAAATCTAACTATGAGATCGATGCAGTTCTAATACATAACATATTTGATATACTCTTCCTAAATAATGTAATACCCTATTTTATATCTTGCATCTATTCCACTTCAACAGTAACATCTGAAATTCAGAAGTAGTGTTGCCAGATTAATGACTTTGTTGTTATATTGACTATTCAGACCCCTTTAATGACTCTTTTTCAAAAAAGGAACGAGTAATATGAATTTAGTGACTTTTCTTGTGTTATTTGAGACTTTTGGAGATTCTAAAGTGAAAAGATGCATTGTTTTTACATTTTTTTAACGTACAGCAGGTGTTGGTGTTACCCTGTATTCGCTCTTAAAGTACCCAGAGGCTGCCAGGTTGTTGACTCACTCATGTGCAAAATCAAATCCTAGTTAGACAATGTCATGGTAAATAAAACATTATTAGAAAATAAAAATAATTAACTCTTTTTAGGTAATTTTTGCTGGAGTCAGCCTAGGAGAAGGGTTTGAATTGTGACATAAAAAATTGAAGTCTGCAGAAGAAACTATATTTTTTGGGGGATTTTTCACAGCTCTAGTGGCTCACTTTTTTTGAAAGTAGGCTGACAGGAAGGGGGGTGAGACATGTGGCAAAAGACCACAGGTCAGATTCGAACCCAGGTCAACCACGTCGAGGACCCGCTGTGCCACGAGCACACCCAGAAGAAGCTATATTTAAAGTTCTAAACATATTTAGCTTTTGTTACTTATGTTTTGTCTCTTTAATGCCCTCATTTCTCTCTTCCTATGCCTTTAATACAATTAAAGGGTCATTTAGTGACTTCTCCTCTTTTAAGACAGCCAACAGCTACTTCTTTTACTTGGGAGTTGGCAGCAGAGGGAGGAACATATCATATATAAGCTTGTTTGTTTGTGTGTTTTGGACTTTGGACTGTTTTCCTCCATTTTCTGCTCTACGCTGCTCTGCCACAACTCAATTCACCCTGATTAGTTCCACCTTCTAAAGATAATCACATCTAAGTCAGCTCACCTGTTACCCAGCCTTCTTCTACCCACCTTCCACAGTTTCTCAAGGCCAGAAAGTCTCGTTTGCACTGCCTGTATGCCTCTCCCAGCTCTCGTGTGCTCAGCCTGCCAAACCCTGGATTTTCTGCAAGTGACCTGCCCTCACTGTAAAATGATTTCCAGTGCCTGTGTGCTCGTCAAGTCTGTTCTGTGTTCCTGTGTGGTCCTATTGCTAGCTCTTCCCGCTCTAGTGAGCCATTGGTCTGCACATCCTGATCAAGTCTGGACTGTTCCCTCATGCCTGGTCAGTCGATCTCAGCCATTACCACCCATCAGCCTGTTGCCGTCATCTTCATCTGTCTGGCCTGCCATCAACCATCTCCTGTTGTTGTTGCCATCTCCTGCCTGCCATCTGCCCCATTCATCTCAATAAACTTTTTAAAACATACTCCCTGTTTGGCTTCAATATCAGGTTCCCAGATATAGTCATTACAGCATAAAGCTTTCAACTCTTTTTTTTTTTTTTACAGGAAAACGGTCTGAAAAGCCGACACGTTCACCAGCATATTTACTCTATAACAATAATTAATGAACCGTTCAGCTAAACACTGCACCAAACATCCGTCCATCAATAGATTAATTAGAGCTTATACATGCCTATCCATGTAAGGTAATGGGAGGGGCTAACTCCAGCAGTCATTGAGCGAGAGGCAGGGTACACTCTGGACAGGCCGTCACAGGGCAAACAACCATGCACACACTTACTCATCCCAATTCACCTAATAGTCATGTTTTTGGACTGTGGGAGGAAACTGGAGTACCCAGACATGCACAGAGAGAACATGTAAACTCCATGCAGAAAGAGCTCAGGCTGGGATTTGACTTTCTTGCTGCAAAGCAACAGTGCTACCAACTGTGCCGCCATGCAGCCCTTGCACCAAATACCTTAGTATTATCTGTTATAATAAAATAACTATAAAAAATAAAGAACAAATCATCCTGAACTTTTGTGTTCCTGACAACCTTTATGAGCCTTTCATATCATTAGTGGTGTTAACATTGTTACTTGTAACGGTAACTTGCTTCTGTGTGTTTTTCAATATACAATATTCCTACCTTGAGTCAAAGTCTTCCAACAGGCTGCTAACATTTTCAAATCCTAAATGTTCCACAGTTGACAAAGGTGGAAGCTCAAAAAAATTCAATAATGCAACTTTCTGTCATCATGTTTGCTTTATTCTTGTGGCTAAAACTCCCTGTTGCTCCTCTGTAAAGAATAGTTATGCTAGACGGAGTTCTCTCTGAAATTATTATTATTGTAACGATCCACGTGTCTTTATCACACTTAAATGTTCCAAATTGATTTAAATATCAGAAGTAAAATTAAACAAGTAAATACAACAATCGGTCTCCAAGTGGTAGGGATTTGTTAAGGTGGGAAAATCTCTTTGTAACAACATGGACCTGTCTAAGGCTATAACTGCCCACTCGGGATTTTGTGAATTAACTGGGATTAGCCAATTTTTTATTCACTTTCACTAGTTAAACCCAGTCCTGATTACTGTCAGATCTATATAATCAAGAAATGTGTTCAGTAGAACCTGGTTGACGACATAAAGTACACTAAAAAGATCTCAAAAATTCAAGAACGTATAAGAAACAAATATCTATCAAGTTGCAAAACTATCTCTAAGGCTTTAGGACAGCAGCAAATTAGAGTGAGAACCAAAACTACGTATTGAGAAAAAACAGAACTTTCCCAGGAGGGGTTACCCTATCAAAATTACCCTAAATTGGCAACGATAATTTACTTAGCACTGACTGTAACTTTTTGGGAGATCTTGTAAATCTGATCACAATGCTGTGGCATACCTTAAACAGGCTGTTCATGCACCAAAACCATCTAGTGTGGCTGGATTAAAACAAATCTCCAAAGAACATTTGGTCCAAATTCCTATACCCTAATGCAAACGACTTATTGATGGTTATTGCAAAAGGATGATGGCAATTGTTGCAGCCAAATAATTCATAAGCGGTCATTAAGTTTTGGGGCCAAAATATATTATTAGATTACGAGAACATGTAAGGTTGCAAATACTTTTTAATGGTGCTGCATGTGTATTTTATTATGCTTCAACAAATACTCCCTAAATTCTGCAAAGATGAGGAGAACAGAAATAAAGACATCATACAGAGCAGCCAGAACAAGCCCCTGAGTGAGAGCATCAGCAAACCATGTAATTAAATCACCAGTGGTATGGCAAGGTCAGGGAGGATGACATTGGTGCGGGGGATCATTTGAAAGGAAGCATGTTTAAATCTCAGTTTTTAAATGTTTTCAGCAGCATCTGCATAAAAGATTTGAATATTTGAATATTAATATTTTTTCAGTTTCATATAGAATAAAATGTTAAGAATTTAAGGCCTTTTATTTGACTTGTTCTTTTATAAAAAAAAATGTCTTTCAAAGGAGGATAATATGTGCAAATCACTGGACAAAATGAGAAATTCTCGCTCACAAGCATCCAAGAATTATACGTTTTCCTCCTACTTTTCAGCCTGTTAGTCAAGCCAAACAAGCTGATGCTTTGAAAAGATGGAGTGAAATTATCTTCTGCCAAATCAGACCTCTTATTTGTGCAGTACAAAAATAATGAATGCAAGATGAGCAGATTAGCAAATGAGAACTGGATAATGAATCTTGTGGTAAATAGTTCTAACTGTAAATAGCATTCTGCACACAGTGAAATCCAAAAATAGAAGTTAATTATCTGGCAAAAACATTTTTCCTTTAAAAAATCCTTTTGGATTAATGAAGGAAGCAGGTCTCGAACCAGACTAATCTAAAATAAAGCTTTAATCTGCGTTCAAAAATATTAAAATATCTTGCTAAAATATCCATATCACTGACTTTTAACTTTTGCAGAGGTTTGTCTTCTTTTTAGGAAACCTTTTCAATCTGTTGGGGGCTTGGTGAGTGCCTAATGACCTTAGGACTGAGGGGATCTTTTAGTGGAAAGGTAGATTCAATACACAATCCTCTGTAGAAATTAGTATTGGTCACAAATTATCTTCAGGAGAGTGAGCAAAGACCTCTTACACCTTAATCTCACAGGTCGGATGCCAAAACTCCTCTCCATGTCAGATCAATGCACCAGCCAGACCGGAAACATCACAAAGGTCAAAGAATCATGCACTGAGTCTTCACCATAGGAAGCAGAGACAAGTATAGATCTCATGAGATATTGATGTCTCGAGGGCACAGATGTCAAGTAACTTGAGGTGGATCAGCAGGCAGTCGAAGATCTGTCTGCATGTAAATCAATATGTAGTTAACATATTTACACTGAAACAGTGAAACAGTTTCCCCCTTACAAATGTTTTCTGTTTTTTAAGCGTGTTAATATGAGACAAAGATAAAATCCGTTTTCAGATACATCCATCCATCATCTATCCCCACTTATCTGTGCAGGTTAACGGTGGTGTTGGGGGTGAGAAGCAGGGTACACCCTGGGCAGGTTGCCAGTTTATTGCAGTGCAACACGGAGACAAAAAAGGACAAACAACCATGCATGCACACACCTAAGGGTAATTAACCTGACAGTGATGTTTTTGGACTGTGGAAGGAAGCCAGAGTACCCGGAGACAACCCGAGATAATGCAAACTCCAAGCAGAAAGACCTCAGGCGGCGTTTGAACCCAGGACCTTCCTGCTGCAGGGCAACAGTGCTCAGTTTTCAAATAATGATTTCATTTATTAAGGGGGTGGAAACTATTCAAATTGACTGTCCAATCTGAAAAATCTGTTACCTCCTAAGCCTAGAAATTTTTTGTATTATGGAAAGATGATGGCACACTTTTCTTTCCAAAAAATATGTTTTACTATTTATTTAGCCCTATTTTGGATTTTTATTTTATTTTATTTATTTATTTGTTGTTTTACCACAAACAGACTCTCTAAGGTCGTTCCCCAGCATCTTAATTAGATTTAAATCCAGACTTTGACTAGGCTACTAGAAAATCCCTTTTTTAAAGACATACACTGGGGGAAATGCTGGTGTGCTTTGCATCATTGTTCTGCTACACTACCATCTGAGATATAGCTGAAGGTCACAAACGGTTAGCTGAATATTCTCTTTCAGTTTCAGGTTCTGATACAGCAACATAACCCAGACCATCACACAACAACAACCTGTTGGACTCTTTGCATTCTGTCCTTTTATAATTAAAATTATTTTCTGGTTGTCACAGGTGCCACACGTGCTTGTGTTTGGTCCTCAGTGGTTTCCCCCTGGGAACCCAAAAATTATAATATCTGGTGATGAGCATTGGCTTGCTCCTGCTGATTTACTGATTACATTTATTTTACTGTTTATTATTTTTACATTCTATAAAATGGAGTTCAACCAACATAGTTTGGTCTTCACATTAATGTGAACTGCATTTGCTTTTCTATTAACATTGCTGCTTTTATGTTGGAAATAAAGATCACATTTATTCATTCTCTGATAAATTTAGCTGTGAATGGGTTAAACTGAATTTTGTCATTCTTTGATAGTTCTGGTTGCTGAAAAAGGGTCATCAGATGTGAAGATACGTGAAGAAAAATCTACTCAAAGATATGATCCCCTTGATAATTGGAAGAGTTCATTGTTTAAACTCTCTCTTTCATGCTTGCTTCATCTTGCGCTAAGGTTTAAGTCAGTGACATTTCTTCTTCTTCAACTTTCAAGTAATTAAGGTTTCTTTTGTGGTTATTAGTTTAAAGCTTATACAGATACTTTTGGATGTAAAAGCTGTTATGTTGATATTGCTTTAAGCAGCTGCAGGGCCTGCCAAAAAATTAGGCAAGGCCAGCATCCCAACGAAAAATGAGCAAGTGCAACAGACTTTAATAAGCATTATACCAATTGTGATGACTTCAAGTTCCTGAAATTGGACATGATATCTTAAAACTTGATTCATTTTGCTGGTAAAATCAGGTTATTTATTTTAAAGTTTTCTGGTTATGGTTATTTCCAATAGATTTAATTACTTTATTTTTACCTCAAATATTTTGCCTCACATCTTTTAACATAAACAAGTCAATGTTATTAGGTTCTGTATTATTTGACTTAATTTCAGTAACAAAGAGTCAGTAATTTTTGCTTTCAGACATGCAAGCCGTTCTCTTATTTTTTCCCCCTTTTTATTACAAAGCTCAGGGCCTCCATTTATTTAGTTGTCTCAAATTAAATTCTTTAAATTAAACATCACAGACTCATATGCTAAGTTTAAAGCAAGCAAAAAAAAAATCACAACCCCCACATAAACTGAGCATAATGGGATTTAAGGATTAGCCTCAACGTCTCCTTCTTTTAATACTAAATGTGTTGCCAAGTAACAGCTGGAATTCATAAAAAAAAAAAAACAAGGGACAAAAACAAACCTATAACAGAGGGCAAAATGAGAGGGAGTGTACTGAAGAGGCTGCTACGTAACATACAATAACTTTCTAATGCAGAGCACCATTTACGTTCACATAAATCAAGGCTAATTACCGTGATCCCTTCAGGATGCTGGGAGAAGCCTTAGTCATTTTGACAAAAGTTGCGAACCAAAGCTGAAGATAACCAACTGTGTGACCTATAAGGGCATCCTGGGAGTACTGCCCTACAGCTTCTTGTGAAGTATGAATTGTCTTCACCAGAAGGAATATGGTATGGTTGCTGCGACCCCAAGCAAAAAACAAAGAAAATTCTCTGTTCTTGCTGTTCAAGCACAGGATTTGAGGTAACTTGTATTTAATTCAATATATACCCGCTTCAATTTGTCTGACAGGGTGCATAGGAATGTGACAATATCTCAAGCTATATATATATGTATGCATACACAAAGATACATTTGTATGGGAAAAGTAATAATCTCCTGTACATACTGCCCCAGTTCATACCTTTTCTCTGAATAATGTTTTTTTCTGTTATAGATTGTGGTTTGCTGTTCCGCTTGTTGTTACTTGTCTGCTTGTTTTTTTTATATGATGCGAGTGTGGATCTCAAAGTCAAATTCCTTGTTTGTACCACCAAACTTGGTAAATAAAGTTGATTGTGATTCTGAAATGAAATCTATAGGTTCAACTAAAAGAAATAGGAAAATGGAGCAAAAACAGTTAGCATGACAAAGGATATTAAAGCTTTTTATAATGTTTTATGTGACTTTAAAGTAGAGCTAAAGCCTCACAAGGTTAGTCATTTATACCGCCAGATACTGGTCGTGAAAAAGCCATCTTGGAGAATAATGAGATTATAAATATAGTTGTCCTTAATAATGATATTAAATAGGTTTATGTGAAAAGACAAGAAAGTTCCAAACAATTATGTGCAAAATCAATATGGCCTTTATTCACGTGGTGTAGCGAAGATGTGTGAGATCTTCTTTTCAGTCACAAAAGTCTAACAATAACTTGTAATGAGAAAGACAGTAAACATACTGGAAACTGAGATGTAATTGCTAGTATTTCTAGCTAACATTAGTTATCATAATATCTGCGGTTTCTGAACTTGCTGGCAGGATGGGAACAATCTTGGAGAAAGTTGGAAGCTGGACTCTGGCAAAATGACCACAATTTTGGCTTTTTTGGAATCGCCAGTGAGAAGAACCTGCGAGACTTTAAGGCAGACAGAAAAACAAGAGTCTGCCTGCCCAAAACAAATGCTGCTATCCAAACTGGCTCCCCTGCAACTTATTTTTTCCTGGATGTTATGCAAACAAGACGCCCTGTGACATCTGACATCTGTGACTCTGAACAAGAGCGCACTGAACTGCCTGATAATATGGGGGGCCGTTTAGGACAGAAACTATTTTTCCTCTCACATACACAAATAAAACCATGCACACACCTCAAAAGACACACACACACATTCAACAAAACTGTTTTTTCCTCTCAAACACACTACTACGACATGCACACACCACAGTACCACAGTCACACACACTCACAAAACTAAAATTGAATATATGTTTTGTGTGTGTGTGTGATCTGGTACTACACAGAATGAGAGTGTATACATATGTGTGTGTGTGTGTATGTGTGTATACGTGTGCACTAATACTAGACTGAATGAGAGACCATACATGTTTGTCTGTGCGTGTTTAACTGATATTAGACTGTGTGAGAGGATATATATGTGTGTGTGTGTTTAACTAATAGTAGTCTGTGTGAGAAGGTATATATATATATATATATATATATATATATATATATATATATATATATATATATATATATATATATGTGTGTGTGTGTGTGTGTGTGTGCGTGCGTGTGAACTAATACTAGACTGAATGAGAGACTATACATGTTTGTCTGTGCGTGTTTAACTGATATTAGACTGTGTGAGAGGATATATATGTGTGTGTGTGTTTAACTAATAGTAGTCTGTGTGAGAAGGTATATATATATATATATATATATATATATATATATGTGTGTGTGTGTGTGTGGGGGCGTGCGTGTGAACTAATACTAGACTGAATGAGAGGCTATACATATTTGTGTGTGCATGTATAACTGATATTAGACTGTGTGAGAAGATGTTTATATATATATATATATATATATATATATATATATATATGTGTATATATATATATATATATATATATATATATATGTGTGTGTGTGTGTGAACTAATACTAGACTGAATAAGAGGCTATACGTGTGTGTGTGTGTGTGTGTGCATGTGTGTGTGTGTGACTGAAATAGTAGTAGACTGAATGAGAGGCTTGTAGTTGTGTGTGAGAGAGTTAAGCCTGTCACGGAAGAGGCGGGGCATATTTTAAAGATTGGCTGGCGCATGCGTGGAACCCAAACTGTGCAATATTAGGTATATATGGATTGGCCAGTAGGGGGCAGCAGGCAAGCCAATTACCTGCTGAGCCAACAACAATGAGCTTCCGAGAAGAAGCCGGAGCATGGCTAACGGGAGTGTAAGTAAGGAGAGAATAGGCCAAGCAGCCGCGATTTTAAATAGTATTTTATCATCGCCGGATGCAACAAACAGTGTGGCCAATGCCTTAAATGAAAGAGCTCCTCCGGTGGCCCATACTGATTCTGTTGAGACAGAATTAACATCTTTGTTTCGTACTGGAGCAGCTGGCCGAAGCTCAGCGGTGTCAACAGGAAATCAAGGTAAAGTAATATTGTGCTTTTTTCCTTTTCTAATATTGTAAATGTAGTAGATGCTTACTAATCCTTAATAGTACGTGTAGACGGATACTAGCTTTAGCCATTGGAAACTTGCTTTTAGGTAAGAGAAGTAAAGTCTGAACCCATTAGCTCCTTTACAACGCTCCCGGGTCACATCACAACAGTGTATTCCTCCGCCTGCTACTGAGGCACTATCTATCGCAATAAATGTTTTTTTTTGTTTTTTTTTTCTTAACAGAATTTTGACTTTTTATTAATCCGTCCCCATGCCCTGACCTGGTTTAACATCTGTGTAAAAACAGACAATAAAAGTAGCACTCTGATGTTCTTCATGCTGAATCTCTTGCTCTTTGACAGGACCGAGTTTGGTGGCTGCTGCAGCTCCACGTTTCCAAGCCCAGCAGAGTTTTGGACTTTGGTCTACAAACAGGAGAAGAAGGTAATATGTTTGTTGGTCTTTGTTTAAGATACAAGCACAGATTATGCATAACATTAGATGTTTCCAATGATAAAACTGGCCGGTGGAGTTCGCATCGTATTACACATAAAGTCTGTAGTTGGAATGGAGTCTTTATTACAGTGCAGGATTCATTACATTTGATGTTTTCCTCTCCTCGTTTTTTTAGACCCAGAGGTATCCATTACCATGAATGCTTTAACAAAGATGTTATACTCCTTCCAAATCCCACCTGGGAAGTAATCTGCAAGCCCCCTTTCAAGCAATACTTGCATGAAAATGGTCACATACTGAGTGCCTTTGAATTCCACAAGTCTTGGGACTATCATACCGTGATCCAGCAAATTAGAGATGGTTTTGCTTCAACAATTCCTCAGAATGTCAGGTAATCCTGCATTTATAACTTTCGTTATGTTACTACATTTCAAGTACCTTTACTAAAGTCTTAAAATAGGCACTGTTTTAATAACTATCAAAAACATCTTTATATAGCCTTCAGATTCTCATGGGCTGTGGAAATAAACTGATCTCACCTAAACTGCAAGATGGGCAACAACTGAATGGCCAGCTGATCCAGAAGGTCTTCAGATCAAAGGCTCTGTATGTCAAACCGTCACAAACTCTTCTTGTAAGTTATTGAATGTGTACGATCTTACGTTACTGTTGTATATGGAAGCAATAATAGGATTTCCATTCTATATTAATAGCATATTATAGATCCTTTGGATGTTACAGACATGTAGCAATATTTTTGCTTTAGAACAGCCTTGCTCCAATTATTTGGTCATTAAAGATGGAGTGTTTTTTTGTTTTGTTTTTGTTTTGTTTTTACAATTTAAATGGTTTAGAAGTAAATGTTACCATATTTATAAAGATAATTTTACAGGGAATAATTCTGTAAATTTAGAGAGTAAATGTGTTATTTCAAACCTTTTAATATCCAAAAAAATCATGTTTTTTTTAGGAAGATCCAGAGCTAAGGAATGTGACTTCATATCAAGTATCTCCCCGGACGACAAGAGCCATGACAAGAAATAAACAACTCAACACAACAGAAAATGCCCTCCCCTACAACGATGACTTGGGGAATTTTGGTGAAGAGTTGCCAGAAGTAAACCATTTAACCTTTTTCCCATCTGACACCAGCCATTCAAATATGCCGCCTTCTGCCACAACTGAAACTCAGTCGGCTACCACTGTCAGTACCAGCTCATCTGCTACGGACTCTAATCCCCCCCTTGAAATCTGCCAAGATGAGCCTACACCACATGCGAGCTCCAACTACACAACTTATTTGTCAGTGATGTCAAGTGTTTCTGATCTGTCCTCTGATGATGAAGAAATGAATCATGCCATTTTGGCCAGTATTGAGACTCACTTGTGAGTATTTAGAGATGATAAAAAAATGTATATTAGTTTTACCTGCTTGGTAATTTTACAAGATGGAGTATTCATACATTGTTCAATTAAGATAATTTAAGCATTTTGTTTTTCAATTTAGGATTAAAGTAAAACACATTAAGAGACATTGTTATAGTTTTAAATTTGTGACCCACCATGTGTTCTGTTGTGTTTTCTTTTCACTTTCAGATCTGAAACTTCTTCCAAGAGTTTGCCTGTGAAGGACATACTTGAGGAGTTGTCCAAAAATATCGACACAGGAATGCACTGCAAATTCAATATCAGTCGTTCAGCAGTTTTAGATGGAGCCATTCGTGGATTTAAGAGAATATCATACAATCCACATTACTCAATGAATGTGAAGTTTTCTGATGATTTTGGAAAAAATGAAGAGGCAATTGATTTGGGTGGCCCACGGAGGGAATTTTTACGTTTACTCATTGAAGCCTTGTCCATGTCTCCAATGTTTGAAGGCCCTGATGAATGCAAGCATTTAGCTATGAACAGTACAGGTTTGTTTTGGATCGTCATTTTCCAGTATTTATTGTGAAAATGTCTATTTTTTTTAAATTATTTTTACAAAAGATATTTTTGCAATACAGCACTCAGGGAGGACAGGTACTTTATGGCTGGAAGAGCAATAGCTGTTAGCCTTGTGCACGGAGGTCCAGCTCCACGGTTCCTTTCTCCAGTTCTTTTTACTGGCTTGGTTGGAGGTCCAAATGCAGTTTGCCCTACTCTAAAGGATATAACAGATGCTGACCTTCAGGAAAAGTTGAAAAGGGTAATAATCCACTCACTGATTAATTTACTTTTAACTGTACATACTATTCATGGGAAATATAAATTTTTAAAAATACTGTGAGTTTTTCTAATATATTTTTCAAAACTAACTAACATTATGTTATGCATTTGTTTTGTCTTTTTGCTCTTGTGTTAAACTTTATTAGGTATCTGAAAGTTCTACCCTGGAGGAGCTTCTGAGAGCCACAGATCCTCTTTTAGACTACATGACCAGTGCAGGTTGCGTCAGACCCTTAAGAGCCATAAATGATCGAGATCTTCTCCTACATGATCTGCTTATGTTTCATGTGGTTCACCGGGTTCAAGGCCCCTTTCAGAGGTTTATTTTTTCTAATACTTCTTTAAATACTTGGTACAAAAATATTTTGGCTCAGTTTATTAGTAAGAGACTAATGAGTCTTCTCATTTAACTTTTTACAGGTTTGCAGAAGGTCTAAAGACACTTGGAGTTTTGGATGCTGTCAAACAACATCCAGACAGTTTTCGCTCTTTGTTCTGCTTTGAACCACGGCCACTAACTGCTGACATGATGGATGACCTTTTCACTCTTCGGCTTGCTTCCAAAGGAAGCAACAGGAGGAGAGTAGAAGAGACAGTCATTCCTTTGTGGAGAGATTATTTGCAGGATGCAGAAGGTATTTAACACAGCTCTTATTCATCTATATGTAATATTTTCGAGCAGGGGTGTCAAACTGATTTTGGGCCACATCAAGATCATGAATGTCCTCAAAGGGGCAGTTGTGCCAGAATATGTTTATAAAAGCTGTTAAACTGTTTGAAAAAATTAATAAATAGCTGTCTCTGCTTTCGATGAGATTCTTGAAATTAAATGATACTGAACATCGATGTAATTTGTCAGAATACAGATAAAAATGGCTTCGATTTGATTGATAAAATTATATTCAGGCATACAGCTGTTTTTGTAGCTTTTTTTTCTGTGGCCCTCCAGAGTCTAGAGGGCCACAGAAAAATCTCTGGTGTGTCGAATTTGGCCCCCGGGCCTTGGGTTTGACACCTGTTATACAGTGTTCTTACACATTAAGGTATCTGAAAATAGCCACACATCTTGTAAAAGTGAAGCACTGTATTGTGAAATAACATTTGTTTTTAATGAAACAAGTGATGCTGAGTCCAAAAAATGGGTTAAAAAAAACAAACAAAACTGCACTTTTTTCCAAAGTTTGAAGACGTTTAGATTCCCATCCAAGAAGCTTTCTCAATTCAAATGTCATTTGAATCTTCACCAGCAAAGTGATGCTGAGACTATAATGAAACAAAAACGTTAAATAACATTTCTACAAGTCAAAAATTTTCCTTTATTCATTACCTTTTATATTATATAACTAGAATCAAACGAGGTATCTTTCCACAAGAGTCTCAGAGTACATTGCTTAAATTTTGGCCATATCCTTTTGACAGAACTGCTTTAACTAAATCAGAAATGCCACTATACTTCCCTACACACTTACAGCCCTGTTTAGAAATTAGTATGGGATGGAAATCAGGGCTTTTTTAAATTGGCACTCCAAAACATTGACATTGTTGTCCTAGAAGCAATTTTTGAAAACCTTTGAGTAATTTGAATTCAAAAATCCTACTTGTGACCAAGCTTTGACTGTCTGTTTAACGCTGCTCCAATATTTCCATCTTTTCTATGTTGTGCACCAGTACCTCCTATGGCAAAACAAACTCCAACCCCATACTTCAGTTGGGATGGTACATTGAGGTTTGAAAGTGTATGGTTAATTATTAGCACCTCTTTTTACTTCATTTATTCCAATTTTTAGAATAATGGCTATTTTGGCATAAAGTTTTAATTTTACTACATCAGAGCACAGGACTTGTCTCGCAAAAGTTAATATCCAAGACCTAACCTGACTTTTCAGGTTGCCTTTGGAGGCATGGCTTCTTGCTTTTTTGAATGGGCTTTCATCCCATGTCTGTGCAAGACAAGTTTTACTGTGGATAACGATGTCCAGATCTGCGTATCATTGAAAGGATGAATGTGGCACCTTCAGGGATCTGAAGTTGTACCTAAGGATGAGACAGACTTAAAGAGCTCCAAAATTCTCCTGGCGATATTGAGCTTTTTTTGTTTGTTTTAGCTTGGTAGTAATGTGTTTGAGGGGTTGTACAAAAATACATCCAAAGGTGTGCTTCCAATTCAGTCAAATGTTCTAAATCAACCCATTAGAACTTTAAGAGTAATCATTTTGACCTTTACATAATGTGTACAATACTTATGTAAAGTAATAAAAAATTGTTCACAAAACTTAAAATATGAAAATATAGATAATCCTAACTGGCCTTAAAAAGGAAATGAGGAAGAAAAGGTTGGATGTATTTTTATTTGGCATATGCACACATTCGGTTTTATTAGTTAGGTGTACAACACAGGTGTAGTCTCTACTTTATGTACTTTGAACAGAAAATGGCAAATTTGTACCTTTTAATTACATTTCCCCCCCCCCCCCCACAGATGAAGAAGGATCATCTAAGCTTCAAAACATCCTTGCATTTGCAACTGGAGCAAATGAGATACCACCAATCGGCTTTTCCCCGGCACCATCCATTGAGTTTCTCCATGAGGGTAGTGAAGAAGGGTCCTCCAAACCATTGTTCCCCATGGCCAACACATGTATAAACTGCTTAAAACTGCCACTTGTAACTTCTTATGAAGTGTTTAAGGAAAACATGGACTTTGCCATTGCGAACACCCAAGGATTTGGGAGAACATAAGTTTTTTTTTTTGAGTGATTACAGTTCTCATATTACAGTTGACACTTGTTTGCTACACTTGCTAAGGCTGGTCCAGTTTAGCAAGTTTATTTTGTTAAAGTAAATGTACAATGGACATTGGCAGAGAGCAGAGATTGGCTTAAAATAAAAACATTAAACAATTTTAAGTTGATTTAAATCAGTCATTTTGATCTATTTTGTTGAAAACTTTTTTTTTTTCAATTTGAAAATTTGAGGTTTTTAAATCTATTTTACTGCCACCTGCTCACAATTACATGCAACCTGATCCTTCATTGAATCTTCAAAGAAACCATTTGTCTTTTTGTAATGGTTCAGCTTTTATTTTTGTACTATTCTAGTTTTGAAAGGTTTAAAATTACCTCAAGCTAGCCTGTCTTATACACTTCCTTGTTAGATGTTTTACTATCGTTTTTCAGTGGCTTACTGTTGAATTTGGTGATCTTTACACCGATGTTTGTATCTCGTCTTTGTACTTCTCATTTTGAAAATGTATTCCTTCCAGAATGTGTGAATACAGATACTAAGAAGTCATGTATCGTCAGTATTTATTTCAGCTCTACATACAAATTTAATCTTTAAATAAAATACATAGCATCATGCAACTGTGAACTAACACAAAGTAACTGATAGTCTGTTTTTTTTCAGCTTCATATAGTCTTACTGGATGCCATCATTTCAGAAAATACATTTTACATTAACAGAAACCTGTGCGAAACAACTTTTGAATGTTAATTTAATTCATGTGTTGCATGAAAACCATTAGCTATCACCATCAAAATCACAGTTCTGGTTGGGCCTGTAAAACTAAGTAGCCAAACAGTGAGTTTGTCAGTTAACACGCCCACTGAACATTCAGGGAGTGTGCAGAGCTTAAATCAAACCATGGTGTTTGACATATCTTATAACATTCACTTGTAGTTTAGTACAGGTTTAATGAACAATAGAGCATCCGGGTTAATCAGAAGCACACAATCGTTTTTAAAACATTCAGTCTTTATCTTCACGTTTAACACATACAATGGAAACAAAATTCAGAACAGATGTCGTTCAACAAAAGTTAATACAGAGCAGAATAAATCAATGCCACAGTTTCCATCATTTTGCAGGGGATCAAAAGTGCGGTGCATCAAATTAACTGTTGTGGCATTTATGCCTACAGCAATATCTGGAATAACAATATTATTGCTGGTCTGAATGTCAGGTAAAGGCCCCTCATGATCAACTCCAAAATGTCCATCCTCCTCAAAGATAGATTCTATTGCCACATTTTGTTGTGCCATGTTGTTTATGACACCTGTGTGCCATAACTGAAGTGGAGTCTGCCCATTCTGTGTGGAGAGCCCGTGGTTATTCCACTGGTTTTGGAACTCTGTTGTGGCTCTTTCAATCCTTGGCATATATACAAAATGAAGGCAAAATAGATGCATTTCATTTAAAGAGTCAAGAAGGCCATGTTGTTCCATGAAATTAAATACATTTATGAAATGATTTGAGACAACTCTGTTAAGCTCTGCCCACAATCTTTCAATGCGCTGATTATGTACAGATAAGCCAGCAATGACACTATGTCTGTTGAGCCCCCTCCTTTCCAACATAAAACGAGCCACAAGTGTGTTTTCCATTCCATGATCACACCTTACTCTTGAAGGCAAACCAAAATTATTCACTCCCATTAAAAACAGGGACAATACAGTGGATGCTCTATTGTTGTTACAGCATCTTAAGTATATTATAGTTCTACTAAAGCCGTCCACACAGCCGTGGAAAACCATTCGCCACCTCACCAGCTTGTGGTTACCATCAAAATGCCTGTGGAAAGAAAGTCAAAAGTAAAAAAAAAAAAAAAAAGCAATATAAAACAAATGAGTATACATTTGGTAAAAAGATCAAAAACTTAAGCTAGTAATAGCATAAAGTTAAAAAGTTTTAAAGAAAGCGTCAGTATTCTGAGTTATTTCTCGCAGTACTTCTGGTTTACCTGCCCTTAATCACAAAAAATAAAATAAAAAAAACAGCCAAACCCCATTCAGAATCTTACTGCTTTTAGACGTGGGTAACGTTCAAGACAATGGACACTAGATTAAATCAAGTATTAGGAGAAAGAAAGCTGATTAAGGTGAGCCTATTAGTGGGAGTTAAGTATTAAAGAAAACTTGATATTGTGGATGTACTCCACATAATCGTCCTGAGATTGTTGTATAAAATAAACATCCGTTAAACATCTGTTCATTGGGTGGAAATGTATTTTCATTTAAATGTCACCCCAAAAGCTTATTTTTTTGCTGTTAAACTGTATAAACTGGGCCTAAAGGAGCTACTTTCTGCAATTTGCCATCTTAATGATGCCCTCTTGGGGTTAAATAGTGGCTATTGCAGTTGAATATTCCTATTTTTCACCAACCATCTGGCCTTACCAGTTTTGTGGGGAACCATTTACAATCAGTGCAGCCATCTTTGTTTTATTTGTTTTTACATCAGACATCAACATAGCATTTCAACCTGAACCGTTTTAGTCGATTCTTTTGTCATTTGTTTCAGTTATATACAAAATATTGAGGTTTTGGAGTTAAAATCTGACAGATCAGTTGTTCGGCAATTCATTGTTTAATTTCAGATTACCCCAATCCATGGCACCAATCCATGGCACCCGTTTATTTTTAATCTTGATTTTGACTTCAAGTAGTTTTGACCATGTCTAAACAAGCAAACATTAGTTTACAGAATGACTCATAGCCAACTATTTATGCGTAGTATTTTTTTATAAATTCTTGCCTTACCATAATTGATTTGGAGTCTGAACATTATACACCCGTCGTTGTATGGTACGCCTCCTGCGAAATGATCGGCCAATTGGATCAAGCTCCTGTTTAAAATTAAAATATTAGAATATTGAACATAAAGACCCAGGCTGATAGTAGTAAAAATATTTTTTCTTTCACTACACATACCTGTAGACAATGTCTGACACGCCAACGCTGAACACGTATTTGTCTGGATGCAAGGCTCCCAAGCACATAAGTTTCACCAGCATTTGGTGTCCTTTGCAGAATTTCAGTCACAATTCTAGACAATTCTTGCTCTGTTAGCGCAGTGTATTGTAAGGGTGGGATTCCCAATTGTTGTCTATGTCTGTACAGAGTTCGGCGGTTAATACCAAAGACATATGCAATCTTCTGCCAGTTCATTCCAATAGAAATGCAATGAGAAATTTGCAATGATGTGATGTCATATCGGGGACGGCCTGGAAAACCAGTCCATGTTGTTGGTGGAAGCAGACATCTAGCAGTCAATTCATGAGATCTTGGCATAGCATCATATTCTTCTAAAATTGATTGAAAACAACTATACAAGTCTTCAAACATTGTTCTATATGCATGGTATCTTGGTTCATTAAACTGTGACACTGACAGGATAGAAGACAAAGTCTGAGTATGATCAGCAAGTTCTCTGTACAGTCTATCCTGGCTATTTATGTCAGCTGTGCTTTCCCTTTGTATTAGTTCGATACAATGTAGCATGTCCATAATAAAACGTTGAACATCAGCTTCATGGACTCCCAATGTAAATGAAGGAAGAAAACACAGCTGCAGCAGCAGAACAAGAGCAACAGGAAGTTTCATTGGGAATGTGGGTTTGCTGGTCGCAATGTGTTAAGCAGAGATGTTCTGTTTTCAGCCATCAGTCCCCTTCTGCTTAGGAGGAATTCTCAAGGCAGGAGAAAAAAACCTGCGGTACAGAAAGGAATCGCATTAGAGAGGTTTAAAGAATACATATTTAACTGACAATTAAATCCAAGAATCTAGAAAAGAAGCTGAGCATCTAAAACAGGCCAGAAGAATTTAAATCTGAATGAATCCTGCACTGTAATAAAGACTCCATTCCAACTACAGACTTTATTTGTAATACGATGCGAACTCCACCGGCCAGTTTTATCATTGGAAACATCTAATGTTATGCATAATCTGTGCTTGTATCTTAAACAAAGACCAACAAACATATTACCTTCTTCTCCTGTTTGTAGACCAAAGTCCAAAACTGCTGGGCTTGGAAACGTGGAGCTGCAGCAGCCACCAAACTCGGTCCTGTCAAAGAGCAAGAGATTCAGCATGAAGAACATCAGAGTGCTACTTTTATTGTCTGTTTTTACACAGATGTTAAACCAGGTCAGGGCATGGGGACGGATTAATAAAAAGTCAAAATTCTGTTAAGAAAAAAAAAAACAAAAAAAAACATTTATTGCGATAGATAGTGCCTCAGTAGCAGGCGGAGGAATACACTGTTGTGATGTGACCCGGGAGCGTTGTAAAGGAGCTAATGGGTTCAGACTTTACTTCTCTTACCTAAAAGCAAGTTTCCAATGGCTAAAGCTAGTATCCGTCTACTCGTACTATTAAGGATTAGTAAGCATCTACTACATTTACAATATTAGAAAAGGAAAAAAGCACAATATTACTTTACCTTGATTTCCTGTTGACACCGCTGAGCTTCGGCCAGCTGCTCCAGTACGAAACAAAGATGTTAATTCTGTCTCAACAGAATCAGTATGGGCCACCGGAGGAGCTCTTTCATTTAAGGCATTGGCCACACTGTTTGTTGCATCCGGCGATGATAAAATACTATTTAAAATCGCGGCTGCTTGGCCTATTCTCTCCTTACTTACACTCCCGTTAGCCATGCTCCGGCTTCTTCTCGGAAGCTCATTGTTGTTGGCTCAGCAGGTAATTGGCTTGCCTGCTGCCCCCTACTGGCCAATCCATATATACCTAATATTGCACAGTTTGGGTTCCACGCATGCGCCAGCCAATCTTTAAAATATGCCCCGCCTCTTCCGTGACAGGCTTAACTCTCTCACACACAACTACAAGCCTCTCATTCAGTCTACTACTATTTCAGTCACACACACACACATGCACACACACACACACACACACACACGTATAGCCTCTTATTCAGTCTAGTATTAGTTCACACACACACACACATATATATATATATATATATATATATATATATATATATATATATATATATATATATATATATATATATATATATATATAACATCTTCTCACACAGTCTAATATCAGTTATACATGCACACACAAATATGTATAGCCTCTCATTCAGTCTAGTATTAGTTCACACGCACGCCCCCACACACACACACACACATATATATATATATATATATATATATATATATATACCTTCTCACACAGACTACTATTAGTTAAACACACACACACATATATATCCTCTCACACAGTCTAATATCAGTTAAACACGCACAGACAAACATGTATAGTCTCTCATTCAGTCTAGTATTAGTTCACACGCACGCACACACACACACACACACACATATATATATATATATATATATATATATATATATATATATATATATATATATATATATATATATATACCTTCTCACACAGACTACTATTAGTTAAACACACACACACATATATATCCTCTCACACAGTCTAATATCAGTTAAACACGCACAGACAAACATGTATGGTCTCTCATTCAGTCTAGTATTAGTGCACACGTATACACACATACACACACACACACATATGTATACACTCTCATTCTGTGTAGTACCAGATCACACACACACACAAAACATATATTCAATTTTAGTTTTGTGAGTGTGTGTGACTGTGGTACTGTGGTGTGTGCATGTCGTAGTAGTGTGTTTGAGAGGAAAAAACAGTTTTGTTGAATGTGTGTGTGTGTCTTTTGAGGTGTGTGCATGGTTTTATTTGTGTATGTGAGAGGAAAAATAGTTTCTGTCCTAAACGGCCCCCCATATGATAACGTTCCATCACTATTAAAGACTAATGGCTGCAAGTGCTATCTGAGACAGTTCACAGACACACACACACACACACACACACACATGATTACACTATAACACACAGGCACACACCACCTTTCTCCCCTTACTCCGCTGCCTTCTGTTTAAGCTGTAGTGTCAGAAAGGTCAGATCAGAGACCTCAAGCTTTAGCTTTGTTAGAATTTTTAGTGATGAAGCTCATTTCAGTGAAACTTTATCCTGAATAGAAACACTTCTTCCACTTTAGCTGTGGTTTAGAAAGGTCAGATCAGAGACCTTAAATTGTAACTTTGAGGAATGCATGAATATAAGCAATTAAGCTACGAATTTTTAGTGATGAAGCTCGTTCCAGTGAAACAATGAAACAAAAGAAATTGTTCTATTTGTAGCTTTGGAAAGGTTGTACAAAGTTACTTTAGATCAGAAATCCTCAAGAATATACTTAGCTTATTTCTTATAATGAATTGAAATAATTAAGTATTTCTGTCCTATGTATGTTATGTTTTTTGTGTTCATGTACAGCACTTTGAATCGTCTTGTTACTGAAATGTGCTATGTAAATAAACTTGACTTGTCTTGCCTTACCTTTTTGGAAAAGTTTTTATGAAAAATGTTCACACTTTAGTTTTAAGGTTAATAGACTTTTGCACTTTTTTCTATTTATTGTATTTCAATTCTCATAATCTCTCTTTACTAAATTAAACATTCATCTCAATTCAGGCCGACTTTCAGACACAAGCTTGTCAACACCCACTTGAAATTAAATTAGAAAATTAATTTCTGTATCTGTGCCTCTGGGCAATTTACAGCACATAAACAATGATTTGTATAGAGTGAGAAATGTCCTCACCGAATTCATAACAGTCCTTACTTCATTGGTATAGCAGCTGGGGATAGAAGCATCCCTAGACAGTGCTCAGTCTGTTAGTTAAACACATGAAACACAAGAAGAAACACTTTTTGACAGCTGAAGTATTAAGAAAAAATGTTTTAGCTCTCAGCACCCTCTCAGGGCGCTGCTCCCTGATTGATTTAACATATACCAACAAAAATGCTGCTTTCACATCTATTTAAACTGGTTTTATAAGTCAATATATGGTCTGTGGGTCCAATAAAAGGAGTTACTGCAAGCACAAACAGGATATTTTAGGGTAGGAGGAAACTAAAGGTGTGCTGGTTAAATTAGTCGGGTTGAGCTGGTTCACAGATCTGGGAAAACACATGGATCCAGACAACCAGGTCTTTCACATCCTCCTCTCACATTAGTGGTACTCAATTTAAGCAGTACGTGTTTGCATGTGTGTTTTAGGCTGCCTTCTTCCCCTATCTGTGGGCACAGGAGCCGAGCATTCACGCTGAATAAACAAGCTCACTAAACCTGTCACAGCTCAGACTTGTTGACTTTGTATTGACTCAGGTTATATGGATCAGTCCTTTCATATTAGCTTCAGTTTGGCTGCGCTTTACGCACACATGATAGAAACCAATAAAGCACAATGTCACCTTAAATGATTGTTGTACCTCTCAGCTTATTTAACCTGTATCGCATTAAAGGTAAAGAGAACTGTGCAGCAACTCGTTCTGTGATTTCTGTTCAAATGATGATCTCCGTTCAGTGCTGAGAAAAGGTATTTGGCCCCTACCAGCATTTTTCTGTTTTTTGCTTTTTTTTGTCACGCCTAAATGTTCCAGATTGTCCAACAGGTTTCAACAGAAAACAAAAAAATAACATGAGCAAATACCAAATGCAGTTTTCAAATGGCGATGTGTGTCATTGAGGGAAAACGTATTATTAAAGAAAGTTATCCAAACCAGTCTGACCACGTGTGAAAAATAGTAACTGCCTTAACTGAATATACTGGTCATGCCGCCCTTGCCAGCAATAAAAGCCATCAAGCATTTCAGATAAGTGCCAATGGGTCTTTTAACATCTCTTTGGAGGAATTTTGGCCCACTCTTCTTTGGAGAACTGTTTTATTTCAGTCATGTTGGGGGATTCTAGAGCATGAACTGTCTGTATAAGGCCATACCTAAACACCTCAATCAGATTTAAGTCCAGACTTTGATTAGCCCATTTTTGCATTACCCAGCTGTGTCATAGAGGGAAATGGGCTAATTTGTTTACAGCAACACGGTAAGGCTACCCACAGTGAGCAAGGTTTATGTTCCTATCACTGTTGGTCTTTCAGGTCCTGAAGCAGCAAAGCAGCCAATACTGCCTTGTTTGACTGTCAGTATGATGTTTTCTTTCTAAAATGCTTTCAATTTTATGGCAGATATGATGGGACCTGCACCTTTCAAGGACTTCCTCTTTTGTCTTGTCAGTCCTGGCAAAACTTGAGGCAGATGAGACCTGCCACGCTTTATATGTCGTTCTGGGCTCTTCACCACTGTTCCGTGTTTTCCTCATTTGTGGATGTTATGAGTCCCAAATGTGGAAATTTTAAAGAGCCAAACCCTATCAGCATCCCAGCTGGAGTTCTAATTGCCCATTATTTACAAGAAAAAAAGAAAAATAAGCTTTGGAGAGGAGGCACAAGGTCAGAGGTGAGCCCTCTATCTGCTGTGTAGAGACTCCCCCGGTCCAAGTGCTTCAGTCCCTCCTGGCACGAGTCAAAGCCAAAGGGAGAGAGAGAGGGGGCATCCATGTGGTGGAGTCATGGATAATGCGAGGGCTTGAGGAGTCTTCTGACACCTGGATTCAAGAAGACGGCGGATACAGCTGAGAGCAGAAAGGAAGTCCATAAAAGGCTTGACCCATGACAAAACCCCAACAACTCACTCCCCGTCTTAGAGACTCTGCTTATTAGCTCATATATACAACCTTAGAGCATTTATGAACCACAGGTTCAGTGGTGGGAAGATTTGGAGCAAAAACAAAAAGATTTAGAGCGGATTCTGAGTTGTTGAGGGTGCCCACCCACTCCTGGGATCCCAGTGCTTTAGAAACAGCTTTGAAATTGTTCTGTGGTTGATGGATGTCAGCGACGTTGTTCCTCGTCTGTTGTTTTTTTGTTTTTTTTCTAGATCAGGGCGTAAAGTGTTGCTTTTGGAGATTTTGTTTAGCCACATTCATGTTGCCAAACAGGTTCTGTTTGATAAACTTCTTAATTCTACAGGTCTACCAATAATAAAGCCAGGGAGTGGTTAGTAAAAATAAACTCAACTTACCTTAAAATGTGGTTAACATATTTCCAATACTTAGACTTTGATTTGTAACCACATTGATCATGAATGTTTATGTATTTATGTATAATATGAGGGCAAAACAGGCTTTAAAAGTCTACAGTGAGAAAAAAAAACTATATAAACCCCTTTTTTTTTTTTTTTTTTTTTTTTCTGTTTGTATATACTTTCTCCTGCATGTTCGAAATAAAGATATCAATTCAATTCAATTCAATTCAATTTATAGAGTCAGGACAAAGTCATCTAAAATTGGTGGCTGCCACTAAGAATTGGCTTTCAAAAACAAAACTTTGAATGAAAATAATAAAATTAACCTTAAATGAATTAACTTGAAAGTAAAATAAAATCAACATATATACTAAAAAGTATTAACAATTAAAAGACAATGAATGAAAAAAATACTTTCGGTTTGTCAAAGTGTTTATGTTTACAGTATGTTCTCACACTGACTGCTTTTTTATTGTGTATCATTTTTTAAATTCTGTTCATTTTTAACAGAGCTCTTTGTTCTTTCATTCTTGGAGGGGCGGGGCTACAAAGCACCTTGCTCATATATATTACTTACATTGAATGCAGGGGAGAGGTAAGCAGTCATAAATTGACTGCTGTGTGCAAAATGTTAATTTGTTCAAAATTGGTACTGAAGTGTTACCTCCTTTCGGCGGAACATCCAAGCATCCGGAGAACACAGTCATTATGCCCAAGATTATTCAAATTGGTGTTGCTAAATGTGGCTCTAAAGGCTATGGTATTACAGGGAGATTTTAATTTCCCCTATGACTGTAGCTTCCAAAAATCAGAGATGAATGTCAGCCGAACTCTTGCTGTACAATTGGTTCAACACCTACACATCAAGTAAAAAGTGTACGTTTTGACAAAAACATCATCTAATTGGGTGTATGCCATCCCTTTGGGATTGTTCAAACATTAGTTATTACAAAATCTAAGGTTAGAACCAGTCCAGAGTTTGGACTCTGGACTGGTTTGGTAAAAGCATTATCTAAACTTCCGGATGTGCACCAGACAACAAATATAAATGTAAATTTACCAGCACATTAGCAGCACTCAAAGTAGTTTGTCAAATTTCAATTTTTCAGAGCAACTTTAATGGGGCTTATGAGTGATGAAAAGACGGTGGTCAATGAATCCTTGGAGGATTGCACGGGATGCTAGCTCCTGCATTTATCAGGACGGGTGCTTTGAGATCTTTGAGTGGCAGCCGAGCATGTCGAGCCGCAGAAGAACGGGCTGCTCTTCCAGATTGACTTTTTCAGTCTCAAGCTTCAAAGATTGATATATGCTACAGCCTGCCAAGACCTCAGTGTGAAGATTGTAAAAATAGATTAGATTTCTTTTTTCAAGGAAAAAACGCACAGGGTTCTTGGGGAAAGACAATGATTAAAAGAGAGAAAGAGGAGGGGGGATGGTACTTTTATAAATGACTTCCAAAAAGTCACACACACACAGGTTCACACACACACACACACACACACACACAAAAACACGATCAAACTGTATGGTACATCTACATTTTCACTGGATCGTTCCCTTCATTTAAAGTTAATTTAAAGTAATTTGTACCTAAAGTATATATATACATATATATATATATATATATATATATATATATATATATATATATATATATATATATATATATATATATATATACACCTTTCTGTGATTATTACATATTCACACCGATCTGCTTTACTCTTCCTGCATCTGACTTCCTGTCTATTTTGAAAATAGACAAATTCTTTGCTTGGAGTTTGCATGTTCTCCCTGTCCATAGATGGGTTTTCTCAGGGTACTCCAGCTTCCTCCCACAGTTAAAAAATATGGCTTGTCTTCTGTCTGTGTTGTCCTGTAATTGAAAGCTGAGTTGTCGCGGCACGAGGTCATGCATCTCTGAATTTTTGAAAGTTTCATTAAAAATGTGGGATGAGTTTGTGGGTACAAACAAGGATTTGGGTTTGACAGTACTTAAACATTCAAAGTGTGCAGCACTTTAAACGTCTTGTTACTGAAAAGGCCATCAGCTTGTATTTAGTGGCTAAAGCAATGTGTTTTTATACCTTTCGTTAAAAAAAGATCCAAGTGAGCTTTAAAGAGAGGTTGGATTCTCCATCTTCACGTCCTTCTGTATGCGACAGGTGAATATATCATCTTCTTCTTTACGACTGTGTAAAGTATAAACGTCTACAGCTCTTCTGTGGATTTGCGCTCTGTCCGTACAGACCTGCGTGACACCCCAAGGCGCGACTATAACTCAACCTTTAGCCGGCTTCACACAGATCTGCTCTACTCTTCCTGCATCTGACTTCCTGTCCGGCTTTTGGAAATTGACACGTTTTGCTCTGTCATCCTTCAAAGATAGGCTCAATCCGTATTTCTGATGGACAACGGAGGAGAGCTCTTCACCATGCCACAGCACCGTGGAGCCTGTGGGAATTATCACATCGACTAGAGTGGCTTCTATTTAGGATGGAGCGCAAAACACACGGATGAAAGTGTTTGCGTGAATGCGGGGGTTGGAAGGCAGACTAATTAACATGAATGGAGTTGAACAGAGATACAAAGAAACAATCAAATGTCTTAAAGTGTAGTTTCTGTCTCAAGAGTCATTTCCAACATGAGAAGTCAACAATAAAAGAAGGCCGCTTCTCCAGGGTAAAGAACTGGGTGGACCCCGAAAGTGTACGATTAAATGTTTACAACTGGTGTTTCCACCTAACCTGACAACAGCCAGCTGTATGTCGTTCCGCCTAGCTCCACTCACATACATCTGGGACACCGCCGGTAGACAGTGATTTCTCCAACCAAATTTATGGTCTGGCCAATCAGGACGCAGGGCTGGAGTTTCATAGATGTGACGTAGTGGAGACGCGACCATGACGTGAGACTGTTTTGATAGCAATGGCGGCTAGTCGATGCTGCTATTTCTTCCGTGTTGTCCAATCTACCTAATATTGTTTCATTAAAAGAACATCAGAGAACGCCTCTGAAGGCTTTTGTTGGTGGAAACGATGTTTTCGCCCTTCTCTCGACCGGATTTGGCAAGTTTTGTTTTCCGGGACCAGCGGACGTGCCGACGCGGACGCGCCCCGGAGCGGTTAGCGGTTAGCGCTAACTATGTTAGGAGGCCTTTAGTCCTCAACGCGGTCGGCCCGGAATCGACTCCGACCCGCGGCGCTTTGCCGCCTGTCTTCCCCCCTCTTCCTGTCAGCTCACTGTCAATAAAACGCATGCCACTAGAGCCGCAAACACATTATTATTATTTTTATTTTTTTTTCCTGCGTCGCTATCATCAGCGTCACGGGTTAGCTTCGGTGTGAGTGGTTGAAATAGCACGTCAATAAAGATGACAGACAAGTGGCTTATCCAATCATATGCACGAATTTTTGATAAGGCCCAGCCTTCTGTAAAGGCAATCCCTATGGCGGTGTCCCAGATGTATGTGAGTGGAGCTAGGCGGAACGACATACAGCTGGCTGTTGTCAGGTTAGTTTCCACCCGGCCTGGAAATGTATCTTTTATTTATTTATTTATAAGGTGAGGAGATAATTTAAATATCTCCAGGGGCTGGATGTTGTGGTCAAATTTAAACAGAGGAGGAGGGCTCAGGTTTCTACTTTCAAAAACTTACAACACAGCAATAGGTTTGATTCCTGCTAAATTTGACACCTCCATTGTGAGGAGCGATCAGGTTCAGGTTAATCTACATGTGAATCTAAGCTCTAACGAGGCCTCACCAGCATGTCTATAAAGCTCGGAACTCCACACTACTCCAGACATTTTGAATTGAGAAAGCTTCCTGGGTGGGAAACGAAGCATCTTCAGCCTCCGAATTAGAGTTCCTTGTTATAATCCAGCTGTCATATTTTAATTTTTTTTTAAAATATATTAAAAGAAAAAGGTATGTGAACATAGCGGAACTGAACACAGGCACAACGTTGCGGAGGACACGTTAAGGTGACGGACTTCCTCTTAGCCGCAGTCCGCGAGCTTGTTGACTTTACTGTCTTATAATAGGAACAAAGGTTCTGGTGTCTGTGAGATAAAGAAATGGATTCTTATGCAACCAGAGCGCAGAACCCTGTGTGACCGACAAGCTCATTCTTTTTAATTTTGGTCAAATGCACAAGCAAATGGAAGGACTGCTGTAGCTTTAATAATAATCAGAAGTATAAGAAATTGAAATGAATGTGATTTGGTTTGCTATGGGGAGATTTTTTAAACAATTTACAACAGAGAAAATGTACTGTGCTTGAGGAAAGCAAAAGGCCAAGCTGTTGGGTTAGACACGTTATTTATTAAATAATCATTTGAAGGTATCTAGTTATAGTAAGCTGAGATGAACCTTGGACACTTTCCTCCTGAGAGACAGTGAGTCTGCAAGGGCCAGAAAATATGCTAAAACAAATCTGACAATAATGTCAGCGTGTTCTGCTTGCCATCTGGTACTGAATTTGTGAATGTCCTATTAGTCTTGGGAGGGACTAAAGAGGATCAGAAAATATCAAATGATTTTCACTGGGGTAAAAGGAAACACTTATTAGAGAAATATTAAAAGACTGCTGGGGCACATGTGCTCAGATCAACTAAATGTAGACTGCTCATAAAGAATGTACACCTTTAGACAGTAAATACACTTAAAGGCTTGCTATTTGGAAGTCCCCTTTTGTAGTTAGGATTTTTTTTTATTCTAGAATCATTGAAGTCGATTATAATGACCATCAGACTTTGTTTTAGTAACAGAGTTGTTATCAGTTGAGCTTTAAAGGTCAAATGCTAGTAGGACAAGAGTCTCTGGTTCTATCACAAAGGACCCTGATTGAAGGTTTTAATTCTAATATGTTTCATTTATCTGCATAGCTCAAATATTATTCCTTATCTTTATTTTAGGCTCTGCTCTTGATGTGCTTAATTACTTGGGAAAGGCATTGCAAAACCACAAGATGCTGATCAACTTCAAAAGATAATCTTTACTTATACTGATGAATAATTACATTGTACAAAGTACAAATCAGTTCACTTAAAAGTTTTACCTTAGCACAATTGAAATAAGGACAGTTGCATATATTTAAAGGCAATACTAACAGTAAATTCACTCGGTTGCAAGGACCAAGAAGAAATAAACAGTCAGAAATCAGTTAGTAATCCTTTGAACTAATGAAACAAACATTAATGTGCTCCATTAGAGCTACTTTTTCTTTGATGTCTTTGTTAATTTTAATTTGCTTTTATTTTTTGACATCTCCAGTACCATATAGTAACTACATTCAGAGCAGTTATGCAAACTATTTGAAAGGAGATGTTTAAACTACAAGAAAAGGTTTTTCATTTGCTATACTTTCACAGAATCAAACACTTATCAGACCTATTGCAATCATACAGTAAGACTTATTCCCATTACTAATATTGGACATGCAGGGAGATACGGATATGATTTTATTAAGCTGAATTTTAACCAACTTATTCAAGACAAATTGAGATCTTACAGTGGAAAAGGGTGCTGGCTTTAAACGTATGTCCTGTTTTCTGGTCATTCCTTTGCAAAGAAACCAGGTCAATATAATTGGAACATGCTAACATAGGGAATTTTTTTTCTCAGGTGCTGAATAGAGGACCAAAATTACCCAAAAAGGACTTGAAAGGCTGATCCTTGGGACAAGGAAAGAAAAAGGTGTCATTGACTTCTGCCTAATCCAGTTTTTGATTTTTTTTAAACCCAATATCAAAGTGTTTGTGAGATCTGTAAAAAGGTTTGACGGTGGAAATGTGATGCAACAAGATGAAAAATAAAATAAAATCTGTCTTATTCATGATTGTATTTATATAAAGAAAATTAGATCACTGTCAAATAATTAAGGTTGATTAAGATTCACCCTGGAGGTGGTAAAACATTTTTAGATGAAGAACACTGTGGTGAAAAGTTTGTTTGTGACGGTCTTACTTTCATTTTGCTTGGACTAATTAACCCAACACCATGGATGAAAGAGATGGACAGCCACATCGGTACTTCTTTTCAACTCAGTTTTTATATATTTTCTTCACATGCAATCAGACTAGCAGCTTTTAAGCCTCTGCAAAAGAAGCTTTGGAGCTATCGAAACCATAAAATCCGACTTCTGTTGGGAGCGTTTTGAACTATTTATGATAGATCACGGACTTCAGTTTGTCAGAAAGGCAGCTTTAAAATTATATGCAGATGAAGATATATTTCGTCTGCATATAATAAAGGAGCTCAAACCCCACTTTCTTAGGCTACAGCTATCTTCTAGGGATTGGTGCCAGATCCCTCGGACTCTTTCACCATTATAGCCACACACAACTTTTTACTGACACGTTTGCAAATAATTATTCTGAACCATTGCTCTGCCTTCAAAAATACAAAAAAAACAGCTCACTTTAGGAGTCAATGACACAGCCAAAGGGCTTTAGAAAAAACACTGGAGAACTGCCTGGCCACAGGCTGTGGGGTCCCCTCCAGTCTGGTCTCCTAGCCGGAAGCGGAAGTGGTGCTTCACTTTTCAGGTCCGGGCGGAATCACCAGTCAATGGGGTGCGGGTAAATCTTTACAGTATGTACAGTATACTGGGGAGTCTAATTACTGAATGCTAAAGGGGTGAGTAAAGGAACAAATGAGGAAGGGCTGTGGGAGTGTGAGGGGCAGTAAGGGGAAGTACTAAGTAAACAAAGTAACAGAAAAACAGAACACATAATTGACTTGAAATGTAAACGTAAGAAAATCCCTGAAACCAAACCATAAGCAGATAAAAATTACTAAACGAAAGTCCAACAAATCATGCAATTTGCAGCTATCAGAAGGCATCACCATGAAACCATTCCGTGGATATGTAAATCTCCGTTTCAGAGTTAAATTTTAGCTAAACCCAACTTCTGAATTTCTGATTTCTTTTTCGTAATTGTCTTAAATTAAACCAATTAGAAATTCATTAGACTCAAATGCATTGCTTTGGCAAATCATTTAATTATGTTGTGCAAATGAGGCATGAAATACTTTTTAAATGGGACCTTGTCTTACCACTTTTCATCAACTACTTCAGTGATTCAGCTAATCTATTTTGCGCTTGCCATATTATCTAATAGAGCTTACAAAATCAGAACATTTCATGTGGTGCCAGCACAATCTGCGAAGCTGATCTAATCACTGTCCTGTAAAATTTAAATGGGATTATATAGTACTGGATATGGTGATAACGTTAAATTCCTCAGTGGACAGAGCTCCAGACTATATCCATCTATCCTGTTTTGCATACATGGTTTTATACTTAGATTCTGCTGCTGGTTGTTAAAGTATTTCTAGTAGTTCTATAAGGGCAGCTGCAAGATGTTTTGCTCCATCATGAGTCTTTCAATATTTACAATTAAATCAGGATAGCATTGGTTTTTGAAAAGGTTTCACCGCGTTGAAGGCGGTACATAGAAATTGTAAATATATCTGCCACAAAAATTGTGTTTGATGTTTTCATTTAAAAAGTATGTTTTTTGCCTATTCAGAACAATCCAATGACTGACTTGTCCACATCCCAAATGTAGAATGCTATGGTTGCAGTACATTTGAATATTGAATTGAATTGAATATTGTTAAGCAAAAGACATATTACTACATATTTGGTGATCCATAACCTGTAATAAACAAAAAGTAAAATGAGAATTAATAAACAAATAACAAACGTAAAAAATAAAATAAAATAAACATTAAAGAACAAACTGCAGAGGCTCAATCTTGGGATCTCTGGTGCAAAAGGAGGATGTCTCCGACCCTCATGCCAATGGACCTATGCTGCACATGGGTCACTAGGGCTATTTAATAGTGCAGTCCATCAACTGATAGTGGTTCATGGGGAATAAGATTACTGGTTTAGACACGTGGTGTTAGTGTATGTCAGACAGAGTATTGTATTCCTTTTATTTGCGAGAATATTTGGTGGGGGCTTTTGGTATTCGGTATTTTCCCCAATTGTTTCCCCCATTTCAAAGTGTAATCAGTTGCCCATGCCCCGGTCTATGGTTATGGGATATAGATTATGACTGACAGAACGAAACCGTGGATACAAAAGGGTGAAATTACCATCCTATGTATGGTGGCTGGTATCAGTTGTATCAAAAGTAGTTAGTTACGGTGGTTCAGGTGTACAGGGTGCTTCCCTTTAGAGGTTTACTGAGTGCGCTGGGAGAACACCCAAAAATAGACCCGGCCTTCAAATGCCATTAAATCTTTGAGTTTCCCTCCAGAACTTTCTTCTATTTTGACCCAATCTTGGATAAGCAGAAGATGGATGGACGAACGGACAGACAGACGGACGGACGGACGGACGGATGGAATCTGTATTTAAAAGAGTAGAGCTGGAGACTAATACTTGAAAACAGTATTTTCTAAGTATATTGTGTGAAGTTAACATTTCTTTTGAATCCTATTGAACACACAGCCAAGGCAAAGCACTTCTTCACTAGCTTTACTTTTCACGGGGAATGGCAAAGTCTGTATTTCATTGATGAGGTATTGAATGTATGGAGATAATTTCCTGCCAAAAGGTTGTAAGCAAAAAAATGTGTTGCACACAAATAAAACCTGTTTTGCACACAAAATGATATGTTTCACACAAAAAAAATTGTTTTGCAAACTGTTCGCCAACCTTGCACTCAAAATATCATTTATAAGTTTTCCTCGAGTACAAAACGGTCTGTGCTCGCACAAAACAGCCTCTGCTCGAGTACGAAACAATCCCACCACCGCTGCGGTAAATTTGTGCCAAAAGTCACGTGATGCATTGAGTTGTTGTTCAGACTTTCCGACAGCAGGGGGCGCACCCAAAAAAACTGAAACGTGCCAGTTTGGCTGAGGAAGAGAGACGTGATATTATAGCTAACAGCATCAGCAGCCCACAGGTAACTTTCAAAACTTTCCCGGTGAAAAAGTAACAGCTCACTGATAGATCGTGTAAGATTTCAGTTAAAGGCACTGTTTAGTTTTATCTCTGATCTAAAAATACTGTGTAACGGACTTTTGAAAAATAATGTATTTAAACCATGATTTGATCTTTAACTCTCCTTTCAGAATTGAATGTCTTTGGAGAGACGTGTGGTGAGCAGGAACTAACATACACAACAATGTGCTGCACTCAGGAGAGGACAACAGTTTGCTTGACCTGTCAAACATGTTAGATAACTTCTGTTGTCACTATTTGTCCCAAGACTACAACTAAGTTTTCACACCATCAGCAGTGGCTGGGATGACAATTCACTCAGAACTGAGGGGAATCTAACACTCAGTCAGTTATGGGAGATGGGAAGCATCCAGCATGCTGCCGTAGAACCAGAAATCACAGAGGTAAGAAGGACTTTTTTGTGCTTGCTATTATACAGTTTCTCACATTAATGCGTATATTTCAAACCAGAAATGAATTTATCTGATCATTTATCTGATCACTCCAATACAACAAAACATTGAGTACATCAGAGAGGTGGCACTGAAACTGGTTTCTTTGAAATCTGTTTATTATGGTCCTTCAAAATAATTAATGGATTTTGGAGTCATTTGCTTTTCCATCCTAAGCTTCATGAATTCAATTATATTCAGTAAGTTGTAGCAACAGAATCATGGCCTCTTTTTTATTCTCTATATATCTCCGTCTTTCTTGCAGGGACTCTGCCTGCCTCATATTGACTGGGACGACAGTGGACTGCTTGATGACCCACACTGTGGGGTCACTATTCCTGAAACTGGCAATGTGTTGAGCCCCGAACAACTGGTAGCACTGAGGGCAGCCATGGATGCACTGGGACATTCTGAATCGCACGGCTCAGATATATATATATATATATATATATATATATGTTGCTACTGTCCAGTATGACCAACACTTTACGGGTTTAATCTTATTGTGGTTACGGATGTTGCAAAAGGTTTTTAAGTAGTAAAATCTAGCCAGGGAAATGTAACTAAGTTAGTGTATTCACTGAATAAAACTGTAGAACTGCTGGGATTATGATGGTAAATGTGTATGGTACTGTATAAACATTTTGAAAATGCTGAGGTTATTGGAAAAAAGGGCACATGGGGCTGTTACTAAAACTGAGGATGCAAACATTGTGGGAAAATTTAACAGTCCTTTATTTTCCACATTGCATAATAAACAAACCCTTTCATAAAGTCTTCATTTCCAATTCTTACCAATATCAATCAAAGTGAATACACCTTTTCCACAAGGATTGCTTTTATTGTTGAAATTAAGACTGAAAGAACTCCATTAATTCTCCAGGTTTTTCCCAGTAAACAATCCATGTATTACCATAAAGCGGGCTGTATAAAAAAAACTGGCTGATGAAATGGATGAAGCCAAAAACAGGACTATGAAAAACAATTCCTGCATGTAAGACTGTCAGGAAATTTAGAACTATCTCAAACCTGACCTTTTTTTTTTTAATCTTTATAGACCTATGAAGGACATGCTGCAACAGTTACTGATCAAAGTAGTTAATACTGGGAACTAAAACGGTTACATATTAAGTTATTTTTAAACAAGCCCAAATCATCTGCCGTATGTTTAAAGATTACATCAAATTTTGAATTGTTCAAGTCTTGCTAGTCTTGTGATGGAAGTCGGCGTGTCTCAAAGCAGGTTGATGATCTGGTAGCCTTCCATCCAGCCCAGAACTTTGATGACCTTCACCTCATCAGTGGATGCTGGAAAAAAGATATGTGTTATGGTTATGTAAAGGATAAAAGTCCTCTTAAAGAAAAAAATAAATCACCAAGATGAAAACAAACGTTTTAAGAAAATATCTGCCCATGTGGCCAATTCCAGCTGTGGTTTTTGCCATGGCCAAACCAATTTTATTAAGTGCACAACACATATTTGCAATTGGGCACAGATGACCTTATTTTTACTTTGAAGAAATTAAGGAGTTAGAAAGGTAGTAAGATATAATCTAGATCTGCTGCTATATGCTTTACTTGTAACATTCATATTTATGTTAGAAAACGCAATTTTTAATTATTCCTTTCCAATTTTCATATAATCAATATCCACTCGTTGCAATTATTTTAAATTGCTTAAGAATCCGTTTTGCACATAAGCATACATGCATTGGTTTAACAGTTTTAGGATAAATTACCAAATCCAAACACCAATTTAGGTTTACACCAATAAGAACAACAGACAGTCATTTGAAAACAACATAAAAACACATTATAATCTGTTAACAATGCATTTATCTGGGTATCCACTCAGGTACTATTTATTTGACAAAACACAGTAAAGGGAGAAGCCAACCAGTGGGGTTACATTACAAAGCAAAAGTTGTTTTAGCATGGCGTTCAACCTAAGGCTAGCTTTCATGTTATTTGCTCTAAAACGTAACATGGTCCCTTACTGTAACACAGCAGGGCCTTTAACTGAAATCTTACATGTTCTATCTGCAAAGTGAGCTATTACTTTTTCACCGGGAAAGTTTTGAAAGTTACCTGTGGGAAGCTGATGCTGTTAGCTGCACTGAGCTATGATGTCACGTCTTTCTTCCTCAGCCAAACTGGCGCGTTTCAGTTTCTTTCGGGTGCGCCCCCTGCTGTCGGGAAGTCTGAACAACAACAACAACTCTTAATGCATCACGTGACTTTTGGCACAAATTTACCGCAGCGGTGGTGGGATTGTTTCGTACTCGAGCAGAGGCTGTTTTGTGCGAGCACAGACCGTTTGGTACCCGAGGAAAACTTATAAATGATATTTTGAGTGCAAGGTTGGCGAACAGTTTGCAAAACAATTTTTTTTGTGTGAAACATATCATTTTGTGTGCAAAACAGGTTTTATTTGTGTGCAACACATTTTTTTGCTTACAACCTTTTGGCAGGAAATTATCTCCATATGAATGGACTCAGATGCATAAGAATAAGAATTCCTTTATTGTTCCGCAGTGGGGAAATACGGGTGTCTCAGTGGCATACACGATGACATTTACACACAATTATGAGCAATGAAAAAGAATAGAAAAAAGAACAAACTAGTCTAATCTAAAATTTGCTCTAAAGAAACACCAAGAGTAGACAATACAAAAGTAAATACCAGAGTTATAATACAGTGGGAGAAAAAATTAACAGTGGAAGAGACTCCAGCCTATTTACATAACACACAAAACTAAGATAAGAACAATTTAGACAAACTGCTACTGCAGAACTACAGGACCATCTGAAACTTATCGTTAATCAGTCAGATTATCAAAAATAAGCTGTGTTTCAACAATTAAAAACTTTCTTAACAAACAGCTGCTTTGACACTCTGATTTTCGGGCTAACCACAGTATGGAGACCTCCCTTGTCAAGGTGTCTAATGAGATTCATATAAATACAGACTGTGGAAGAACCACAATACTGATACTATTAGACCTTAGTGCAGTATTCAATACTGTTGATCACTCCATTCTGTTAGAGCGCCTGGAAAACCAGGTCAGCCTTTCTGGTACAACACTTGACTGGTTTAAATCCTACTTAAAGGACAGGGACTTTTTGTATCAGTAGTTGGTGAAGATTCTCAGTCATCCAGGTCATGGTCATTCCAAAAAAAAGTAAAGTAAAAAACAAGGCAACTGGACTTGTTATCCGTAGTAGAGCGAAACGTCTTCTACTACGGATAACAAGTCCAGTTGCCTTGTTTTTTACTTTTTTTGGGAATTTTGTATCAGTAGGCAACTATACATCAGAGACGACAAAAATCACATGTGGGGTTCACCAAGGGTCTATCCTGGGTCCCCTCCTATTAAATATCTACATGCTCCCTGTAGCTCAGATCATAAAAAACAACATCAGTTACCATAACTATGCAGACGACACACAGCTCTACATCACCATGTCACCAAGTGACTATTCAAGCGCTGAGTAAATGCTTAGAAGAAATCAGTGCATGGATATGCCAAAACTTTCTTCAACTGAATAAAAACAAAACTGAAGTAATAATTTTTTGACCAATAGAGGAGAGATCAAAGGTTAGTGCACAGCTTCAGCTGCTTCAGCTAGTAACCACTGATCAGGCCCGAAATCTGGGTGTAGTGATGGACTCAGACCTGAACCTCCAAAATCATCTAAACACCATCACAAAGTCAGCCTTCTATCACCTGAAGAACATTTCCAAGAATAAAGGACCAATGTCTCAGCAGAAATCTTGGATAACTAATCCATGCATTTTTCTTTAGTCAAATCAATTACAGCAACAGGGTTTTCACAGGTCCCTCCCAAAAAATTGATCAGACAGCTGCACCTTATCCAGAATGCTGCTGCCCTCGTTTTCACTAAGACTAAGAAAGTAGAGAACATCACCCGAGTTCTAAAGTCCTTACTTTGGCTCCTTGTATCTCAGAGAATAGACTTTAAAATACCACGCAGCATTTAGTTTTTATGCTCCACTTATCTGGAACAAACTTCCAGAAGACTGTAAAAGTGCTGAAAGAATCAAGGTTAAATACCTATTTGTTTAGAGTTGTCTTTAAATGTTAATGTTGAAGTTTGTAGTCCAACTTGTCTTATACTGTATCAGACCTGCTACTACTATGCAATGCTTTCATCTCTAATATTTTCCCTCTGGCTCTGTAATGTTTTCTTGACTCTGTAATGCTTTTTTTTTTGTTCATATACAGCACTTTGAATAATCTCGCTACTGAAAAGTGCTTTATACATAAACTTGCATTGCCTTGCATTACGATATGCAATATGCGTGATAGTGCAGCAGCATCCTGAAGTAGTTAAGGCGTGTGCTCTATGTGATCTATGCAGAATTGAAACCACTTTGTATTTGCTCTTTATTCGGAATCTATTTTTCAGAATTATTTTAGTTTCAGTTATCTTTCTGAATGTTATGTGACTGTACCCATTTATTTTTTCAAGCTCTATTTGACCTCCTTCTTTTAAGGTTTAAACATTTTCCCATGATATTTGGGAAGCTGAAACGTCAGAATATCTGGCTTTGTAAATATATTGGCAGTAAGCTCCTAATCTCTGAAGCGTATGCCTCAAGTGTCAAGACAACTTTGCACACTGACGATGATTTTCTTCCCTTTTCTTAGTATCTAATTTAAATATTAGAACTGTATATACTTTAAGAGTAAACTATGGCATATTTCACATGCATCCTACACAAGAGCGAATACCTGTTCCGTCTTTATTTCTCCTGACCTGCAGGTAAGACAGAAACAACCTCTCCATGTTGTGACATTCTTTATAATCAGCAGGCTTAGAACAGCAGTCTAAGCCGGGCCAAGACTGTCAATCTTTCCCAATCATGATTTTCTCTTTAACCCCTGAAGTTGATGCCACTTCAGAGGCAACAACAAAGATATTCACCCTCCTTTAGGGAATTACAGCTTGGAGCCGAGACGCTGTGGGGAAGCTAATAAATGTATTTGTCATATCTCTAATGGCTCACCATGTCACCACGGCACCTTGGCTTGAGATTTATGGTAATTCTGACTGCAGAGAAGCATTTGCAATCTGTCGTAGGCTTTTTGAGTGTCTGCGTGCCCGGCAGTGCTGATGAGATTCCTTGGAAAAGCATTAAATAACTGCCACTGAAGTAATTCCTGAGCAAAATAATTGAAAAAGTTGGGAGAGTCTTGCAGTAAATTATAGCCTAACATGCAAAGTTTGGAAAGTGATATCGTCATCAGCAATAGTGCAAAAATGTCAAACTAGTAATAAGTTAAGTATGCTTCTTGCTTTCAGTTTAAAGAAAAGCTTACTGTGTGAAAAGAGCAAAACATAAATGATCAAAGGTACGCTATGGAGTAGGTGAAAAAAATATTCGAAGGCTTACATTTTACCTTTCAATTTGAACAAATTCGGTAGTGATTGACACATTGTGACCAAGCCTGGCCTCATACCCATTGTCTGCTTTCCCATACATTTCTGTTTTAAGTTACTTTAACAAGTTGGCTGGACAACAACAACCATCTACTAACAATGCACACTTGATCATCACAGTTCATGACATAACAAAATACTTGAATTTCTATTTTTTTTTTTACAGGATTACATATGTCAATGAGGGTGATGGCAATGAGGCTTCCAACCTCAACATCTGGAGCGCATCACCAAAAATAAATGGTCAAAATATCAGCAAAAACACAATTACTGATCAAGGCAAGGCAAGGCAAATTTATTTGTATAGCACATTTCAGTACAAAGACAATGCAAAGTGCTTTACATGATTAAAACATAGGAAAATAAAACAGAATAAAAGCAAGTCAGAATAAAATGTAGAAATAAAATAAAATATGGGAAAATATAAATTAAAAGTGCATTATTTCTATAGGCTTTTATTTATTAAAACAGTTTAACTAGAACAGTCAAAGGCAATCCTAAAGAAATGTGTTTTTAATCTTGATTTAAAGGAACTCAGGCATTCAGCACTTTTACAGTTTTCTAGAAGTTTGTTCCAGATAAGTGGAGCATAGGAACTAAATGCTGCTTCACCATGTTTGGTTCTGGTTCTGCAGAGTAGGCTGGAGCCAGAAGACCTTAGTGGTCTGGATGGTTGATACACTGATAACAAGTCTGTGATGTATTTAGGTGCTAAGCCATTCAGGGATTTAAAGACTAACAGGAGTATTTTAAAGTCTATTCTCTTAGATACAGGGAGCCAGTGTAAGGATTTTAGAACACTCGATCAGCACCTATAAGGTGGCCATCCTCGCTGTCATGTTATTAAAGATGGGTTTCATTGATTATTGAGAAGGTTACAAATAAAATGCCATTTTTAATTAAATTGGAAATGAAAATACTAAGAAGATAGTGTTTTTGTTTTCAAAATTGGTACTATTTTACATTTTCTTATGGTCTTTTCAATAACGCCTTAGATATGATCATTGGGTGCTTGAGGATTTATTTTTCTTTTATACATACAACATGGCAAATAATATATATATATATATATATATATATATGTATATATATGTATACATACATACATACATACATATATATAATAGAAACATATATATATAATAGACAAATAAAAATATTGTACTACCAGTGCAGGTTAAAACTACTGTAAACTAAAAGTAGCAAACAAAAAGAAATCTGAATAAGATAAATGACAGTAAATACTACACATCTCTTCACCTAGCTGGAACTGGCCAGAGAATTTCATCATCAACATTGCAGGCAATGTCCTCATTGGCAAGATAACATGGGAAGGACCATCTAGAATGATGGATCCATTCTTGCACAGCTCACATTTGACGTTCTCTTTCTGTTTTAGGTCTTCCTCGACCTCTACCTCCTGCTCGTCATCCCTCTCATTGTCACTCTTTTTCCTCTGACTTCTTCCATTTAGTTTGAAAGCAGGTGAACTCACCTGCTGCATCTTTGTAGCGCTCAAACCTGAGTGGTGCGTCTACAATAAAGCAATCATGCGTTTGCACACCTGATGTGTGTGTTTAATGAACTGGCTCATTGGCGTGGAGATTTGTCAGGCAGTGCTTTGGAATTGCAAGGAAGAGACATCATGATATTTTTCTGTCTAACGTAGACAAAGCGTGTTTAGTGTTTCACAAATCACTGCGTATTGTTCCGCAAAAATGTGTGAGGCTGACTTTGTGTTTATAGTGGAGAGAATCTGGTCCAACTTTTTGCTCCTTGAGTGTAAGGCATTAATAATTATGTAATTCTTTTGTTTTTAATCTTTATGCAATCATAAAAAAAACTAATTCTGCTATATAGACTGCCTCTCAAATGAGGAAAATTATAAGAGTTCTTGCATGTGCCAGGTACCCTGGCATCCTCCCACACTACCAAAACATGACTGTAAGGTTAACTCGAAACATGAAACATTTAAATTTACACATTTTAAAATACACAAATTTACAACAAATTATGATTTTTTTTTTTTTTTTACTATGTGGGTTGCCAAAATAATATTACTCATATGAGAAGGACTTGGACATGTATTGACAGGCATTCAAACAAAATTCTGTTGAGCAAACAGTCGCAGTCATAAAAACATTCATATTTTCAGTATCCCGGGACACCACCTGCATGGGATAGGCAGCTATTGTGGCTAGACCTGAAGTCCAACTAAGACATTTTAAAAGGGCCTGTGGGGGAAAAAGAATTCTTGCAAGGGAAAAAATCAATAAAACGTCACTCCTACCACTCAAAGTTTGTTAAATTGAGTGGAATAACACGATCAACGTCCAATGAGCATTGTGTCATTCCCCAAAAAAATAAAAAAAAATAAAAAACAGCATCAGGACAATAAGCGTTTTCTTTTAAAATAATAACAGAACAACATTCCAGCATAGTCAAAAATAATCCAGTATTAAAAACCGTTTTCCCCCCGTAAAAAACATGATTTTTAAACAAACAGAAATGCCTGTATTCTTTGCTTCTTTAGCTCTGTTCCCGGTACCAGTGGAAAAAAAGTCACATTTTTTAACATTAGGCTTATAGTCTGAGGGAAGTAACATGAGTAGTGGTCTTTAGGGATAGAAGGTTCTTTAGCAATAGTTTTATTATTTTTAATGTTTTCATATTTGATCTTTTAGTAGGTAATGTACAATTTTATGACTCTAACTATACCTTTTTTCCACAGTTCCTTGTGTAATATATGTTTTTGTGTGTAAGGGACTGCAGATAGAAATGAACTCTGGGAGCTAAAATTTGGAATAATGCATATTTTCATTTGAGATGTCTCGTCCTGTACCTGGTCCCCGTTTTATAAACTAAATGAACAAGCACACAAAGGTCAAATCTGATGGGTGCATTACACCCATGGAGCAATCACTGGATCTGCAGGAGAGCTCAAACCTCAACTGTGGTAACTTCCCTTTTTCTTGGAGCCCTTCTTTTATTTGGCAGATCTAATCAATAAAACCTCAGTGTTTTCCATTTATTCCAAGTGGTTTGGATTTAAAACTATATTTTTGTATCTTAAGTCGGCACTCTAAATGCAAATACCAGAGTTTCTTGATGAGTGCAGAGCACAACCCAAAATATACGATTACAAAAATACAGATGAGGAAGCTAAGTCCTTACAAGACATACAGTTAGGTTAAATAGATGAGTAAAGTATCAATTTATTTGGTTACCAGGGGGCGCTTGTCTGACTGTTAAAGTTTCAGATGCATAGTGAAAGTTTGAGCTTCATCTCTTATGCTTTTTGAAGTTCACAAACATATTTTCTTGGCATATAAGAGACAATGAAGAGGGACGTGTTTGTTTTAGACTCCTCCGGGGCGGTTCTTGCAGCTCCCGTACAACCAAAGACCCATGTTTGAATGAGAGAAGGTGCCGCCCGGCTGCATGGTTTAGACGCACTTTAAAAAAAAAAACTCACTTGATCAGCAATTCCCTCTGAGCCCACACATCCCCCGCACATCAAAAGATGCCTCCTGAAGGGTCAGGGCAAGGAACGCAGTCGATAACAAACGCAGAGACGTCTCGGCAGAGATGGTTGGGTTTTTTTTAACATGAAACATCTGATATTTTCATAAACTGACTGCCCTCATGTGGTTGATCCTAGATCAGAGGTAGGGAAAGAAGTAGAGTTGGTGTTGGAGACGCTCATTCATGGCAAACCGTGCAGCATACCATGAATGAGCGTGCAGTATCATGCGTGCACACAGTTAGTTCAGCCAATACACAGAACAATGGATTACAAAGAAGTGAGTAATGAGTTCTGCTCTCTTGGAGAAAACAAGATAATCAGGCCAATTAAAAAGAAAACAGCTGAGCTTTTGCTTTGACCAGACTTTATTGATGGACATGTGTATCTCTCACTCGTCTGATTTTTCAATGATGCTTATACAAATTGCAGACGGCTCCGTGGAAATGTTTATCTTAGTCTAAAGGTCTATAAAAATAGGATAAATCGAGGTGAACGTGTGATGCGTCTCGAATATTTCACTTTTATTCACAGTTACACTGACCTGAACAAATAGAATCAGAATTGAAAAACTTATTTTTATATTTTCTAAGGTACATTAAGCACATATTCTGAGGGACGTAAGGTGGGTAGTGAGCTTTAGGAATAGGAGGTTTTAGTAATACCTTCAGTGTTTTTTTTTAGATTTGCGATAGTAATGTAGATAATCTTTAATTTTATGATTCTAACTTTAAATTTGTTTTGTTCTCCAAGTTTTCTAAAGTAAAAGTACAGAACTGGATGAACCAACCTCATAGTTTGTTGAAAAGCCTCACTGATGTCACACTGTCTTTCTTTTCATACCTTTAATTTGTTCCATTGGACATCATAATTGTAATTCTAAATGTTAAGAAACTAGTCAACCAGTTATTTATGAACAGAGATGCATGAATGAGCTGTGATTAAAAGCTAATGAACATTCAAAGGGATTTCCTGAAGGCGCCACTCCCCAAGTCACCATTACGCTCCCTCTTAGTTTTATATGGTGTTCAGCTGTAATCAAAACTGATGCAGCCTCATTTTAGCCGACAGTTGGCAGAAAAGCTTTCTTCTTTATCTAGAAGGTAGAAGAAATGTTTCCCACTCTGAATATGGTAACCTTTGCTGACTCCATTCAACGGCTGTGCCCTCAATTAAACTTGTGACCCAAGATTTTCACCACCATGGATCACAGGCTAGCAGAATTAACTCTTAGATTCAATATTTTTGTCATTTTCTTCTGTAGCAGTAAGTAAACCTGTTTTTTCTTTTTGTATGTGTGGATATCACAACTCTGTAAATAAAGGTTAGAAATAGTCTTGATGCAGCTAAAGCTTTTATTTATCAAAGCATCAACTTTTAATGAGCTTTGATGGCCTCCTGCGGTATGAGGCACCAAGACGCTGCCAGATCAATTCTTGTTTGTTTGGACGTGGAGCTTCCCGAGATGAGACTTGTTTTTCTGGAACATCCTGCAGCTACTTGATCAGATTGAAATCTAGGGACTTTGGAAGTAAAGTCAGCAGATTGAACTGTTTTTTTTCCCTCTTTTTGCAGAAAAGGATTCAGTTTTCCAAAGGAGGCAGAGTGCAGTGTCGCGTACAATGAGTCCATCAATTACAGAAGTTTAATTCACAGTGTTCTACTATGTGTTAGTTTTTATAAATGCAATTATCTCCATCTCCTTAAAAATACATGATTTTTAAGCAGTTTAAGTGGTAAATGGGATCCATCTTTATCACTTTGCAGGCTGTTTTAAAACAGATCTCAAAATGCATCCCCCCATAATTTTTGTGTTGTTTTTTTTGACACTACAAAATAAATAGAAACCAGCAGGATTATCAATGTGGATCTAATGTCTTTTACAACATAACCCGTACAATATAACTATACTAAGGTATTTGCAGAACATTATACAAGCTAATACTACCTTGGCAAAATAAGATGGACTGAGAGAATAATCTTAAAACTTTCCTTTTTGACAAAGTTAGAGTGGCTCATTTTACCCTGAGCTACCTCTATAGTTATGCTGCTATAGGCTTAGGCTACTGGAGGACATCAGGGCCTATTTTTCTCACTCTGATTTCTACTGTTCTCCAGTCTACTGTTCTCCAGTTTTGCATTGCATTGCATTGAAAAGACTGTTGTCATTTCAGCTTTTAACTTTTTGTTCCCTCTCTTTTTTTTTCTTCATAGTAGGTACACCTGGTCTGGCGTTCTGTTAGCTGTGACATCATCCAGGGAAGACAGATCACCCGCTATTACCATCTAATGTAGAACAGATCACTGGATCAATGTGTGCTTCTGTGCTTTTTGTCTGTCTTGTTGTGTCTCTGCTCTGCCTCTGTCTTCTCTAACCCCCAGTCGGTCGAGGCAGATGACCGTTCATACTGAGCCCGGTTCTGCTAGAGGTTTTTCCTTCCCGTTAATGGGGAGTTTTTCTTTCCGCTGTCGCTTCATGCTTGCTCAGTATGAGGGATTGCAGCAAAGCCATGTACAATGCAGACGACTCTCCCTGTGGCTCTACGCTTCTCCAGGAGTGAATGCTGCTTGTCGGGACTTTGATGCAATCAACTGGTTCCCTTATATAGGAAATTTTTGACCAATCTGTATAATATGATTGATTTTGACTTTGGAAAGTGCCTTGAGATGAAATGTTTCATGAATTGGCGCTATATAAATAAAATTGAATTGAATTGAACTGAGAGACCTTGTAATTCACACTGGCAATAACTAAAATATCTTCAACATTTTTAACCAAATCTGATTAATCACTGATCTTCTGCTGACAACATAAAAACATATATTACAATCTTTCCAAATATGATTAAAATAGGGCCACTAGAAAAATGCCTTTTAGCCATTTTTTCACATTTTTAACAATTATCTTTCGTTGTTTAACAGAAAAGAAGGCAAGTCACTTAAAACCTTAAAGTTTACGTACTTTGTTTTGAAGTTTTAAAGATTAGTTATGAGCATGGAGGCACACCGAGACTTAATTTACTGTAAAGGCATCTCAAGCGACTGGCGAAAGATATGAATAAGTTCTCCTATTTTTACTGGAATGTCTAACATTCAAAGGTCACATTCACATTTCCCCTGCATGTACCTTACCTGTGAAATTGTTCACTCCTTTTTCACAGTTGACATTTCCGACAGCTCTTAAAATTCAGACGAGAAGAATTTGGCAGATAGGTATGCTGGATAATAAGAAACTTGATATAAAAGAATTCAGAGTCTCTAACTTTTCAACAAGCATTGCTTTAAACACTGGATATTTCTCAACAGCACACAGGCTTAAATCGGAGGCAACCGGACTTTCGTAAGTCCGGTTGCCTCCGATCTAAGCCTGTTTGCTGTTGCAATGACCCGGATAACGGCGAATTTGCTCAGGCATGGACATTCAGTCATCAATTTACATTTAAAGTAACCTTCTGATTTTACTTACTTGTTGTTTCTGGAATACGGACTGGAAGTAATTCAGAGTGGCCCAGTCCTCCATTGCATCTTATGAGAGAATGTGTGCAGGGTGCTAATGATTAGGGTGATTCGGGTGATGATCGAAGCTGGTAAGATAAATTATCACAACACTGGTGGAAACATGCAAACAACTAGTCAGGAGATACAATAGATGAAAGGTCTGATTAATGTAATGCCAATACAGATTCTTTCAGAATTTTCATGAAGAAGAATGCACATACCGTAAATACACATAACACGCAGAAACAACAAGATATGCTCTTTCAATTTTTATTTCTTTTTTTTAGCTGTTGATTGTACTGGCCAACAACAATACTCCCTGAGGGGCTTAAACATGCTTATACCATGGTCTGGTTGAATACTTGATTCTGATTGGCTGCAGGGTTTCGGTTAAAAAGTGTTACAGGACACCTATTGAAAAAGGTTCCGGTGAAACAGCCTGATTGTTCAAAATGAATGCACTGGCTCAAACATTAGCGAGACAGTTAACGCTCGTTACCTTGGTAATGCGACACGAGAGACATCAAATAGTTCTCTCACCCGCTTCTTGTGAAAAACCTACGATTTAAACAGTGGAAAAAGTGTTACATGTAAACAATGAGAATATAACTCAATATTTGCTGCTAGTGGCATTACACAATGAGCTAAGAACTTCACTTGTGTAACTTCAAACTGACTTTAAAAAAGGAAATTAATAGACTAAAGTTGTTAAGAATGCTGCTGGAGAACCCGATATTCAGCCGGTTCCAGAGCTTCGTTTTTTAAAAAGTTTATTGCAGGCAGGCAGTAATAGAAGGTAGAGAACTAATATCCAGGGTTGCGCTGCAAACCATTGCGTTATCATTTGTGAATGGTGAAATGCCACATTGCCGCAAACAAAACAAACTTTGTCATGCCAGGCCTCAGCACTCCTGCTTCCTTTTTTAGGGATTGTGCGGTCTTTTAAAAGCATTCAGAAAGGAGAGGAGATGTTGAGTATTGTAAGGCCCAACTCTGGGTACATGACACAGCACACCATCATTACTATTGGCAGCACACATGGTGATGTTAGCACCCCTTTGCTCTGGCTCTCTTCCCAGTGATATTTCTTCCTCTTCTTCTAAACTTGGAGAGGTTAAAGCCAGCCTCATCAACATAAATAAAAACATGAGGTGTTCCTTCACCTTCAATTTCCATTACTCTCTGAAGATAGCAATAAATAAATGTACATTATATTTAGCAAAAAAATGCAGGTAAATGTTGTTTTTCACTAGATGTAGTTCCTTACCTGCACATTTTGAACACAGGCCTCCTTGTTGGCTGCTGAGTTTCGCTGGAAAGGATCTCCATAAAGCTGTTTCATTGCCAACTGATGTCTTTTGAGAACCCGGTCAATAGCAGAGATGCTTACACTCTTGATATTACCAAAAGTTTGCCGGTCTGCTATGATTGCCTCTTGAATTTTACGCAGTCTTATTTCATTGTTTGCAACCACCATGTTGACAATAGCTGCTTCTTGCTCACAGCACTGAACAGTTTTCCTCTACCCCCACTGTGCTATATTGTTTGTGTTCTGAAGTAATGAAAAACACCACGTTTCATAGTAATTGGTAGTGTAAACGCACGTCATGTCTGTTTTGATTCTAGTAATTATGTAAATATCACAAGACTTCCCTATTTTCTCTGCTAAAAATGTTGACAATAGATGCTACAGTGTGCCGGCTTAAAAGAGGCTGGACCCTTTGCCCTGCATCTTTGTACGATAAACCATATCACTGTTGATCACCAAGTATGGATGCAAGTAAAAAGTAGATGGATAAAACATCTCATTGCTTTATATGTTTAGCCCTGGAGTATCGCCAATCACTTATTTAAAAAGAGTCAATGATGAACCTATAAACTATAAAGAAATATGATTTTTTTTTTTGTTCTAATACGAATAACATGGCAAGTTGTCTTATGTTGTTCAAAGTTAGCTGTGCTAAGTGGCCGGTGGCACCATATAAATACATTTCACAGCCTGCCACGGCATGATTCACCTTCTCCCCCACAGTGGCACTATTTGTGCTCATCAGCCTGCTTCAGATGACCATATGGGCAGACAGTGGCATGAGATCCCCTCCAGAGAATTCATTAACAGTCTCCAATCGTACATTGCCAACATCCTTCTATCTACTTGAGGTGGCCAGTTAGGTTCGGGCTTGTGGGCATCCTCAGGCAAAGACGGCACAACTTGCGGCAACGGACGAGTAATTGGACCGTTTGCCAGAGAAGTGGAAACCGCGACAAGCTGCTTGCTGAGTGCTTTGCAATGAGTGACATACGGAAGGAAAAGTGCAGTACTTTACATAAATATTATGAAGTTATGATTGTTTTATTTTTTGCTACTGGACTGGAAAGCATGGGTTATACAAATGCCAGAGACATAAAGGGATTTCCTGCTATTTTGTTGTCACACAGGGAGACAACATGATGTGTGAAGTATGAAAAACAGCAGAAAAAGAAATACTTTAATGCATAGCAAATGACCAAACAGAACAAAAGCAATGGTAAACATATTTTGCATTCAGTCAGTCTGAGAACAATAAATATTTCATGTAAATATGCCTAGTAAAATAGAGTTGTGTGTTTTAATATAGACAAAAATGTCTAGGGAGCTTAATAATTTATTACTCATACAATATGTACATATTTAAACAACCCATCAGTCTGATGAGCCATTTTCTCTGCGTTTACATCAGTCTCTGTGGTTTAATGTGCATTACTTTAAGTCAAAATCAAGAGCCTCACGTGCTGGGTAGTATATCAGACCAAATTAACCCTCATCAGGAGCCAAAGGCATTTCAAGTTTGGCTGTGGCTGCAGAAACCAACTTGGCAGGTGAACGGCCTCACTAACTCATGAACACCTATGTTACCTAGATTTCCACCGGGACTTTGGAAGGTGTATCATGATCGCTGCTGTGCAGGGCAACCCATATGTGTTTATCTGAATGTTTAGAAGTGTCGGTTCATTATTTCCTCTTCACAGGCAAGATCTTTGTGTCTTTTCTTGCTGTCCGCCTGTGCAGCGTCACATCCTCGTCCTCTCCCATCTGTTGCTTGGCAAAGTTGACAAACACCTGGACAAAAGAGAAAACCCATTCAAAGTCAACGTCGATAGTATTTTGTTGTCACCGTGGCGAAATTTCTCTTTGGCCACTCCGGTTCATATTGCACATAATGGAGGCAAAAAATGACAAACAGGCAATGAACAAGGGTTACATTGGTTTTTTTAGCGTTCAGGAAAGTCACAGATAAAGATAATGAGGCAGTAAGGTGTCTATGGAACGATGATGATTTGAGGCTTTGTTTACAGAAATGTGCATTTAGATATTTTGAGATAATAATGTGGCAGTAGGCAGTAACATTAAGGTGACTGTAACGTATGACCGGCTAGTAACAGTGGAGGTGATTTTAAAGCATTGGACTGCAGTCTCCCATCAGGAGGCGATTGCCCTCACACCTCATTCAAAGTGTGATCTTAGCTCTTCCTAACCCTGTCATGATAAAGCTTATGACAGTGTGGATGAAGGGTTGAGAAAATGTGTGGTCTACTGCAACAAATCTATTTCATGCTTTGATTAAGCCATGGACAGATGTAGGCGTTCCTCAGAGGCTTACATAGTGCACCCTGAGAAGAAACCTAAACTGCATGTGGCTATACAGGAGGAAGACGGAGTCAGATCCGATTGAGGTGGCGACATTTCTCATTGATTCAACTATAGGGGCAGATACAAAGTACGTCAGCTGAACTGCATTCAGGCAGGTTGTGTTGTCACGCACAGTGCTGTGAGACATTTAAAGGTATATCTGGACTGATACAACCTTGAATAAAGACAAAATTGAGCAAAAATTACCCCAAATGTGGCATTGAGATTTCTATGGACTGAAGCCTGTTAAATGTGTATAGAAGTAGGAATTAGTGTTGTTTCTGGACCTGAAGTGCTTTACTGGAGAACATATTGAACCAACAGTTTCTTTCTGATGTCTGGACAATAAGTGATCACGTAAATATAATATAAATATCGTATGTGGAAGAACATGAAAATGCTACACGGTGGCAAAGTTATTGACACAGCTGCCTTGCAGCAAAAAAATCCTGGGTTTGAATCCTGGCCTGGGGGCTTTCTGCATTGGGTTTGCTCAGCTGTATGTTCTCCATGTGCATGTGTGGGTTCTCTCCAGTTACTCTGGCTTCTTCCAAAAAACATTGTGTTAATTTTATTAACCCCATTTCACCCCACTGGAATTTATTATAGATAATCCACACTGAATTGTAACTTGTGCAGACTAAGCTTGTTTTGAGAAATTCTTAGTTTTTACTTCATTGCCATTTAACACTGTAAAGAAATTGGGACTGTATGCAGGCCATGATCATTGTATGGGGTACGCACACAATTCTTGTCCATGCAAGAAAGAGGGTGGGAACCACCTGTCTAATGCTATCTTGAGGCTATATAAATAGTTTTTAACCTGTATCCACGACTGTATTTTCTAGTATCTTAGATCTTTTTTGTGTTTATAAGAAATGTGTTCTAACAAATCTGCACTTACTAGCAATCCAGTTATAGAGTACCCACCTACCTACCTACCATATAAATTAGAGGAAAATGAGAGAAGGTGCCCTTCCAAGGTAAATAAAGAGAACATGTCTACTTCAGGGCGGCCTAACTGTGATGTTCTGCCTGTATCCTGTAAATAGCTAAACAAATGCACCTGCAGCAACCTTGTAGTCTCGAAATGATTATTTTTTACTTATGAAGGTGATCAAGTGAACGAATGTTCCTGCCACAAACATAGAAATGAAGTTTAGTTATGTTATATACATATAAGGGAAGGGACAAAACGTCATTGTTTTTGTTTTGATTGTCAGGTTTCATCCTTACCTGGTCCAGTGTTGTCTGGGAAACAGAGTAGTCCTCGATGCTGAGCCTGTCTTTATTGGCCACCACCAGCTGGAATATCCTCGCTAGGGAGGATGAGGCAATTTCATACTGCAGCGTGTTGTAGTGCTTCTCCCGCTGAACACAGCCGGGGAAGGAGTTCTCCATAAAGCTCTCCACAGGCTCCAGCTCCGGAGACAAGCCTGCTTTAGCTGCCTTGATTTTCATGGTCACAACGTAGCCGTCGCCAAATCTGGATAAAGAAACCAAGGCACAGTAGCGTTATGTGCTGCGTTTCTTAGGTGGTTACTGCACTGAACATTGATGTTTGGGTAATATATTAGCTGTGGATTCAAAACCACAGAAGTTATTAGTTGAATAAGAAATAATGTCCTACTTGTATTTGAGATGCTGGATGGTACCAAGACACTTAAATGTCCCGTTGACCATGATAGCCAGTCGAGTGCATAGAGCTTCACACTCCTCCATACTGGTGGGAAACAACAGTCATCCGTCATTATTTTCACTGCTGCTATTTCATTTCTGTGACCCATAGCTTGACCACTCTCAGATTTACAGTGCCCTGGAAGAGTGTTCATACTTTTAGCTTCAACTTCAGAAACATCAATGTATTTTATCAGGAATTTACGTAAAAGATTAATACACAGTAGTGCATGTGCGTGAACTGGAAGGAAAATTAGGTATTGTGACAGGTAAACGTATGAAAAATGTGCCGTCCGTTTGCTTCAGCCTCCCCCAGTCAACCCTCTGTAGAGCCACCTTACCCCACCAATTCTGCACGCCTCTTTCAGTATGTCTACCAGTTCTGCACATAGACAGTTCTGCCCATTCTCCTTTGCAAAATAGCTTAAGTTCAATAAGATAGCTTGAAGACTGTCAGTAGACATGAATTTTTAAGTATTGCTGCAGATTCACAATTGAAAATAAGTCTTGCTTTTGACTGGGCCATTGCAACATATTCAACTTAATTCAGTTTATTTATATAGCGCCAATTCACGGCACAGGAGATAGGCCCCCGGCCTTTGGTGAAGCTTGATTATATGAATATGATCTGATTGAAAGCATTTTATTGCCCCTGTGGGTGGATGATGAAGGCCATTGCCCTACTGCCCTCCCCACAGCCTGATGCTACTACCTCCGTGTTTGGAGGTAGATGCATCATAGCGGAGATGTGCACTATTAGTTTTACGCCACACAGATAAATCTGCATCTAGGTCAGTTTTGGTCCCATCTGACCAGAGCTATTTCTTTTACCTCTTTGCTTAGTCCCTTACATGGATGGAGACAAACTGGAAACAGATTTTTTAATGGCTTTTTTAACCAATATGTTTTTTCTGCCACTTCTCCATCAATGCATGACTGAGGGCCCTGTGAAAAGAGCCAGACTCCCCACCCCCCAGAGATGTGGATCTGTGCAGCTCCTGCAGAGTAACTTGGGTCTCTCGGCTATTTGTCTGAATAATGCTGTCGTTGTCCAACCTGTCCGTTTAGATGGACAGCCATATATTGGTTGGTTTATAGTTCAAAGGGTGGGATATTGTTCTACAGCCTAACCCTGCTTTAAAATTTTACTACGATGTTATGCTTGACCTTTCTGCTGTCCTGTTTGATTATACTGATGCTGTTTGGTCATTTGTATTCTCTGACAAACCTCTCAGACCTTTACAGATCAGACATATTTAAAGGAGCATGCCTATGAGTTAGGATAAAAAGTTCATTTATTTCACTAACTTAATTCACTAAGAGAAAAAAAATACATTAATTATGTCAAGCTTTTATTTTTGGTAATTATGATGATTTGCTGCTTATAGCTAACGAACATATGTCAATTTAATTTCTTACATTAGAATATTATTTTTATATATTACATAATATTACAGACCAATAAAAGAAAACATTTTCAAAACAGAAATGTGGGCATAATGAAAAGTATGTTTAATACCTGCTTAAAGATTTTTAGTCTCAAAAGGTGCTTTCTTTCTGGGAAACAAGCCATACTAGGGAACAAATATTCTAATTTACTGAGACGCACATGCATGTTGAAAATAAATGACTCATTAGTTAGTTCAGTTTGCTTATTATGTGAGTTCTGAAGCAAGTTGATGGCACTGGGAAAACTGTAAAAGTAAGATTTTTACATATCTAAATGTTAACCCTATGAAAAATTTTCCTTCCACTTCACAGTTATGCGCTGCCTTGTGTTGGCTCATCACAGAAAATCCCACAAAGTACATTGAGTTTTATTGTTGCAACAGGAACAAATATTAATATCTAAATGGTTTTATCACAAGTTTTTGGAAAAAGGGGCAACTGCGTTTGGGGCTCTGCTGACATACACTGATGGCTGTGAATTTATTTCATCGTGAGGTTTTTCGAACCTGTGTGATGTCAGCACCACGGCCCTGCCTTCCTGAATCACACTCATGATGGCGTTCCATAGAAAGCGCCGAGAGTGCGGATCCATCCCAGTCGTCGGCTCGTCCTAAAAAAAAAAAGAAAAAAAAAAAGGAAAAACAGTTGCAGAACAAACAACAAACTTGACTCTGAGCTCATAACGCCGCACAAACAGAGACCAAGTCCTTATCTGTTTCAGCATATGGCAAAAAATCACAGATTTATGCCAGTTTGAACTGAACTGCACAGTTTTCTTGCCAACATATAAAACATTCCAGGCCAGGCCTGTCTGAACCCATATGGCTTACCATCTGGATCCATAGACCATTTCATTGATAAATTACTGCATAAAACCTTTAAAACACAAACAATGGGCTCTGGAGCTTGCCGTCATTGGCTCTCTTACCAGCAGGACCAGTGCAGGGCAGCCAATCATTGCGATAGCTGTGGACAGTTTACGCTTGTTGCCTCCACTGTAAGTTCCTGCACTGCAGCCAGCATATTCTGTCAGGCCCAGTTTCTGGATGCCCCACTCTGCCACCTGCAGAAGGAACAGGATCTGTGTTCAGACGCCATTTCAATGCACCGCTGACTGACTCCCTTGTAAAAGAATATGCTAAATAAAAATAATTCAAAACAGATCAGCAAAATGGGGACGGGGGTAAACAAAAGAAGAGAAGATTGAGGTCTTTGTCGTATGTGTAGCAGAGTAAAACGTCCTCAGGCACTTCAATATGTGAAGCAGCTGGAGTCCCACTTACTCTGGGGATCTCTGATTCGGGCACCCCTCTGAGACGGGCGTAAAGGTAGAGATGCTCCCTGCCGGTAAGAAGCTCATCAATGGCATCAAACTGGGGGCAGTAGCCCATGTTCTGGTGCACGTCGAGCATCTCTGTCAGGATGCTGCAAATAAAGACACAGCATGTTAGCTGCAGTACCGCAGGACTCAAAATAATGGGAAACGCTGTAAATTAAGAAGAGATGTATGCGGCCATTATGCAAATTACTATTTAAAAATCCTTGCGAAACTTGTCAAAATTAAATCATACTTGGGACCTTAAAAATTGTATTCTTTCAATCCTGATTAGCATATATTTACTTTTACTTAGCGACTAGTTTCATTGTCAGATAGCGTTCTCACACGGATTATGTTAGGGAGTGTCTAAGTGCCTGTTTCATTGAGATGTTTCTAGCTGTAAACACATGCTGGATGAGCCAGGACCAGCGGCGTTTGTCAATACACAAGAGCACTGAAAAAGTATTTATACCATTCAAACTCGATGGGTTTTTTGGGACATTTTATGCGATACACAGAAACGAAGTAGTGAATAACTGTAAAGTGTAAGGAAAATAATACAGTTATTAAATGGAAATCTGAAAAGCCATTTGTTGCAATTATTGTACATTGCCAGGCTTTTGGGGTTTGCCTTGACCAGCTTTGCACATCTACAGAAATAGTTTTTTGCCCATTCTTTGCAAAAGAGCTCAAGCTCAATCAGATTGGAAGGAAAAATGAATTTGTTCTTGCAGCAAGACTTGCTGCATATTTAGGTCTGGACTAGGACTGAAAAGCATCTCCACAACATAAAGCTGAGACCAAGATATCTCACTATGTGTATGGTGTGCACTTGGCTTTACGCCACATATTATGCATGTCAAATAGTTATATTCTTGTCTCATCTGACCAGTCAACCCTTATGTGCAGTGCTAGTGGTCTGCTGCTGTATATACAGCCTTTTGCAATTAGCATCTTCCTCCACATATTTGTTGTGTCCGTTATATGACTAATTACTGCAAGGGTTATTTATTATAGGTTTCTCTAAACAATGTTTTTTTTCCTTTTTATTCTTTTGTAAAGACCAGATCAGTGGAGCACATGACTAAAAGTTGTTCTGGAAACAGATTATCCTACCCGAACTGTGAATCTCTGGAGCTCCTCCAGAGTTACTATGGGCCTTTTTGGCTGCGACCTTCCAGTCTAGGTGGAAGGTCACGTCTTGGTAGGTTTTAAGTTGTTGCCTTTCTCGTTTCCATTTCAATATGATTGATGGAACAGAGCTTTGTGAGATGCTTGAAGCTAGGAATATTGTTTTATAAAACTAACCCTAAGTTAAACTTGTACATCTCTCTCCCTGGCCCGTCTGCTGCGTTTGTCCATCTTCATGATGCTGTTTGTTAACTAATGTTCTCAAACAAACCACTGAGGTCTTAGCAGAACGGCGGTATTTATGCAGAGATTAAATATCAAGCAGACACGCTGTTAACTAATCAGATCATTTTGAAGACAGTTTTATTGAATAACATCAAAGTAAAGGGAGCTAAATACAAATATTTCAGTATTTGTTTCTTTTTGTTGGCCTGTCTTGTAAAATTCAATTAAAATGCTAATGAGGTTTGTGGCTCAGGGGTATGAATATTTTTGCAAGGTACAGTAACATTTCAATGTAGTCTTAGAGAGCGTTTTGTTTTGTGATAATTAGGGGCAGGAATTGCTTTATTATCCTCTAAATGAGCTCTACCTACCTGTAACCAGCCACAGTAGCCTCTCCGTAGCTGACATCAGTGTCGCCTGTCAACATTTTGAAAGTTGTTGTTTTTCCAGCTCCATTAACTCCCAGAAGACCAAAACACTAACAACAAAAGGCAACTGTTAATACAAAAAGTATAAAAAACTTGAAATGAGGAAAATGAGCCACTATTCTAAAAACACAAGAAGCCCTTATGTTTGATCTTGCATGACTTGAACCACTAGAGCAGAAGTCTTCAACCTGAGGAGAACAAGCAAACTCCATACAGAAACACTCCAGGCTGGGATTTGAACCCATGACCTTCTTGCTGCATGGTAAGACTGCTACAAACTGTTTCAGGGAGCAGAATAAGAAATAAAAAATGTGTTGTTCATATTCTTTCCCATTTTCACCAAATCATAGTTAAAGTCAAAAGTTAAAGGAGCAATAAGTGAAATTTCCTTCTTTTAGATAGAAAAAACTAAAGGTATATTTTAGATGGACTATGATATGACTTTCCAAAAAGAGTAAAAAACAAAGCAACTGGACTTGTTTTCCGTAGTTTTTCAAAAAATAAATTCATAAAGCATCAAGCTTTATACTTTATAAAATTTGATGCTCCACATTACTCCAGACTTTATGAATTAAGAAAGCTTCCTGGATAGGAAGCGAAACGTCTTCAAACTACGGAAAACAAGTCCGGTTGCTTTGTTTTTTACTCTTTTTGGAATGACCATGACCTGGATGACTGAGAATCTTCACCAACAGTTCGCAGTTCTCTGTGTTGTTCTGCAGTCTCTTGGTAACATAGCCGGGCCGGTCGCGCGTGCACCTGCCACCTCCCTGCCCGTAAAATGCCACCGCAAGAGCAGTTTAGCACAAGATGGCGGAGGGCACGCCCAGCAGATCAAAACATTCTCCTGCTAACAGCATTATAACGTTATGAGTTACTTCGTTGCTAGACATGTTCCTTGTGTTGCTGTTTTGCTGTGAATTTATCCTTTGCAAACATGAGCATATGAGGCGACGGGTGAGAAGAGGAAGGGAAATGGGGCTGGGTTGCTGCCAGAGAGGAGGTAGAGAGAGGCGAGGCTTCATACATGTCTTGTTTTGGTCTACAGTAATCAAGCCCCCCCCCCCCTCCCCCAGTGGTGATATATCGCTTATTGCCCCTTTAAGGTCTTTGTCCTTGAGTGTATTTTCAGTGTTTTTGCTGCCTTTGTAATAATTGCTTCTTCTTAACTGAGTGGTATTTCAGCCTATTTTGCTACAGGAATTGTTTCACTTCAGGCAATGAAAATCTCTCATCAACTCAAGCCAACAAACGACGTCGTTTGTTTTTTTCTGCTGCTGATACGCACAATGCTCACAAAGAAACGTTCATTTCTGGGCACCATGATATCGTGAGTTGTGCTTTCCTAAGGTGTCAAGTAATATATTTCAAAACTTTTCTTTTTTTTCCCCATTATTCTGACATTTAGCAAACTTGAATTATTTTCATAATCCTAACCGACAACGCAAAAAGTTGGGATGGATTTCCTGTCAGACAGCGAGTCAGAAAAAAGCCATATGTTCCTTCCTATTAGAAGGTAGTTGTTACTTTCCATAGTGGCCACATGCTTTCTCAGGAGAGGGGATTGCTACAAAGTCAATTAATTGATGCAATTGGCTGGGCTTGCTTAGATAGAAACTTTTTTTTACCAGTTGGCATAATAAACTGAACCTCACCGGATTGTATATTGAATTTGAATCTGTCAGTATGACTGGACTGATTTGACTACATATTTCATTTATAGATCAGATCTGTTTGTCTCAAAGTGCCTCACCGTTTGTCATGAAATGGCTCAAAATAAATAAACTGAATGAATCTTTTTTTTTTTTACACATATTATATACATATCTATTTTTAACCTTTTTAATGAGGAAAATCTCTACAGCTCTGAATCTTATGCTGCATTCTTCTAACTCCATGTTTTTGTCTATTTGCAGACAGACAGAACTTGTGGCAAAGAGAAAAGATAGAAATAGATCTCAGCTTAGATGAACTCAGTGACTTTACCTCGCCTGCGGGGACTCCCACACAAATCCGGTCCACAGCTGCCCTCTTTCTGCCCACATACGTCTGTGCAGAGAAATGACAATATCTCACTTTATTGGAGCAGGACCACAGCGATAAAAACACAAATGTATAGGTTAGAAATATGTTTGTTTTTTTTAAAACCAGACTGATGAGGATGTGCAGTATTCAAAATGTATTCGTTTTAGTTTTAATGGTAAATTAAGATTAATCTTTGCTTGACGTAGGGTACTCTTAAATTTGTAGTTTGTTGAAAAAGAAGGCAAAAATTATTTGATTTTATTCTAAAAAATCTAATTCTTTCTTTCTTTTATATTTGTAACATATTGAGTTCATGAGGACATTGGTCTCTCTACACAAGAGAAACCACTTAAATAGTTCAAGCATTTTATTTAACAAATTTCATAATTTTATTTTTAAATATGGTTTCTGTAGTTAGCCATGGTCAGTGTACATCAAGGTTTTAAAAAGGTATGGTTTCAATTCTGCTAAAGTTTCATTTTAATGCTTTAAAGGATATCCCAGTGGTGTGCTGGAGTGACGGGAGTTTTCTCCAGCTGAAGGAGGCATAGAGCACCGCGCTGCTTCTCCCCAACAATGTTGCTGTGCACTGCCAGTCAGCTGGCTAAAAGAAGGCGACAACACCCCCATTGTGCTCGCTAGAAAGACAGATTCAGCTGTTTGGAAATATTTTTTTACTTATGCCACTTCGGCTTTGTGGATTTTCTTACAAGAGTTTATCAAAGGGGTTGGTTTCCTTTTGTGGATTTATATTCCGATACACGTGAAAGACGAATCAGATAAAGAAAAACTAAATCTTATTTGTCATTCAGTGGGAGATTATATTACAGATCAGTCACTATGTTTTCAATGGGGCTCTACAAGAACTTGATGGATTTGTTGCACTCCTCAAACCTTTCCTGGACAATTTAGTGTCAAGACTATTGTTGTTTTTTTGGCCAGCAGCCACGGTAAGATGAGGGAGTTTGATATTTTTCCAAAAAAGTTATAATCCCAGGAGAGAAGGGTTTCCAGCAGAATATCATATTAGAACAAAAATAATTGTTTAGCGATTGTTTAATTTATGTGAGTGAACATTTGATATTCCATGCGCTAAGAACATTTTGAGAAATGGGATATCCTGAAAAATGTACACCTTGAATTGATTATTTTTTTTTACCTTTGAGAGATCTCGAATCTGCAGGATGTCCTTCTTGCTTCCTCCCTCATAAATCCTCTGCCTCTCTTCGGCAACATTTTCGTCCGCATCCTGTACCACAGTCTGCTTGTATTCTGGTAACCTGGGTAGTAAAATAAAATAAAATAAAAAGGTAATCTCAGGAAGATTCTACCAGACCAGTGTAAAATTTTGTATGTGTGTGTTTAGCCAAGCCCTTACCAGTGATCCAAGAAGAACCGATACTGGATCAGAAGATTGAGAGTAAAGTACACAAAGCCTTCCACCAGCATAAAAAAGATGTTTTTTCCCACAAAGTCCCATCGGAAAGGATCCATTATGTACTCTTCACCTGGGAACAAAAAGTATAAAAATATATATAAATATTGTTTATATACAAACTGATACAGAATGGGTAATGTGTTAGGAACAAAATGAAACTGCATCATTTGATAGAATTTAAAACTGTCAACCCATAGAGGGCTTAATCCAAAGTCACAGAGAAAGCAGGCTCGTCCAGTTTGTCGAAATGCCATTGCAGCAACTCAAAGTGGCACTCAGTAGTTTGTATGGCCCTCAATCAGTAAGTCAACTTGTGTGTAGTTCATTTTCAGCATAACTCCAGCTGTTCTGTGAGGACATCAGAGGTTTGTTAGAGAACATCAGGGAACAAAACTTCATGAAGACCAAGAATCACAGCAAGACAGGCGAGGGATAAAGTTGTGCAGAGGTTCAGGGCAGATGTAGGTTGTAACAGAAGAGCCCAAGCTTTGAACTGATCAATCTTCATCCAAAAAGTTGAAAAAAAAGTCTTGAAAAGCAAATGGATCAAGGCAGGGCCATTCCCCTAAAACCAACAGGCCAAGCAAGGAGAGCATTAACCAGAGAAACAGCCCAGAGGCCCGTGGTAACCCATGCACTCCACCAATGTGGTGTTTATGAAAGAGTGGCAATGAAAAACTGCCTTAATTGAAAGAAAGCCATAAGGAGTCCTGTTTGGAGTTAACCACAAACCATATAAGGGACAAAAGCGAACATCACCCTGAGAGCACCATCCTCAAACATGGAGGCGACAGCATCATGCTGTAAGGGTGCTCTTTGGGAGAGCCACGGAGCGCAAAAACCCTGAGACTGTGGTGGAGGATCAGCTTCCAGCAGGACAAAACTCCACACAACCAGAGCTGAGGGTTTAACATGCGTTACAACATCCACGTCAAAACACATTTGAGAATCTGAGCTAAGAAACAAAAGTTGTTGTTTATAAATGATCCCCATGCAATCTGACTAACTATTCTGCAAAGACATCTACCTCCTATTTCTACTTTCCAATTGTGTGATGGTCACATGAATGCAATGACGGTGGTTGATTAGGATTGTGCGGTCTAGCCAACTGCACGAGTGAAATTAGCACGCGGTGCTTACCAAACCGGGCATAGACGTCCGTGACAGCCTGGTTCATGGCCATGTCTATCAGTCCTCGCCCCAGGCAGAAGTGAGGGAACACCAGCAGCCATTTTTTCAGCCACTCGTTAAACGTCTGCAGAGACTGCAAACACAAGAACGTTTCCCAGCAGCAGCATTACAGAAACAAGTCTGATGGCGAATAAACAGAGCTCTGTGACAACTATCCTAAGTCACATATCAGCTGCATTCGTAAAAATCCTTTGCTAAATTGCTTAATGGTACCATGTTTAGAATTTGAATTAAAACATTTTGTATGTGGTTGCTCTAATAAGGGGTAAAAAAGACAAGGTTAACAGAGTAAAGAGAATCTCAAGCAATTCTTTGCTTCGTCTATGCTCTAAGTAACCTAATAATTTTCTGGGTTTTTTCCTGTGTGGAAACTGTTTCTATAATTAAGTTCATTTTTCTAACAGAGCAAACATGGTGGCGGTTTATAATGCTCAAACATATCAGCACTTTTTGGGCTCCTGCGGTCCTACTCTCATGAATCATCTGTGGTGGGAGAAATGGATCACAAATGTTTAGAGGGGATGACCATCTGCTGGAGAACGGTCTCCATTTTTTTATTATTGTAGTAGGTTACGACGAGAGTGCCATCTACACCCTTTACCCCAGCTTATTTGATTTTATTCCACTCCTCGTTTTTCTTTAAACCCATGACAGAATAGTAGAAGGTCATATATATCATTTAATATTCAGACCTAGTTTTTTTCTCGTGCCTAAAACGATGACAATTAAAAGGTCTTTCGCACCCAGTCTTAAATATTTAGACCTTATTATTATGTTTTCCACATTTTTGACTAAAATCCATAGTTTCCTCTCTAACACATGCTAATACAAGTTTGAGTCCAGCCTTACTGATCGTCTCACCGGCTCCACTTAATATATTTTTGTCTATGCAGTTTATCAGACACTCATCTGCCCTCCAGCGCTCAAACCAGACTGTAGTCCACATCTGCATTAATTGATTTATGTTATTTACAACTGATGGTGGCCAGACATTTAGAAAACATAGCTTGTTTTGAAAAATAATTCACAGCTGTGGGCAACAGGAGGCAACAAAAATTGGAGAAATTTGCATTAAAGTGCTCTTTTGCTGCGGGTCAAATGTTTTCCGGTTTTCCAGTCATACATTTGGGCTTTTACTGATGCTTTCTAGAAGGGACTTTTTTTTTCCAGGATGGAAGAATGATGCAAACAAACAACTGTGATGGTTTTTAAAAACATGACTCACATACATATAAACACCCCCACAAATATAAGGTTAAATATCTCTTAGCAAGAAACAACTTTTTTTTTTTTTAAGCCAGCAAGCTTTTGGGATAACTTGGCTCGATTTTTGGAACAGAAATGGCTTGGCTCTATCATATCTGTCAAATTTTCAGTTGGATTGAGGCCATGGCCACTCCAGAGGGCTAGACCTTCATCCTCCTCCAAAACCTGTTTTGATTTGCGCTTCGGATCATTGTGTCGTAGGAACACCCAACTATATCCAAGTTTGAATCCTCTGACCCACAGTGAGATGAGCTGGAGTTGGTTGAAATGTTCAGCAACAACCCAGGAACCACAGAGACGAGCGCATCATAAAATTGAAAGAGGCAGGAAGACTTTGGCCAACGTCCGCAGTGAAGCCGGATTTACATCGCCGTGGACTGAGAGGGTGCTGCCAAAAAGAAAGAAGGTCCCTATTCCAAACCGGATCCTGACAGACGTTTTTCAGCTGCACCACCTGGATGAGCCAAATGTCTTATTAAGTCTCAATTTTACACCTACAGTCCAATATGGTTTGGCAGTGGTCTAAACAACGCGCACAGCATTGGATTTTTTTTTCTGTGGTACACCTGTTTGCCCAGAGTAAATACCGTGTGATGGAGGACATCCCCGGGTCAAGGTGAGCACTAGATGCATTAAACAATTAAAAGTAATTTGCTTGGGTCAGTCCAAAAGGGTCACCTGAAAGAAACCTATTGTAAGCGTAGACCCACCATCCTGGTAGGGGGAAATCCATATTGGGCCCCGATACGAACGCAGGTCGGGTAAGAACACGCTAATAACTGTCAAGCAAGGTGGTGGTACCATGATGCTGAGGCCGTGTATCACAGCCAGTGGTACAAGGTTTGATAAAATAAATAAATAATTGCTGTGGTTTGGAAAAAGAGTGGTTCAAATAACTTGTTAAAGCCCAACCAAGGTTTACTTCTGACCCGAACTGTAGATGTATGGGATGCAACTTCACAAAGTTAGCTGCGGCACAGTCTGTGTTTTATTTTAGTTTGTTGCGTTATTTATGATTTCTTGTTTCTTCATTTATTTTTGTGTTGCCTAACGCTTTCTGAGTCTTCTATCTTGAGTTACACTGAACAATTTCCTAACTGCTCTCTCAACAAACCCGCTACTTGTTTCTAAGTATGCCACCATTAGTCATTAACTTTCTTGTTAAAGATTCATTTCTCGCGACATTAAGCCTGTGCCGTTGGAGTTAATGGAGTCGGAGCACGACTGGTTCTTTGTTAGAGTAAATCACCTTCACTCACCTCAAAATAATCAGTATATTTGCTAGAAGGTTGCTACATTTAGGAAGAGTCCGGGTAAAACCATTAGGCTGTTCCTTTTGGGTATACTCGAGGTGTCCTTACCCGGTTGTTTTCAAAGAGTTCCAGGATGAACGTGATGGCGCTGCTGTTGATGCCAATGAACAGATTGATGCAGGACAGAGACACGTATGCGGTACTCGGGATATTGAATATGTAGGACATGGGGTACATCATGGGCGTCACCGACCACCTGAAAGCAGAAGAGTTTGAGAATTATGATAAAAGTAGACATCAACATGCTAAACAGATGTGTAGCCCTTCACTGACAACACAAAAAAGGATGAACGCCCTTCTGCTACATAGATCATCTATGCAGGTGAGGTCTGTTGAATTAAACAGGCAAAGAGGACAGATTTTTTTTTCTCCAGCCAGCGCTGGAAATCATTTTTACCCCAGGAGTATCACGGGATGGGAACACGGCATATAAGGCAAAGAACAACTCACAGTTCAGAGATGGGAGCAAAATGTAATTCATGGCATGGCAACAACAGATAGCTTGAACGAGGCATAAAGAGCGAGATCAGAGAGACGGCTTCAGCTGGTGTCTGTGAACATAAAGTTTATCAGGTATGAAAAATCGTTTTAAAGCATCTTTATTGGGTTTTATGTGTAATCTGTCAGTAGCAAAAGTCTGTTGTTCTCCACAGATCCTGTTAAATCCATACCTGCCATACCTTTCAACGCTCTTCTTGATGATGGGCAAAAAGTCTAAACACAACCTAAAAACCATGTGTGCCATTTATGGGGTGTTTTTTACCTTCTCTATCATCTGCAATTTTTATCTGATTTCCCTGCTTGTAAAAACTAGTTTGTTTTAAGTCTCTCAAGCGATGAGGCATTTCATTTTATTTATAAATGCAACTGACATTCAGCTGAGGCAGACTGGTGGTCCCCAAACAATCCGTTCCAGAGACACAAGTTACTTTATTTCGAAATGCTTTTAACGCATTTTCCGCATTAAACTAAGCTACATGGAAAATCAGCAGCTTACCCATAAAGAAGAAGAAGAGCTATCAATGCTGGGAGGTTGGCTGGTGATGTGTAACACTTTTTATCAAAAGCCATGAAGATGCCAACCACCATTGCAGTGCTGACAACGTAGTTCATCTGAGAGAGAACAGCGACAAAGAGACGGGATAGTAATGATGATACGTTCATACCTTTTCTTTAAGATTTAACTTCCTATTAAAACTGGAACTCTGCTTAAAATAATACTGTACATAAAAAAACACATTTGGGATCAGTTTTATTTATGAATCCTGATCTTGCTCACCATGTCCCAGAAGAAGTTGGCCACCCAGTACACAAAAGGATTCACTCCACTGACAAACTGCAGGTGTTTGGCTTTGGTCACTCGCTCCTGAATGAGGTAGAGGACGAAGCTGGCGGGGATGAAGGACATGGCGAAAATGACACAGATCGCTACAACGGCATCCACCGACGTGGTCAACCTGCAGAGACAAAGGAGATAAAAATCAGTACCCTGCAAACTCGTTTTTTTGGTTTTTTTGTGTGTTTGCTTGGGATGCCTAAGATGCCTAAAGGTTTAAAACAAAAACTGTCCCTGTCGCTGCTAGACTACGTTTGGCAGGAATATTCAGTAAATTAGTTAAATTTACTCAGATTGAAGAATTAGTTTTTGAGTGGGACCAAGTGTTGCCTTTTTTGAGTCAATTTTCTTCAATTTGAGTAAATCTTACTCAGGCAAATTTACTGTATATGCACCAATCAGTAGCACAGCTTCTAAAAAGGCATAAAAAGCTTTGAAATAAAGGCTCATCTTTTATGGCAGTAGCTTACCCCTAAATGGGGAAAAAAAATAAGGACAATTCTACATTTAGTTTGAGTAATGAGCTTGGGGGGGGGGGAAATCCCTTGATTCGCAATAATTCTTAACAAATCCCTGGAGACAGGTGTTGGCACCCCTAACTTATTCTGTGAAAAGTAATGAAAGACCCTTTTTTATTATTTGATTTGATTTAACTTTATACGTTGAAAACACTGTCTAGTAAATTTTCATTAGTGATCCATAACTTCTGCTTCCCTGGGGTAGAAATATCATGTGATAGAAAGACCTGTTTCTCTTAAGGCTGGTTCACATGGCACGGTTTTTAGCTTGATTTTCGCCCCCCGATCTCTCCCTACCGAGAGGCACCGATTATCGGTGTGTCTCTAATCTTAAGAGAACATCCTGCCGTGTGTGGTGTGCCAAGCTCGCAGTCGGACCGGACACCACACACTGTACGAGCAAACCTGTTTTATCTAGGATTTTTAATCGTTACGTGTGGTGTCTCTAAGGCTTTGAAAATCGGTCGACTGTTTTAAAATCCTGCCGTGTGAACCAGCCTTTGCTCACTCTTCAAAACGGGAAAAACAAGGAAATATCACATTCAAATGAGGCACATGGATACTGATCGTCATAAATAAGAAAATGACCACATATCTTAATTCGTCCATATGTACCCATGGATGAGGACCTAAGTTTATCTTGTTACCAAGGCACGGTGAGCAGGATTATAAGCAAAATTAAAATAATCCCAACTGTCACTATTAGAACTGCAGCAAAGTCAGTGGCATCTCAGGCTCACCAAGTCGTCAACCACTAGTGACTACATGCCACCTGTTTATTTATAAAACCAGGAAATAAAGCGTTGTCCTGTCTGTCCTAGTGTCACAAAGCCAAATGTGGACTTTGCTAAATGCTATCGTGCTGTTAAGTATGGTGAAGGATCTGTGATGCTGTGGGCCTGTTTCTCCCCCATAAATCCCCTCTCAAAATGATTGGATCATGAAATCTTTAAAATACTAGGATGGATGAAATAAACATCCAGTGGCCTCTGCCAGAAAAGTAAAAACGAGTCATCATCTGGTGTATTAATGTGATAATGAACCTAAAAAACAAAAAAATCAACCCTGTGTGATGCCCATCTGCTTCCCTACGACATGAACCCCATTAAAAACCTGAATAGACGAGAGCGACCAGAGGAAGCCCGGGATCTGGACAATCCAGACCCAGTGCTCTTCTTCTGGCCAAAGGTGACTCTGGAAAAGCCATAACAGGACAATTTCCTGACCGAATGAACTCTAACAGACGTTATTGTAATTGTTTGGAGTTGGAATATTCCACAACATTTCAAATTAATTTCTCTTAACGCTTTTTAAACATCTACTCATCAGGGTTGCCAACGATTCTGGATGCCACGGTTTACTCAGATTACACACGTCACAAACAAATGTGAGCTTAAACTACAGGGACTAAAAGTTTTACATCCTGTCAATATAAACAAGAAAGATAAAGGCAGAGCCGTGCTCACACAGTGACTTCGGAAAGCTGCTCTTTGGTGAGATTCAGAGGGTGGTTGATGGCGGTGATGCCATACTCAGCAGGTCTGGCGAATGAAGGGAGGAAGGCTCGCAGAATGGCGTTGTTGGCCACATTCATGAAGGCCACCATGGCGTGCCAGCCTTTGTTATTATACCATACCTGGCCGAGGAATGGAGAGGTAATGTAATACATTTCCCACGACACAACTTCCAGACGACATAAAGCGGGTGCACACAAACTTTCTTCGTGTTCAAACTCCTTACCTTTACATTGAATTCACTCTCCATGAAGCGTAAGAACGTACCAATCTCACCGAGGGCAAGTCTGCAGTACTGACCCTGTGAACATGGGAGCTCAGTCTGAGCTGATCAGGCGGTTTATGCTCACAAGTCTAGCGTTGAAAGCTGCGAAAGAATTACCCCCGTTATGTTGAGCATCCGTCCCAGCTGACGGAAAACGTTCTGGATGTCTTTGGGGTCCACATCGAGGATGGGAAGTTGTCCTCCCACGGAGATGCCTCCATACCTGATTACAGAAAAGATTCACGCCTGAGAAAAACAAGAGGGAAATGCCCACTGCCAGATACATAGTGAGACTAGAAAGAAAATGTAAATCACCTTTGTTCATTTACCCAGTATTTGCTCTTTAAGCTGCAAAATGAAGGTTAATAAGAAGAAAATTCAGTAACGAGGTAAAAAGATGAAACAGCTCCTGTTTCTTTTCTAAAGGACGGTTTTCTCTCATTTTCCTGCCTGGTTCTGATGAGACTGGGGTAGGTTTTGACCAGATAGTCGGAAATGTTCCGGTCGGTCAGATCCAGCATGATGTCTCCCGTGGCCTGCACACGCTGCGGTGGGGGCAAACCTCCCGCCCCCACGGGACAGATGGGCATCATGGTCAGCTTCTTCCCGGCGCTGCACTGGCAGGTAGGCGACGGGTTGCGCTGGTTCCATTCTGGGCTCTGTAAGATGTTCTGGACTACAGGCGAGACGTCAGGTTGCTCCCAATCTGAGGCACTGGTGTTGCATTGCATCCTTGACCAAAAAGAGACGGAGAGGACAGGCATCTCAAATTTCCTAAAGACGGGTTTGCAAATGAATTTCTGCATAAATGCATAGAAATACAAAACGGTGATCATTTGTTCTTACAGCAATTGGTTTAAAAGCCAAGGATGGAAGTGAAATAAGATAAGATCCAGCAGCACATTTGCTTCTTGCCGTGCTGTCTTGATACTCACCCTAACAGTTCTCCCTGCATGCATCGTGTGCCAAGGCCCGGCAGGCCCAACAAGCGATCTGTGAAGTGTTTCATTCTGGGGTCAAACGGACGCTCGTTGCTAAAAATGGTGGCAAAAATAAGAGATTACGATCATGTGGATGAGACTGAGAGAACAATTACCCTACCTGTGAATAGTATTCACACATACTGTCAACTTTTTCCCCAATCGTTTACACTACCACAAACTTCACCGTATTTCATTGTGACGTTTAGTAACAGACTAACACAAAGTAGTGAATGTTTAGAAAATGGAAAGAAAATGACACATGGTTTTCAGTTGTTTTACCGATAAACAACTGAAAACCATGTGTCCGCATTTGGGGCCAGTGTGGCCAGTGGAGCCAGGCCCCATCAGATGTCACTGTGGAGCTCAGTGTTTACAATAATCAGTGGGACAGGATCGTTCTTTATAGAGCAATATTGTGAAAAAGACCGATTCCCTTACCAAAAAAATTCTGTTATAAACATCTGTGTCTATACATCTAAGTCTGCCAGGATACTGATAAGCTCACTAGGCTAAATCCTCTTGAGGTGCCTTGATGTTGGGGCTTGCCCACCAACGTTTGTTTAAATCATGAACATCTGAGATCGGAGTGCGCATGCCCAACAAGCTCTCAGTAGACAGCTGTGGGGCACAAATCCTCTGGCCCCAAGCTCAGATCATCCAATCAAAATACTGGAAATGCACACGTTATGTTTACGTTGTTCCGGGTAGTGTGCAGCCATCTAGTGTTGGTTGGCCTTGTTGACTCATTGAAGGATCGATGTGAATATTTTCTGTTCCATAAACTACCAATATGAGTGAGCCTTTATTTGCAATTTTATGTATAAAAAATAAATTACATTTAGATTATATAAAATGGCATTTCTAGTGTGTTGGTTTATGCAAATTTATCTGTTAAATTTAAAGTTATGGAAGACTGGCAAGAAGAAAGCCATCCGGAAGAAGATGCCTTGGTAAGATGACACTAAAACTTAACCTTTGGCCCACATTAAAAACATAAACCTTAACACAACATGTCCACAGTGAAATATATAGGTGGTGCTGGAAGAAAACCTGTAAAAGATGAGACTGAGCTGGAGGTTCACCTTCTAGCACATCAACACTAAACATAATGGACATCCAGAGCTGCAATTCTAGGATTAAATCAAAACGTCAGAATGGTCTAGTCAAAGTGCAGACCTGGTAGAGACCTACCCCCCCCCCCCCCCAAAGGACTTGCAGCTGTAGGTCCAGATAAATTAGGTTCCTCAAAGTATTGACTCACGGGTGCTGAAGGCATGCAGCTCTTTTCAGAATCCTATTTGTAACTAATTTTGAAAAGCACGCATCGTTTTCCTTTCATTTAAGAATTAAGCAGTGCCTTGTGTTGGTCTATCACCGTGGTCCTCAGTTCCGGTCCTGCAACTTTTATTTGTTGCTCTGCTTCAACACACCTGAGTCAAATAATCTGGGCTTTCGCAGGACTCTGGAGAGCTTGACTGCATCCTGAGGAGGTAATTCATTGATTCAGCTGTGTTGGTCCAGGGACACGTCTAAAAGCTGCAGGACATTGGGGACCACGGGTCTATCACACGAAATCCTAATAACTTTACTTTGAAGTTTATGGTTGTTAACGTGACAAAATGTGGAAGTGAGGAGCATGGATACTTTGGCAAGGCGTTGTCTGACCTGAAGAAGGTGAACTGTTGTCCATACATCCAGGGTGTCAGGGTCAGACTAGGATATTCTCCAAACGGGGGGACAATCAGCGTGAAAATCAGAGAAACGAGGACAAACGTGGCAGGAAGCACAATCTGAAACCACAGTCACATATTGAAATGCGGGTTAAATCCTGCTGAGCATTGAAAATTATTGGAAAAATAAAGGTAAGCATTTCTCCTTCCGGGTATTTCCTATTTCTAGATGCAGTTTATGTATGTTGAAAGAATTTGAAACACAGAACTGTAACGCCTGCATGTGTCATCAGCATAAAGCCTAGCGGCCTCCTCTTAGCTACACATCATTGCATCTCCGGCGGTACCTGAGCCATGAAGTCTTTCCTGCTTCTGGTGGCGTGATGGAATCTCTTCACCAGCAAAGCGTGGAACTGCTTCAGGATCAGCGCAGCACCCTTCACCTGTCTGGAGCCCTTCCCTGCCCTGCTGTCAGATGCCGTCCCATTTACGCCGTTGTTTTCTGCCATAAACAAGGAAAGCAAACGCTGAGCTTTAGCATAAACACGCTCATGAAGGAAAAACACATTTTCAGGCACAGAGCTTTTATCAAAAACACTCCATGTCGACTCAGATGGTGATCTTTATGTCAGACAGCTACATAAGTGACATTAGGCTACATTTGTAAAGCCTATGCAGCTAGAAAAGAGCATGCAAAGAGTAGCAGCTGCTACATTTTTAATGTAAGACCTGAAACCCTTAGAACTGGGTCATTTTATGCAGAAAGTCATTCAACGTTATTTCATTTAATAGAAATACTTCATGTGACTACACTGAAATTAGAAATGCAAAACTTAATTGATAATAAAAAATGGTATCTGAATAACCCAGGTCCTGTAGGTTCATCAGGAAAAAGAGAAGAAGAACTGCATTTTTATTGAAGCTCTGTTCAAAGCCCCCCCCCCTCTCTCTCTGACCTTCGTCTTCGCCTACACCAACTTTGCTGCCACTTTGTCTTCCCTGTAACATCCACTGTTCTAGAGGTGGGAGAAAACACACACACACACACACATACACACAAACTGCAGGGTTACAAAAACAACATATGCACGTTCTACAAAAGCTACCGTGGAAACATTTTGGGTCGCATCTGCATCGTTCCGCTACGAGATGCACGTTTGTATCGATATTAAAAATGTAGGTTTGGAGGACGGATTAAGAGCAGGCTGGAGAGAAGATCAGTGGGTCAGGAATTTAATTCCAGGAAAAGGCCAAGCAGAATATCAGTGGTGGCATTTACCAGCAGTGGTGGCGTTATTTGCTGCTTCTCCATCTGCTGTGACCTTTAGAAATATCTGGGGAAGGAAAAATAAAAAAGATCATTCTTTAACTTTCAAAACATTTCAAGCATCAAATGCAAGTTCCCCTTTAAATATCTGAAAGAATATTACCATTTGAATTTAGATCTAGAGTGGCATGACGGAATATTCCTGCTATTATACGTGGATAGGCAGGACAAGCATGACTAAGCACAAATAAAGTTCAATACATTGGTTTAAGGTTTCCGAGAAATCATCTCACACTTCTGGAGTTGAAATAAATTCTAGGTTTCAGTCCAGGTAAGTCAGAAACGTTAAATCATCATCTTCACAGGACAAAATTTTAATAAACCTATCAGAAATGTGTTCGGTCAGTTTAGGTGTATTAAACTTAAAGCTGCAGAGGATCTCTTTTTGTGATTTCAAAAAATGAGAAAATGCTAAACCATTTGAAAAATGTTCCCACCTTTAATGTGACATATATCCAGTGCAGTTTTACCTGGAAAAACTGCTATGTGCAACAATGTCTGCTCCTCAGTGAGTCCTCCTTCCACTGAGTTAACGTTTATACATATATTTTTAGTGGCGTTGGCTTCGTGCAGACAGGAGGGCACGGCTGACTGTACTCCGACCTTGAAGAGCGGAGTATAAAGCTAGAACGGGAGACGCTTTCTCTGCCAGTTGGCAGTGTGTGGGCTGCTTTGTGGAGGCCTGGGTTGCCTACTGTGTTGAAAATTCATGTGACGTGATGACAGGTGTCTAGATAGGGAGAGGTTTTGTTTAACCTGCACTGAGTCTGGTCTTGGTGTTTCTGGTCCAGTTTGTGTCAGTCCAGAGTGGCTCTGGAAGTTAAAAAAGAAACGTGATGTTCTACTTTAACCCCTTTAAAAGGGTGGTCTTAATGTGTCATTTCCTCATGAATCCAACCTGGGTCTTCTAGACCACAGTTCTAAGAGAAGTTTGGCACAAAGACAAAACAGCAAATTAAAGAAATGACCAAAAGAACACCATAACCAGAGTGAAATATAGTGACTGTGCAGTTGTGGGAGGGGGCTGGGCATATGTTTAGATGGAAATGGGACTTTAGTGAAGGTGGAAACAATCCAGAACCCTTTTGATTAGTCTGTAGAGAACCAAAACCAGGAATCTGGAAATGAAGAGGGATCCTTTTCAGCATCACAGGGATTCAGCACATCCATCCAAACCATCAGCCTCAACAGGAGAAGAATAAAGTTCAGGAATAGCTAGAGTTCAGAACTGAGCCTGACAAAAAAAAAAAAAAAGAAAAAGCTGTGAGTGTCGCCTGAAAACAGCAAGAGGTGTCCTCACAGTGTGCCAGATCTGGGGAACATTTGCAAGTTTTGCAAAATCAAAAGGCCTTTAGCAAAGTACCTGTTTAAGGGCATGCACATTTTTACACTTATATGAAGATATTGTCAAAGGATTTGCTTGACTAAGTTGACTTTTAAAGGATGCATGCCACCGTAAAGGTAGAACTTTTTTTTATCATTTATCATGGAGTAATTTTTTACATCATAAAACCATGTTGTTGTTTTTACAAACATGAACAGACTTTGGAGATCCACTGTATGCTGAACAAAAACATCTCGAGTATAATATCTAAAGCAATGTTTAAGTTATCAGTTTGAGTGTAAAAGTCAAGCATTTTAGGGCCATCGGAAAGCTCACACTAAGAATATTTGCAGCATCTTTCAAGGCCATACAGCTCATCTGCTATTAACATTCAACTGCATGTTTCCCTACCTCTTCTAGTGACGTATCCGAGATGCCAAAGCTGCTCAGACCCATGTCAGCCAGCGTCTCCTCCAGCTCTCTGAACAGGCTGGCATAAGCTCTATGTTTGAACCCTTTATTTGGGAGCAAATAAGTCAACTCCTGCCCGATGCTCTCGATGAGTTTTGCGTCGGGAACGTGATGGTGGATGAGACTGGTGATGCTGTCGACGTCCCCTAAGAAGACAGAAAAGTTAAGGACTTAGGAGCTTTTTTGAGAGAAAATTTTTCCCAAAGCAGCAGAAACTGAAACGAGAACAAAAGCAGAGAAGCTGCTTGAAAAGGCAAAAAAAAAAAAAAAAAAAAGAAGAAGAAAAAGAAAAAAAAAAAACAAACAGTATTATTCAAGTGAGCGAGCTTGTGCTGGAACAACTTTAGGGTGTTGCATCTTAAGCAGCATCTCCTCAGGCAGATAAGAAAGAAAACGGCTTTACTGTCAATATCGCTGCTAAATTTTTAATGTCTGTAAATAATGTGCACTGTTCGAGCTTGTTGTAGGACTCACGAGTTGCAGTGATGGGAATTGTATAAAGATTACGTCGCCACCATTACACGCAAATGCTTCTTGATTGGTGTGAATACAGGGCAAATGTGTACTGGAGTGCTTTTTTTCTGCTGTTTTTAAAACAATTTAAGTAAGTCTTAGCATTTTCCCAGATGCCCCTCAGAGTCTAAAAGTGGGACATTAGAAGGCATTGTCACCGGAGTAGATACCACTGCTGTCAGGACAAAAAGGTTTATGTCATGCGACTGAAATATGCACCGTGTGCAGTGATGCTTCTCTCCAAGGAGAGAATTTATCTGAATTAAGCCATCAAAACTGCATGAAGAGCACAGGGGTCTGATTTTATCTTTAATAACATGTCTTCATGTGCAAAACTCTAGAGTTATCTAAGGTTGTCTCTTACACATGAATGAAGGACGCTGCTGGCACGTATGTGGGGTAGTTGTAACCCTATAATGCCAAATCATTGTATTTCTAAAACCTTTTGCCATTATGCTTGTCTTCTGCCCTCTAGTGGAGGACGAAGTACTACAAGTGGCAAAAACAAGTTCAACTCCACGATCCAAGATGGCTGAGTGCCATCCATTGAATATAAGGTCAGTTGTTTAGTTCAGATACGGCTTTGGATGTGGGCCAAATGGACAGTTGCCCAGGGTGGCATTAGAAAGGGCAGGAAAGGGTCAAAATTTCATTTGCTTCTCCTTATATGTTTAATGTTTCTCTTTTGTCTTCTGTTTTTACTTGGAGCCTTGGAACAAAATTTCCGTTAGGCAAAAAGTAGTATAGCTGAAGTTTATTTTTATTAAGTATACTTGTGTATAAGCTTAAATCTTAGTATTAATGTCGCTAGTCTTAGACTTCTACTTCTACTTTTCAGTATAAGTCAAATATACTTCAGTATACTAGTGTTAAATTTATGAAATATAGCTTATAAAAAGTAAACTTCAAGTACACCGCCTCATTTTAAGTATGAAATAAGTATACTCATAGTACACTTAAATAAACACTTAAATACTCAAATTGTTGAATTACAGTAAAGTTTGTCTAAGGACTGCTTATCATTTATCCTGCCCCAGAAATTCAGATAAAAGGGTGTAGCAGGGGATTACCTTTGCTTTATGTCTTGATGGGAATTTTACACAAACTTTAAATTGTGTCTTTTTTTTACCAAGCAGACAGTTGCTTCGTGATTGATGAGAACGTTTGGAAACAATTAGATATCAAAACTCACATTATAACTATACTGCTTTTAATGGCTGAAAGTTAAACAATATCCAAACTAATAACAGTTCGCTCACGTAAAGGTTAGCAACAAGTTTTACCTTTTCCGCGAGCACTTCATCTCACTTTTTTAATGCAGTTTAATTTATTTTAAAAAGATCTCATACAGCATTATTAACATTTGTTAATTTTATTTTCCAAGTTTTCATATAAAAGGGATGTTGATGTTTTAAAAAAAAAGAAACACAATTCGAACCTTGAGCAAATTGGCCGTCCGGACATCATTTACCGGGGAGGGGCTCTATTCAGGTGTGAAAGAAAAACGTACACTTCGTTCGCAAAATGCATTTTTTTTTTTACAACAAAATGCATTTTCTCTCCAAGGTGTTTTTTTTTTTTTTATGTTCGTAAGCAAACATGTTTAGCACAGGCGTTACAAGCATTCAGCTTTGCAATCTTTTTGCGGACCCGATAATGATCACGTATGACCTCCTGCTGCTTGAGGCTTTATAATCTCAGGCTTTGCTTTAAATATTATAAAATCACTTGAAGGCTTAATGCTCCAACCATCACAAAGTTTGATTTTGCACCCCAAATGTCAGCAGAAGATACACCTGACAGGAGCGGAGAAGCTGCAGATGCATTCGTTCACTTCTAACTTTCCTCTCACACCAAGCCAAATCGACGGGGCTGGTTTATCAGATAAATAGTTTTCAAAACAATGTATTCACCTAAAAGATTTTATCATTTTAACTCCCAGCTAAACACCTTCATCTTTCGTCTGCCTCTCACCAACCTTTCTGCTCACTAACTAAGTCTTCTAACGGCAGAGGTGAGGAAAGGCCAAGAACAGGAAGCTAATATAAGACAATGTCCTTGCATGAACAATGAACACTTACCCTCCAGAACTCTGTCGAGCTGCTGGGGCTGATTCTGAGACTGATCTTTGTATTTGTTGCAGATGGAGCAGGAACACGAGCAGTCCGACGCACAATCGCATTCATTCTGACAGACAAAAGAAAACAATGCTTAAAACAATAAACACACGCTTGCTGGCAGAAGAGGCAGAAGCAGTGCTGTTCGTCTGCAGACACTGCTCACCTCCCGTCTCCTGATGTCCTTTATGCGGCGTACGAGGGTCAGATAGAAGCCGACTCCGAAGCAGTTTTTGAGGAAAAGCGGGGACCCGCAGCAGTAAAGCTGCCCTTTGGAGATGATGGCGATGCGGTCGCTCAGCAGGTCCGCCTCGTCCATGTGATGCGTGGACAGAATCACGGTGCGGCCTGTGCAAGGCGACAAGCAGTTCAGCTCACTCTTTGCTAACAACGTGGCAGACATGGAAATGCTGGTGGTTTTAATCCTCCTTCTCTCCCTCCGCAGCTGTGAAACTGATTTCTCTTCTTTGATAAGTTTACTACCAAACTCAGGAAAAACTGCAAGAGCTTTGTTTGATTTCTCAGCGACAGCTTAATAGGGTCTATGAGCTTTGAGAACGACCTCGAGTGAGAGAATGTTGGCCAAAATTTGTCAAACGTCATTTGCGGAAGCGTTTTTTTTTACCCGTTCTATACTTCAGCAGGAGATCCCAAATGGATCTTCTGGAATAGGGGTCCACTCCTGATGTCGGCTCGTCCAGGATGACGACCTTTGATCCTCCAACAAATGCCATGGCAACAGACAGTTTCCTTTGCATGCCGCCTGTGAAGTGCAGAATGTATAAAGTAAAAGCTGCGATTCAATCAATTGACCTTCCACATCTTCTGTGGCCCATATATAGACACACGTGGCAGACCTGAGAGGTTCTGAGCCTCCTCGTCTCGCTTGTGAGGCAGTCCAAGGTCCAGCAGCATGTTCTCGACCTCTGTCTGAGCCTCCTGTGGAGTCCTACCCTTCAGCAGCGAGTAGAACAGGATGTGCTCCTCCACCGTGAGGCTAAAACGGGGATGCAGGAATCAAACGTTGTGAGAAAAGAAAAGAAAAGAAAAAAGAATAAAATGCTGCTGGAATGGTTCAATCTGTGCAAGATTTCAGGAACTGTTGGTTGTCATTTGTGAAGAACACCTGTGGTGCAAAGTTTCCCCTACAGCTTTATTCCATTATACATTGAGTGGAACAAATAGATGTAAGCAAAAGTCGCAGCGCCTTGCAAAAGAAGCCACACCCCCTGTAAATTTTCATTTTCTTGTCAAGTTACCACAAACTTCCAACTATGGTTTTTTACAACTATGGTGCATTTACAGCTGCAGGACCTTTGGCACACATTTCTGGCCGTTTTGCACATTTACACAGGGAAATGTTTGCACAATCGTCTTTGTAAAATGGGTCACGCTCAGTCAAACTGCATGGAGAGATCATCCTAACACGTGAATACGGTTCGGTCTTTAACATTTAGGGTCTCTGTCCTGCTGGAAGCTGAACCTCCACACCAGTCTCAAGTCTTCTGCAGCCTCTAACGGTTGATCTTCCAGAACCGTCCTGCATTTACATCCATCTAACTTCCCATCAACTCTGACAAGAAAAGCACCCCCACAGCATGATGCTGAGGCCATCATGATCGGTGGTCCCTTTAAAGTGATCGTTTTGAATAAAGGCCAAAAGGTTAGAATTGCTGGTCTAATCTGACCAGAGTACCTCTTCCCCCATGGCTTGTAGCCAACACCTAATGAGACGTTCAACAATGGCTTCTGCTTGCCACTTTTCAGTAAATGTTGATATTTATGAACTTCAGGACTAACAGTTGTCCTGTTGACAGACTCTCCCACCTGAGCTGAATTTGAACAGTTCTCTGCATGGCATCTTGTTATATAACCTACTCTAAACTTTCCCCGCCACTTTACCCCTGACCTGACGAATGGCTCCCTTGGTCTTCATGACGACTGCAAGCCGCAGGACAAAAGGGGCTCAACAGAAACGTACATCACACTTCTCAAATCTTTTTGGTTAAAACATGTTAATAATCACACATCACCTTCCTCCCACTTTACAATCATGTGCCAGTTCTCTGCTGGTCCATCACGTAAAATGTTGCTAGAATATTTTAAGGTATGTTATAAAAAGGAAGAAGGCAGGAAAAAAAAAAAAAAAAAGGTTCCAGGGGTATGAATACTTTTTCAACAAACTGCAAATGTTTCAACTCACTGGTTGAAGAGGATGTTGTATTGAGGGCACATGCCCAAAGATGTGCGGATGATGTCCATGTCTGTCTTAATGTCTCTTCCGTTGATGTAGGCCGTGCCGGACGTGGGAGGGTAGAGACCCGTCAGAATGGACCTGAAAAGAGTAAAACACTCTGGATGAGTCCAGAAAACAGGTGGGAGTTACTAACCTATGTAAAGCCGAATCAGAGACAGGAAAATAAATAGTTTCATAAATTCCTATGACTTTCTGATATTCTAATAATAAACCTTTATTGCTAAGTTTTGGCATATCGAATTCAAAGTCTGTTCAGCTTAATTTCTGCCTACATTGTCGTTGTTTTTCCAGCCCCATTGTGCCCCAGGAAGGACGTGATCTGGCCTTCGTAGAAGCTGATGCTGAGGCAGTTGACGGCAGGGCGAGATCTCCCTTCGAACACCTTGACCAGATCCTGAATCTGGACCCCCAGCACTAGGCCCACGGGTTCCGGCTCGAAGAACAGCGGACCTGCACGGAGGAAAAAAAGAAGTAAGAAGATGAAAGTAGTCACAGACTGCATCGGAAATAATCAGAGTGTCATTGGATTAATCTCTCGGAAAGAAACTGAGTTTCAGATCACACGATGCTGCTGTTTTCCCCCGTTTTCAGTGTTCAGAGGATTGGGGGCTGTTAGCATATATGCCTGTTTTGTTTATCCTTTTGTTTTACAGCATTTTTAGTAAAGGCAATAGAAGCCTTTATCTTAAGTAAAATTATATGTAATAATAAAAGAAAACAGCAGTCAAATTCGGCATACGTCTCATTTGTTACACTCATTGAATGCTGACACAGCTGTAGTTGTAGTTCCCCTGTCTGACCACTAGATGTCTTCAGTGTTCTGGTTTCTGCTCAGTGTGTTTCCATCACCTTCATCCCCAGCTGCCTCAGCCTCCTCCTGGTTTGGAGTCTGCTCTTGTTGCTTCAGCAGCTCCCTCTCTCTCTCCAGGCGCTCTCTCTTACTTTGGTGCTTGCAGTTTTTTTTGCTGGCCGAGCCATTGCAGGTGTTAGTCTCCGGTGCGTCCCCGCTCTCAACGTCCAGCTCCTGGTTCTCTGCTTCCAGTTTCTTGGCATCTGCTCAGGACAGAAAGGTTCCGGTAAAGATCCAGCCTTGATTAATCATTCCCTGGCTGTGAAATATGATGTTCGGCTGGAAATATCATAGTGACTATACAATATTGTTTCAAGAGATATGCAACTTATGTGATTAAGCTTTGTTCATACCACCTTTCTGCATTTGTGCATCCTCTAAAACTTGATCAAATAAGATGCCACAAAGTAGGAGCTTTTCAACTGTTTCAAAGTTGTATTTGCCAGAATAACTTGCATAACAATCAGCAAGACTAAAACATGACATGAGGACTAATCAACTTCTAAAGCTATAAAGCTTTTTTCTTGCATTAAAATACCTTTTAAATTTTCCAAATCTTCCAAACTTCAGTGCATTCATTCGAATATTATGTGATGGACCAACACTCAACACTGCATAATAGTAAAGGGAGATGAAACTGATGCATGATTTTATTTTTTACTTTTTTACTTATATACATTTGAAAAGTTAGGTTTTGTTGTATTGAGCTCCTTCACTCGGATTTGAAATGCCTTCAGAAAGAACCGTTTAGTAAATAAAGTCCACTTGTGTGTAATTTTTTTCCAAATATAAATACAGTTTCTGCTGTTCTGTGAAGGCCTTAGAGATTTGTTTTTAGTGAATAAACCGGGCTGTGAACACACCACACAGAACAGGCTGGGAGATAATAGGAGAAGGAGCCAAGACGTCCACCGTAACTCTGGATGAGCTGCAGAGATGCAGAGCTAAGATGGGAGAATCCCTCTAGAGAACAACACATTCCACAAATCCCGCTTTTATGGAAGTGTGACTTTGGTGAGCGGACTTTTGCATATGGAACCCACATAGGTAGGCAGTGGGTTGAAAAATGAGTCCTGGTGTTATTGTCCACAGATATCAAATTGGCTCCATAATAACTGTTTAAGTTTCATGCAGGACAACCGTGGGCTAATTTGGGACCCATGCAGGCCCTTGATGTGTTGAACAGTTTGAACTAATTGTCTTAATACCCATTTGAGACCCAGCTAAGACCTCGTTTCTGTGGTTTATATAGAAAACCTAAATAGGTTCCAAACAAGTCCACAGTGAACCCGGGCCCACTTGAAGCTCAGCAAACTCCCGATGGGGTCCAAAAACACATGTTGGCTGTGACGGCGGTGACTTTTCTTCAGGAGGAAAAGAGAAGCTTAACATGTTTATCAATGAGCAATCTTCATTTTTAAAACAAATACACTGAAAATTTTGAATAAATAAAACTGTCAGAGATTTGAGACTCGGGCAAAGGTTCAGCTTCTAATTACCTCAGATAAAAGAATGCTCACAGGTTAGAAAAGCCAAATCAAAGTCCTAACTAAAATCAAACTGCGAATATGCAGCAACACTCCCACAGAAGCTCTCCAACCAATTCGACTGCGTTTGAAAGTGGTCACAAATTGCTGTTTTTTCTGGGCTGAATTTGCAGGTCTAGAAGTGTAAAGCTGGAAGGGAGATACTTCAAAACAACTCCAGCTGTAATTTCAATAAAATCATAATTTTCCTTCCATTTCACCATCCTGCACTACTTTATCTATCACATACAATCCTAATAAAATATACAAAAGTTTGAAGTCCAAATGTTCCAAGGATACATTTGCAAGGCAATGCTTAAGTTCAGTTTAATGGTTCAGATGCACATCAAGGGGCCAAAGCTTCCAGGCCTAAACTCTATTTGAATAATTATGATTTAGATCAAACAATGCTCAGTTGAGCGTTTTAAAGTAAAGGGCCACAGCTTTACAGCCTCAAATTTTAAAACCAAAAACCCTTCAGTCACAAAGATGCTCCACAGCTGACCCACCTTCATTGGCCATTTCTATATTAGAAGGTACAGATCTCTGCCAGTACGAGGGTTGGAGAGGGAAGTAGAACGGTCGACCGACCCCGTACTGTCCTGTTAAGCAAAAAAAATAAAAATGTTTGCTTTTATGTCCACTTGGACAAAACCTCAATAGGTTTGTTATGATGCAGCATTCGGTAGTAGGAGTCTAACCTGGGAACACGTTGTCCAGATACCAGGCCAGGATTCCATACAGGATGCCGTCAAACACCATCATGAGGATGGAGGTGAGGAAGGAGTAAGTGTCTTTCTCTAAAGGGCTGGTCCCAATGTTGTTCCACTGCAGACCCAAACCTTGCTCTTCATACCTCGAAAGGTACTCTGTCCCAAAGCCGAAAGCTACCGGAGAGAGCAAGCTCTATGACAGCAAAAGGAGACACAGAGCAGACTAAATCATCTGAGTCAGCATCGACTTCAATCTTCAAACTTTACAAGCGTAGTTACGCTGCAGGAAAAACACTCGAACAAAACGACAGATTATCTATAGACCTTTATCTGGAAGCATTTAGCCATGAGATGCGTGCTCATAATCTAACAAAGAGGAGGTACAATTGTTTAAAAAATACCTCCTAGGCTCAGCAAAGCAGCAAACTCAAGAAAAATAAGTTGACATACTGCAGCCAACTTCATGGTCTTGGTGATGCGGTCCTGCCATGCAAAGCACAGGATGTGAGGCAGGTAGAGGGTGAAGTAGATGATGCCACTGCAGGCAGCGGCCAGGTTTGCTTTGTTGAAGAACACGCTCATCAGGAAACACTGCATGATGGTGGTCACCGTGAACGTCAGCAGGAAGAAGAAGACAAGGAGCGGGTTGCTGTAATTCAGCACCTTCCCTCCCTGCAGGAAAAAAATTTGATTTTGTTTTTATCATTGGCATTATTTTTGTTCTATTACTTGCCACAAAAGTGCACCATGGCACCCTTTAAAACAGGAACTCTTCAAACCAATAAACCAAGAGCGACAGCTATCCTCACCATAATGATGGCTGTCAGCAGCGCCGTGCTCGCAGTCATCATGATGAAGCTATCGATGAACCACGTGTACCAAATGACCCCGTTGTCGACCCCCATGGCTTTGAGGGTCTCTTTGAGGCGCAGCTCCTTCTCCAAGACGATGCTCTTCACGGTCATGGACACCGAGTAGATCCAGGCCAGAACCATGAACATGGGGAAGCAGCGGTTCAATGTGATCATGAAGCTGCAGAAAAAGGACATGATTAAGTCGACCATTTTTTTAAGATTTTACAATTGTATTCTAATTTCAATAGTGTTGACCTAAATAAAAAAAACTGAGACAAAACAATGACAGAGCGTCCTCGGCCATGGTCAGAAACCAGGTTATTATTAGATCACGCAGCATTTATTCTTTAATGTACAGTTTAAACTAGACCTTTACGTACACTGTATAAAAAGACTTCCTTCTTCTCTCACGTGTGTTTCTCACATTCTTCGACTAAACTTTGCCCCTTTTAGGTCCATTAGCACCAGCAACATTATTTGAATTTGCTAAATGCCAGAACAGAGAGAGATAAATAAATGTTGATTTAAATAAAAAGAAAGTGATTATTTACCAAGATGGACAAAATCTAAGATAAAAACCTGTAACCAACATTAGCCATGCGATCACATTTGAAAACTCCAGTTTTGACTGGAGCTGGACCTCTAAAGACTCCTTACAACTCAGTGGCGTTACATACTGTAATCGAACCTCATCTATGTGAAGGATTTTGTTTTTCCTCAGTGCTTCAGGAAACCCGTTTGTGTGCGGTCATCACGACAGCTAATGCGCCGCCAGGGTCAACTCACAGGTCATCTACATAGCAAGGGTATGGCATCTGCTGGACGTAGACCCCAAGCGGCCAGTCATTTCCTGTGTGAAGCTTGATGATCCCGTGTTCGATCATGTCCTGCAGGTACGCGAACCCCCCCCATAGGTACCTCTGGTCTTCCATGGGGTCCGCCCTGGGACCGGGATCCCAGTACCTAAAACAGAACAGACGGAGAGAATATTAATGGTGGTCAAATCTTCCGGAGATATTTTGTTAGACACACTTTATGAAGCAGGGGGTTAATTACCACTTCCTTTAATTTTGCATGGATACTTGCTGCTGTGTTAAAAAAAAAATCCCAGATATAGATTTTGGTAAAAATATTTGATTATCCTAAAGCCCAAAGTCTCTTGAAAAGCGGATAACTGTGAGGCAGAGCTGTGCTACAGTCTGATTATTCTGTTGCATAGAGGCCGGACTCCCACTGGGTCCATTACAGCCTGTTGGTGAGCTGTAAACAGCTCCCAGTGCCTGCGCTCACAGGGGGGATGTTGGCAGACTGTCTCGCTACAAACGGCAGATCAAAGAGGAAAGAAACGTATGTAAGTGGCGCACGTGGGGAGGATTAAAGGGCGCGTAATGAGTTAATGTGAACCACCAATAAAGTTTGTGAGACGCAGTGGAGGCAGCTGGAGAGGATTTTCCCTGCCAGCGAGAATGTGACACGTCTAGATGAAATGGCTCATTGATGTGGTGATAACAGCATGAAAAACAATGAAGGGGCCAAGGGAGTCTGTGCTTCTAAAGTTGCAAGGTTGTCTATCAAACGGCACCAGGACACATCTAAAAGGCCCGTAGTCTTTATTTTTTGTAGTTAGTTACGTCCGGTGCTGCGGTTTAGTTACAGGATTTTGCTGTGGATCGAATGTCAAAACACAAATAACTTTTAAGGAAAGCAAGGAGCAAAAGCACACTGCTTAAATATTCTTTAATATTAACATTGAATATAAAAAAAATGGTTTTAATATCATATAAAGCTTTGCAAAAAGCTTACAAGTAAATGGATATTTTAATATAAAAATGTAAAAACAGATCTAACTGTTCAACCGATTACATTTGTAGGAAAAAAAATCTTTCTTAGCACTAACATTAAAAAAAACATCTATTGTTTTTAGCAGAATCACCGGTGCCATATATACTCCTAAAATCCCTATAAAATAAATGCAACTGCTGATTTTTATTTTTAGGCTGATATAGAAACTTTTAATTAGTAATGCATGATTTCCTGTTTCACTGGAGGCAAACACACAATCACACAAAGAGCCATTTCTCTTATCTGCTCTTTAAAAAAAAAAAAGAAAGACAAGTAAACACGCCAATCAAGTAAGGCAGGTATGGGTTGATCTTCACGTCGTAAGTAAAGACAGAGAGACACTAAATTACTGAAACAACTTCCCCTATCCTCTAATGAGGATAGGGGAAGTTAAAAATGTCCACACTAACTGTTTTAAAACTAGACAATGAAACCTCTTGGGGTCACCAAGTCTCCATGGAAACTCTTTAGATGCTGTCTGCAAGCCAGGCGACTATCTGGGATTACACAAACAATTAAGTCTCTCTGTATGTTCGTTAATGTATGAAAGAAGTCCTGTCAAGCATTTATTTAGCTTATTCCTTTGTTTTTCCTGCCTGTAATGTTTTTCTGTTCACGCACAGCACTTTGAATCGTCTTGTTCCTGAAAAGTGCTGTATAAATAAATTTACCTTACAAACGTTACTTGTTTGTCACAGACAGACTTCTGGATTTGCTCATATTTACCAGTGCTTAAACTAGAACTCTCCACACTGGTCTGAGGTGAACCAAAAAGCACCTCTAGGACCTCTGTCAGCTCCAAGACGAGGATGTGTGATCATGAAAGCTTAGAAATACGAGGACTTTCTAAAGTTAAAGCTGGTGGCCTTTGACAGGCAATGAAAATGGGTCGCGTTTGGGTCCACGACGATTTGAACCATGAAGCTTCATGTAATTCCTTTATGAGGCATAAATTCAACCTCATTTGATTCCCATCTCTAAAGCATGCAGGGAACACATGGGAAGCTGAAGAAATGAGAGCATATGAGAGGATCCAGGACTCTTAACCATCTAGAGAGGTTGTACCAAGAGGAACAACCTCTCGCTAGAAGCTCCAAGCCTATGAAATATGGCTAAAGTATTGACAGCAGGGGTAGAAATAATGATCTGAATAAGAGATTTCTTGCCAGGTTAAAAGGTCTATGTTTTGAGGTCTACCGTGTGCGGTCCATCTACAGAGAACGAGATGAAAAACAGCACTCAGAACTTCTACAGACCTGTCTTTGATCTTGTTGGTCCGCTCCACCGCGTCTATGTCCATGCGGATCTTGTACTTGACATGTGGAGGAACGCTCGTGGTCCAGGGATACACGTCCATGAAAACCACACCCGCCCAGAACTTGTTCTCCTCCAGCAGGTACAGGGCCCGATGAATCATCTGGGACTCATCGGTGTGAGGCACAAACTTATCCAGACTGATGCACTGCAGACAGACACATGGTTGGGAAGACAGCGGCGGGTTCAGCGGGGTCACTTTTAAATCGGTGCTGCCAAACTGGGAGGCCATTCTTCAGGTGGCATCAGGAGATCTTTGACCCGGGGTGTTTTATCATGACTTGTTAGCATTAAATGCTGGAATATAATTTGGCGCTTCTAATGTACCGTAAACACAGAGAGATCAATTCCACTTTCCTCCTGCACCCGCAAGGGAAAGTCAAAGTGGATGATACAAGATCTGTTAACCAGAACCATGCAAATGTTTTATGAATAAAATAGTCTCTCTATTCTTCGAGGCACAATTATACAATCAGAGAAGACATTTCTGACACATTGCTAAAGGATTGTGTCCCCTGAGGTCATAGACTAAATGAAACCAAACAGGTTTTGCAGCATTTAACATGCAGTGTGCAGTTTAACCTGCTTCTTCCTCCAGCAGTCAGCTCATCAATAAACTCCAGTGACCTAGTTTCACTGGCGCTTAAACACGCCCTCCTCCGTGTTTGATAAATTACATGGCATGCTTTACTTTTCTTTCCTTGTCTCTTGGTCCTTTTCCCCACATTCTGGTCAAAATTATCATAATGTTTTTTTTTGTTTTCTTTTCAAACAATCTGTCCGAACCTTTGGGTAATGTTGTATTTATTATATATTCTTATATTCTTATATATTTATCATATATTCTTCCATGAATTTTTCTGTTTTTGGTGCTAATCCTTATTCATAAGGACATCTTAATTGATGACTTTGAAATATTACATGGTTGCCTGATAGAGATCCTTCCTGTCTTGGCTAAACCTACCACTTTTTTTTCCAGGGTCTTTCCTGGTGACATGCTAAAATGTTATGTCGTTTTGCTTTGACACATTTATTTTTTCATTTCTTTTGGAAACTTTATGAACATAGAGACTCCATTTCATTAACTGAATAACTTTTTAGCCTAAAGTACAAGAATCGAGGGATGATACGATGACTTGCAAAAATATATCTCTACTCCTTGAAATCCATTGCTGTGAACCCGCCGTCACCTAATTTACCAAATTGGTAAAGACTGTCCACATGTTGGAGTTTTTATCCTAAACACGGCTATTCTGCGAAGGCCTCGGAGGTTCGTCAGAGAACATCAGCGAGGAAACAGCATCATTAGGACCAAGAAACACAGCAGACAGGTCAGGCAGAAAGTTTAAAGCAGGGTAATGTCATAAAATAATATTCCAACCTCAGAACATCCCACAAAACACTGTTGTATCCACAATCTGAAAATAAAAAGTATGATACGACTACAAATCTACCAAGAAGCTTTTGACTGAACAGTTATTAAATGCACACTTCAAAATGTATCCATTATAGAGGCGTATCAAAAAGCATGCAGGGCACCCAGCAGACATGTGGAGCCAGGTGCTTGGGTCATTAGAGACCATTTGACTTGTGTACAAACCCAACAAGGTTGAGAAACTCTAATCACTGTGAAACATGGCGGTAGAAGCATCATGCTGTGGAGGTGTTTTCCTTCGGCGAGGACAGGGAAGTTAGTCAGAGTTGATGGGAAGACGGATAACACTAAATACAGGCTAATCCTGGAGGACACCCTGTGAGCGTCTGCAGCAGGAAGGAGGAGCTCCACCTTCCTGCAGAACAACAAGCCTAGCCACACAGCCAGAGATGAAATTGACTGGGGTAGATCAAATGATATTCACATGCTAAAGTGGCCCAGTCAAAGTCCAAACCCAAAGAAAACTCAGACTCTGCGGCAAGACTTGAAGTTTGATGTTTACTGACGGCATCCATTCAGTTGGACTGAGCCCGAGCTTTTTGGCAGAAAATAAATAAATCAACAGGACGTTCAGTCTTTAAAGCTGACACACCCCAAAGGCCTGGCAGCTGTAACTGCAGAAACAGGGTGGTTCTAAAAACGTACTACCTCACTGGGTTTAAATACAAATGCCAGACCTACTATTCAGATCAGTTGTGATAGAAACGCGAGAACCATGTCTCATTTTCTTTCCAGTTCACATTTGTGCACAGCTTTGTGCTGAACCATCACTACTAAAATAAATTAAAATCACAATGTGACAAATCTGTGGAAAAGCAGATTGGATATGAATCCTTTTACAAGGTCACAGTGCTCAAATTTTACCGATAATACGAAACATGGGTTTAGGCTTTCCTGATGGCAGGGAAGCGTTTTTTTCCTCAGAGGAAAGATGTTTGATGCACATTCTGTACAGAGATGTGAAGAGACTCGACTGAAAATGCGCTGAACCCAGGCGCGTGCGTCCCAGCACATATTCAAGCACCTCTTGCTTTGTGATGCTTTCTCTCACGCACACTAAATGAAACGCGTCTTTGCCACTGGAAGATTTTGTCCTAACGCATATTCACACAGCCCCTGTGTGTGCATGCCACGTCTAAAGTCTCCCTCCTCATTACCCTACGATGCACTGGCCACGCCCAGAGAAAGGTGAGGGAGCGGTTTCTATTCATGCTGATGGGAACATACATGTACAGTACTTTAATGCTCACTCAAAGCTAGGCATAAAGACCCGACAAGTGGTACACATGAACCAATGGTTCCTGCGGTGTCAGAAACGTTCACTCCTGACAGAGTGACAGGGCCCGCTGCTGACCGCCACGGCCATCCAAACGCTCTAACGCTAGCTGCCGGCTACATCTAATTGGCTAAATTGGCCGGGTCCGTTTGCGGGGCTCGGAAAGGTCCTTGCACTAGGCGCTGCGACAAAAGGCAAATTGAGATTCCCGGCAAAGACGGGGCTCTTTCTGAAACCACAACCCTTGGCTTCTTTTAAATCACACAAGAGGGTATAGGAGGGAGGGAGTGATTTGCCCACTTTTATAGAGTAGCACAGAGGTCGGACCCAACGGCAAGCGGCACTCTGAACCAGCTCTGAGATCAGGAGGAGGGTGACTCATTCCCACCTACTCTCTACTTTATCAGCAGCTCCACAATGGAGGCGCGGGAAGAAGGTGACAGCACGCCTGTTCGCTCCACCTTTTAGGCTTATCGACAGGAGAGGAGCTATAGAGCTGTGATGAGTGCTTCCATCCGTCTGAAAAGGCCCTGCTGCAGCGTAAAGGGAGCGGCCCCGGCTCACTGAGACAGCTGCTGGGAGAAAGAAAAGCGTTCTCTACGCGAATCGCAGAGAGACGGTCTCCTCACCTCTCCGTATTGGTTGAACAGGCGTACGATTTGGTCCGTGATGTTAAAAATGTTCCTCCAGTCTAAGTCGGGCATCCCCTCCTCCCTCTCCTCCTCTGGCCCGTTGTGCAGAAAGTTGAGGATATCTTTGATTGTAAACTCGCTGTCCGCCAGACTGTCGTCCACAAACTGCATCACCGTCGGATTCCTCAGGGTATCCTGAAGGGAGAGGAAAAAGACTTACAGCATCACGAATCATTTCAACATGTTTTGTTTTTTCCAGTTTAACTAAAAGCCTTAAGGATATATACGTAATACGTGCACCCAGACATGTTCATTTAACCTTTTACATCCCACATCATGAAGGTCCTGGAGAGACTCCTGTTGGTCCGCCTAAATAAACAGACAGGCAGCTATCAGGACCCCCTGCAGTTTGCTTATCGCTATGGAGTTGGAGACGCCAACATGCACCTGCTTCAACAAACCCTCTTTGTCATGTGGACAAAGCGGGCAGCACCGTGAGGAGCATGTTCTTTGTACCACAAAGCATGAGGCATCGCACCAAGTCAGGCACAACAAAACTGCCCAGAGAGGTCCCCCAACAGAACTCGGGACAATAATCAGAACACTATGTCTGGTGCAAACCCAACATATCCCATCCTTCCCATGAACACCATCCCTACAGTAAAACACGGTGGTGGCAGCATCATGCCGTGGGGATGTTTTTCAGCCGCAGGGACTGGGGATCTGGGCCACGTCGAGGTGAAGATGGATGGTGCCAAATACAGGGATACACTTATGCACTTTGAAGTTTTCTGTTACTTAGTCCTATTAGTTGTTTCCCTTACAATAATATATATATATATATATATATATATATATATATATATATATATATATATATATAGAGAGAGAGAGAGGAGAGAGAGAGAGAGAGAGAGAGAGAGAGAGAGAGAGAGTGTTAGGGAGTTCGTCCTGTAAGTGGCAGGTTGCCAGTTCGATCCCCCGCTCCAACCGTCTCAGTCGTTGTGTCCTTGGGCAAGACACTTCACCCGCATTGCCTGCTGGCGGTGGCCAGAGGGCCCGGTGGTGCCGATGTATGGCGGCCTCGCCTCTGTCAGTCTGCCTCAGGGCAGCTGTGGCTACTGATGAATTTAGATGGCCTTATAAAGTCATGTGGTGTGACAGGTGTTTATTTAACAAAGTTTTGTTTTTTTTCCCCCAAACGATCCCTTCTGTTGCTCTACCTTCCATTACTTAAATCTCGAGTCTGTGTAGTGAAAGTTGGGATCAGAGCAACCCGTCCGTACCCTGATCATGTTCATCTGGACGCTGTCGTGGAAGAAAGTCCAGAGCTGAGGTCCCACCTCCTCCCAGGCCTTGGCCATGTTCTGGAGCCTCTCCAGCTCCTCAAACGTCGTGTTAGCCTGGTGACAGAAAGACACGCAGGATTACAACTAAAAACGAGAAATCGCTTTTCTAGAATGCCAGCATGAGATCACTTGATTCAGATTATTACCAGTGGAGTCTTGCGAATTTATTTGTTCTTCTTGAATTTTTTCAATGTTTAAAATTTACAACCACAAACCTCTGCATACGTTAACAGGATTTCATGGGACAGACCAATAAAAGTGCTTTGTCTTTTTTGGGGAAGTGGAAGGAAAAGTTTCTTTTTCCTTCCAAATAACCTGAAAAGGGTTATGTTGATCTATATGCAGTGCACATTTACTCTGATACTCCTAAATGCCTTTAGAATTTACCTAATTAGTAAATGGAGTCTAGTTTAGTGCTAAGAAAAAACCATCTGTTCTGTAAAGGTTTCGGAGGTCTGTTAGAGAACACTGGTGCAGTGTAATAACAGGAACACTGACCGACACATCTGATGCGTATTGATACCATTTAATGTTTGTTACTGGTCTCACAGCCGTTTCGATGTGTTTGTGATGTTTTTTTAGGTTTTCACGATGTAAAACACTTTTGAACCGCCTTGCTGCTGAAATGTGCTGTACAAATAAAGTTGACTTGGTGAACAAACAGCATCGTAAAAACAAGACGACACAGCACATGGGTCAGAAATAGAGCTCTGAAGAAGTTTTTAGCGAGGTTAGGTCAGAAAATAATATACCAAGCTGTGAACTTCTCAAAGAGCTAAGTTCACTTCATCATCCACATCATTCTCCGCATCGAATCAGTTGAGACATCTGATCAGGATGGCCCCTTTGGAGGTTTTCCTGGTAGGTCCCACTGGGTGAAGACCCAGAACTCGTTGCAGGGAATAATATATATATATATATATATATATATATATATATATATATATATATATATATATATATATATATATATATATATATATATATATATATATATATCCCGTCTGGCCTGGGAACACCTTGGGATCCCCCAGAATGAGCTGGAGGATGTCCCTGAGACGGCATCATGGACCTGTTGCCCCAGGATGGATAGATGGACCTGGGTTTACTATTTTGATTTCTTATCAAATATATTTGACCCTTGTGTTAATCTACAGGCTGCCATTTGTCTGTCACCTTGCTGCTGGTGGACCTGAATTTCCCCACTGAGTGAAAATGAAGGCTTTGTCTGTTCTAATCCACATGAAAACCTGGAATGCTTTGGACTGAGGCATATTCTTGTGTTGGAATGGCCCAGTCAAAGTTCAGACCTCGCTCTAACGAAATCCGCAGCATCACTTGAATTATTGATATTTACAGAGGCTCTCCATCCATTCTAAATGAGCTCAGTTTGCAAAACAGAAGATTATGTATATGCATTAGTGAACGACTGTAATCTTTCAGTGTGCAAAACGGCTACAGACATCACTGTAACTGCAGGAATAGGAGGTTCTACAAAGTATTGACTCTGAAGGTGAAAACAAACATTTTTAGATTCTTCTTTGTAGAAAAGGTTGACAACCATGCATCATTTTCCTTCTACTTCACTTTATATGGGTCTTTCATAAAATCCCAATACAATACATTGAAGTTATTGCTTGTAATGTGACAAAATGTTTAAAAGTACAACTCTTTCGGGAGGCACTGTCAGATAAGTAACAGCTGTGTTGTGGTAAAGCCACACAGTCTGACTGACATAAACAGCTTTTGTTGTTTTACACCTCTGGGTTTTGAGCAAGATGGTGTTGTCTGCTTCAGGCTTTCCAAGTTGTTTCGACATCATGGAAACTTAATATGAAGGAATGCAACTTAATGTATTGGTAACATTTTGTAGACAAGTAGCTTGTCTACAAAAAAAAACTCAGTTTGACAGCCAGAAAAGTATCTTTTACGACTTTTATGAAACTTTGTGAAGCCAAGAAGATTTCTCTGGCTAGGATCGCAAACCTGTAAGTAGGTATAAAAACTTTAGTTGTATAGCACCTTCTGAGATATAAATTAATCAAAAGTAGATAAAGAAGTAGTGAATGAAAATCCTCTTCACTGACAATAAAGTCACTGTAAAGTAATTCAGAAGCTGTAGAAAAAAAAAACATAAATAAACAACAGAACTTATTTGAGATAAACTTTCATTTCTTTTTTTTCCAATCACTGTTCTAAAAAACTTGAAAGTCAAAATCCATAAAACCTCTCCCACTAAAGTTCTTTGTCATTGATGAGGACAGTGTCATAATATCTAGAAAAGATTTAGTAGACTTAACCAGCTTTAATTTATACAATAAAAAAACAAGCAACTTAATAAAAAAAGCAAAGAAAAGTTGAGCTGAATTCTTTTAGAAGTTTAAAAGTTGCTTTAAAGTGAAGTTTTCTGTGAAAAAGCCATGACATAGACAAATCTATTTAGCTCCTCCACCCACACATGAATTTTATTAATTTCATTTTCCTCTTCCCCGGCCTCCCCCTGTAGACCTTCCACCCGTATCCTTTACACTCAGAATCAGGTCAGTCAGAGTTGGGGGGTTGTGTGAGTAGGAAGATATTAGAAGCATTAGGGAAAAAAACGGGGGAAAGAGAGACTAAGGGTGTGTAGAGGAAATAAAAGGGGTGAAGGGTCAGGCTGGAGGTGGACTCTCTTACGCTCTTTAATATCTTTCGGACGGCCGGGGAGTCGGGCGTGTACAGGATCTTTCCCATCAGCAGGGGCTTGACTGAATTCCACACGATCTTGGTGACGGGGTTGGACTCCAGGGTCTGCATCAGCGAATTGCAAAACGGAGCTGAAGGCGGAGAAAATGCAAAAATTCTCAGTGAAGGAGAAGGAATGCTAGGAGGAAAACAGATTCCTCCAATCCTCAACAATTAACTGAGCAAAATGAAAGCTACGTTTTAAACTATTCAGCTTGCGCTTCTCACGTCGGTTTTGCTTGTCTTTCTTAAAAGGATTGTATTTACACCTGTTAAGATTTTTCACATTTTGTCAGATTACCACCAGAAGCTTTAACGTATTTTATTGGGACTCAAAGTAGTGCACGACTGTGAAGCGGAAAGAAAACTGTTATCCAAATGGTTTGAAAATAATTTGTGGTGTGTCTATATTGGCTTTGCTCAACTAGAGACTAAACCTTTTGTGCATTTTTCTTTGTAATATAGCTCAAGTTCAGTCAGATTTGGTGCAGGCTGCCAACACAACCTTTTGCTACTAATTCTTAGGTAGATTTAGGTCTGGACTTGGACTGGGCCATTTACCACATCAGTGTGCTTTGTTCTGAGGCGTTCCATTGCAGATGGATGTATGTTTAGGGCTGTTGTCCTGCAGGAAGGTGAATCTCAGCCCCAATCTCTAGTCATTTCTAGCAGCCTCTTTTCTCTGCAAAGGCTCCTGAGGCTAAAGTATTTCTAAGAAATTGACTGAAAGTGTTTGACTCTGTTCTCCAAGTTGGGGGGGGGGGGGGGGGGGGGGCAATGAGACAGAAGGGGTGTGGGGTGCATGGCAACATATCTACTTGATTTTGCCTTTAGACATAATCCACAACAAATTCAGGCAGGTACACCCCATCCTTTTCTGTAAATTCACTGAAGACGTGTCTTGTATTGTTATTTCACCCGCTTAAAAGCGGAAAATAGATATGACATTCACTGGCTTCAAGGGAGTATGTAAACTTCTGACAGGCACGGTAAACATTATAAAACTGCCTAGATTACAAATATTCTGTACTTATCACCGGGTTCTAACACATTTTAGTTTCAAGTTCCGTACATTTTAGAATCTCCACCCCACTTTCTAGTCGTTTCTAGCAGCCTCTAACAAGTTTTCTTCCAGTTTTCTCCTGTATTTACGTCCGTCTGTCTTTCCATCAGCTCTGACCAGCTTCCCCCTCCTTCTACAGGAAAGCAACCCCTAAATATGAAGCTGTCACCATGTTTCACCATGGGAAACTGCAATTCTGGTCTCCTCTAGCCCACAGGTCTGCTCAGTCTCCTGCAGCTTGTTAAAAACCCATTGAAAACACTCTGAAATCTTCCTTTTAAAAAGAGATTTTTTTATTGATACTTTTCCATAAAGTTACCATGGGCAGTCTGTCAGTTTGAGTGGATGACGGTGCCTTGGTAGGTTCGCAGTTGTGCCGGACTCTTTCCATTTTCAGAATTGAACACAGCTCTGTGAGAAGTTTGGGATATTGGTTTATAACCTAACGCTGTTTTCAGCTTTATTTTGATGTGCTGATGTGCTCTAAAAAAACCTCAGAGGCCTTCTCAGAATCATACAGTGATTAAATTGTACACAACTAAACCCTATTTTCCCATAAAATGCGTTGATATTTCTGGCTGCAGTGTGACAAAATTTGTAGAAATTCAGTAAGGGTTTTACATCACATCGTACATGGAAGGACATGAGATAGTTAGGTTAATCAAGAGATGAATAGACTGAAGCGTTTCTCAATGATCGCAGCTTTTTAAAAGTCTATTTAATCCTTTTTTGTCCGGTCCATTTGGCCATGAAAGCTGTGAAAACCACAGAGTGAAGGAAACCGTGGCAATAAAGCAATGTGTGCTTTTCAATATTCTTTCCAAGAATTGCCTTTCTAGTTAACCTGGAGGTTATAATAGGTGAGGACTAGAAACAAATGGGAGTACTTCTGGCACTCTAAAAACTGCTTATTTATTGAATGAGACTTACAATATTAAAATGCCTTGAAATATCTATTAAATTTTCCCTGAACGGAACAACTTAGTTTATTCGAATTCGCTTCGAGAGAAAAAAAAGGTAGAATTCTGTGTACAATTGTTTTGAGGCAGAGCTCAGAAATTTTGTGTCAGTTCCTTGTCCTAGCTGCAAAAAAGCATATCCTTTTAAATAAAAATGATGCGATCAGTCTGTTGACAAAAGGAGTTCAACAAGAGACAGTTCAAGACGTCTTTACTCACTGGCGGTGTCATCGTAGACGTAGTTGTGACTCTTGCTGCCGTTGACTCCCAGGAACACCTTGTAGTTGTTGTCTTCATACCAGTTGAAGGACATGACCCTGGAGCCCCCTCCCTCCGGGTATCCGCAGAAGAGACTCGACACCCCGGTCATCAGCTGGGTGAAGGAGGAGGGACCTCCAGCTTGGAAAAGAGAGGAGACCACCCTGAGGAGCTCTTGAGAGCTCTCCCGTTTCAGCAGCTGTTTAAGATACAAAAAACGACCAGTTTTTGTTTTCCACCTGTTGTCTGCTCTGTTATTGACCTGATGTATAGTGTAATTTTATTTTATGCTGGGTTAATATGTGATTTAAACGGATAAAGCTTCCTAATCTAAATACATTCAGCAGTTCAAAAACAATATTTTTAAGTACACACAGCACCCTCTACAGTATTTGGCACCTTTGGTAGAGATGCGAAATAAAACTCAAAATAAATTCCCCTTTCATTGCAGGATCATTATGTAATCATGATTATTAAATTAATCTGAGTTAATACAAGTTTTTAATTAGTAGTCAATGACTTCCAGTTTCCCTGGGATATAAATGTGAAATAACACGGACGTATAATTCCTTTAGCCATTAGATAAAATGTGAAAGAGTGAATTGTGGTGTCGTCCGAGGACACGTTGATGAGCCACCTATTCACAAGCAGCAGAGTTTCCTGGATGACCAAAATCTCCACAGTTGTTGGCTTATCTAAGCCTATTCAACAGCTTTCAAGGATATTCTTCTAGGGATGCACGATATATCTGCATTAACATCGGTATCGGCCAATGTTGGTAATTTTTTCACATATATCGGTCCGATAAGTAAAACTGGGCCAATATAAACAACTAATGTTCATTTCCAGCTAGTTGCCATTAATACGTGTGTTTAAAGAGGGGGAGGTGAGGGGTTGATCATGCGGTCATGTTAAAGTGACAGTGATGCATCACAGCCAGGACTGTGGGTTTTTAAACGAAGCAGAGATTTAGAAAAAGCAGCGTGAAAATCTAGACTATAACCCACGTTCAAAAATTCAGTTAGAATAGTTTTCAGTTGGTACAAACTTTTACTAAATTTAACCAACACAGAAACGTAAATGTGTGTGCACACACATCACTAAATATCGGTTATCGGACATCGATGCATCCCTATACGTTACAAATGGACTATTATTTTATAAAACATATTCAACTTTATGGACTCTTTCTTGCTGTAAAACGTGTTTTCATTCAGTTCAGAATTGTGATGATCAGGATGCTGTAAAGATGAGGCACATTCCCTGTGATGTAATTTATTTAGATTGTTTTTAGAGCTGACTAGACCAGCTGCAGTCACCCTATTACAAAACGACTCACACAAAGCCCATGTAATCTCTCTAAGTGTGGAAAGTCCACTCATTTAAGCAGAACAGCAAGGTTGGCTGTTTTATTTCGTCTGAACAGGACCTGAGATTTGGCTCTTTGGCAACAAGTAATCCAGATGTGTCTGGCATAATATATATATATATATATATATATATATATATATATATATATATATATATATATATATATATATATATAAGCCAGACTTTTTTTATTGCATTGAATACATGTTTTGATATGAATGGTTGTCTTTTTTACATTGAGAGATTAAGATACTGCATTAAAAGATATTTTTATGTCAATTCAGGAGAAAGTTTTCTGTTTATCCCTTGTTGTGTAAAATATGATTTTTGACCTTAAAGACATTTGGTCATTTCGTCAGTGCTGTAAATATCCTCCATCCCACATCGACAGAATAAATACATGTTAGGTACTCCTTGGGAATCTAAACAATTAGTTCTGAGTTTTCTGACCTTCAACAGGTAATTACATTCGGGGTGGAGATATTTACGTTCCTCTCATTCATTCTTGCCCTGCGAGCTTTATTATATAAACGATCGCATGAAAACAATAGTTTGAAAGATAAGCAAACATGCTGCTCGGACGCCTCTCCTCACATGATGAGGATAGCCGTGGGCGAGCGAAATATCCTCCTATTGACAGGACAGAAATAGATTCATGCAAGTAAAATCTTTTCCCCAATGTGTATCATTTCCTCCCTGAAGAATTACAAGCTGGAAGATGGAGAGTTCTCCCTCCAGATATAATGCAGTTGTTGGGAAATCAGTCAGTAGGAAATTTTAACCTTTAATCGCTCGCAACAAAGCAAATATTAAGAGAGACGAACTTCTGTCAAGTATAATTAGAATCATAACCACAGGTCAACATTTACAACTAACCCAGTTTTTTTTTAAATTTCTTAAAAGTGATTTATTGCTCTTTTGTGACCGCATCCTCAGAGCTCAACCTTTTTTGCATGTGAAAGTGCACACATGCACAGTCCCACACATGCTCCGGCACACCCTGATCTCAGCCCGCTCACGCTCTCTTCCTTCAGTTTTTTAAAACGTTTTATTTCTCAGACATGTGCCGAGCTGAAAACACACAGAGGTAAATGGCCGATGAGAATAACTGGCTCGCCTTTCCGTCACCACGGTGACACAAAAGGTCCCGCCTACAGGATGTGTCACCTCCAAGGAATGTCCCTTTTTCCCCCTCGCTTTCTACTCCGTTCATGCACCTCCCACCAGTCTCTTTCTTTCTGTCACCCCTTGCCGAAGTGTTTCAAGGATGTACTCCCTCTCGGGACGAAGAGAGAACGTGACCGAGCACACATCTCCTCTCAGGTGTTTTAGAGGTTAAGAGATTTTTCAGTTTTTGGGGAAAAACCTTTCAAAGCTTTCACGATCTTGAATTGAAATTGTCTGAGAGAGAACTTTTGCATCTCCTGACCATTTCTGTTTTCAGAAAATCAGCCAGGTGATAAAAAAAATTTAATCAGTCAAACGCCATATATATATATATATATATATATATATATATATATATATATACACACACACCTTATATATATATATATATATATATATATATATATATATATATATATATATATATATATATATATATATATATATATATATATATATATATATATATATATACCTCCCTATAAAACGTTGTTTGTTTCCAATGCAACAAATAAAGCTGTTGTCATACTGTTTCTTATTTTCATATGGCTATGCTGGCATATTGAAAGCACATTATATGCCTGTAAAGAAGGAAATAAAGGGGACTTTTTTTATACATCCAGTCACTTCTGTGTTTTGACGCGGTCCTACTCTGAATAGTGCATGCACAAGGGAATGAAAGCTGGGGAATTCATGGTGTTCTGCTGCATCAAGTCAGGTTTGTTACTTTTTCCATGATGTTGCCATCTTGATTTTTGTCCTAATATCAGGCTCGACTTGCTGACACTGTCATTTCAGTTATCGATAAGTAGCAGCAAAACAACTTTTTCACACCTTTAGCCTGCATGCCATTAAATAGAACTGTATCAGTGTGTTACGAGCAGAGGTTTTATCAAAATATGTTAATTTTAGCTTAACGCTTCCTCGACAGGAGCAAGGTGTGATATTATTAAATACTGTTGCTGTACCTGTCAAGTCACATCTACCTTTAGAAACAAATTATAAAGCTATGCACATTTTTGAGTGAATTACTGTCATAACATTATATAGTTACTTTTTCTACTTGGGTTAAGCAGAGGTATATTAAGACTGACCTTCAGAAAGTGCTTTCATTGTTAATAAATATAATGCTAATATAATCCACTGTTTATATTACTGCATTTTAAAGGTACCCAATTTCCAAGCTTACATATGGCAGTAATTTTGATGAAGTATTAGATTTCAATTTGGTATAGGCAAATGCTTCATCCTTAACAGCTCGGATCAGTATTTCAGTTTTCCTAAAAAAAGTCTGACTGTGACATCCCTGGTTAAAGATAAAGATTAACTAGCATTAGGAAAGTCCTTCAGGACAATTTATGTTTCCATCATTGGAAGTTATAAGAAGATATGAAACAATGCAGCAGTGTAAGCAAAGATTTTTTTTCTTCGACTGGATTTGGATTCAGTAACTTCTATGTTCGCTTTACTGTCTTTTCCTGAGTCAATGAACTTCTAACTCCACTTTTCAGCACCATTATAACAAAAGGGGTTGTTGCATTTATGTCAAAGAAAGAGTAACAGTGCTGAATGTTTTAAATAGTTTTCCTGAGGCTAAATTATTACTAAGAAATTGAATGAAAGTAGGGGGCAATGAGACAGGGGGCAATGGGGTGCGTGGCAACATTTCAACTCAAGCTTTTATACAGGCCCATGCAGTCAGCATGAATAATAATGGGCTCCTAACTATTTCAATCAATTTTTCTTTATCCAGGGTTGGGATGATATTTTGGGGGGAAAAAAACAATTTCACTGAATTTTAAGAACAAGGGCTGTTCTGAATTTGTTGTGGCTTTAGGTGTAAATTACACAGGATCAAAGTTATACATACTGGCTCAGATATATGCACATGTGCCAACTAATATATGGTGTAACGTCCCCAAGTAAGTTTCATCACGGCCACGTGTGTTTTGTAGTTATCTACAAGTTGAAACCCCAACGTTACTCTAGTGAAGCCAGTTTCACGTCATCGTGGAGGTATAAAGGTGTTTCCCAGAATATTCCCCACTGCTCCAAAATGGATATCTTCAGTCTCGACCTAAACATGTAGCTGCCAACATAGCCAAACATAGGCAGGTAAACCCTATTGTTTTTTGTAAGTTCACTGAAGACGTGTCTTGTATTGTATTTTAACCCTCGTAAAAGCTGAAAATAGATATGACATTCATGGGTTTAAAGAGAGTATGTAAACTTCTGACAGGCACGGCAAACATTATAAAACTGCCTAGATTACAAATAATCTGTACTTATCACAGGGTTCCAACACATTTTTATTTAAATTTCCGTACATTTCAGACTAAAATTATGTACGAGCACAAAATTGTAACCTTTAACTGCATTAAAAGTAAAAAACAAAACAATGATGTGCGGTACAGGGCCATTTCATACCTTTCGGTATCTTGATTTTAAAGAAATCTACTCTATTTTCATTTCTATACCTCTTGAACTTGTGGGGACAGGCTCATTTCTAATCTGTTGTTTTTCCACCCACTTGCTATTTTTAGTTCTCGTATATTTTTAATCTTACATGAAAGCAGATACATATGCATATAGTCTTTGTGCACAAGACGTCAGACATGGCTTAACTTGCAACGACATCCATTATCAGCCTTTGCGCGCACGACAAAGGTAGATTAATCACCCGCGCATGTAACCCCCTGCATTGTTGAGACCATCCCTCAGCTCCCTCTAGAACAACTTCTTAAACACAGGGAAGCGGAAAAGGCGAGTTTCCTGGCCGACTAAAAATACTGGTGCCTCTGAACCCTGCAGGACTCATGAGAAGAAGAGGAGGAGAGTGCAGAAGAAGAAGAAGCTGCGAGACCACTTACAACTTGGATCTTCTCTGATGCTGCCTTCAGAACCAGACCCCAGTAATGCAGATCAATCCCCTGGGAACGGCTGTCCAGAACCTGAGGCATCTGTGAAAACAAAGTCACAAGATGCACTGAAGAGGGAAACATTCCAACAGCGTGGGACAAATAAAGTTAACATTAGAGATGCTCACAAAGGTGTCCCTTTGTTCCTCTGTTAAAACCATATTCACATGTTTCAGGATGCGCCAATGCATGGGATAAGTTTGACAGAAGAATAGTTTATCAACTACCCTTAAACTTCTAAGAAGTGCTTTTTTTCCAAGGAAGGAAACATTTTTTTGCATGCTTTCCTTACACATTTACAGGAATTGCAATTAGTAGCCTACTGGGACAAAGCCCAATCAACCTAACAAATTCATCCTTTTTTCCCCAATGCACTGAGGCGCAAACGTGCAATAAAAAAGGAACTGTGCTTTCTTTCTAAACCACCATAAAGTCGAGCCTAGCCACTCGATGTGAAATCTAAGCGACCCTATTTTCTGCAAAAACACCCTCAGAGTGTTTTTGTTTATGGGAAACCAGCAGCGAAAGGTGTAAGAAATCGCCTGGTCAGACCAAACTGCTGAGGGCATGAGGAAACCCTGTGTGCCAAGGCAAACACACACATGCGATATCCTTCCTACTGCATTCCTTGTGCCTGCATTTCAATAAACGAAGGAAAGAGCGAGGCACTGTGGTGAAGGGTGGGAAGAGAAAAAGCAAAAGGAATAGGAAGGGAGGGTGTAGATGGGGTGATAGAGAAGGAAGCATAACGATGGTGGAAAAGATAAGTCAGAGGTCATTACAGAAAAGGAGTGTGATTTAAATATTTGCATTTCAAACGCAGATGATTTCAAATAAAGTATGGCATTTCTGAGCAAATGTAATCAATTAAAAATATGTAAAATATGCTTTGATTGTGTGTTCTGAAGGTGCCTTAGTCTGACTGGACCAAAACGCAACTTTTCGAGCAGTATGCAAATCATAATGTGAAGCAGAAAATGAACACCTAAAACGACGGATAGCATCCTCAGAGAGAAACATGGCGGTGGTAGCGTTGTGCTGTAGAGGGATGCATTTCCTCAGCCAGGCAGAAAGCTAGTTGTTGAGTAGATGGACGGCGCTAAATACAGGGCAACCATGTGAGAAACCCTATTAGAAGATGCAGCTGAAAGGAAACAGGTGGAGATTCAACCGTGTCCGACAGGACATTAACACTAAACGTATGGCAGCCATATTGGATTATCAGGTCAGGTTTGGTAGGAAAAACTATTTTCCATTTGATATTCTGACACTAAAGGGTCCTAGAACGTGAAAGGTTTTTATTATATAAGAAGTCCAATGCCAGTTCTAGAAATGTTTAAAATCTCTTGGTATTGGTGGTACCTGGAAAACTGTTGGTGAAGTAGTACTTATGGGACAGCTGTAACCATGAGAGCTAGAAGTGAGTTTACGTCCGATGTCAAAACCTGAGAGTAACATCAAACCCTACTAAGCCATGCTCTAGCTTAGGGGTCACCAACTCATGTGGTCCCAGCTGCAAGACAGAAATTAGTCAGATATGTTTCCGCTAACCACTAGGGTATTTTGAATTTGCTGAGTCTCACAAACAAAAATCCATTATTTTTGAGTTAGAAAAGTAAACAAAAAGATCTCCAATCTGGACCCTACAATTCGATATGCCAACGGTGCGTTGCAGATAAACAGCTCATTTGTCATTGGGGAGTTTTTATAGCTGTGAATCTTTCAAACGCACCATGCTGCACAGCCTCTATTCTTAATATATTTCTTTAGAGTTTGCATGGATTTCTGAAACACATGTTGCTGTAAGGTTGTGTTGCTAATAGTTGTTAGCTTGGTCATTGTGTGCAATGACAAGGCTCCCTTCAGTTGTTCACACAACATCCTGACAGCCTGGTTCTTGTCATAAAACCTGAGAGAACCTGTGATCAGGATACATTTAAAGAACTTTCAAAAAGTAGACAGGGCTGATGTTCACAGTCATTTTGTAACCTGGATTATTGAATAAGGCTCACTGGAAATGTCAGGTTCATCTCTTCTTCCTTCCAAATATGTTTTTTGATGTTACATAAGAGACTTGCATCATTAAAAAGCTAAACTGTTTTATAACACAATTTTTAAAATGATATTCAAACAAACTTGTTTTCACTGTGACACCGCTTGCCAATAATAACATTTCCATGAAGAGAAACCTGATTAATATCTGAAGCAAAGACAAAAGCTGAAGGGAACCAGCACCACCATAGTGAAACGCACAGTCCCACAACTGAACCAGAGTGTTATAAGGCGGAGCTTCACGAGTAAATAGGGCAAAGGGAATTTCCAGTAGATGAAACCATTGATGTCTGTTGAATTAAAATGCTGAACAACTAGTTTGGACCTTGGCTGGAGCCAAGAGAGATAATAGGATTATTACAACAAAACAATCTGAAGCGCACCTCCAAAACGACTGCAGCATTTCTGGAGAAGAGAAAAGCAAAACCTCAAAGTCAACTGAGTATGTCACTCATTAAGTTTGTCATTTTTCCAGACATCAATCAAGCCTCCTCATAACAAAAGCAGCTAAAAACATCCATAGAGCAAGAGGAAATGTTTGCGCGTGTATAACACTGTTTACCTCAGATTGTTGTCTTTGATGGAAATTGTGTAGAATGGTATCAAAATCTTTTCAATAGTCGAGGTTTTTTTATGTAGGCTGTGACTGTGCAAAATAATTCAATGATTCATGCAGTATTTGCAGAAATGTTTGATCTGGGAATAAAAATTCTCAACAGATTTACACTATTGTGACTGTAATGAAATAAAAAAAAGAATTAAATTAGTCCAGAAGTAAAAGTACTCAAAAATATAGTTTCCCAAAGTTGTACAGCTACTCCAAAGTCCAACTATTCAACCCACGCTGATATATTATAGGCTTCAGTTACAATATCACCTTATAGATGACACAGTAGGCCTCGTCTCTCACAGTTTAGCCCAGTGTCTCTCCTAGACATACCTATTGGCTGTGCTCTCTGTCATCCTCTTGACAGGAAAACTGCCTCAGAGTTTATCTGCTTAGCTGTGTTTCTTTCCTAGGCACAGCCACCTATGGAGCTAGTCTGCCATTACGCTCTCTAACATAGTACTCCTGGTTCAGTGCTTCTGAGCTCTTGTTGTGTCTCTGCTCCGTCTTCTCTAACCCCCAGTCGGCCGAGGCAGATGTCCGTTCACACTGAGCCTGGTTCTGGTTCTGCTGGAGGTTTTCCTCCCTGTTAAAGGGGAGTTTTCCTCTCCACTGTCGCTTCATGCTTGCTCAGTATGAGGGATTGCTGCAAAGCCATGGACAATGCAGACGACTCTCCCTGTGGCTCTATGCTCTTTCAGGAGGAGTGAATCCTGCTTGTCAAAAACTGCTGGGTATCCTTTGATAAGAAACTTCTCAACCAATAAAATTTACTTGAGACGATGTGTTGTGAACTGGCACCATATAAATAAAATTGAAAATCTGTGTACACGTTCTTATAACAGCAACTCGAAAGGCTTGAGGAATTAGGTAACAGAAGGCACACAGACTCATGAGATTCGGCTTTTTTATTCCAACAGGCAGATTTTATTCAAGTAGATTTTAACCAAGGTGGGCTGGCAGCCAAAGTACCCTGACTGAACTATTTAGGCAGGCGCATGTTGGCAGAGTACCACACACAGCATCCTTTCATTCTAAAATGCCCAACAGGTTGTATGCACGTCCCAGCTAAGCCCATTAGAGAAACAGGCCAATGCGGATAATGCCATATGAATTCCCTGAGCCAGTCAGATGACTCACCCTGCCTGAACCTGAACACCTGCATAATACTAATAACCACAGGGTGCCAAATAAAAGACACGGTGAAGCTTGTAGCTTGATATTTGCCTTTTATTTCCTTTTAACTGAGACGTTTCCTCAAGGAAGAAATTCCTTTGTTTTCTGCAATATACAGTTGACTAGAAATAAAAAGGCTGTTGTTCAATTGTCAAGAAGCTAAAATGATCACAAACCTCAACAATGACCACCCCAACATGGCCCAATTTATATAAAAGATGCACTGTGTTGTGTACAGACCAGCACTCGTTAATTTGCTATAACGTCTGACAACACTGGGAGCTTAGTTGGAAATCCAACATGTTTTCTTCCAGTTGCTAAAAAAAAAAACTGTCTTTGGGGAAACACAATGGTTTATAGGAGTTTTCGTACATCTTGTAAATTATCACATATTGTGACGTTTCAACCACAAACCTCCTGCCTTTTTGTCTGAGGAAAATGACTTGAGCTCAGACAAATTGATTGTGAACACCACATGTCAGTCTTGCCACAGATTCAAAACTTTGACCGGGTCACTCAGAGGCTTCTGCAGAGTTACCATTACATCAAAGCCTATTCATGGGTTTCTTGGCTATTTCTTGTCTGACCCTGTCAGTTCTGTTGGGCGGCCATGTGTTGGTAGATTTGCAGCCATTCCATATTTGTTCGATTTTTGGATGATTGATACAAAAGTGCTCCTTTAGACAACAAGAGTTAAAAATATTGTTTTATGACTTTAAAATTCTTTATAAACTTATCTAAGAACTACCTGTTCTTTGGTCTGCATGTTTCTTTACTAATGTTCTTCAAAAGACATTTTGAGGCCTTCACAGAACGGCTGTATTTATACTGAGATTAAATTATGCAGAGGATAAACTCTTTTTATTAGGTTACTTCTAATAACAATCTGAAAAATGTGATGCGTGATTGTAAGCAAGAAATCTGACATCCATGTATAATTTTTCTTTTACTTCACGATCTTGCCAAGATTGTTTGTGTTGGTCGATCAAACCTAAAACATATTTGTTTAAGTTCAGGGTTGCTTCTCTGCAAACTAGCAGCTGCAACACACACACTGTACTCACTAAACCCAGATTTCAATGCCTGTTCTTACAAAAACATGCATTTCCTTTTAAAAGAAAATCCAAAATGAAAGTGCCTCATACCATTAGAAAGAATGTGTAACCTTAGCTTTGAGTGGGAAGAAAAATGATGGCAGAGTGTGAGCCACAATTACACCTGCTGCTATGAGATTACACTCCTCCAGACTGAAACTGTGAAATGCCTTTTAAAGTTTCTCTTAAATTGTCATTCAGCAGCTTCTTCGCCAGTCAGTGTGTAAATAAACCAGAAAATACACTTCATACTGTTGGCAGTCATTAAAGCCAAAATAACGAAGGGAGTTTTGGTAGGAGGAACTGTAGTTGTTGAGAAGTTTCACTCTTAAGTAAGCCACCAACCAGTTTGAAGATCTTGAAGAAGTCCAGATTTGCATAGAGGATGTCTTCTATCCTCTGCAGCCTTTGCTGGCTGAGGGCACACATGGCGTTGCGCACCCCATGGAGTCCCAACCGGCTGGGGAAGATGATGAAGCGCTCCAGCAGCGCTTGGTTGCATGCTATGTCTTTCAACTGCAGGTCCGGGACACCAAAAGCAAACTGGGAAACACAAAAAGAAGGGGAGAAAATTGCTCACAATGTGTGCATATAGTAGAAAAGCAACATACTTGTCCCAAAAGACAGATGATGATGCCAAGGAGCAGCATGATCAGGTCCTTGCCCACCACTACGGTTGGACGACGTCCAAACCCAATGTTGCTTTTATTCGTTTGGGATAGGACTAGCTGAGCCCCACTGGACAAGCCCCGACCGTGAGGTGCTTGACAATGACCTCCCCACAAGGCCTTGCTTCAGGAGAGTGCCCCGGTCTCCCTTCTCCAGATGAGGTTCATCCATGATTGTAGAATGCCATTCATTGAGGGTGTTGAACCAATCTGAGCACTCTCTTGAGGTCACCTTGCCGTTAAAGACCCAACCAGGTGCCAAAGTCCTGGACAACATTTTACCTTAAGGTGGCAATTCTTCAAAGAGAAAGCTCTTAAGGGTTCCTACCTTGACCCATTACCCCCCTGCCAATGTAATCCCGGGTAAGAGACAGCGATCGAACGTATGGATAAAAACCTGCAATAACTCAACTTAACCTCCGAATAAAACTATTGCGACTCATAGGTCGGAGCTTTACCTGTTCCAGACGTATCTGGGCATTGATGAGCTGGTAAACAATAGACTCTGAGAAGCCTGCGTCTCTTAACAGGAAGGCCGTGAGGACCTCGTCGTCCTTCAGAATGTCATCAATCTTCAGCCCACGGCCTGAAAGGAAAACCATTAACACTGATACTGAAAGATCAGACACACACAGAACAATATTGTCCCGAGCAACACTGGATGGCTCAGAGGAAATGATTCATGGCAAACACTCTGCCTTAAGGCCTGGTTATAAACAATCTGATTGAAGAGAACGTTGTGTGAAAACAGCTCGGTTGTTATACTGACTAAAACATTCTTTGCATGTCTCTGTTTACCTGCAACTGCAAATGGGGTGTTGCGTAGCGTTTCCATAAAGTTTGAGAAGGACGTCATCTCACGCCAAAGCCTACCATACTGCCGGACCTCTGTCTCATTGAGCAGAAGCTCCTGGACGTCAATGTAGAATCGTGCCAGCCTGAAGTCGACCAAACATAACAGAACATCTTTAGATTGTCCTTTTTTAAAATTTGCGGTCAAGTTTATTAAATTTTAAGAGTGCTGTATTTTTGTTTAGTTGTTTTTCTTTTTACACTGAGCTGTTGTAGTTGGAAACAATGCCTGGCGACTCCCCTGGTGTTGGATATCTGAAGCAGGGGTTGTTAGCATTGCAAAAGATACCCTGGATCCAGGGAAGAATCCCTGCCGATGGCAATGCCTTGTTGGGGAAGTGACCTGGAGAAACAGACATGTCGTCAGAGGGTATGTCAGAGCTCATGGTCTGATTGTTAATGACTCGCCAAAGGGGCTGCCTTGTCTTATTCTCCCCATGGAAAGCACAGCACCAGATATCAGTATGTATTTTCATATTATTTCAAAGTATTTCAATGTTGCTGGGGATGAATCTCAGTGAGGACTGAGGAGTTTCCTCTCACATTCATGCTGCTGGTAGAGGGGATTGGCCTTCCTCAGCCACACCAGACCAATGAATAACAATACGGGCCATAAGATCTCCACCAGGAAACGGACCTAAAGAGGACCAGGTGAAACAGTCCATTACTATGAGGCATCCAAACAACATAAAGCCCAATGCTGATGTGTTTGTATGGAGGCTTTGTAAAAGCCTGTTCACTCAATCAATGAAAGGTTTGTACCTTTTGTCTTTTCCGAAGAGTCCAGTTCTTCCATAGTAACAGGCGGATCTGGGAGCCTGTCTTCATCGCTCTGCAGCTCAACCCCTGGAGGGGGTCATCAGACTGTGAAAAACCTGCGGGGGCAAAGTGTTACTGGTGAATACAACGATTATCGCACAGACATCAGAGCAAATAGATTACTTTATCATTTAGAAGGAATATGAATGGCACTGAAATGATGACACCATGAGATGACAATAACAAGTGATTATCAACAGTGTTTAAACCCGCTGAATTCATACCACAAACTTAAATGTCTTTGGGGGGATTATATCTGATAGAATAGGATGGAAAGGGGTTCAAAGTTTATCAAAGATTTTAGAAAATAGCTTCTTAAAAGCATGGTGTCCGTTCGCATTCAGCCCCTTTATGCTATGGAGCAGACTCTTCGCTGGAGTTACAGCTGCAGGTCTTTTGGTGGGTGCCTCCCTCCAGCTTTTCACATCATTCTTTGCAGAACAACTCAAGTTCAAGATCAACAACTCAAGATCACTACTCTGTGCTGGTTTTATTGGACTTGACATCAGCTTTTGACACCGTGGATCATTCTGTTCTTATTCACAGACTAAGAGACTTGTTTGGTATTTCTGGCACTGTGTTAAACTCGTTCACTTCGTACTTATCGGACAGGTCTTGTACTGTTTTTATGAATCAAGTTTACTCAGATAGTGCACCACTGTCTTGTGGAGTACCTCAGGGTTCTGTTTTGGGTCCAATTTTATTTTTGTTGTATTTGTATCCTTTGGGGAACATCCTAAAAAAACATATAAATGTTTCTCCCCATCTACCGGTATATGCTGATGATATCCAGCTGTATTGCTCTTTTCAACCATCTGAGATGCACAAGCTGTCTGAACTCAGTATATGTTCGTCAGAAATCAAAATGTGGCTGTATAACAACCATCTCCAGTTAAATGAAAACAAAACTGAAACCCTTATTGTCTCCCCTGATGATAAAATTCCTATAATGAGGCAGCACCTCGCCTTTTCTTTAACTCCAACTGTGAAAAGTAGTCTCAGAAACCTGGGTGTCCTTATCCTTTGAAAAGGGATAAGGCCTGCATTGAGATCTAACCATCATTTAATCAGTTCTGACCAGCTTCCCTAGACCCGCTGAAGAAAGCATGATGCCGCCACTAGTATGCGTCAGGGTGTGATAATGAGTTTGGGGTGATGTACAGTATATTGATGTAGTGGTACAAAATTAAAATAGGCTGACTATAATTGGTGGTATTTCCCTTTACATCTAACAAGAATCAATCTTTTTGTCATAATGTAGTAATAATTAAATTATGTCATTTATTACATAGAACACATTATGCTTTGTGTATTTATTTATTCAATTTTGAGGTTGTAATTTTATGTGCACTGTAAGTTCATTTAGTTGTTCTTACATCAGAAAGTGACAGGAAATTCACACATAAATGCATTCATTAATACAAAATAGCCATATTACTGGAGCCCATGGCTCTAGGGTTTAAACAGGTTGTGTGGTTCTTAAGTGACACTGCTATTTTGTGCATTTGAATGTATTTATATTGTCATGTAATAATGTATTTTAGTTCATTTACATTTCTTTATCACATTCATAATTCTTGTTGTTCAATTTATTCAACTAAGTATTTATAGGCTTATAGACAGGAAAAATAGTGTTTTAAAGTGTTGTATGTTGCATGTAATACATGCATGACAATAATCTCTATATTATTTGTGATCAAAATCAATGTAGCATATATATATAAGAAACGGTAATTTAAACGTCTTTATTTAGTGTAGAATAATCGAGTAAAAATTTTATAACGGGAATTGTTAAAATTTGATTTAAATTGGTCCAGATGCCAAAAAAGTCACATAAATAACAAATTTCAGTGTTGTATTATTTTATATTTTGTTTAACATACAGCTTCTAAAGACAACCTATATACATATTTTGTATTCAAATGTCAAGAATGTGGAAAAAGTTCTGGAAAGCTTTAGAAATCTGATTATGTAACTTTGAAATGGACAATTTGTATGAACCCTGTTTAATAGAAGCCTGACCAACAACAAAAACATCAGTGGATTAAAGCTGAATCCAGTGACGTGGCGCCACTTGAAGTGGATAAGCATTTATTAGGCCCGAGCAGCTAAGCGCTGCGAAGGCCTATTAGCTGCGAAGGCCTATTGTATCTGTAGTGTTAATTATTATTATTATTATTATTATTATTCTGCCCCCCTAAAGAGGGGCCTTTTTGGGGGCTTTGTCATTTTCAAAAACTCACCAAACTTTGCAGATGCATGGTGACTGTTTAAAAATTTTGTATTTTAAGGTCGTCACAAAAATCTAAAGAAAAATGCCTCAACGGCGCCACCTAGAAATTTTCAAAGGACCCTTTGCTATTCACTTACTTCGTCGTAGAGACATGAAATTTGGTACAGTTGTAGAGCTCACCAAGACGCTCAGAATTTACAATTAATGTCATAGTGTAAATATCACAGGAAGTCGGCCATTTTAGATTGAAAGTCTGATTTTGACCTCAATTTTGACAGTTACAGCATCGGTATAAGATCTAACTCCTCCTAGAGATATCGAGCGATCGGCTTGAAACTCGGGCAGTCTGATCATAAGGCATGGCCAATCAAAAGTTATCAAAACGGTGAGTTTTTGAGCATGCTGAAGGGGCGTTGGCAGGGGTCAAAGTTCACCTATTCGCCACAAAAAATAAAAGTGTTATATCTCCTACACAGAAACACACAGAGGCACCAAACTTTCTGTGATTAATCATCATCAGGTCTCCTATAATATCCAATGGTCAAATGATGACATCACTTAGGCCACACCCCCTGACAACAGGAAGTGTCATGTTTTGCTGTAAACGGTCACTATGTTACCCCTCTGAGCTAATCAACATGAAACTGTGTCCAGAGACAGAAGACATGTTGTTGTGTTGTGGATTCCAGCCCCAAGTCGATTCGATGGAGCAGGAGAGCGTGGCGGCGTGGTGAAGTCACCTCAAACGCCGCTGCCATACGTTTGGCTCTGAATTCCACATTTTTGGGCCGAGCTGCATAAAACTCACTTGGATGCATCCTTATCCACCCCCCAACAGGAATCCATAACAAATTTTGGTGGGCGTGACCTAATGCCTCAACGGCGCCACTTAGCAATTTTCAAAGGACCCTTTGCTATTCACTTACTTCATCGTAGAGACATGAGATTTGGTACAGTGGTAGAGCTCAACAAGACGCTCAGAATTTACAATTAATGTCATAGTGCAACTATCACAGGAAGTCGGCCATTTTAGACTGAAAGTCTGATTTTGACCTCAATTATGACGTTTACAGCATTGGTATTTGATGGATCTCCTCCTAGAGATTTTGAGCGAGCGGCTTGAAACTCGGGCAGTCTGGTCATAAGGCATGGCCAATTAAAAGTTATCAAAACGGTGAGTTTTTGAGCATGCTGAAGGGGCGTTGGCAGGGGTCAAAGTTCACCTATTCGCCACAAAAAATAAAAGTGTTATATCTCCTACACAGAAACACACAGAGGCACCAAACTTTCAGTAATTGATCACCATCAGGTCTCCTATAATATCCAATGGTCAAATGATGACATTGCTTAGGCCACGCCCGCTGACAACAGGAAGTGTCATGTTTTGTTGTAAGCGGTCGCTATGTTACCCCTCTGAGCTAATCAACATGAAACTGTGTCCACAGACAGAACACATGTTGTTGTGTTGTGGATTTCAGGCCCAACTGGATTGGATGGAGCAGGGGGGCGTGGCGGCGTGGCATATTCACCTCAAACGCTGCTGTCATACGTTTGGCTCTGAATTCCACAGTTTTGGGCCGAGCTGCTTAAAACTCATTTGGATGCATCCTTATCCACCCCCCAACAGGAATCCATAACAAACTTTAGTGAGCAGGACTTAGTTTCTCTATAGCGCCACCAAGCAAATTTCAAAGGACCCTTTGGTATTCACTTACTTCATCATAGAGTAATGAAATTTTGTACAGTTGTAGATCTCAGCAAGACGCTCAGAATTTACAATTAATGTCATACTGCAAGTATCACAGGAAGTAAGCCATTTTAGATTGAAATCTGAATTTTGATACCAAGTTGACATGTAAAGCATATGTATTTGATCAAACTTGTCCAGCAGGGGGCAGCAAGAGACCACAAATAAACCCCAAAGGAATCTCTCTTGGTAAGTAAGTGATCTTAACTCTTTGGTTTCCTTACATATTTAAGTTGAACAGATATAAAAATCCTGCTTGAAAACTGACAAACTCTTGTTCAATACATTTCAGTTTTTATTTATATAGCGCCAAATCATGAAACATGTCATCAGGGGTGGATTGGGACAAAAAATTGGCCCTGGCATTTTGGATTAGACTGGCCCACCATATTTTTTTTGTGTACTGAATGTGTATACCAACTGTGCAATACCAACTGTGCAATACCTTGAAGTCAGGATAATGAAAATTAGTGAGAGTGGACACTTAAAATACTTCCAAAATCTTAATTTATTAACACTGTAAAATGTAAACTCCACCACAGCACAGCAACTATTCTTAGATCAGAGAGAGAGAGAGAGAAAGAGAGGTGTCACGGTCAGTCACACATATTATCACGTTACATCATCATAGTTATTGTAAGTTGCTCATCAGATCTATTCAGTCTTCCAGATACTGTAGGGTAACATTGGACTAATGTGCACTCACTGTGTAAAAAAGGATGCCAATGACAAAATGAACCAGAGAAATGCCTCACTTGTCATCATGGAAAGAAAGAAAATATATAATAACATAATATAAATTTTGATTTACTCAGTCATTTGTAATAAGTATTTTATTTATCTAATTTCCTAATTTTTGATCATATTTTCTTAAATATCGCAGACTTTTCGCTATTTTTCATGTAAATCCTTGGTGGCGCTTCATAGCGAAGCCGGTGAGGCCGCAGCGAGCTTGGCCTCCCCTGGGATTGCGCAATCCCATGTTAACTGTGCTGACTTCCATTCTGTGAATGCATCTTCCTGTCTCTAGATCATAAATTCAATTGTTCAAACAGTTATGAACTGATTTTCCACAATTTAATATATGTGGATTACGAATTGTGTTTTGGTCATCAAACTGTGTGCAGATAACATGTTTTCGTGGTGCTGGCCGATCATAAACAGCAAAGAACTGGTTGTAGGTGAGGCCGGCAGTTCCTTGACCGCTAGGCAGGGGGCGCTCAAGGGGCACCGCTCGTGATCCCCAAATAGTAGAGTCAAAACAAGTTATTGATGTTTTATTAGCAAGTTTTGCTAAACAAGTAAAGCACTAAAAAGACTCTAAACATACAGCTGGAACAGGACTGATCAGGGAAGGCTTTCCTCCCTGGCAGTGAGCTCCACTGAGACTAAGAGAGTTTTAAATCTGAAGAAGATAAAGATAACTTTTAGCGGAAAATTATGATATTTTTGTTCAGAAAGAGCGCCACAGGGACTTAAATTATAAGTAGAGGTAAGACAGCGATACTTATTCATGTTTTGTTTTTGTGATAAAATGTGCGTAATATGGGTTATAGTTTTAGAATGTGTTACAAATGCAGAAATCCATCATAACTCATAAACTGTTACCAATCAAATGACATTTTTTTTTCATCAAAGAACCAATATTTTTCCATGTATCTTGGTGAATTTATTTGGCTCAATCAGTCTCCTTCAGCACTTTGCAACGAGTCTACTCTGTAGAGTGTATATATTTGTAAATCTGACTCTGATGACGTCAGTGCCTCACCAGCTATGAACCCTACCGCACGTCACTGACTACAACCACAACCACCACCATATTTTACATCAGACACCGGAGCAGATGAAGGGCCTGCTGTTGGGAACATGTCAGTCAGTTTGACACATTTCGCAGCATCCGTTTGAAGAACTCGTTTCTTTTTTTCGTGCAGTTTCTCTGCGCCTCCCTTGCGTTTCTTATCCATTACTACTGTGAACACCGCTGCACAAAGTTCCACATGGAGCGTGAAGGTGTTTTTCTACTTTATGATTGGCCTAGCCCTTTAGACTGTCAGGGATGATAACCAATGGGCTGCAGTAGCCTGTGGTAAGGGCCGGATGATCGGAACATACTCTTGCGCTGCTGATATTTTTCTTCATGCATTATGCAAATATAACGAGGCAGATATATAAAATAATAATAATAATAATATTAATAATAATAATACATATTATTAATATACATGTCGGGTCTGCCGGCCCAAACAGCACGTCGGCCCACCGGGAAAATGCCCGGTACGCCCGATTACCAGTCCATGCCTGCATGTCATCTAAAGGCAGTTTACAATGTCAAAATCAATCAGATTATACATATTAAGTCAGATTATCCAGATTGGTAAAATAAATTCCTATATAAGGGAACCAGTTGATTTCATCAAAGTCGTAACAAGCAGCATTCACTCCTGGAGAAGCGTAGAGCCACAGGGAGAGTCGTTTGCATTGTACATGGCTTTGCAGCAATCCCTCATACTGATCAAGCATGAAGTGACAGCAGAAGGAAAAACTCCCCATTAACAGGAAGGAAAAACCTCCAGCAGAACCGGGCTCAGTATGAACGGTAATCTGCCTTGACCGATTGGGGGTTACAAAAGACAGAGCAGAGACACAACAAGACAGACAAAAAAGCACAGAAGCACACATTGATCCAATAATGTGTTTTACATTAGATGGTAATAGCAGGTGATCTGTCTTCCCTGAATGATGTCACAGCTAACAGAACGCCAGACCAGGTGTACCTACTATGAAGAAAAAATAGAAAAAACAAAAAGTTAAAAGCTGAAATGACAACAGTCATGCAAAATTGAAGAACAATAGACCCTGATGTCCTCCAGCAGCCTAAGCCTATAGCAGCATAACTATAGAGGTAGCTCAGGGTAACATGAACCACTCTAACTATAAGCTTTGTCAAAAAGGAAAGTCCCAAGAGCCAGCTTCTAGTGGAGGAGTTCAAGTATCTTGGGGTCTTGTTCACGAATGAGGGGAAGATGGAGCGGGGGATCGACAGGCGGATTGGTGCAACGTCTGCTGTGAAGCGGGCGCTGTACCGATCCGTTGTGGTGAAGATAGAGCTGAGCCAAAAGGCCAAGGTCTCGATTTACCAGTCGATCTACGTTCCTACCCTCATCTATGGTCACGAGCTTTGGGTCGTGACCGAAAGAACGAGATCCCGGATACAAGCGGCCAAAATGAGTTTTCTCCATAGTGTGTCTGGGCTCTCCCTTAGAGATAGGGTGAGGAGCTCAGTCATCCGGGGAGGACTCAGAGTAGAGCCGCTGCTCCTCCACATTGAGAGGAGCCAGTTGAGGTGGCTCGGGCATCTGGTTAGGATGCCTCCTGGACGCATCCCTGGTGAGGTGTTCTGGGCACATCCCACCGGGAGGAGGCCCAGGGGAAGACCCAGGACACGCTGGAGAGACTCTGCTCGCCTGGGAACGCTTTGGGATTCCCCCGGAGGAAGTGGCCCAAGTGGCTGGGGAGAGGGACGTCTGGGCCTCCCTCTTGAAGCTGCTACACCCGCGACCTGACCCCGGATAAGCGGAAGACGATGGATGGATGGAAAAAGGAAAGTTTTAGGATTAGTCTTAAAAGTAGACAGGGTGTCTGCGTCACGGACCAAAACTTGGAGTTGGTTCCACTGGAGAGGAGCATGATAGCTAAAGGATCTGCCTACCATTCTGGTTTTACAGACTTTAGGAACCACCAGCAGACCTGCTTTCTGAGAGTGAAGTGGTCTGTTAGAAATTACTAAAGTTTGTACACAACATACACATGTGGAATATTGCTAACGTGTTACTTTAGCAATATTCCAATTGCTAAAGTGTTACTTTTACATTATTACTTTTGGGTGTGTATCCACCAATTTAACTGTCAAACTTTCATAAAAGCTGTCTTAATGCAAGAAACGAAACCCTTAAACACATGAAATAATTAACTTTAAATAACTAAAAAGGTTTTGTTAACTTTTCACATGAAGCTGGATTAACAGCTAGTAAGATACCTTTGATTAAGTTGGTATACTAATGTTTAAACCAGGGGTGTCAAACGTACGGCCTGCGGGCCGGATCTGGCCCGCCGAACGATTTAGTCCGGCCCGGTGGCCAAATGCATTTTCATTATTCAACGGCTGTGTCTCCTCGGTGCATCGACCGATCTGCACCAGATTTTTTGTGAGTCGTGGGGGAGCGCTGCCCAACGCATACGTGTGTATTGCATGGTGGACGGGCGAGGAAAATGCGCGACAGCTTCTGCGGTGGCTGGCGGTGGGAGGTGCGCGTACCCTAGCGGTGGACCATAGGCCAGAGCGGCGCTTGGCTGCGAGGGCCGATCATCACCGCTTGCGGTTTTAATTTAATTTTGTATCTTCAAGCTTCAAAATGTTCTAAAACTAGTTGTTTTTACACTTTCTTTGACTACTAAAGAACCAACTCATGACACAGAAACTTCTGTGATGGGCTAATCAAATCAAGGGCTGGCCAGGTTTTACCCGCTGATCTGTTTCAACACATTTTGGCACAATCTTTTCATCGGCTGCTGTGCAGCTTGATTTTCAAGCCAAACTATGCAAACAGGAAAAAAAAGAAGAAAAACCCTTGGCTCTCAGTGAACAAAATCAGTGAGTTTTCTTTTAGCTTTAATCTGCCAAAAGACGGAAAATAACATGTTTTTCTTTAAATTAACACCTCATTTTAACTTGGAACTCAGTTTACCTAACACATATTTGCTGTCTTGCTTAATTTCTGTCCTTTCATCTGTCTCAGTATTTATATTACAGTGATATGGACTCCCAAAACCTCCTCCTCAATAAAATACATCACCAACAGCAAATTATAAAACTTTATTAATCACCTGTCCAGCAAATTATTATTAATGATGATTTGGTTAGTTTATAGTTTAATTTTATCCCCGTTTTCTTTCACTTTCAAATGCAGTAATCTTTATAAAATGACTGGATTGAAGCTAGTTAGCACTAAATTAGCTTGATATTAACAAGGCTGGTCCATCAGATTATATACCTAAAGATGCCCCAGTCTGATCATCTGTGTTTAAAGATAACATTAGCGGTATTATTATTATTATTCACTAACAAATGTATGCAGAAAATAAAGATAAAACTTGATGTCATAAAAAACAAGGATTCCAAACTAATTTCTGCTTTGTTCTATATGTGTATCAGCACAAGAGGGTCAACATCTGAGCTCATCATCTGGCATGAGCTTACATCATGGCGGCCGAGCAATGACTGAAATGCTTCAGCTGTGCGTGTTTGAGCCAGAGTTCGAGTACAGTGACCCCAAAACCGTGACGATGTGGGAGCTGAAGCAAATGGTGACGATCAAAGAGATCATCTTTAGAACTTAACTCGTACAAATCTGTTTATTTTCCAGTTTACATTTTGCCATCTAAGGGGTGTGCACAGAGCTTTTCCACTCCTTAAATGAGCAAATATTATATTCTGCTTCATCTCCTCGACTACTATTGTGATTTGGCTTCATTCAGTCTAAATTTCAGCTACACTAGCTTACAACCTCTCTGATTCAGACTGGGGAGTGGTGGTTTTTTTCTTACCTCTGGGGTTGACTGAATTGATGGTGAGGGTATAAACTGTATTTCACATACATGCATAGTTTGGCTAACTACTACGATTTACCAATTGATCATTTCTGGCAGAAGAGCTCGTTATTCAACAGTTCTGCATAAAACCTTGAAGGAACATGAAAGTGATTTTAATAAAATGCATAATATTTCATTAAAACATGCAAATATTTAATTTCCCTTTGGGATTATTAAACTATTTTTCAATTGAATGGAATGAAATTGAATTGAATCAACCAGACCAGATGATCACTGATGCTATCTGGCCATTCCTGTCTAGTGTGGTCCTCTCCATGAACCACTTTCATGTGCTTCACCAATGGTAGATTTTTCATGAATCCTTGACACCTTTGAAGGTGTCAAGGATGTAATAAAAACATCAGAATACATCGGGGGGGGGGGACAAGAAAAATAAAAAAGGCCATTCTCAATGGAACTCAGCTACCTTTTAGACTGTGAGGAAGGTATTTAGACACCTGAGATTTTTTTTTGTGTGTGTGCTGTTTTATTTTATTTATTTATTTATTTTTTTTTGGGGGGGGGGGGGGGGGGGCGTGAGTCGGGGGGGAATCTGTTTTGTCTTGATAATGACGAACGAACACTGCACATCGCCCAGAAAACAGCATTCCCACGGTGAAACAGGGTGGTGACCGCATCATGCTGTGGAGATGCTGTTCTTCAGCAGAGACGTGGGAGTTGGTTGGAGTGGATGGAGCTAAATACAAGGAACGCCAGCGAGAGACGCTGCTAAAGGTCCTAAACCTAAACATCCAGCCAGAGTTATAAAGGACTGGTTTAGATCAAAGCAGCATACCCATGGGTTAGAATGGAACAGTGACAGTCCAGATCTAAATCTGACAGAAAACCTTTGACAAAACTGGAAAATTGCTGTTTGCAAACACTTGGAATCAAACCGGATTGAGCTTGAACTATTTTACAAAGAAGAACGAGATAAAACTTCAGTCTGTGGCTGTGTAACGCTGGTAGAGGCATACCCCCAAAGATTCATAGCCGAAGATAGCACTACTAGGCACTGATCCAGGGCGCTTAATACAAATTCACGCCACTTGTCAAATTTCTATTTATTTTGTATTTTCTTTTAAAATGTTTAAGAACCATCTGTCATCTGTCTTCTACCTTACTATTTCAAACTTCATTTTATGAAGACCTGTCATGGTTATGGGGATGAACACTTTTGGAAACCCTGTCAGAAAGCAGAATAAGTCACAGTGTACTGCAGTAACAACTCTACCACCGATGCCGCTTGTGATGACCGCCGGTGAACAAACCTAAAGGCTCGTTTGCTCCGCTCCTCATTAGGAAAAACAAAGCCACGCAGTCATTGTTTGTTTCACGCCAGCTTTGACCTCCCCTTGGATTTGACCCGTCCCTCGCTCTAAGTTGATTGTAATAGGCCTTACTGTTAACTCCAGAGCTAGGTCCTGACTCACGCCTTTAAACCATTTTAGCTAAAGCCTTTAGAGATGTTACCGAGAAACACCCCCAAGCCCGGACTGATCTATTGTTTCATCAAAGTGGTATTCCCTACGACAGTTGCTGAGAAGATTTAAGCACAACTTTGTGTCTGCCTTCACGTGCCACCTGAATGCCAACTACAATTCGGACCTGATCCGTCATACAGATTGTTTGTGTTTTTGTGGGGTTTTTTTCCACAGGGAACAAATGAATATTGGAGAAATCATGTGCCATGTGCAAGTTGTGCGCAGATGGAGCATCCCAGAATGCAAGAACGAGTCCGATAGATTACTGCAGACGGCCAGATGGAGGAGGATGCGGGCAGACAAACACTTGTGAGGGGAAAAACAAAAGGGGAGCTGCAGCTAGAAAAGAGGAGGCTAAACGCCGTCGTCTTGTGTCCGAGTTCCCAGGAAGGCGTCCACTTACTCGGATACAACATTACACACGACAGGGTCTCCTTGCACAAGCGGAACTCGCGCAGAAATTATCCTGCAAACACGTTGCGACCAAAGTAACTCAAACGAGCGATCCGTTACATCCACTGTGGAGATGACGACACATTCACACATTCACACATTCACACACACACCTGTCACCTTACATCAGGTGTTTCCACACACTGGATCCAGCAGTTTAATTCTCAGGCTTACCTTCTCACCGAATCGCAATAAAGTCGACCAGCATCCAGAAAAAGGGGGGTTCACAAACAAGCTGAAGTAATGCAAAAACATTAAGCTGGGAAGAAGAAGTGTTTCAGATGACTCCAAGCTGCCCACCCTCCCTCTCTCTCTCTCTCTCTTTCTCTCTCTCTGCGCCTGCAGGTCAGCAGCACTCCTAATCTGATTGCTCTAATCTCCCGGCTCAACATGGGCAGGCAGAAAAAACACAACAGTCATCCATTTTGAGGTAGAATTAGGCGGATACCTGCAGGAGAAGGAAAAAGGAGGGAAACCTAGTGGAGAGAAAAGAGGGAGGGGGTGGGGGGGGGGGTCTTCATCACAGCAGCAGCATTATATGTTTGTCAAAGAAAATAACCTGAGGATACAAAAAAAAAAAAAAAAAAAATGTACCTGCACCAGCGTATAATCCCACAGCTAAACACCTACAGAATAAATGAGGAGTTTTGGGTTTATAGGACACGGGGGCAACGCGACAGGAGGGACAGGAGCGTTTGTTTCGAGTTTCTGTGACGCTCCACGTCTGAGATGAGTCTCCTCGGAGCGGCTCAGCGAGGAGGCGCAGGTGACATGAGTAATTAGGTGGGGAGAATGTGAAGGTTTCAAAGTAGCACATTAAAACCAGCTGAGCCCCCAGCAGCCACAACATCTCCTGAAACTGGGATGGATTAGAGCAAAATGAAAATCCACCAAAAGCACGAGCAAAAAGGAAACAAAAAATAAAACGCAGTAATCCGACTGGACGCAGGACTGAAATATGAAAATGTTGTTTCATCATGGAAAGCAACACATCTAAGCCGGCAAGAAAAGCAACGAGTTTTATAGGGTTTCCAGGTTAAAACGCACAAATCAGTGACATTTCCAGTTATTCAGATAGGTGGAGCGGGATATTGTCACATTCTTGTTTTAACTAAACTGAACCCTCACCATATTTATTAATGTCAAAATGTAACTAGTTTTGGATTTTTTTTTACAGAAATACCTAAAATAAAGTCAAAAAATCATCTCCAGAGGCAATTAAGCAACAGGTGGGGCACGCACTGGACACTTTCAACAACCTGAAGACTGTCAACATTTGTTAGCTAGTAATTCTTTGTAGATTCCCTCTTATTGTGTTGAGTTTTTGTTTCATTTTGTAAGTGAGTCACTTATGCTTTTCTTCTTTTTTATGTTAAATCTAATTAAATCATATTATGTCTAAAACTATATTTTAATATTTTGTTTAACACTGAAGGACGACTTCAAAAACCCTATTAAAAATCTTTTAGACACTATCCTGGCAAATTAAACTTTTTTAGATTAGAACTAGAAATGTATTTATTTATTCCTGCTTATCAACTATTTTATAAATCTGTTATATTTAATTAAAAAGAAACAAACAAAAACCCTGAACAGGTTAAGGAACAATTTGCTGATATAATTCGAACATAAGCTGAAATAAATACCACATGAAAAATAGAGAACGCGTCTTTTGTCAGAGCAGAAATCAGTTTAAAAATACTTTTCTTTTAATTTGCAGCAGGAAACTGTTGCATGTCATTCCTCCTCTTTGGAATAAAATTATGCCACGGGACAAACATCATGGCGACAGACGCTGAGTATCTCTGCGTGGATATACAAACAGACGTGTACGGTAAGGCGGACATGCTGAGAAGAGATGTACCAATCGCGGGATACACAGGACACATTTACAGAACAAAGAGACAATATTTATATTAAGAAAACTGCATTGAAAATATTTCAACTGTTCCCTTTCGGACATATAATACATTTTTCCATAAACAAATATTAAAGGGACATGAAGTGCGACATGTGAAGGGTCCTTTGGTCACAGATTAAACACTGAAGAAGAAAACCGACTGGCAGACAGTTTTCAACAGGAAAAATAAAATCAAATAAAAATGCTGTTGGCAGATATACTGTTGTTTAAAAATATGCTGGATGGTAAACACCGACGCTGGCACCAGACCTTCCATGTTTGTTTGGCTTACTTTGACCGACTGCTGCTGGCACCGTGTCTTTAACAGGTAGAAAGGAATATATTAGTACTTTTGAACACTTTCATGGTTTATTGTTCCTTGCCTGCACTTTCCTCCGTTCACCACGTGTTGCACACAGACATTTACATGTACGAGTTCGTTTGGTGTTCAGACGAAGTGAGCCTCCCTGTGCTCGCCCTCCTGCAGCCGGCGCAGCCTTTGGTAGACGGCCGCGGCCTCAGCGGGGCTGCTGGGTGGGGGGGACTGCGCCGGTGAGGCGGTGGTGGAGGTCGCGACCCCGGGGTCGATGGCGCTGTCTGTGGAGTCCTGCGTCTGGTGAAGGGTCTGCAGCGCGAGGGCTGGGGGAGGGGAGGCTGCCGGGGACGTGTTGGTGGAAGTGAGCGACGGGGTGGTGGCTGTGGTCGTACTCCAGCTTGAAAGCGTCCTCGGCCTGCTGTTGCTGGAGGCCGGGGGCGTGTAGAAGGTCCCGGGAGGGGGCTGAAGAGTCCGCGGAGCCCTGAGTGTTAGCGAAACGTTTGGTGAGCTGCTGGACCCGCTGGGTGCAGCGTCCGTATCCTTTTCCCTTTTAGAGCTCCACACGGACTTGAGTGAGAGCGTGCTTGAGTTGCTGGAAGTTATGGTGCTCACGGTGCTGACAGTAGGAGCCGCAGAAGCTGTGGTCGCGGCCGCGCCGGCTGTGATGGGCACTGTGGCCTTCACAGGCTGCAACCCGGAGCTGGTGGGCGGCAGGTTGGCGACTATCATAGCAGTTCTGGATGTCATGTCATAGTGCTTGTACTTCTTATCCCACGTCCTCCTCTGCATAGTCTGCGTGTCAATAAACGGCGTAATGTAATAGGTGCTTATTCTGGACGACCCACTTTGGCGAGCCTTCTCCGGCTCCGGGATCTCCTGTATGGTCTCCGCGTCCCTCTGGGCAGCGCTTCCGGCGGCGCCATCCGTTCTGTTCCTGTTATTCCTCTCGAGGATCTGAGCCGGCGTGGGAAGGCGCTCCAGCGGCATGCTGATCGGCCGCGACGCGTGTCGAACGCCCTGGTTCCGCAGCTGAACACCGGTGTTGGTGTAAGAGACGGTGGCGCCGGGCCGGTTAGGCGCCAAGGCCGACCTCTGGGCCTCGCGTCCGCTCGCGGTCTGCAGCCCGTTGAGATTCTCTGAGGAGGAACCGTCTGTCCTGTCCTGTCCGGGTTGGACCTCGTGCACCTCATCCAGGATGTAGGAGGACGGGATTACTGAGGAGTACCTCTTGTATACTTTGGCGCCCTGAGGGGAAACATTTGACAAAGAGGATTACAATCTCATCGCATTTTTTATTTGCAACGTGTTACTCCAAAAAGAGCCAGATGACAGAACAGGAACATGGAAGGAGCTTTTAAACCCCCGACCAGCCACTCCCCCTAGACGTGTAACTTTCCATGTTAAAGTGTCCGCCACAGTCACTATTACCACCTCTTAGAGGTGCACAGAAAAGATTTTTAAATAAACAAATCTTGTATTGCAACAGCATCATTTCACACTCAGAATTGCACAAAAGTCCAATATTGGATTTTAGCACAATTATTTAGTGGGAGAAAAACAATCCTAAGTTTAGAAATAATACAATTATCAGAGCTATAATATAAGTTATGGACATCCTCGTATGACCTTATTCTACCAAAATAAAATGCTTGGTCTTCGCAAAGTTAGAGCTTACAGAGAGAGCGATCTCTTTACATCCATGGACTCCAAAGCTGCTGTCGGGATCTACTTTTTACCCCAGATAAAAAGATTTACTACCAACACTTTTATAAGACCAAGGAGGTAATAATGGACTACAGGAGGTCCAGGAGGACTGAACACGCTCCTCTCTACATACAGAGGGAGGCGGCAGAGCGCGTGAACAGCATAAGGTTCCTGGGCATTCACGTCTCCTCTGACCTCTTCTGGACTACGAATACCTCCCACCTGGTGAAGAAGGTCCAACAACGGCTCTTCTTCCTCAGCAAACTGAAAAGGTCTGGACTTCCCACTAAACTGCTAAAGAACCTCTGTAGAGCTCCCATAGAGAGTGTGTTATGTCTCAGCATAACTGTATGGTATAGGAGCTGCACAGTCCAGGAGAGGAAGGACCTAGCATGGCTGGTGAGAACAGCGCAGGGGATTGTGGGTTGCCGTCTGCAGGATCTGGACTCTATTTATGCAGAATGAGTCCAAAGAAGGGCCAGACGCATCTCCACTGATCCCCCCCACCCAGGCAATGCGCTGTTTGCCCCTCTCCCATCAGGTAGACGCTTCAGAAGCCTTAAAGCCAAAACCAATAAACTTAGAAACAGCTTCCTCCCAAGAGCTGTGAGGGCAATCGCTCCCTGATGGGAGACTGTAGTCCAACGCTTTTAAATCACCCCCACTCTTACTAACACCTTCATACGTTACAATCACCTTAATGTTACTGCCTACTGCACACTATCATCTCAGAATATCTAATTATCTACATTTCTGAAGCCTCAATCATCACTGTTCAATAAGCACCCTACTACCTCATTATCTGTTATCTGTGACTTTCCTGAACGCTCCAAAAGTAAAAAAAAAAAAAAAAAAAAACTGTAACCCTAGTTCATTGCTAGGGTTACAGTTAAATAATAATTATAGGGTAATAATTATCAAAAATGTGCTATTTCTTCTAGGATTGTCACATAGAATCCCAAATGAAAGCGCAAAGGTTTTTTGTTTGAAACGTGAACAAATGTGAAACAGGGGTATGAATACTATTGCAAGGCACTGTGTGTGCAGTGCTTCTCTTTTTTAAAGGTACTGTCCAGACTTTTCTTTAAAATCAAACTCATACATACAGGCTGTCAACTATAAAACAAGATTCCATCTTCAGTTTTTGTATTTATTATGTTCTCTGTTTGTTTGTCAGTTTGCCTTCATTATGTGTGATGTGAACCAAAATAGCCAAAGAGAAATTTCACAGCGGTCACACATGGTGACAATAAAACACTCTTGGCTCTTGATTGTTTAAATCAGATTACAGAACATTATTTATCGTTTTCTCTAGTGAGACTCATTTGCGTAACCTTTAACATTAAATGAGTCGATTTTACTGATACAGTCATGTATCGTCAGGACCATTTATATGTAACAATCCAACTATACAGCTAATGCGAGGTGAATAAACGGCGTGAATCAGACTGCAGCTTCAACTTTCAATTCCTCCTCACCTCCTTGATGTCCGTTAAGGAGGTGGAGTGTCTGCTGAGCTGCCGCAGCTTCTCCTGCGGGGTCAGTCTGGGAGACGCTTGTGCACTGATGGTGGCGGTGGCGATTTCACAACCAGATGGAGTAGATGCATCGAAGATCATATGAAAGTGTCGCACCAACATCTCCACCATTAGAGCCTGGCAGGGGTAATCCACCAGAGAGGAGAGGGACATCTCTGCATCTATCTGTCTTGGTTTGACCAGAGTGGGCCCGAAGATAATACCCAGGTTACTGGCATTCATCTTGTTCTCGTCAGCCTGTTTACTCACTCTGTGAAGAGAAAATGAGCTCGATAAGTACGTTCCTTTTTTTAATCAGTTGTCATTCTTTTATTTTATGCGGATATTGAGAAAAATGTTCATATAAAAAAAAAAACTGCTGAGCAAAGTTTCTTTAGAGCAAGAAGTGCAGTAATACTGTAGATTTAGCTTTGGTACAGACAGGACCCCATCTAGCTCGTATTGTAAAAGTTCCATACTTTCCCAGTTTCAAACGTCGAGTTGGCCCAAAACTCCTTTCTGGAGTTTTGGGCCAACTTTTTGAAATTTAAAACTTTTGTCAAATATTTTTACAGACTGAATAGAAAAACTACAAATATCAGACGGCCAGAAAGATAAACAGTGGAAAAGATTTTTGGATGGACAAATGGACGAATCTATGGAAATAAAAACCTTTCCATACTTTTTCAGAAAACAAAAAAGCATTTTTTTTTAAATTGGGTGAAAATCTAGAAACCTTTTGGTTTTAGATTCGGAGGTATTGGCCTGTTTGTGACAGTAACCTGACAGGAAAAGAAGCAGACACAGAAAGGGGAAGACACTTAGAAAATGGCTCAGCGGCAGGAGTCGAACCCAGGAGAGCTGCGTTGAGGACTAACAGCCCCTGTTACTGGTTTACCTGCTCTTCCACTGAGCCACGCGGTCACTAGTAGGCTTTGAACTGCTCCTGTGATGTTGCTTAAAAAACACAAAATAACCCCCAGACCCATAACATCAATTCTTCAAATCCCCAGATATGGAAACCAGTTCAATGAGACTAAACCACAGGTTCTATGCTGTCATGCTCTAACAGTTCCTGCGAAGCTTTAGGGAAGTCTGTGTTTCCCTTTGAGTGTTATGAGGAAGTTAACGTGACTGTAAAAACAGCGACATACCACAGCCAGTCGTTTCGTTCCAGCGCATACCTGTCCAGATGAGCGATAAGGTGACGCAGAGTCCTGTAGTTGGCGTTGGGGAGCTGGCACAGCAGATCTTTGATCTTCGAAATAGTTTTGCTCATCTGGACGCTCGGCGCACCTTTCTCTCGCGTCTGGCTGCTCGGAGGTTCCTCGGCCTCCTCTGCTATGACTCGCTGACACTCTTTGGCCAGGCCGATAAGGTCGTTGTAGAAGCGATACTGGATCAATGGTTCTGGCAGCTGTTGGACATAAAACAGCAATGGGTTTTTTGCTTCTAATAATAAAGATATGATATTCATATATGTTTAAATCAAATAAGTAAAACTACATTGGTATAAATGCAATATTATTTTGAGCTTTAAACTATACGTTGGAACTGTTCTTACACCAAACCCACCTCAAACCTCTACATACAGGCTTTAACATATACATACACCCCCTATAATATATGGTATTCCTTTGTATGTTGATGACAAACCACTCTTTTTGTGGTCCTCCACAGGGACCTGGAATAATTTAAATGATCATTTCAAGAAGACATTATTGAGCTGATTTAAACTGGTTTGTTTATTGCGACACATGCTGCTCTAGTCCACAAATGTCCATACAAGGTTATTTCAGAAGCTCAGTTTTAGCGTGCTCTTTGACTCCAAAAATAAATTTTGATGTGCATTACAGAGCATTGTCCTGTTGGAACACCAAAGTGAGTCCCAGCTTCGCTCAGGTCTATAAAAACTGGACGGTGGAACAGCAACGGCTCAATGGATGTGGGTTCAACACCAACCATTAAATGAGCACGTGATGACAAAGAAAAAGCCCGGCTGCTCCAGAACTCAAACCTTCTAGCTAACCTGACATTTGCAGCCCCCCAAGTGAACAATGCAAAAGCCCTCTGGAGAAATGTGTCATAGAGATGTAAATATGGAGCTATATGATCACAGGCTCATGTAGCATGTTTGCAGAAGTCAAGGCGAGGCTTTCACGGCTAAAACAATGTACTAACTGTCAAGCCCAGGAGTGTCATGTCAAGCCATGTTGAGGTTGTGTTGTTGTGGTACTGGTGCATAACAAAGAGTTAATGAAATAATGAAGTAGGACTACCTGAAAATCCTTCAACTTCCCCTCCAATCAGCAGCTACAGTTAAAACCGTTTCTCAGCAACTTCCTTAGGGATTTGGACCCGAGTACTGACAGGTATGAATTAGGGGTGTAACAATACATCGATCCATGTCAATATATCGATTAAATCAGTAACGATCCAATTACAGTAATGCAAAATTAAAATATCGATCATATCGTCATTTCTAAGGTTATTTTGAAATTCAGGCATGAGACTAAAGTGAATAGGTGCTCTATTATTATTATTATTATTATTTTAAATTTAGAGGAATGCTGTTTTGATTTAAATGCCTGATACCTGTAAGAGGTTAGAAATAAAACAGTCGAATAATATTTGGGTTTGTTTGTGGGTTGATATCAATGTGAACTATAGTGTTAGATGGGGGACTGATTTAACCGGAGGGGAATAGAGAAAATCCATAATGAAGTCAAACTGAAGTTGTATGATTATCCACCCTGGAGAGGGATTACAACCCCTAACTGATTATGGCATTCATGCTGATGAGGGGCGTATGTGAACTTCTGAGATGTAACTGAACGTCATAGCACGCTTCAACACAAGTCACTAACTTCAACAATCTTCTGACCAGTAGGAATTTGATAAGAACCTGTCTCAGGTAGAGTTTCAGGACATTGCTGATATCGTGAGGTGACAGTTCAGACAGTTCAACCAAGTCCTTCCCGTTTTCAAATGCCTGACAGAGCTTCTCGACTCGGGATTTGGCGCCATTCACACGATAAATGCCCTGTAGGAGTAAAAGAGGTACGTTCACAAACATTTTATACATCAACCGGATCCAAAGAACATTTCTAAGGGTTCATGTAACTTTTGATAAGAGCATCATTTAAAAAAAAAAAAAAAAACACGCACATACTTAATAATCATTAAGAAACAGTTACCTTGATGTTGAGGGCTCTGCTTTCAATTTCCGCGGTGCACTTTTTGATTATAAAGGGGATACCATCTGCACAGTTTTTTGCTGCTTGGGCAAAGTCGATACCAAACAGCTGCAGCCTGCCTTGCAGCTTTTTGTGACCGCACTGGATAGGGAGGGTCTCCAGGCATTTCTTATGGCACGCCAAGGAGCACTGGCGAAAAGACGCATAAAGTATAATTAGTTGACCAATTTTACTTTTGAATATATCAATACTTCTCTCCTGTTCCATACATAGAGTTAAGCCCAAAACGGTTCATACACCAGACACATTTAGATTTTAAATAGTTTTTATTCAACCAATAGATTTGATCCAGAAAATGAGACGATGAGAACTAGATTTCTCAAAATATTAGATAACGGAGTAAAAGAAGTATCTGTTTTATAACTGGTTATTTTAAAAAAAATACCATTACTAGAAAATTATTTATAGCCTTCAGAGCAAAAACATTCATCATCCAACACATGACTGACAGCAGAACAGCTTTTTTTCTGGTATTTTGTCCATTTATTGTCGATGATAAAGTCCACGTCATTGAGTTTGGAGGGCCTCCTTGTAATTAATCTCAGCTCTCTCCACAAATTGTCTATCAGATTCAAATCTGGTCTCCGAAACAAATACCCCCAGTAAGAGGAGACATGTTGGTGGAATTAAAAGATAGCGTTAAGCCTAAATCTGCCAGGGTTATGAATCATTTTGGGCTGAACGGTATCAGCAAAAAGACTTCCATATCATTTCTACGGTTTGTTACAGGTGATATGAATTGTACCTCTTCACATTCGGCTCCATGGAAAACAACCAGGCTGTCACACTCTCTGCACTTAGATGGAGCTCGTAGTTTCCTCAGCTTGTGTGTTTGAGCAGCTTTTGACATCTGAGTATTTCGGAACGGACCAGGAGAACCTAAAGTGTCCGTCCCCATCTCTGCCAAACCTGAAATTAAAAACCAAAAGAGCACATTTGAAAGCAAGCCAACAAAACAGGTGTGATGATTCAACATTTTCAATAAGGAAACCAAGACAACTTCCCAGCAACGACTAAACCTTCACTTTGGAGAAGTTGCTGGGCTTTGTTTCAGTCACCAAAGAGTACAGTCTTCCCTTTCTTTAGAGCACAATAAAGCATAAATCCTCAGCTAAATTTACATGAACGTTTGCTGTGGTTCTGCTAAAAGAGATCAATAAAAAGATATCAGTAAACTAAGCTGAAACTGAACACAAAAACTAATTTAACCTCAATGAGTCGAGAGTGACAAACATCTCATGTAGCAAAATTCTCATCCGGTCGGCTCAATGAAGCAAGGGGCTGCGCATGAGATAGGATTGGGCAATACTCTCGAGCCATTTTTATTTTCTTGGGTTGATTTCTGGTGAATCTCAGCGAACACATGAAGACGAATCTGCCAGACTAATAGAATACTCTAAGAGAAAACAAACAGAGGGTTCTTACCATTGTCAAAGGAAGACAGAGGCTCCCGCTCATCCAGGTCGTCGGCTGAAGACATGGTCCCAGTGGAGGGGGTTCTGGGCAGCCGCCGCTTGAAGTCACCTGTTCAAACGCATTTTTTATTGTGGGTTTAGTCATTGAAAACAAGGCTGTGCTACGAGGACTGAAAGAATCTACTATCAACACTTCCAAAAGAGAAACTATGGTGGTCACATGAGCACGTTTAGTTTCTATACTAGCACAGATAAGTAGTGAGTAGTTAAGCTGCAGCAGCAGAAGGAAGTAGATTTGGAGTGAATGCGTGTTTCTTTCTCTCCAGCATAAAGTCAAGATAGCATCAAAAAGAGAACGTCATTGTGACCTTGGCGGCACAGAGACTGATTCTGCTGTGTTGGAAACTGAAAACGCCAACCTCCTACTCGGCTTTGAATATTTAAATGAAATATTTGTTGAGGGGGGAAACCATATATTTTTAAATCAACAAGCCAGCCTTTAATAGACTATTTCAGCACAGACATATTACATTTTTTAATAGTAGTGTCTAGGAGGTCCTCTGAAGTCAGTGGTTTGCTCTTCTGTGACTTGAGGTTTGTGTTTTTGTATTTTAGATGAAAAAGCTAAAGTTCAAAGAGAGAACATCCGAAGAAGCACTTTTTGTTATAATGTATCGAGAAATCTTTCACTCATCCTCTCTCAATCATTTTGTATGCAATCACATTTACAAAGGAAACATTTTCTATAATTCTCATTAAATAAATGCCATTAAAATGCAATTCAAGCGCACATTTACTGAACAGTTTCTGAAGAAATGAAATGAATAAAAAGAAATGTTCTTATAAAATGTATACATTTTTAAATATAGAAAAGAATAAGTGTGAAACCCTCCTACCTGGGCTAGCGGTGGGGGAGTCCATGGACCTAGATTCGCTGCTGCCCCCAGCACTCTCCGAGTCGCTGCACATCCCGCCCTGGCTGCCCTGACTACTGGAGGCCCAGGCTCTCAGCGGCGCCTGGCTCCGCAGCGCTTCAGGGACACCACAAAGAAGAACAGCGATCAGAAACAAGGTAGCCAAGCTAAACGTCTGACATTTGTTTTGTGGCTTTTCAGAAACAGCCAGTCACACTCGCAGTTCAAGACTTATGAGTAAGCAGCTGCACACCACCTCAACCGCTTTAAGACTTTAAAAAAAACAAAAACATTCCCATGAATCAGCAGTCGGGGCAAGTCCCCTCAGGGGCCAATAAAGACAGAGGCAGAGTGAACCAATAGATTATCATGAGCTGTTAAAGCTCCTGTAGCAGTAACTATTTCATCTTGTCTCTTTTGGGGAAAAATATATAAAAAAATACATAAACATTCTGAGCTCACATGTATTGAAACCCATACCTGGGATGTCTGTGCTGCTGTTGGACCTTCGCTCACTGATCTTTGCGGGCCGCTGAGGGGGGTTGTCCACGTCATCTCCGCTCAAAACGTCACTGGAGGCGATGGAGCCCTGGGACAGGTTGCCGTGGGAGGAATGGGTGCTTCCCTTTGACCTTTTGCTAAACCCAGTCCTGGAGAAATAAAGTTGATCTTTAAGGCTTTTTCTGCTGGCTTCGGCTGAAATGGTCCTTTGATAGTCCTGCAGTCTGGCGTTATCACATTATCTTGAGCCAAAGACTGACGTGGATAAAATGAACTAAAGTAAATCGGTCCTAGACTGCAACAGCCTGAACGTTTTAATACGTTACAGACAGGGTGGTTTGCATCATTGCCACAAAGACGTGGTATTTGTAATATTTAGTTAGCAAAGTTCTATTGTCGGCAAAAAGATAACCAATAGGCTTTTTGTGCGTTTTTGAGGCTTGAAGTCTACAGCTGATAAACATCCCAATCCGACCCAAAGCAACGGATCAGGGACCCAATCAAGACATTTTTAAATGATTGGTGTTGAGGTGACAGATGAAACTCAACTGCACTTGGCGGTCCACTATGTGTGGTTTTGCACAACTAACGCAGCCCCCACAGCAACAATCAGCAGTGTTTCCCGCAGCGCTATCTTGGCGAGGCGGCCGCCTCGCCAAACTCACGCTACCGCCTCGCCAACATTCCCAAAAAAAAAAAAAAAAAAAAGTGACGTTAACACGCGGTTTGTTGTTGTTGCTTTGGCGCGTGCGTGAATGGCAGGGAAAAAACACATGGATACCCCCCGCTCCGCGGACAACGTGTCGTCGTCTCTCCCCGCCCCCCCCCCCCCCCCGCGGGCAACGTGTCGTCCAACAACCCCCCCCCCCCCCCCCCCCCCCCCCCCCCCGCTCCGCGAGTCGGTCCGCGGATAACGTGTCGTCGTCTCCCCCCCCGCTCTGCGAATCGGTCCGCGGGCAACGTGTCGTCCAACAACCCCCCGCCTCGCATAACCAAATTCCTGCGGGAAACACTGATCAGCCAACGTTCATCTGCAAACTTTGCACATTTGTTTTTTTAGGCTGTACATAAGGTCTTGTTTATCGGGTGGATCAGGCTTTTCCCAAACTATTTCTAGTGTGAGAGAGACTATGTTGGCTGCTGCAGCTCTCTGTCCTTTTGGGTTCCGTTTGCCGTGTCAAACAGCCGTTGTTGTAGGACAGAGCTGCGGAGGGTGCGACTCAAACACTAGCCGCTACATTTTACAACATTCAAAGCAACGAGTTCGGTTTATAAAGCAGTAGAGTTTTACAGTACAGTTAACTGAAATATGTTCCCATCAATAACTGCATGGTAGTTAGCTCTGGAACAAGGTCCCAGGTTTGAATCCCAGCCTGGGCTCTTTCTACATGATGTTTGAATGCTCCCCCCATGCATGGGAGTCTCTCCTCAGATACTCTGGGTTCCTCAAATAGTCCAAAAACAAGACTGTTAGGTTAATTGGTTAGCTTTGTCAGAGTATCATAGTAGTTTACATCACCCAGCTGATCCACTTTAGGCCAGTGGTGTCCAAACGTCTTATCACATAAGGCGAAATCGTCAAGCTGAACATACCCGGAGGTCACAGAAATCTTAGTTCTTTCCAAATAAAAATCATTTTTTCTTGGGGGGGGGGGGGGGGGGGGGGGGTGTTATGTTTTTTAACTGATCAACAAAAAATATAATATGCAGCATTTTAAGCCATCTGATTTTGTCAGAAGAGAGATCCTTAAATCCTTTTATCTCCAAAACAACTAAAAAAAAGTCTCCCGCATTTGCCTTATTAAAAGAAAAACATGATTTTTTCTTTTTACGTTTTTGGAAAAGTCAGTTTCCTACTTCGTTGATCAAGAAAAACAAAACGTTTTGCAACAGAGACAGGATGAAGGTCACTCTTCCATTAAAAAGGCTTGTTTAATCCCAAGTGTTAGAAAATGGATGCAGCCAAGACTGCTTCTGAGAAAAGGCTGCTGGATGCTTGATGTCCTACTTCCTATGAAATCAAAATAAAACATGAGAAAAAGAGGCTCCAGGGCCACATTTTGGACAACGCTGATAAAGTCTGCTGTTTTTATTAATATAGCACTTTATAAGTTCTTTACAAATAGGGAGCAAAAATGACTCGTTTCTTTCGTAAAAGTAAATAATGAGATTTCAAAAATAACTTGTCTCCACGTATAAACCGAGACTGAAAGAGTAGGAGCAAAAACTGAAAGGAGACCTGTCAGCAGATTACTACCACAAGTTGCACAATTGAAAAAGAAAAACACGTCGCAATAATGAAACTACAGCTTCCAGTCACGATTTTTTTTTTCTTCCAGTGTTAACACCTGTAATTAGATCTGACAGAGACAACACGTCAACACCGCTGCAACACATTTAACCCAACACCTTATTATGAGTAGTTACATTAGACTATGGTACATTGTTTGTTTTGGGTTTTATTTATTATCAACTATGTCTGGAAAGCTGGATCTCAACTCAGAGAAAATGTAGGGGCGGCTTGAAACTCTCACGCTCGTAATCTTCCCTGCAACATTCGGCCTGCGACACAGATATTTCCTGAGGAAGGGCACCAAATCCAACACGCGATCTGTCTCTCCCAGATTCTGCCTCTCTTCCTCCTGCTCCGACTCACTGTTTGCCCCCGCTGAAACAAGAACCGAGCAACTTCAAAATGGGAGGGGAAGGCCATGAAGACATTTCAAAACGTGCCAAAGTTTAGGTGTCAATCAGAAACTCACACATGCGGGAAAAAGTATTGATTAATCCTCGACTTTTTGACGCGTCGTCACCAAACGAATAAATGCCACAGTGCGACAGATCGACACAAAGTATTGCATAACTATGAACTGGGAGGACAATGCTCTACTCCCATACCCCGTAAATAAAGTCCAAAGCAAGCCACTGCCTTCAGAGGTCACATGACTAAACAGAGGCCACCTGTGTGTAATTTAATATTAGTATGTGAAGGTTTCTGAGGATTAGAACACATTGGTGAACAAGCAGCGCCATGAAGACCGAGGAACACTAGCAGACAGGTCACACGTGGAGTTATGAAAAAGAAAGCGTGACGTTTTGAGCATTTCACAGACTACTGTTCAATCCATCATCTGACGACAGAAAGAGAAAGAGTACGCAAAGGTACCGAGACGCGGCCGTCTACATGAAGCGGCAGGCTGGGAAATAAAGCATTAATCAGAGAGGCAGCCAAGAGCCCAATGGTGACCATGGACGAGCTACAGAGATCGAAAGCTGGAGTGGGAGACTTTTCTATTAAAAGTGCACCCCACAAATCTGGCTTTTATGGAAGCCATTGTTGAAAGAAAGCCAGAAGACAGCATTTTGCTACAGGCCCCATAGGGCGTTGCTGGAAAACTAACAAAGCAAATCACCCTGAACACACCACAGAATATGCAGCAACCTTCCTATTATTTCCTAGTGTGTCATAAAGTACAAACAGCATTTATGTGAGTGCAGCTCTTGTTATTGTTACCTGAAATTCTCAGAGAAGAGGTCTGGCTGAAGGTGCTCTTTAGGCAGATTCTTCGGCAGGTTGCGAACAAAGTTAGCGTAGCAACCACCTGGTTCGTACAGCTTGGCACTCTCGTTCAGGGCCTGGTAGTGGGCTGGGAGAGACGCGCTCTGCACCTGCTGCATCTGAAACCAGTTCACGGACACCTAGAACACCAGAGAACGTTCTAAATGTCTATTCTTTTTAAATCGCTCTATGGGAGAGATGTATATAACGGCATTTTGTGTACAGGTGTAGTTGAATCCTCAGCTGAAAAGCAGAATCAAACAGTGTTTCTTACAGCTTTGAGCGTGAGGTCACACTGGAAGATCATCTCCCGGATCTGTGTGAGGATGGTGCTCTTGGCGTTTGCCAGATCCATTCGTCTGACGCCGGCGTCAGCCCTGCAGCTCTGGAAATGGTACTGCGCTTCCTCGGCCTGCTCCAAAACAGCAGACAAGAGTTCATGGAAACTGCTCATGCCAAACGATTCACACCGCAGCTACCCTGTTCTGGCGCCCCAAGCCAACCTTTTGCATAGCCTCTTCTTCAAGCTTCCTCTTCTTCTCCAGCTGTTTGTTGCCAGCGTTTGACTGCTCCTCCTGGGAGCGGTTTGCAGACGACTGGGCTTTTTTGTACTCCTCTTTCCTCTGATCGTTCAAAGCTCGTGCCTTACGCAAGGTAGCGTCAACCTCTTGCTGCCAAAGCGAAAAGGTTTTGCCACATAACTTAATTAAATGTGTGCACCAGTGACCAGAAACACAACCAGACATGCCCTTTTATGATGTTCGGCCTAGCATGTAGACACTGTAAGGAACTAACATCAGCCCGCTCATGAAAACAGTCAAGTAAACATTAATTAGAGCAAAACATGTTGGTAAATGTCAAAACTTTAGGAATATATCGCAGACTCTCCAGATTCAACCGGTTACGCGCTTCTGCACAGTTTCACGGTAAACTCTAACAGCTGGCTTGGATTGTGACAAATCTGACCGTCTTTTTTCTGGATTTCCTCAAACAGCCGTTGTTGTTGAATGCAGAGACTTTTGCAAATAAATGTTTACTCTCCTTTGCTTTACTAAGTATGCTTCAGGCATCAGAAACTAACCATTTTCTTTTGCTCCCTCTGCCACTGCTCCTTAATGTCCTTTCTCAACTTGTCCAGCTCATTCTTGCGGGCCTGAAGAGGCTGAAAATAAACAGAGAAAACAAAAGGGCAGAGTTATTTAAAAAGCATTTCAGAAGACGTTTAGTCTCTTGACAATGAGGCGGCACAAGGGTGCAAAATCAGACAGAATTTCCCGGTCAAAGCGTTCGGGGCGTCGAGTGCTTCTTTGACTCATCAAAACAACAGAAACGAAGGAATAAATCGTTGCTTCATTTCTGTTTCGTCGTCACAGAGAGTGTTGAAGAGACTTCAAATGGATGTTGAATCTAAGTGAACAAGAGACGCTTAAATCGCTTTTCGCGGCATGAATTAGCAGCTTCAAATGCCAAACAAAGTTCAGAGGGCACCTCCTTCTGTGATGTTTACCTGTATGAATTTATTGGTTTGAAGGGCCGCTGCAGTCTGAATGAGCAGCTGGTTGTATTCCATCTCGCTCTTGAACGTGGAGACGTAGATGTCGCTGAATGGCATGTAGTCCTTGAGCAAGCAAAACAAAACAGAAAGCAACGCTTCGATGTGTTTTTGATTCGCTTGGTTTTTATGGCTGTATGGGAAAACGACCCAGCAGGAGATTGATGTTTCAAAACAAGCCTGATGTGTGTTACCTGCTGACTGGCGAGCGTCTTTGCAGACTCAGCCATTTTGGCATAGCTTTTTGCATACTCAATATCTGCAAGAGAAGAAAAAGACCAACATAAGGGTAAGAAACGATTAAAGGCTGAAATCAATGAACCAATCAGCATTTCTTTTTTCAGAAAGCCCTTTCTAAGGGTAAAATAATGACCCCCAAATACCATGATACTTTTCAAATACACTTTATCTTATAGGCTATATCTTTATAATTTAGAAAAAAAAAAAATCAAGGGTAACATCAGTAAAGCAATTTTTCCATGCAGGGCCCTCCACATTTACAAAGTGTAGCAAAGTGTAGAAACATTGCTACACTCACTTAAATAATTGTTTTACTGTAGAAGCACAATCTCACGCTAAGAAAACTTTATTTACTCAAAAAAAAATGTCAGGTTAAAATTTTGCATCTAAATCAATGGGGTCACACTTGTTTCTTTGACAACTAATGTCGTCATCCCCATATTTACCACTGACATTGCGACCTCTTGATTCTCCAATACTAAGCAGGCTTGAGGCTGAACTCCTGTCATCCTGATGCTGAACAAAGTAAACTGAAGAACCGACAGTCCAAGTTTGAGTTCTCACATCAGGTCAAAGTCTGAAACGCAGTAGTTCACGCTGCATGCAGCAGGTAACTCTTTTAGGCCAGGAAACCGGGCTCAAGTCAGCTCTGCATGCCCAGAACCAGAACCAGAACCAGACATGGAGAAGCAGCCTTTAGTTCTTATGCTCAACTCTCCCAGAAGACTGGGGTCTCTTAAGAGCTACAGCAGCAAACTGGGAGGCCAGTGGTGTTTGAAATCATCCTATTTAAAGGTTGATTTGCTCTGTTTTTATATGATTGTTTTAGTTGAACTGTGATTTATGAACTTGTTGCTGTTGTTGCTATTGTATATTTATTTGTTATTTTACTGAGACTCTTTTTATTAGTGATTGTATATGTAGTACGATGCAGCTGATCCTTCTATCCAAGGCAGATGTCTCCCAATGGAGACTAATAAAGATACTTTGACTTTGTAAAAGTGCTGAAACCCAGAGTTCCTTTAAATCAAGGTTAAAAACCTATTTGTTTAGAGTTGCCTTTGAATGTTAATGTTCTATTTAAACTGTTATAGTTCATTTGAGGTAAAGATGAAAGTGCACCAAGCCGGAGGAGCCGAGATAGGCTTCGTTATAACCATGCCAGGCCGGTTCAGTGGCGCGGTAACGCTGCCGCAGAAGTAAAGCGAAGTAGAGCGTTTGTATGGAAAGACAACAAGACGGTCCACTCAAACGCAGTAGAGGACGTAACTGTGCTAGCGTAAAATCCACAATAAATCCAATAGTGTCTGAAACACAACGGCAACCCCGAAGTCCGCCGTTGTTGTCGTCTGTTGCTGCATGTGTGTTAGGGGAGAGGAGAAGTTTGTCGGATACAGCCGTATTTGTCTTCATGTGGACGGGGGGCTTTAATTTCCCTCCACTCATACATCTTAGAACCATCAATTTCTTTTCTATTAGCGGTAGTGTCTTTATTTATCAAAAGCAGCCTGCGGCGTCACGAGTGTCTTACCCATTGCGAGCCGTTTCTCCATACACCCCAGCAGGTCTTTAATGTACTTTGACAAGGCCTTTGCATAGAGTAGAGCGGACTCGACCCCGCTGTCATTCTTCTGTAGAGTCAAGTCAACTTCTTCCTCTCTCGACAGATGCACCTCCTGGCCTGTGTGGCACCAGCACAAGAGGCAGACATCAGATACGTGGCGCAACTAGAATGCCCCAGAGCCGGTGGTACGTATCTCACTTCCACTTTCCAGAACGCGAGCGGGTGAGGAAGGTCGGTTCAAATGAAAGAAAAACAGAACAAGAACACTGAACTTCTCGGCTTGGGAGGGCATGAAAGTGCCCGGCACACTTTGAAACGGTCTAACGACATTACGTTCCTTTTATGTGTCAGAACAGACGAGCCTCCCAGCCGCTGGCCACACAGAATTACTCTCCAGCAGGCACAGAAACGAGCAGCTAGTGTGAAAAAAGCGGCCGAAATAACAGGAGTTGAAGCTGAGGTTTAAGGCGGGTCTACCTCAGGCATTCACAACTCTGAAGACTACATTACTCAGCTACCTCCCTAACCGACAGTTCAGGCTGCCCAGGGCCGCAAAGCAATAATTACATGCTTTGTAAAAGAGCCATTAATGCCTCTCACATTTCGGGTTAAAGCCAGCTGAAACAAATATAGCACAAAGACTGTGAGGCAGACTTACCAACGAGATCCTTGTTCCCCGGAACGTAACACTCAGGATCCAAGGAGAGGTTGTCAAAAGACTGTAAAAAAGAAGAAGTTTGAGATTAGAAGGAAGGAAGCGCAGACATGCAATCAAAGTCACACATCAGTGGATTTTCAACACCCCAATTAGGTACAGAAAAGCAGGTCTTTGAGGCTTTTTTTTAAAAAAAAAAGAGAGACGGGGCGAAATTGCTGCCGTTTTGAGAACTTTCATGTTCCAAAACAGAAATTACAGAAACAAGAGGCCTAAAGGCTGGGGGAGGGGGGGAAGAAAGGTCTCACCTTGCTCCTCCTGGTCTGGGGGATCCCCAACCCTGAGCTGCCGTCCACATCTCCCATAAGGAAGTCAGAAACTCTGCGAGGTACACATAACGAACAGAGGCTGAACAGTCAAAAAACGAAGCTGTTTTCACCAAAGGGACCAACAAGCTCTTATTGGGCAGGAACAGAAAACATGAAGGTGTCAAAAGCGACAGGGACCACTGTACTCACACATTGCCGAATGTGAATGCCAAAGTGTCGATGGATGTGTGTATCTCGCTGAATATAGCCTGTCTGTTTTCCGGATTTACTTCTTTGAAGTTAATGCCTGGGGAGAGCGGGAAAACAGCGCGAGAACGTCAAAAACCAAAAAACCAAATTTAAAACACATTTAAAATAAGAACCGAAAACACCCAGGTAATATATTTAAGCAAAACCCAGAACGTAACAAAACATTTAGGCTTCCTTTCACATCTAGCAGTCGTGTAAAAAATAGTTAATACTTTCACTAGAGATGCACCAAAACAACTGGTTGGGCGACCAGGAGGGAACAATCCTGATGTCTGTCCAACAGACCAAAATCCAATCTTCATGACTTAATGCCAACAATTTTCAGAGCTGTTTAGAAAGTATTAATTAGCTAAAAATTATTCACACCCCCCCCCCCCCCCCCCACCACCACATTAGATTTAGGTTTAAAGTAATCTTTTACTCTTGCCAACATGTTTCTTCTGACCGGAAGCAACATTAGCATTTTTGAGCGGCCAGGCCAGAATCCAACTAGAGTCAAAGTCAAAGTTTAGGGTGATGGCGATGAGGCTTTCCAGCTTCTCACCATCACATCAGTGGAGGTTAGTATGCAGAGCCTGTCAGCAGTATGAGAAGAACTTGGTTGCCATAATGCCAATATTTTTTTCTATTAAATATTGACATAAGAATGAATCATTTTCTAAATGCAAATAAAAACAGATCAATGCTTTTTTAAATCAATACTTCTTTGTTTGTTTTATCATATTTTGCGAGAAGCCAGTCTCCTTTCTTATCAAACCATATTACAGCAGCAAACTTCTGTCAGACCCAGAGACCATTTACATACATTAAACAGTGTCAAAGAAAATGACAAGCATAAAAATAAAGAAGAAGTCAAAGAAAATCGTGTGTAAAGTCTGTATGTCATCCTACCACCTTAATGTGCCCTTTTTCAAAAGCATCAATGGTCCTCAATGTGGAAAATTTCAGGGATATTTAGAAACAATCCCAGATTTTCCCTCCTTTGTTTGAAAGTGATGTAATCCTGCGGTCCATCATACATGCTGCTGAGTCCCCAGCTGTTTTAGAGAGCCATCCAAGCTGACATTCTTCGTGAACTTGTGCGCCAGGCTTTCTTCGCAGAAAGCATTATGCTCAGGAAGGTGACGGTTGCAGTGAGCAATCGGAGGAACCGAAGACGCAGCCAGTGAAATCCGACTGAGCCGAGTGCTTCCTGTCTGCCCCGCAACAGGAAGCACTCACACAGCTTGAATTCGGTGACATGCGCGACGACGACGAGAGACGGGCAGGACAGCTCTTACCTGTCACTTCCTCCACCTGGGATTGTTATTTTGTAAAACGGTAGCAGAAAAAAAAAAAGCAGCGGTCCGAATACGCAGCAGGGTTCCCCATTCCCAACGTGCTTCCCAGCTTGTGCTTTCCCAGTCCACCTCCACTGCAGCGAGTCGGTCGCTGTCAGTAACGGACGGGTGATTAAAAAATGCCCGGCTGACGAGGACGGACAGAGAGCTCCTGGGATCCCAGGCTAGAAAGGCCCCACATTCCAGGGAGACTCTTGAGGCCACCGGAGGAGAGGAGGCGCGGTGCGAGCCTCCCCGTTGTGCACCTCCCCGTCTCTGAATGCTAACATACAGCGCTGCACTGACTTCTTCCTCAGGACATCCTGTGGGTCTCTAACAATGATTCCAGACCTCTGCCTCCCTTGTCATAGCTGAAATTTGGAAACTGTGTTATTGAAGTGGTAAAGTTATACGGCCCATTGTTTTGTCGTGGCGGAGATGTAAACCAGGACACGTACATTTATTGAAAAATAAAGACTTTGAGCGTTTGTGCCTGTTGGCATTTTTCACATTTTGACACATTGCAACCACCAGCTTCAATATATTTTGGGGGTATTTTATGGGAAAGACGAACACAAAGAATAAAGCTCTTTTTCATTTTGTTTTACAGATAAAAATCCTATAAGTGTGATGTGACTTTGGTCCCCTGAATACTTTGTAGAACTACCTTTTGTTGCATATCTTTGCTCATCTAGTGAGGGAAAGTTTTGGACATTCTGCTTTGCAAAGTCCCTCAAGCTCAGGCAGACAGGCTCTCAGTTGGATTGTGATCTGGACACAAGGCAGTGATCTAGCCCTATGATGATGCTCTCACCAACATGTCTCAATGTGGAAACGTGTTGAGGGCGGTGTGCTCTGACCACGTAACGTTTAGAAAGTGAGACTAAAAGTTAAATCTGCTCTCATCTGACCAGACCACCTTCTTCCACACTGTTCTTCTTATGGCTTTCTTTCAAAAATGGCTTTCTTCTTGCCACTATAGTTCTTGTATCAACAGATGCTCTCACCTGAGCTGTGGATTTTTCCAGCTCCTCCAGAGTTATGCCTCTTGGCAACTTCTCTTATTAATGCTCCCCGTGCCTGGCCTGTCAGTTTAGGTGGAAGTCCCATGGCTTAGCGTCTTGTTTTCAGTTGTGTCATGGAGGCATGGGCCGGTTACCGGTTTCAAGGTTTACCTGGTATTAAAAAGTCACGATTTCAAAACCGCTGAAATTTTCTTGAATACCGAAAGTGGTCAGATGCCCCCGGCTCTCGAGCAGCTGCTGCTGCAGCGTCACATAACCCCTCCCCCCCGCGCACCCCTAGCTGCTAATTCTGCAGGTAGCCTCGGGCATTACTGTGAAACATTTACGGACCCGTTAGTGGGTCAGACAGCCGGTGTTTACGCTGGTCACAACTTTGTTAGCCAGAGTGTTTTTGGGTTGTTTGGTTGTGTTTTAGTCTTAATTGAAAGGGGAAAGAACCCAATGCCGGATTTATATGCAATATCTACGTCAAACGGAATCTAAAAGGCAATAAAACTCCCCTAATTTACTCCCTTAACTAGCTTTATTGTGTTAAACGGCAAGTATGAGGGCACACGCTGAAGTGGAGTGTAATAAATATTTCTTATGTTCCATGTTCAAGATAAACTCTCTAAAAAAGTTGAGACAAAATTGTAAGTTACTATTTTTTTTTTGTTTAAGGATTGGAGTAAGGGCTACATTTATTTATTTTTATTTAAAAACAATGCAGTTATTTCAAGTACATATTTCTTGTGTTCCGTGTTAATGATACCGTTTTAAAAATAAAAAAAACTGTTCCAGGAAAACACCTTTTTTCCTTTCTCTTTTTTAATTTAGACATTTTGAAATAAAAAGAATTTGTGTTGTAATCATAATACTTTGATATTCTTCTTTAAGGTTACCATAACGTCAGAATTTGCCTAGTGCCATATTCCTTTCAGTTTGGGATGCTGGATTGAACAGTTTGGGATGTCATTTTAACCTAACCCTGCTTCAAGGGTTAGGTTAAAATTTCATCCATAATCTGTCAGCGTTGCACCTTATTCTCCATGATGCTGTTTGCTCACACGGCTTCTCTGGATTTGATCTGACTGAGGGTCAGATTAAAGGGCTCCCTGTAGAAATGCATGCAAAACCTTTCAGCTTTTCATTGGTAAGATACATTTCAGAACACGATCATTTTCCTGCAGCTTCACAGTTATGCACTACTGTGTGTTGTTCTATTACATAAAATTCCAACTAAATACATTGAAGTTTGCTTGTAATGTTAGAAAATGTTGAAACGTTTAAAGGTATAAATACTTTTACAAGGCAATGCCCTTTAGCAGCATCTTAAACTGCGGGTTTACTTGAAAAATAATACTTAAAGGCATAAAATACCAACAGTTATACTTAAACTAGGACAAATCTAGAATAAGCTGCACATGCAAAACCCCAGCAATCGACTCTACGCCTGACCTTTGGTGAACGGGGGAACGCAAACGCGAGCAAAGAATGTTCCTCAGTAAAGGAAGCACAAGCTTTCGTTGCAATGTCCTGCAGTTCTGCATGAAGAGAAGAAGACTGTGATGAAATGTGGCTTCTGGACCAGGCGACACGCAAAAACAACAGAGCAAAAAGCAACAATAGCAGCTTAATCCAGAGCCTTTATCCAGAGCAACGACGGCTGTTTTAAACTAATTGCAAGGAACATGCTCCTGGTTTTTCAAGAGTTATAAAGGCCTGCACTCAGTGTCAAATAAAACAAATTCACTACCAGGAAAATAAATAGCTGGGGTGGATACTCTTTTATCAGAAACTAGTTAGGAAGCCATGCGTTTGGGGGAAGGAGGAGCGACTTTGGCAGCCGTGCAGATGCCCCAGGTGCCACGTCCAGGCTTCAAAGCACAACACAGGTTAGAATACGACAGAGCGAGAAGGCCTGTAATGGCCTGAACCGCTGAGTCTCCCTGATTCATCTTTCTTTTGGACCGTCCTCCACTAGCTCTGAGCTGCAGCAATGCGTTGTGTTCTGCTCAGCGCTGAGGGCTGTCCGTCTGAGGAGTCTGTTGATGCAAGGCACCCCCTTGTGGATGGTGAAGCCCTCAGGGAGGGAGACTTACTTAAAGCGTAAGTGACACACATTATAGCTTTCTGTAATCTCACCATCACCATCAACGTGGCGCACATTTGTCCAGGTTTAGTGAACAGAATATATTTGGTTAGGAGAGTATTTCAACTATATTTAGTTAAAACTATTTGGATTAGATTTTCTTCATTAAATAAACAACAATAGGGAAAAAAATAGGTTTTTAAATAAAAATAAACAAAAGTTTAATATGGTAATATTAATATTCTAAAAAAGCTAAAGAAAAAAATAATGTTGAACTAGATATTCTGTCTTCCTATGCTCTATTAAAGCAACTAAGTCCCTGATCTTTAGACTTAGTGAAAATCTTGTTTACTTGTTGCCTTCTGAACTCTGTCAACACTTATCTAAAGAGGCGAGAGAACGCAGACAGGCATTCTTCAGGACTAAGTCACGCTTCAGAGACAGGACAGGTGATCAGACAGCTGAATACCTCACAGCTCAGCGGGGGCGGGGGAAGAAAAGAAGGAAAACACGCGGGCCTGTCAGAAAAGAGGCCTCTGGAGATGTCGAAATAAGGAATGAAGATTACAGCCGCGCTGGTCCTGAGGGCAAATGAGGAGGAGAATCCCTCTGCCGTCAGTCGAATCACCAGCAGATAAGCTGACTTTCTGAGTTCATTGACAAGAAATGCCGAAGTCTGACGTCGGCATTTTCCAGACATCTTCGCAACACATCTGTAGGCGAGGGAAACATTCCTTTCCTGCGCTTCTACGCTGACCTCAACCCTCACCTGGAACGACTGATCCAATGATAAGACTGGCGTAGAGATAATCAGATAATATTACAACTGGGTTTGGGTGTGTTCGGCGGTGGGTCGCTGCACGGTTGGCCGGTGCCAGAGAAAAGCTGATCACCTTTGACTTTAGCGATGACCGTGCCAGCAGCTCCGAGGATGTCGGCCGAGTTGAGCGTCCGGTGTTTGCCGATGACCGTCTTGAGGACACGGAGGAGCTCTGCCAAGCGCTCCTGCACCACCGCCTGAAGACCCTCCAGCTTGTCTGGGGACAAAAGAGAGCGAAGCTGTGAGATTCTGGGATGAAAAACGGCAATCAGAAGCCTGAGCTACAAGTGTCCCACAACTGAAGTCGCAAAATTCATTTCCCAAAGCCAAGCGCCTCATTTCGCAATCACTCTGTCGTTTGGCAACTACGCCGCTTCGTCATCGAAGGCAAAATATACAGTACAGCACTCTGCTGTTTTTATCTGCGCCTCTGGTAGAAAAAAGTCAGAGAGGTAGAGATAGTTGTGGTTAGGAGACAAACGCAGACGCATGCGACTGCTGGTGATGTAACGTGTTGCTTTTTTTTCCCCTTTCACGCCATTTACGACGGAAGTACTGTATTGTGAGCAGGTGGAGCTGTGTCAGCTACGGTTAGCAAACTCGTGCACTGAAAAAGGAGATTCATTTCAAAAGTATTGTGCGCCTTTGTGCACCGTGCAGCTCGCAAGCAGCATTAAAAATCTAAGGGAACTCATTGTAAAAAAGAAAAGTTTTAAACTGACATAGTAAACATGGTAATAATTATGTAGGTAAATTTGCAGATAAAGTCATGGAAGAAACCACAGGGTGAGCAGCACATAAAGTAGAAGACCTTGCAAGAGGTTACGCAGGATGACAGTGGAGAAGAAGAATGCTTGAAATGTGTCGAGATTTGCCCTCTCTCCACTTTTTCAACCGTATCACATTCTGTCAGTCCCTCTGCTATGAAAGGCATCTCTTTCTTGCAGAACCAGATGCAGCGGTGAGACCGAAAAGGCCCGTCTGAAGGAGTGCTTGTGTAACCCTGCTGGCTCTCGATGTGGTCGTTATTTTTCATGCGACAATAAAGCTTTTAGAGCTAAATAAAAGCAAAGACGAGCAACACATTAAGGGACCCTGAGCAGGCGGCAACGGCGCGGCAAAAGTGGAAAAGGCTTGATTTAGTTTAATCAGCGGAGGCGCTTGGCAGCAGACATGAGGTGAGTTCATGTCTAACTTGCTGCTTGGGAATAAGGGGGGAGCAGAGAAGTCATCTGCTCTTTGTCAAAGCTGCCCGAGCGAGCAGCAGGGCGAGACGAGGCAGAATTTATAGGAGTGCTAAAAGGATTTGGCGAGGGAGTTAAGAGGCGAGGTTTGGCGTGTGTTATCATTTCTGCTCCTTCTTCTTACTTACACACCAACTCAGCATACAGATATAAAACATATATATTTTGGAGCCGAGACAAACAACTATCAAGCCGCAACTTCTTTTGTATAAAGGATCCATAGTAGAAGGACAAGAATAAATGGAGAGGCAGAAAAGCCTCCACCTTCCGCTCTAGGAACAAAGCAGGAGGGGGTTCGCTCCTTCCTTGTCCTCAGGTGAGAGTGAGTGACACCTCAGCACAGACTTTGAAGTTCGCTGCCCTATAGACACGGATAATTGATCTTCAATAAGTGTCCTCCCCTTTCTTTCAACCCCCCCCCCCCCCCCCCCCCCCCTTCCAGCTGTGATCAGCAAGGCTTCGGAGCTTAGCTCTCAGGCTCTTGAAGATCCTCCTATCAAAGATATGTGTGAGTTAGTGATTAGCATATAACAGTCAGTCCTAATCAAATGCACACCTGAGAGTTAGCACTTAGCATGAAACGAGGTGCATGACTGAAAGAGCTCCCGTGGGATTACGGAACGATTGGCCATTTGGATCCCTCGTTTCCACTGTGCGAACAAGAACTTCGTTAGGCTGATCTATTCGCTAACAACGCAAAGGAGGCAACAAATTATGAGGAAACAACAGCAGTGGGGATGCTTTAGCAGCAAAGCCAAATTATCTAGTGCAGCTTTATTTCCTCCTTCCTTTGTTTACTGTCACCCTCTGCCAGTAATCACAAATGCAGCAGTATGCAGATTGGCTAAGCCCTGCGATGAAGTGACACAAACAAACAAACAGCAGCCGGCCCTCTCAGTAAAAGGTAAACACACCAAGACCTGACCTTCAAACAAAGACCAAGCATGCACTAATGAGAGTACGGCCTCAGCCGTCTATTCTAGTAACAACACGCACCCGGTGTCAGGCGACTAAAGGCTCAACTCCTACGCTGTTTTGGAACACAATAAAACGTAAAATAAACACATTTTTATGACAGTTGTGAAAGAAACCATTAAAGCTATGGTTAGTAATCCTGTTCAGAAACACTTTTTGTTATACTGGGTGAAATGGTCCTTCCATCCTGACAGCAGTCAATACATTATGTAGTCAGAAAAAGGAGGTTAAAAAAAAAAATCAGATCTACGTGAGAGCTGCAGGCCTGTAAAAACTCAGACATCTTTGCCGGTCGGACTGAACAGCAGGGATTTGTCAGTCTTGGTCTTACTCTCACCTCCCTCTGTCCCTCAAGTTCCGGCGGTATCGCCTTATCTATTGGTCGTCCCACGTCAATCATTCTGACGCGCTCACGTAACGCCACTGTGCGTGCTCGTTCATTGTTAGTTTCCGCTTGCTGGCTGCTCATGCGCACTACTAGTGTTTACGTATCCGGTTAGCTTAGCGGTTAGCTTCGGTGTTAGCCGTTCATTGTAGCGCCACTGCTCTCAACGTATACTTTAACATGGCTGAGAGTCACAAGAAGCAAACCACGTACGAATTTAAGAGAAGAAGAGGAAGGCCTCAGTAGAAAGAAATAAGACCAGAGTGGATTTGGGAGATTTTTTTCACGCGATCCCCCTGAAGGGCGGAAGAGCAGGTAAGACGGTCTAGCGCAGTTACTCTAAAAAGTGACTTGGGGAAACTTAAAATTGCTGACTCTACCTATAATAGTAAAACTAAAAAAATATATAAAATAAATAATAAAAAAGGAGGATAAAGTCTCATTTAAAGTGATCAGAATTTGTAAACATGAAGGCTCCTGTTGATGCTCACAGCTGTTGCACTGTGTCCTCCACACCAAGGCTGTGGTCAGTGGTTCTGGTCATCCAGAGGGATTCAGTGGAAATTTTACTGGTTTAGTGTGGGAGGCGGTCCATTGTTTTAGCAGCGATAACAGAGCAGAGGCAGATTGTTTAAAGGAAGACCCCCTGCCAGCGCTAGTGCAGGCCCAACTCTGCCTTCTGCTGCTGTTGTAGCAGAAAGCACATGACTTGCAGCCACGTTTCGTGATGGAGTTTAACCATTAATTTGCTACAAGAGCAAGGCGTCCTTTCTGTTTTTCTGTTTATCTGACTAAAGCAAGAAAGTATCAACAACAAATACTTGGACCATAATTAAACTTTTTGGGGGAAACTAACACTGCACATCACTGTGAATACATTATCGCCACTGTGAAAAATGGTGGTGGCAGTATCATGCTGATTTTTTTTTCTTCCGCAGAGAGCAGAAAACTGGTCAGAGATGACGGAAAATTGGTTGGAACTAAATACAAGACAAACCTCAGGGAAACAAACACCTTTTAGAGGCTGCTAAACATTGACATTTTACCCTCAAGCATTAAACAGGTTCAGGAATGGCCCAGTCAAAGTCCAGGACCCAGTTGAGAATCTGCCTCGATAGGTCTCAATGCTTGAAAACGGAAACTGTTCAATTCATTTGACTAAACTTTACAAAGAAGGAGAGGATAAAGTTCAGTCCAGAGATGTGCTAATCTGATGGAGACATAAAACCAAAATTACCTGCAGTTTTAACAGCAGCAGAAGCTAATTCTGCAAACTTCCGACTAAAAGGAAGAAGTGTGTGGTTACAACATACATTTATTTTCACTTTTGTCCTTGTTTTAAAGTCCATTCCAATAAGACAACACTCCACAGAGGAAGAAGATCATTTGCTTAGTGAAATAATATGCTAAAATCTGGCCAAAATAGGGTGAAAGCAGTTGGCTCTTAGATTGCACGGTTTTAAAAAACAAAGATTAACTCAATATGTTAGCCATTTATACCCTTACCTTACTAATTGACCACAAATGTTTTTTCACACTGAGAAAAAAGCTCTGGCAAAGTTATTTTTGTTTTTATTAAACAGACTAAGATAGAATCAGTATTTATATCCGGTCTACCCTTTAAACACGTGGTTTACTGGCAGGCTTTAGAACTAAGGAGTGTTTAACGACGTAGATCAAAATAGTCCACTTGTCAGGAGGTTTCAGGAAAGGAAAATGTTTCCACATCAACAGAAACTTCTCAAACCACTCATCCAGAACGATCATCTCCGTTGCTACCAATTTGTATCCCCAGTATGTTGTCAAACTCTCACGTGTCATGACATGTTATTGCAAAACCGCACATCTCACGTGTGACTTAAATTAAATACCTCAACCATCGCTCAACCATGGGCCTCCTAAGTTATTATTGCCTCTTAAATTACTGTGCGTGGGAGTCCCATTGTGTCCGACGGAGCTCCCTTTGAGTCTGGTGCAGGGAAGGACCAATCTAATCCAGATCTCCAGGCGGGCTAACAGAGGTTACAGCCTCTGCCCCCCCACTGATAACAACAGGCAATCAACTGGCCAGCCTGGACACGCGATCTGCTCAACATGAAACAAGCCTTGGCAGCTCTACTGACACGGTGCTGCTTGGGAAACAGCCCCCGGGCTTTACTGAAAAACCGAATTGACACTTTAAACACCAGATGATTTCTGTTTTCTTTTTTTTTTTTTTTTCAGATGTGTTCCTGTGTACCAGATTCCAAAACGGTTATGCACCGCTCTCTGTTATTACCACTCTATTTCCTTTTCATAATTAACCACAATGCTACAAAAAGGTGAACTCAGATTATCCGCGAATCACCTCCCTCACAGGCAGCAGGAAGTAACACCGCTCGAGGGGCTGCCTGCCCTGCAGCAGGTGCAATTGTTTAGTAATGATTCCATCTCCCAAACCTAAGTCTGCGCTCTGTCCAAACAAACGTCGCATCGCCGGGTGGTTCCCGATCGATCCCTTGCCTTGTTTGGACAGAGAGGCAGCTCGAGCATCACACAGGCTATAAACAGCAGTCTCTAAACACCTACCTGCTTGACCCAACGCTCTCTGTGAGGTCTGCGCTTCAAAGTTTATCACAAGTTGCAAAGTTTTTACACTGGCAAAATAACAAAAAAAAAAAACTCAGATGAAAGTTTGATCGGTCGTTTCCCCGAATTTCCCCCATTGTGGGGCAATAAAGGCATTTTTTACCTTATCTCATCCACGTTTTGAATTATAAGCAAACATATTATTCATTCAAAATTCAATTTACAGTCAGATTCGAACGTTCCCGCCGATGAGGCTCGGTCGTCAGCTTGAAAGTACAATTTTTTTTCCAAATAACAACCTTTAAGCAGGTACTGACCATACTTTTCATTTGGTCCATATTACTGTATTAAAATTGTCTTTATTAGTCTGATGCAATAGTCTAATCTAAGAAATTAAATGTCACGTTTTCATTGGATGTAAAGAGAAAAATCATCATAATTAAATGAAATAAAGGCATGAAAAGGTCAAAGTGTGTGTAATTAATCTGTATAATGTGTTTCACTTAGTGAATTGAGTAAACGAAAGAAATTAACTTTTCAATAATGTTCTAATTTACTGGATATGACTGTGTAAGGCTGACATATGACGCGTGGTTTTTAGACTGCCGAGCACTAATAATCCCTGGCAATAATAAAACCTTCAAACCCATCAGCATTTTCTGTTAGTCTATATGGAGGCTTGGTGGCTCCCAATCTTTAGCAATCACTGCTTGTAGCCTTTTATTATCCTGAAAAGCTGGTGAAACCTTCGGCAACAAGCGACAGATCAGCCAGCGTCTTCAACACTTTATAAACCGCTTCAAATCTTTCCAGATTTTTCCATGGAGGACCTTCCGGATTGCTCCACTTGAAAAGAAACACCGGCTTTTGCTTTGTCCGATAAATAGTTTGCCGTAAGAAAAACACAAAGGCCAACATTTTAAAGGCTGGAATGTTTGACGTTCACTTTAAAATCTCCGTTTTCAAGCCAAACCTTGATAAATACACTCTCTCTTGGATCAAGGAACGATATTCTAAAGCAGGGTTCCTTCACGTGGAAACAGCCGCGGGTCCTTCTAGGCATTTGTCTTCCTTGTAGCTGCATCTAACATCTTTCACGAGCAGCAGCTCCAGCGCCCAGTACCAATGTCCTACACAAACACCCAGCGTCTATAACCTTAAATTAAAGACCGGGGAACACACCCTCACCACAAGCTTGCACAAAAACATCCTTCAACATCACAGGAAAGTTACTCCCCAACAAATCTCTCCCATCTATCTGATAAGCGCTGTTAGCCATTGAGCTAAAATGTGCTAGATTTGAGCTTTTCTTGTGATTGAAGCTCATACCTGCCAGTGCTCCATTCTGGAGGATCAGGCAGACGTTCTGTAAGAAGATATGACTGATAAGATGTGACAAGAAATATTTTGTTTTAAAGCAGTGGTGTTTTCTTGTCTTCAGCCTAAAAAAAGTGCTACCGGCTTTGATAGCGATAGCATTTATGACCCAACAGGAAAAAAATTACATATGACATGATAATCAAAGTATTTCAATTAATTACATTTTTTGTTAAATAAATTTAAAACAAGTGCATCAAAGTCTGAACTTGGGCGGCAAATGGAGGTTCTTTGTTTTGAAGTATTTAACGAATAGGAGACAAAAAGGAATTTCAGTATTTAACCCGCCAATGACCAATCAGAGGCAGTCATCTAAAAATTGTCTGACTTCATAGGTGCCTCTATAAAGTCAACTGCTTAAAATACTGCACTAATACATTGACTGAATGACAGAAAAAGGCCAACACTCCTGTGGAAGTACATAAAAAAACTTAAGAGGGGCAAATCTTTTTAATTCCCATTTTATTAGTAGTAACAAACTGACAGAAAATTTGATTTTTAAGCAGGAAGGAGGGAAAAGCGAGTCTTCAAATAAAACTAATGTCCTAACAGGCAACTTTAACTCCCAATAAAAAAATAAATAAAAAGCATTTAAATATGTTCATCGTATGCTCTAATGTTGGACCCTAACCCAGTGGCAGAAACACCGAACAACACGGCTTCGCTGGAGTTCGGCTAAATCCCATCAGCGCGTCACCACGGCGCCCACAGTTGAACAATGACACGCGTTTTTCAACTGTGAGTCAGCTCGACGCGTTCCTCGGCCCGAGACATTTGACACCTCCTCTTACACAGCACTGAGCTGTGTTCCGTGGAGCGCTACGTCTGCGCTCCAATCTTCCCTGAACGCCGCACACACGGTACTGTAAACTTCCAACTTCATGACTCGCAGCCCTGCAGCGAAATGTTTGCTCTGCCCTCCACTCCAGCTTCGCCGGTGGTAGCGCAACAACCTTGGCGTCCAAAGACTAAAAGAGCCGAAACAATGTCTCTCTCAAGCAAATGTAAAAGTAATATTATGCAAGGCAGGGTCCTGGTGGCTGTTCCGTTGTGAAGAGGAGAAGTCTGCGCGCTCAGCAGCAGCGCTGGTCTATAGGCCGCCCATAATGTACGCCGCACATTCCTCAAAACACATTCCTACCGCTTTTGGGGCTCTATAGAGGGCGAACCACAACACTTCTTGGAAATCTTGCACAAATTCTGGTAGGAACAGAAAAAAAAGTTACATTTTGGAACTACGTTTACTGCTATTTTTTTTTTACTTTTGGAGGGCACCAGCATAGAATAAAGACAAAATAGCAAAACCGTCACAGGACTGGCTGCTTGTTGGGCAAGTCTTTGCAGACTAGCTGGTTTTCTCCAGAGTTTTCTGACTTCTGCTTCCACTCCATTCACATTTGTCTCGTTTGAAGCCCTGCAGGTGTTTGTCTTCCCCCCCCCCCACCTATTTTAACAAAGAGACATTTTCTTCTGCGTCTAAAAGCTACATGTTGAATGTCTGATTCTGAATGTGGCTCATACCTTCAATTAGCCCATTGAAGGCTACAAGTTACAATAAACGTTTGTTTATGAGGTATGCAGAGCATGCGGGAGAGCGGGGTGAGGAGAAAGGGACGGCGGTTCTGCTGGTTGTAGATGACTCTCTTTTTTTTCATGCCGATGTAAGCCATTGACAGAGCCGTCTCATTCAAATGAATGCAAACTCCGAGGAAAACTTGTGAATGAAGAATTCTTGGCCTTTCCCCTTCCTGTCCCTTTCTTTAGACAAGCCCTACAGCACCGCGCCGCTCTCGCTTCATGACTTTTAAATTCTCGTTAAGCCAGACAACGTGGGAATTACAACCTCTTTAAATATTTTTAGGCTGAAATGAGCTCCAATAAAACCGTTTAACGTCAGTCGTTTATAAGAATTGCATTCTTAAACATGGTGAGGTACAAAATTGGAAGCTGCTGTTCTTTTCTGTTTTTTTTTTTACAATTTGCAAGATGAAGTTATGTTACTCTTCATTTTTCAATATGGAGATCAAGGTTAATCAATCTCTTGATTCGTCAAAACGTTATGGAAAGGCGAGAGGCAACGGTTCATTAATCAGAGTGTGTGATTCACAGCGCCTAGCAGAACTAATTATACCCCTTGAACTTCTTTACATACTGTTAAATTATGTGGGATTTTATTTGAACTGCGCAACCGTTGTTGCAATATCATTGTGTGCGATATTTCTCGGCTACAACCTTTGGTGGGATGTTATATTTAAAGCGTCATGGCGGATGGGCTCTAGCTTCCCTTGACGCCCCCACCCAATGTTTGCTTTCAGTGGTTGAGGTGCTGACGCTCACAGAGATTAGCGGGTCGATCTCAATCAAATCATCATCACAATTTTCAGTACTAGGTAACTGGTAATTATGTGTAAGCTTTATGCGTGCGGAGGTTACTCGATAGCTACCCCACCAATTTTGAAATCAGAAAAGCTAATAAACGTAGGAATTATCCATTTGTTTTTTTTCCTTTCCAATTAATTTACCATCTTTTTTAGTTCTTATGTACATAGATGTAACCGCCGATGAAACAGCCAGTTTGTAGACAAACACTAACACCTCAACTCCACAGCACCTCTGAACAGCCTGTCACAATAAAACACATCCGTCCTGTCAGTGAGGGTATGTTGAAGGTCACGTGCAAAGTTAAGTCTTACCCCACAGGCACATAGGCCCAAATTGTTCCATTTGATCTCGTCCCATCAGAGCGCCTTCCACCAGATGTCCACTGTGTGCCCTTGCAAGGCTCGTGAGAAACTTCAAGCGGGACTCCCTCTGGCTTTCTCTCCACAGCGGCCATCTTGCCAGTTTTCTAAAGTGCGCGGCTAATAGTTGTACCGTCGGCCCATTTGTCCACCTGAGCTGAGGATCTCTGCAGCTAATCCGGAGTTACAGTACGATGGCCCTCTTGGCTGCTCCTCCCATAAATGATCTCCGTGCCTGGCTCGCCAGCTTAGGCGGATGGACATATCTCTGTAGGTCTGCAGCTGTCCTCCTCTCCATTTTCAGATGTGGAATTGAACAAACCGAGACATTCGCACATTGAGATAACTCTGATTGCGCTGAACCTAGGTTGACCTCTCCGCAACTTCATTCCTAATCTGTCTGCCGTGTTCCTCTGTCTTCATGATGCTGCTTGTTCACCAATGTCCTGTAAAGGGCCCCTAAAGCCTTCACAGAACAACTCGGTCCATACTGAGAATAAAACAGCAACGGTGGCAGGTTTTATCTACTAATTACGTGAATTGTGGAGGGACTTGATTGCACTGGATTCTATTGAGGAGTATCAGAGTAAAGAGGAGTTAGATACAAATGCCCAAGTATCCTTTTCACTAGAGTTACAATAATTGGTGTTGGTCTGTCATATAAAATCCGGGTAATGTGGCTCTAATTTAGCAAAATGTGAAAAGGTTCCATGGGGCTCACAAGGCACATTTTGCGACAACAGCTGCACAAGTGTAGCATTTGAACAAACTGAGATATTCACACATTGAATATCTCAGTCAAAACTAATTAAGTATCAGGGTTTTTTTTCTTGGGTTTCATTCTTTCAGAGCCTTTGGGCAACAGGTCACAGGGTGACCTGAGGGGACGGTTACATAAGAGAGGCAAAGCCAGCATCACAATCAGATCTCAAAGTTGAGAAAACAACTTGAGAAAAACCTCAAGTGCAAAGCTGCGGTTGTCAGTGGCGTGAGTCCAGTTAACACAAGCTTATAGTTAACCATGAATGTCCCCGTAGTTTTCCACCAGCCAAAGCCTGACTCCTCTCCCGTTGCCTCCAGCTAATAGCTAGCAGGAGCTCGGGGGAGACGAAAACGAGCATCTTCCAAGCAAAACTGTCACGTTTTCTTTTCAGAAACGGAGAGCAAAGTGAGGAACAGAGTCGAAAACCTGGAATAAAATCACGCAGCGTCTGAAAACAACGGTGGTTTCACACAGTACTCCAGTGACAAACCGTTCGAAGCGAGAAAATAATAAGCGAGCAGCTGTGACGTCATCCGTTTACCCAACCTCACCACGTTCCTCTCTACCTTGTTTCTGCAACCGTCTTTAACCGCAGCGCGGGGGGGCTGGTGCTGTAAGGTGGTTTGATACCTGAAGCAAACATCATATGAGACGTGCTGCTAATCGCAACACAAGCTCTGGCAGAGTCAGATCGAGGGCTGCATGCAGCTCAGCTCTGCTGCAAAGAACCTCCCTGTGAATTGTTTGGTTGGTGTTTATAAGGTTTTTATCATTTACTTCTAGGAAAAAACATTTAAAGGTCTGTGCATAGTTTATCATCAATCGAATGAATTAAAATAATTTAGGAGATAAAAGTTAAAGCTAAATAACAGGTAATAAATAACTGATATTAGCCGAGTCCTTTCACAGCGTCTGCCCTTCGTCTCATTTTTTTACACCTTAGCTTTAGACGTGGCGATTTAAAACAGACCTTCCTCTGCTGCGCTGTCCAGACTCTGAAACCTTCCGGACGCGCAGACAAAAGCCACATGTCCTCCAGGTGCTACGGAATGAAAACACGTGGACGCACGAGTGAAGATGGACGACATCCTGGGAGATATTGGGATTGGCAAACCCCCACCGTGGTGGCGGTAATAGGCCAGATTATTGAGGAGCGGGCAAAGCCTCGATAACACAAACATCACCGTTCTCCACAGCTTTGTGATAATACGCGACAACCTCCCTGTTTGGGCGGGAAGATGACACGAACTCAGCGACGCTGCTTTAAAAATATACACAGGTGATGACGGGCGTTAAGAGATGAAGGTACCTGCCAGTAAAGGCTCCATTAGCAGGAAGCAGCAGCCAGACTAGCGACACGCTGCGTGTGGCTTCGGGAAATTCAAGAGAGCTACAGGGGTTGGACAATGAAACTGAAACACCTGGTTTTAGACCACAATCATTTATTAGTATGGTGTAGGGCCTCCTTTTGTGGCCAATACAGCGTCAATTCGTCTTGGGAATGACATATACAAGTCCTGCACAGTGGTCAGAGGGATTTTAAGATATTCTTCTTGCAGGATAGTGGCCAGGTCACGACGTGATGCTGGTGGAGGAAAATGTTTCCTGACTCGCTCCTCCAAAACACCCCAAAGTGGCTCAATAATATTTAGATCTGGTGACTGTGCAGGCCATGGGAGATGTTCAGCTTCACTTTCATGTTCATCAAACCAATCTTTCACCAGTCTTGCTGTGTGTATTGGTGCATTGTCATCCTGATACACGGCACCTCCTTCAGGATACAATGTTTGAACCATTGGATGTACATGGTCCTCCAGAATGGTTCGGTAGTCCTTGGCAGTGACACGCCCATCTAGCACAAGTATGGGGCCAAGGGAATGCCATGATATGGCAGCCCAAACCATCACTGATCCACCCCCATGCTTCACTCTGGGCATGCAACAGCCTGGGTGGTACGCTTCTTTGGGGCTTCTCCACACCGTAACTCTCCCGGATGTGGGGAAAACAGTAAAGGTGGACTCATCAGAGAACAATACATTTTTCAAATTGTCCACAGCCCAAGATTTGCGCTCCTTGCACCATTGAAACCGACTGTGCTCTTACCCTGCTAATTGGACCTTCACACTCTGCTCTTATTGGTTCAATGTGCAATTAATGAAGATTGGCCACCAGGCTGGTCCAATTTAGCCATGAAACCTCCCACACTAAAATGAGAGGTGTTTCAGTTTCATTGTCCAACCCCTGTAGGAACGTGTAACTCTTCGACTGAACGCTTCATCTGCACACTTATCCGTCACTGAATCAGATTTTGAGTCAGATGATTGGCTTCCTGGTGGCAGAATTAATAGCGCTTTACTGATGTCTTTTAATTACTGATAATAATAAATTAAAAAAAAAACAGATTTCCTGCAATGAACTTCGCCCGTTTTTGTTTTGATACACTCCAGCGGAAATAGCAGAAAATTATTACTCACGATGGTTAACCGATAATTTCCTTTGATTAAAAAAAAAGGCCTAAAACTTTAAACACATGTTAAGGAAAAGCCCCAATATGAAGACAGCTTTGGGTCATGTGCCGTGATTTCACCCACCTGCGGAACGGGGGGGGGGGGGGGGGGGGGGGGGGGGGGGGGTTCTTGTTAACTGATAGGCAAATACCCCAAATGTTTTCGTGACGGCTCAGAGTAACACTCGGCACGACGGAAGCCAAGGCTCTCCCGCCGAGGCCTCACTCCTCCAGCGAGAGGAATGACTAAACAACTCCCTCCCGCTGCCAGACATACAGTAGAGCCCTGCATGCGTGTTTCAGTGGGTACGCTCCTTGCAGATTAGTGGCGGAAATTGTAATTAGAGGACATAAAAAAAATTTAATCTGCAAATGTTGCTTTAGAGCCAAGAAACTTTTTTTTTTTTTTCAACCGTTTTAAATTGCGACATACAGACGTACAGACTGACTCATAGTGAAAGAAAGCAGTTGCTTCCTCTGTGCAGAGGACTAACAGCCTCCCACTGGCAGTGTTTATAAGACTGTGTGCCATAATGTTTCGTGTGTGTGGGAGGAATGTTTGTATGAGTCTGCAAACAAAAAGTCAATCGACGAGCAGAGAAACAAAGAGAAAGTGCGTTACCTGTCTCCGATCTACTGTCTAGCTCTTTTTTGGCGTGCACTGGCGTGCATGCATTAATGCGTGGGTGAGTGGAGCTGAGGACGGCGTGGAAAGCCGCTCGGTGAGTTAGTGGTGAAGCTCCAGCCTTCTCAGGAGAGCCTTGCCGGCTGACGTTATGGTAAAACGGTGTTCAGTTTTGTCTGAGGGCCACACAGAGCCATGGACGTGGCTTTATTTCTTTTAAAACTGGAGGCACCAAAGCAAAGCAGAGGAGCCGACTGGTTCGCTGTGCTGCCCGTGATTTGGACAAACCCGTCTCTCTGCGTGGAGAGCGGCGGCTCCGTGGAAACACCGGGATTCAGGTTTCCTCCGGGGGCCAGCCGGCCAAAACAAAGCTGACACGGTCACCTGTCAATACTTGCACTTACAGCTGAAACCGCATATCATAACATTATACATTATAACGTCTCGCTGTCTGACGTCACGCCAGAACAAACCTTTCTCGTTTTTAGGTCGGCTAGGATTACCAAACCTCGATCTATTTGTCAAATGCCACCATAATGAGGGAGGATTTGTGATTTCTTGTGCTGCTGAAAGATTAGCGAAAGCCCAGATGATGATCACTGCCTCCAGGCTTCAGATGAGTTGATTTAAAATGTTTAAATTAGGGACGCACCAACATGAACATTTGAGCCGCTATTCATACGAATATGTCTGTTATTTCCCTACCCTTTGGACACAGTGAAAGAAAATGACAACGGTGCTGGCATTGCTTCTCTGCCTAAATTAGACGCTCCACAATCCCGCACTGCTTCACTGTCACAAACAACAACAAGGCGCTTTTTTTCTTAAATTATTTCAGAAGCAGTAATTGTTAGGCCAGCGTTGTGGCTTTTCTGTTCTAAACGTTTAGATCGTGTCATACCAGGTTTTCCTACCATGAGAATCTCACATTGTTACATGATCACCCAAGAAATCCCATCCAAAGCAGGCAGCTAAAAAAAAAAAAAAAAAACTCTATTCCTTCATTCCTGGTTACCAAAAAAAAAAAAGCCCTGATGATAAACGTAGCATCTTAAAAAAAAAAAAAACATGTTCTAAGTCCATCAGAGCTCACCTTTCTGTTTGAAAGCCTCCTTTAGGCTCAAAAGCACATCGGCAAACCACCTCACGTCATTCACCAGCTGCAAAACGTAGTCGGCATCCACACCCGGGGCCCCCATGAGGCGAGCTGGGAGCCCCATGTTACTCAGCGGGTCGGGGGGCTTGGTGCTGCGGCCCATCGTCAAAGTCTTGGTAAATCTGGGCGACAGGGATTCTTTGGGCTGGGAGGCACGCCGTGGAGGCTCCAGGACATGCTTGGTCCCGGGGAACGCGCCGATACTGCTGGTGCTGCTGCTGCTGCTGCTCTTCCGTAGCATCCCAGCAGCCAGGGAAGCCAGCACCCCTCACAGGTGGGACGGTCGGCCGGCTAGCCCCTGAAGTCGGCACGCTGCCCTCGTCCCTGGGCGGCTGAAAGACAGAGCGCAGTGGTGAAAAAGGGAGCCGACACAACTGAGAGCACGCTTGCGTTTATTCGAGGCCGGCCTGGGTCAGAAGTAAGCTGGCAGGCGTCGGCTTGGGGGCCCCAGAACGGCCGGGAGCCAGTATAGATGACCACAACTTCCGATTTGTGGTCAAGTGCGTCAAGAAGCGTTAGACATATACATTCGTTTGGACATTTTTTGGAACTTGCCACTTCAAGAATTGCCTGATATCTCATTTGAAATTCTACAATCCATTAAAAAGTCCTTTATTTGCTAAAGGACTTTTTTGATTTGATTTCATAATTCGGTGCAAACAAGTGAATCATTTTTACAGCGTGTCAGATTTAAACTCTTGCAGACACTGCATAAAAACAGAACTAAAAATAAGTAAAGATTTTCTTGAAATGAGTGTATTTGTCCTTGATTTGAGCAGGTAAATAAGATTATCTGCCAATGGAAAGAGTAATTTTATCCCTAAAATAAGATAATTAGATATAATGCACTTGAAATAAGCTGATGGAGAAGAGTTTCTCCTACTTATTTACCTGCTCAAATAAAGTACAAATTCAATAATTTCAAAAAAAAATTAACTTATTTTTAGTTTAGTCTGTTTTTGCAGTGAATAAATCTCAACAAGTGACTGAGAGTAGGACAGAATTGTAAAATAAATGAGGGGGGGGGGGAACGCTTTTCATCGTTTCTACTACAATTCCAGCTCTGCTTGTGCAGCTGTGCCTCTACTAGCTTTGCACATCTAGACAACTGGAGATGATTAGCTATTTTTCTTTGCAGCAGGTCAGGTCTGATTTGATGTGAACTACCAAACTGTTGCTGGAGCTGCAGCTTTAATGTCCCAGTACCGCCGGAAGGAGATACCCCGCTCTCAGGCTCAAATCCTTTGCAACCTCTAACAGCTTCTGTCCTGTTCAGTGTTTAGCTTCATCCGTCGTCCCAGCATATCCAACCACGTTCGACGTCCCTGCCGAAGAAAAGCAAGCCCGCAGCACGACGCTGCCCCCACCGTGTCTGGCGTGCAGGGCCGGTGTTTTGGGAAAGGCTGCGGATGACATCGTCTCGAAAAAACGTATAATACGCATATGCAACGCCTGGCAGGAAGTTGTGGGGACATCACGGTTTCCGTTCTCTCCAGGCGAGATGTGTGCTTTCTGTGCAAAGCAGAGCTCTCCTTCAAAGGCGGCGCTGGTGCAATATCCTGCACGCCGCTCTCTGAGCAGGTCCACTTCCTTGATTTAAGCGCGGTGGAAACACCACCATGAGGTGCATAATTTAGGCTGTCCTAAATTATGCATTATACGCTAAATTATACGCTAAAAAATTACAAATCCACGACTTGTGTGAGTCATGAGTAGCTGTCATTTCAGAATTGGCGACTCTTACATACTCATACAGCGAGTGACAAGAAGATCACTGAGCCCCGCATCAAGGATCAATAGTCAGAGGCCACACACCTCCAGGCGGGTTGTTATAATATATGGATTCACGTGTCACTAAGGACGGCCAATCACTGTACTGTTTAGCGTTATCATGATTTTTTTTAATCGTCACGTGATTTATCGTGACAACGAAGAACTCTACATGATGTTTACAAAACCCAAAAGCTAAAAGTATTGCTGGGACTAATTTGACCATTATTCAACTCGTGCTTCCATTAGGAGCAGTAGTAATAATCAACATATTTTAAAAATGTGATTTAAATGCAGTTATTTGTTTGTTGCAACTGGGATAAAATTGCACTGCTTAATAATGTCACTGGGGTCCCGAAGTAGCCTATTCCATAATGTGTAATTTCTGGTTCTGGGTGTTTTTGTTTGTGTTTGTTTAGTTTTTTGAGGAGTATTTTTGTGTTCCCTATTCTGTGTTGACTGCAGTCACAGCCATACAATCCATTGCCAAAAAGACTGTGGTGGATTTTTCTTTAAAAACATTTACCGTCACTGTTATCATTATTGCAATAAATACCACAGAATAAGGTATTTTACACCCATATATGCCACCCAACCTCATCCCCTGCGTAGCTGAGTTTTTCTTTTCTGTTTCAGCAAGTGAGTGTGTCCCGTTTACGATATCTATTTTTTGTTTAAACAAGCCCTAACAATGGTTACTGAAAGAATATCCTTTCACTTCTGTTTTCTAACAAATTGCGAACCCCATTGAACAAGGGCCACGATACTGGACCACCTTCATTCAGCTCTAAAAACACCTAGAAATGAATTACTCTACAGTAATAAAGTATTCTTTTAAATCACAGTTTGTGATTTGTAAGACCTTTAATTCTGCTTGGAGAATCCGAATCAAAACATCTTATTAACGGAACAGAATACAATACCAGAATAAAAGGCGTACACATTAATAACAGAACTTTTTGAAGCGAAGCAGATCAAAGAAGAAATCCAAGTATTGTTAAATACCTGTTTAACGTGATATTTTATTGTATAACGTTGAGGCCTGCACCCCTTTAGCAGACTTGAAAGGGTGAAGAGATTAAAGATTTACAGTTCTCAGACCGGAAGGCGAACGCCGTGGAAAGCAGATATCTGGACTAATGGAGCGATTTATTGTGCTAACATTAAAGCACCGCAAAGGGGGCACCCGAATTCAATTCCACCTCAGGCCCCATAAAACCTCGGACCGCCCCTGTGTGTTTCTATATAAATGGATTTATTTATTTTTGCACTGTAAACTATTTAATTCGATGCACAACTTCAGCTTTAAATACTTTACACAAATGCGTAGAAAAACAGTTAATATAACACTTAGGTGTATGCAAATTCCACTTTATTAATAAGCTATGCTACTTTTGTTTTGTTCTTTATATCTTTGTTTGATTCCTTCCGTGTTACAACAGTTCCTGCGTAGTTTTATTTAGTAAATCAAACCGTTAGAAGATGTATTGTAATAAGCTGCCAAAACTAACGTTACATTTACGTATGTTCTGTTTTTCTTTTCTTTTTTACAAAAACAGTATATTACCGATTGAAATGACCAGAAAGTATGTAAATTGATCTACTTAGCAACCACACCTAACCTCCACAGAATAATATTTCGGGTTTTCTCTTTTAAAGTGATGCTTGCCTGTGCCAGGGAAAACAGCCCGAACGGGTCAGAAACTGCTTTGCTGGCACAGTCAAAACTGCCTTTTTAAAAACTCACCTGCTTGGCAGTTTCGAACCATTAGTAACCAGAAAAAAAGCACCGAAGTAATGCCTCGAATCTTCTTAGTAGTACTGAAAGTGGCGAAACATTCCGTAAGGCAGAAATAAATCCACATAAAGGCAGAACGTTGCTCGCGAAAAACTAACTGTACGCCGACAAGTAGCAGACTCTCGGCAACTCTCAAGTCAATCGTAGTTTACCAGGCTGGTTGTCACGTGACGGGTGAGACGCGTTCTCATTGGTTAGGTCCTCTCAGCGGACGCCTTCTGTGGTGCCTTCAGGTGCCTACGGACGTTTTTAAATTTACGGTCGAGTAGAACACGACTTATTTCCAGACTGCCTTGAATTAAAACAATATATTTTTTAGGACTATCTGAAAGGAGTCATAGTTTAGAGGATACTAAGATTTTCTATTTGAGAGTCCCATTTATCGGCTCATCTGAAGCACAACAAAGTCTGACACTGAATTGCACGAATGAGCTGTGAATGTGACATACGGTAGGCTTGTAACATTGTAACCTTGTGTAGGCCTAGAGTTACGTTAAAACAATGGATGTAGCCCATTGCGTTCAAATGCATGCTCATTTTTTCTTTTTTATTCAAATAATCTACACAGTTTGTAAAAGTCAGGATTTTATTTCTAGCTCTGGATAAGTAGGGATGGAAATAGAATAAATTAGTAACTGCTGACAGTATTCCTTATTTCCCGGTTTGAATGATCCATCCATCTACCTATTTGTTTGCCTGTTATTTCTTCAATTTAGTCTTAATTTATATATATATATATATATATATATATATATATATATATATATATACATAAATATCATCCCGAGGCAATTTACAAAAAAAAAGCCAACTTATGTACAAAAATAGCAAATCATTTCAATAACACAGAAAGATTCAAAGTCAACTACATACATCCGTATTCCATCAGATCCATCCATTTATTCATCCGTTTGTCCATTATTCACCCATCAGTCTATCAGCTGCTAGCTCACTATCCATTTGTCCATTAATCTTTTCATCCACCCATCCATTCTGTTCATAATTTATGTTTGTCAGTTATACATCTTACCCAACTGTCCAATTTTTTGATCCATCCATCTTCAGCTTTTGGAGACTCCATATTTAAAGCTTACCCAAATATTCATGGTGAACTTTTGAATTTGTACTAATTTATACTACAGAAAGGAGAAACTCAAATCTGGAACAGACATGTTACTGGAACAGTAACATGAAATTGAAATGTAACATGATGTGTAGCAACGCTGTAAGATACTTCTCATGGCTACTTTCCATGCTTATGGGCTTGAAGTTGAAAACCCCATTCCAGAAAATATTGTCCCACACAAAAGTGAGGAACCATTACTACCGACACCCCTGCTGCCATCTAGTGTACATGTGCACCCATAGATCTTAGTTTTACTGCGGTGTGTCAGAAATGCATGTAGTTATGCAATCATACATATCATTTAACCAAAAAAAAATCCAACTAAAACGTTTCATCAGGATTTATCTTTATTTTCATATACAAAAAGATGAATGTATTCTCATCTAGTTTATAGTTCTAAGCATTTCAATGCACAGATAGTTTCCATTCATACTGATTTAAAGAAACCCAACCAACAACCACACACATGCGCGCCCACATACACAGTTCACATAAACAGGGAAGGTCACAGAGTTCCAACATTCGTTCACACTATAAGAAAAAAAAACAAAAAACAATATTCGGATTGCAAATAAAAAGAAAATATGATTTTTGCTTTCACAGGATCCACACATGAAAAGGAAGAAACCCTTTACATTTAGCAAGTAAATATATACACAATACTTGGTGTTTTTAATATACTTTTGTTGTTGTTGTTGTTGTTGAAGATGAGACTGACTCCGTGATAGTGTTACTAAAGATACTGCATGAGGTAACATGGTTTTTTTTTTTCGGTTCAGAAGAGCTGGGTGTAAGACAGCATTTGGAGGTAACAACTGGTCACGGCAGATTTTACCACATGACGTGTTGTTTGCCTGGCACGATTCGGAAGAAAAAGCACCTGGGCCACGTTCAGCTTGCGTACTAAAGTTTAACCCCCGGGGTTTGTTCCGTTTTTTTTTTTTTTTCCCCCCCTCTTCCCACTCCCACCGCCCCTCCTATCCAAAGAAGGCCGTCATAGGATGATCCAGGTGTGAGGAGCTGTTCTGCGGTGATCTGCAGAAGATAACTGGTAAGTCATAGCTGACTGTGATGACTATTGCTGTATAGTAAATATTGCTGGACCCTTGGACCGTGCACATGGGCACTGTGTCAGCGTGAAACCCGACGGCGCTGTATCAGTCAGTCATGTGGCTACAAACACAATGATGGTTTCCCCATAAACACTCAAGAAACATTGTTCAGTGTCGACGTGGTTATTTTCCCCCCAGAAGTCCTGTTTACCAAAACTGCACATCAGCGAGAGCTACAGACCACTGTTAAAGAAACCACTATCTTTCCACACCACTAATCAAAAGCACAACAGATGAACCTGTGTGTTGTCCAATGTGGCTAAACTATCACTATAAACAGGTCAGAACGTCACATCAGCAGGTTAATATTGAGGCAATACTGTTCAAACAAGTGGCCAATCACAAAAGCCGCCACACCAAACCATAAAAACATTTGTTCGTTTTTCTTTTCCTTGATGATATACACACTATTTTATTTTTAAATGCCAGTGCCACCCTCACAACTTCTAAATAGGATGAGTCAATATCATAAAACCACTAATATCAGTAACACCTCTCTTAAAATAAGCAAAAACCACAGGGCTAGATAACTTAAATGGATCGGTAGGTGTAGTATCAATAAATCCCTTCCTGTAACTGAAATGAGAACTGCAAAAGCCCTGATCCTTTACAGGTGCATCTTAAAAAAAACTGGAACATGATCAAAAACTTTATGCACTTTAGTATTGCAATTCAGAACGTGAAACAATAAAGATTCACTACACACAGCGAGTTAATTTGGTTGTTCATTTCTGTTAATTTTGATCAGCTTACAGCACATGAAAACCTTAAATTTTGTTTCTCAAAAAAGTTGATAAATTACAAAAACAATAAAAAAAGTATTCTTAAAGGAAGTAGGCCATTAAAAACGGTTTTCCTTCCACTCAACTTTCCACTAAAATCCCAGGATGCATCACTGAACAGCCGGCTTCTTTAGCAATGACCTTTTGAGGCTCGTTGCTTGTGGAGAGTGACATTAGCGGCTTCTCCAAAAATATGATTATATAAGACAGTAAAAAAGGGTTTTTAAAAGAGAAATGGGGCCATGTTTTGGCCAACACTGTGATGGAGAAGCCTGCTGACTTGGCAAATGCCCAGACTGTCATTGACACGGCGAGCCACAAAACGTCACTGCAAAAAGCAGCTGGGCGGTCAGAGTGCTCTTATCAAAGCCTAATAATGGAAAACTGAGTGGAAGAAAGAGATGTAGTGAAAAGGGATGTAACAGACAGACTGTTTCAATTATCTCATAGAAAATCTATTGGGTATTACTGATGCAGTAACTCGTGCAAAAGGAGTCCTGATCAAGTGTCAAGTGAATACAGTACAGTCTATTCAAAATCAATATCCGTCTTACGTTATATTCTTAATTCCTGAGAAACTGAATTTTGTCTTCATCAGCTGTAAGGTACAAACAAAATTAATAGAAAAAAAAAAAACTAAAATCATTTCCTTCTGTGTGAGTAATACTCCATATGAGCTTCACTTTTAAAAATGAATGAATCTTCCAAGACACAACCATTTCTTAAGATGCCCCTGTGTATAAATGCAAAACCCCCAAAGAAATATTCACGTATTAGGCGTCTGTGTGTACAAGCATATTTACAGGAATCTGCCTCTCTTCTTTTTTACATTTTGTAAGGGCATATACATTGTGAAAAGTGGTCAGGTTCTATCAAAAATGGAAAAATAAAATCCAAAAAAGACAGAGGCCACCCCACCTGCAATAAATCCTTTCAACTACTAAAACACAATAAAATACATTAACACAACTTGATATACATGTAGAAAAAGCCTGAGGTACTTGTCAGAATATCTGAGGTCAGTCTGGAGAGTAAGCAGCTGAAGGCTTACCCAGTCAAAAGAAAGAAAGAAAAAAAAGAAAATAAAACAAAACTTAACCCCCCCCTACACAAAAACAGGATTATTAGCCTCACATATTATCATGGATAGTTAGTGTTACATTAACAAACGATACATGTACATCTACAAATCCTTGAGTATCCTGGAATAGTCACAGCAGCATAACGGACATTCAATGTATGGTATTCATATTATGGTACAACTATGGCATTGCATTTGAGACAAAGGCAACCAATTTGAGCTCTCCTTGCATGACATACAGTGACTGAGGTATCTGTGGACCCGTGTCCGACTGAGTCTAGTAACCAATGATTTAAAAAAAAATAAAAAATAAAAAAAATGCATGACAATCACAAGGATAAACCCTCAAATACCTGTTTGTCGCTCTTACTTTAAAAACACACGCTCCGTCTCAAATCATTACGATTCTCACATTCGCACAAAAAAAAAAAAAAAAATGCATCCGGATAAAATTAAGAATGTAACATTGCAACTCCAGACAGCATCCGTCAATGCCCCTGGCACTGGCAAAGGAGTAACTCTGAATTTTAACAATTAAAAAGAAAAAAAAAAGAAAAATCCAGGAATACGTCCATGTTAGCTAGCCGGATAGCTTGCCTCTCAACTTATAAGAAATGTTCCAAAGGAGCCTGCTGGAGGATACCTGAGAGGTAGTTCCAAGGACAAGACATCTGTCCGAAATCCGCAGAAAGTCCAAAACGTACAATGTGACTGCTCAGTTCGGAATTTGCTCCCTTCCTTTATAAGAAGAAGAAGAAGAAAGAAAAAAAAAAAGCCGTGTGCCGTTCCTTTTTCCCTCCTCCATCTCATTCTGAAGAATTCACAGGTCGGAAAGAAGGGAGCACTCTCAAAATGTATAAATCGAGAAGCTTCGACCCCTGAGGAAGATGAATATATTTTTGTTTAACAGTCTCAAAATGTTTCCTCCGAGGTGTGCAGCGTGTCGTCTGAGGTTTGGAGCAAAGGGTTTTTTTGTTTTGTTTTTTTTTTTCCAGAATTTGGCCACCGACGGGAAACTACGACGAAGACAGCAACTCATGAGGCAATTTAAAAAAAAAAAAAAAAAAAAAAAAAAAAAAAAAGAAGACTAAAACATGAAAGGAATACATGAGGTAACGACGACATTTAAGGTTTGACACACGGGTGGTTTCGGATGTGCCCATCGCATAGCTTATTACTACTTCGACTACAGCAGATGGATGTGTTAGTAACACTGAACAGAAACAAAATACCAGTATTGAGATAAAATAGCAGCTGCAGGTAAGTTGCTAGGGATGACAGGGAAGGGGTTGGGTTGTTAAATATTAACGAAGATCCGCTGAGTTTGGGTTTGAAAAATGCCACACACAAAAAAAAAAAAAGTCAGGAGCTCAGGTGAGCCAAGGTGTCACCCGTTCAGGTACTGGACTCTTTGGGAGGTAGGGCCTCGTTGATGAGAGACGTCACAATGGAGGCGGGGCTGTCTGAGGTAGTGGTGCCTATCGTCCTGGCGATCTGGCAGATGCGCTCCTCCACGCAGCCGGCTGACAGTCGTGCCTCAGCGTCGTGGTCCCAGCATTCCTCGATGGTCTCGCACATCTGACTTAGACCCTGGAATCGAAGACAGAGACGTTGAACGTTTCTTATTAGCTTCATCTGGGGGAAAAAAACATTTCATACCTCAAAAATAAGCATCTTAAGAGCTGTCACCTTGAAGTCAAGAGGATCTGAATCGGCTCCACTTACCGCAGCAAACAAACTGCCAGACGACCCATTAGTTTCAGCCCTCAGTACCAGCTGATCAGAATTACACCAGGTTAAAATGGCCCAAACTCTTGGCTATCGCAGGTAAAATACTAAATGCTCGTAACATTATAAGGAACACTTCAAACAAATTATCACTATCCCTGTAAAAAGAAAAAACAATTTTAAAGTCAGTAGCAGCTAATGGTTAGCTACTAGTAAATCTAAACTTTTCGTTTTATAAAAATCTATTTTATTTTTCTGCAGCATCTCCAAAATGTAGCCTTCAAACAAGATTTGAAGGTGGTGCAGACTTCCTCGATCCCTGTATAGCTGAGCATTGTTGGCCAGCCGGCAATGGAGTCTTTGATATCAACACAGAAAGTAGCTCAAACGTATGTTGCTCCTTGATTCGAAGTAGGAGTCCTTAACACAGGACAAGGAAATCTAAAGACGGTGTCCTAATCGTGTGATTAACTTTATTAAATCCAGACTTGATCAACCCAGATCCAATTAGGAAAACGACCAACTCCACCATGACAGGTACCCCTTTAAAACAAAGTACGACATCAGCTAAATTTGTTTCCCCTTATTCCCTTTAGGAGGGCAAAAAGAAATAAACATAATCCCCTACCATAGATCATTAAGTCAGATTTACAGCAAACAAAAAAAGAGTCTCTGTTTGAAGTGCGGTGAGCCAACATGCAGGCAGTTCCACTCAGTCAAGTTTAGTACTTAGAGGACCTCGAAGATGAAGCAAAAAAAAAAAAAAAGTCTGATTAGAAAATCATTTTTTCCATCTTCAGTCCACACTTCAACTATTATATATTCCAGGTCAATAGGCCTACCTGTGAATGTCTGTGAATATAACATTAGTGGTGCATAGCGCCACATGAGTGTAGCTATAGTTCTCACCTACTATTTTATGTATTAGTTTTCTACTTTGTAAACACCAGAACAATGCTTTATTATAACCCGGATTTCATCCCTTTCCCCCTCTGTTCCTAATATTCCTTTTAGACTCCATTGTTTCTGGCTCCTCTTCCTCATCCCCTAGTTCTTAGAGGTTGGCAAAAAGCTGGAGGTCTGCATTACTGCCACCTTCTGGCTGGAGTGTGGTTCCTGATGGTTTTGCATCTCAAATGTGTATGTACAGAGGGAAAAAATCTTTTTATTATTGAATCAAACAGAGTAATTTCAATCAAAATGTGTGCTCAAAACGAAAAAAAAAATTATCAAAATAAATCTAAACAATTAAACCAATATTGTATCAAAATAGATATGTGATCAAAACAAATTTCCCTCAATATATATGCATATACACATACTAGAAAAATCTAATTCTATTAATCCTTTTTATATTAATTTGTATTTGCTCTATAAGATAATTTACAATGTGCCTATTATGTTAATCTTTTATTTAATTTCAAATTCTAGCCTAAATCCTCTTTCATGCGTACATTTCAGACATACCAATATAACGAGTTCTACCGTTCCATCCTCCCCACAGCGTTCAAAACTCCCTGCATTATACTTTTGTATTTTAAAAGGTATAAAGTATAGTTATAATCAGGTCTGATGTGCTCAAATCTTTTCTGTTCCTCTACATCTCATCTTCTCTGCAAGTCTTTCTTCAGTTTTTGATTGATACTTAATTTATTCTCTAATTTGCTTTTATGTAGTGTAAAGTTCCTCCTCTAGTTGGTTGGATTGCAACCATTTGTGTTGCATAGCGCCAACTACTGTACAGGAGTGAGCTGGTATTGCGACATGTCAATCATCTGGTGGGGTACCTAGGGGGCCAATCAGATTTCAGGGGGGGTCCATTGCCCCCCTTGCCCCCCCCCCCCATCTAGTTGCACCCCTGCCAGTAACCCTGGCAGGCCGCGGCCCCCACCAACCCCAGGCAGCAAAACTCCCCCTCAAGCAGCGCAGGGCCTCCCCGAGCTGCTTGACAAGCATTACTGTGATGTCTTAGCGTTGGGAAATTTCTGTTATACCACTAATACTTCGAAGATATTAGAAGTTGATGAAACTTAACGAGTTCTGATAAGTGTTAAAGTTTACTGGAAATACGGATGCAGTGCATCCTGGTACCGGAGCTGGAAAGGCAGCGGGCATCCTCCCATGATTACTCACCGGATGTTTGAGCCAGCAGTCCTTGATGGCTGGACGCATCTTCTTGTGCACGACCACATCCTGCAGATCCTCCAGGGAAGGATGCTGGCCTATTTCATCCTCAAACGGCAGCATGTAGTCGCCAACTGTACCTGAGGAGAAACATAAGCAACAACCATGTGAGCAGAGAAGTCTTCATAATTCAAATATTCCAAGTAAGAAATGAATACAGTTGTGGTCAAAAGTGTACATACACTTGTAAAAAAATCATAATGTTATGGCTGTCTTGAGTCTTCAATAAGTTCTACAACTCTTATTTTTCTGTGATAGAGTGATCGGAACACATACATGTTTGTCACAAAAAACAGTCATAAAGTTTGGTTCTTTCATAAATTTATTATGGGTCTGCTGAAAATGTCACCAAATCTGCTGGGTCAAAAATATACATACAGCAACATTAGTATTTGGTTACATGTCCCTTGGCCATTTTCACGGCAACTAGGCGCTTTTGGTAGCCATCCACAAGGTCCTGGCAAGCTTCAGGTCGAATGTTTGACCACTCTTCTTGACAGAATTGGTGCAGTTCAGCTAAATGTGATGGTTTTCTTGCATGAACCTGTTTCTTTAGCACTGTCCACATGTTCTCAATGGGGTTTAAGTCAGGACTTTGGGAAGGCCATTCTAAAACCTTAATTCTAGCCTGGTTTAGCCATTCCTTTACCACTTTTGATGTGTGTTTTGGGTCATTGTCTTGTTGGAACACCCAACTGCGCCCAAGACCCAACCTTCGGGCTGATGGTTTTAAGTTTTCCTGCAGAATTTGGAGGTAATCCTCCTTCTTCATTATCCCATTTACTTTCTGCAAAGAACCAGTTCCACTGGCAGCAAAACATCCCCAGAGCATAATACTACCACCACCATGCTTGACAGTAGGCATGGTGTTCCTGGGATTAAAGGCCTCACCTTTTCTCCTCCAAACATATTGCTGGGTGTTGTGGCCAAACAGCTCAATTTTTGTTTCGTCTGACCAGAGAACTTTCTTCCAGAAGGTTTTATCTTTGTCCATGTGATCAGCAGCAAACTTCAGCCGAGTCATAAGGTGCCTTTTCTGGAGCAAGGGCTTCTTTCTTGCACGGCAGCCTCTCAGTCCATGCCGATGTAAAACACGCTTGACTGTGGAGACTGACACCTGTGTTCCATCAGCTTCCAAATCCTTGCAGACCTGCTTCTTGGTGATTCTTGGTTGACTCTTGACCATCCTGACCAATCTCCTCTCGGCAGCATGTGATAGCTTGCGTTTTCTTCCTGATCGTGGCAGTGACACAACTGTTCCATGCACTTTATACTTGCGCATAATTGTCTGCACAGTTGCTCTTGGGACCTGTAGCTGCTTTGAAATGGCTCCAAGTGACTTCCCTGACTTGTTCAAGTCAATAATTCGCTTTTTCAGATCCACACTGAGTTCCTTTGACTTTCCCATTGTAGCTTTTGTAGCTGAGTCTAATCACTGGGTCAAATGAGCCCTATTTAAATGGGCTCATGAGAAGTCAACAGCTGTAGTCAATCAGAATCACTTAGAAGAAGTGAAGAGGCCATGACATGAAGCTAATTTGATTGACACAACTCGCTACATCACCAAAGTTGACAAATTTTGTTGCTGTATGTATATTTTTGACCCAGCAGATTTGGTGACATTTTCAGCAGACCCATAATAAATTTATGAAAGAACCAAACTTTATGACTGTTTTTTGTGACAAACATGTATGTGTTCCGATCACTCTATCACAGAAAAATAAGAGTTGTAGAACTTATTGAAGACTCAAGACAGCCATAACATTATGATTTTTTTACAAGTGTATGTACACTTTTGACCACAACTGTAAATATGTCTTGGGTTGAATCTTAGACCCTGATCGGACGGCTCCACACCACAAAATAAAAAATCATTTTGTTTACCCGGACGGCCTGAAGCAAAGTGACCTTTCACCCGTAGGTGAAGTAACATTCCTGCACTGTTTGGCTTACCGTCCGTCTCTGAGCAGCGGGTCACCAGCTCCCACAGCACCAAACCCATCGCGTACATGTCAATCCTAAGGAAGGAGTCTCGCTGAAAGTTAATGGCTCCCTCCAGCACCTCTGGGGCCATGTAGCGCCTCGTACCGACCTGAAAATAAACAGCAATTTTCGACTCCACGAAAACATGCATTTCAGAAGCCTTTCAAAACAGCCCGCATGAGAGCCTTCATTCAGAAAAACACTTGAAAGCTATTTAAAAATAATACTCCAGCATTTGGAGTCAAACTGTGTTCCTATTCTGCATTAACTTGCGGAATTTCAATAATTCCCCCTCAAAATCCATAAAGTCACAATAATAATGAAAAGTTCTTCCTACCTGGCCATGAGTATCTCCAGGAGGCTTTCCTGGCTCGAATCGCACTGCGAGCCCAAAGTCCCCGATGACTGCAGTTAAATCATCGCGCAGTAGCACATTCTTACTCTTGAAGTCCCTGGAGGATTTATTTTACAGCAGTCATTAAAATGCCTTTTTTTAATGGAGGCGTTTGGTCACAGCAGTCACATAATTTAATGCAGATGCTTTCAGAGAGAAACAAATCATCCAAGCACAACCTGAAAAAGGGGGGGGGGGGGGGGGGGGCAACGTCTGATCAGAAATAAATCAAACGGGAACCGTCGGAGATCGAGAGGGGATGCGTCCCGAAATATGTCAACCAGAGCAGGGCGTGGATTTATGTCAAACAAATCAGCGCAAGATTTGTGCCCAAGAGAGATAGTGTGTGTATATATATGTATGTATATATATATATATATATATATATATATATATATATATATATATATATATATATATATATATATATATATATATATATATATATATATATATATGAGAAAGGAATTTATATATTTTTTTTCTCAAACACAGCATTTCTTAATAACACCATGCGCAAACAAGCTTTCCATTTTTGGACTTATGCTCTGACAGATGTGTACAACTGTCCTTTGCAGATGGATAGTGAGACAGCAACCAGCGAGTATAATCTTGTGAATTTCTCCACTGTAAAATCAATAAAGTCTATCTTATCTTAAGATTTCATCCTGATTTTCTTAAGCATGTTTATCCATTTGGTTAGGGATAAAGACGTGCTCTTGTAATACAATATTCAGCAGGCACAATAATGGACCAGACGCTCTAACAGCAGTGGGGTGCAAACTTTTACCGTCACGGGCCAAAATAGGCAAGTTGAAATTACACATGAGCCATAATGGTGTTTTTCTATTAAATATACAATTTTCATTTTTAAATCATCTTCTTTTTACCCAAACAGCAATAAAATAAACAACCGATATTCTAATTAAACTAATAATGGCTGGTCTGAAAAAGGGGTCTCAGGCGTTTGCCTTATTAAAATATATATTTTTTTTATTTTCTTAACTTTATGGGTTGATTGTTTTTGCATTTTTCCGGTCTGAAAACACTTTTGAGAAACAATGAGACCTTTGTTGGAAAACCCTCGCCATATTTAGCCACGTTTAAGGAATGGGTGTCTGTCATGAGAGTCAAAAGTTGCAGGATTGTTGTAGTTAAAAAAAATATAGCTAATAAAAATAGTTTGTGTTGTACGAAACATTTTCCAGGTTTGTACCACTGTTGAACTTTGGTTGGGGGCCCACACAAAGGTATTTCGAGGGCGGCAAATGCTGCTCGGGCTTCGCTCTGGACACCCCTGACCTACTGTTTCAGAGCAGCTGAACCCTGACACGCAGGTCCTACAGTTTATAGTCATTTTAAGGAGACGGAGAAAGTGACGCAGTGACCTGGGTGCGCTGCTGCTCAGCTGCCGGAACGACTCCTGCACTTGCCTCTTTCTTACAAGAAAGACCATTCCTGGTGTTTATCTGGTAAATCTGCTGACAAACTAACAGGCAGTAATGGTGTGGAAACTAAAGCAGCTCCACCCATCGTTCTTTCTGAAAACAGTTTCAGGTCTAACGTGACAATAAATACAAAATTAAGATGGTGAGTATGGCTACAACATGGCCAGGGTAGAGCTTCTCCCAAAAGCGGTTGTGTTTTGCATTTTCTCTTCAAGTTTCCCCTCAGTCATCAGCTTTCTCAGCTTAGTGAGGCAGATGTAAAAATCCAAAACATAAAAAAAAAAAAATGAGTTTTAAGAAAAATTACTTTGAAAGCTATTTTTAAAAGTAGGCATTCCTCACAAGGAAAACATAGACACCAAAAACATTATTCATCCTTTACATGTGGACTCGTCTGACACTTTGTCCTGAATACATCAACATACAGAACAAGAGCAAACTCCACTGAGCAGATGTTTACATTTCAGATTTTATAGCAAAATGTGAAAAGTTGTAATAATGTTTTTTTGCAGCAGTTTCAATAGCTCTTGCTTTTCCTTTATAAATAAAAAGGCCACGTTCCAAATTCGTGTTTCACCTTTTTACGTGAGCACGGTGATGCTGGAAAATGGAGGTATTTTTACTCAAGGTTGTGGACCAAGCCGATATCGGTGGTGCACTGGTGCGTTTTGCTGCTCGACTTCAGATCATAATAGGCTACAATTAGGGCCTCAACCTAACAACCAGCTGGATTAAAAATACTTCTTCCACATAGATAAAGAGCTGCTCACCGAACAGACTACAGTACGACGTATACTGCGCTTAAATTGAGAAGTGCACATGATCTCCAGTGACTGGAAATGGGTTGGCAACATAACTCCGTGTAACGGCATTTAAATCTACACCCTTTGGAATATTTACATGTGTAAATGTCAAAAAAGTGAAAGCTAAACAACACATTTGCGCTATCTGGAATAAGAAAAGCAGATGGCTTATCAAAATCTTAAGATCCAGGCCATGAAAACCTAGCATTTGCTAAAGATTAAAAATGAAAAGCACAAGACATTATATAAGAGAGCACAGCAGGAATGATGAGCATCTGAAACAAATGGCTGAGGTCATTTTATTTCTTTTCCAGCAAACTTTTCCTCTTCCTTACCTATGTGCAATGGTAGGTTTGGGCCCCTCCCCCTTGTAGCTGGGAATGTCTTCATGGAGGTAGGCCAAGCCACGGGCCATGGTCTCTGCTATGTGACACAGCTCAGTCCAGGTCACAGCGTTGCCCTTCAGGTGGTCCGTCAGCGAGCCCTGCTCACGCACAAAACGGACAAAAGGTTAAAGGACAGGCAGAAACACCCGCACAAGGACTTTTAATCTGCTTCTAACATGCGGCTGCCGCAAACGGAGCCTCAAAGACAACTGCTCAACCGAGGAAGAAAAAGCAACTATACAAGGTGCGTCTGCAGCAATTAGAGCAGCCTCAGAACGTTCATCTGTCTGGAAAAGTGAAACTTTTACATAGATTCATTCCGAGGCGATAGAGATGAAGCATTTGCCTCAGTTAATTTAGCTAATCATGGATTATTGCCGATCAAAATCTAAGAATTTGAATATTACATAAACCAGGAAAAAAAAGTGAATTTTGAATTCAGAAGTGTCAGCCTGTATGGTACAGAATGTGCAGTGAACACTGGGTGGGGGCTCCTTTAGCATGAATTACTGCAACAACGCAGGGTTTCATGGAGGCGATTAGCCTGTGGTTCTGCTGAGGCATCGAGGAAGTCCATTTACTTTAATAGCGGCCTTCAGCCTGTTTGGGTTATTGAGCCGCGGGTCTCCTCTCATGAACTTATAGCACTCTGAACAACAAGATTCTTTACCAATGACCTTTGTTGGCTTTCTGGAGATGACTTCCTACTAGACAACCGTCAAGTCAGCAACATTCCCTTAAAATAACAGAACATTTGACTTTTTTTAATTCATCTAATATTCTAATCTCTGATTAACAGTTTTTTTTTTCATTAGCCGTGACCCACAGCCATCACGATAAATAAATGCTTGGCATATATCGCGATGTGTGTAAAGAATCTGAATGAAATCAAGAGCTTCGCTTTTTGAATTAAGTTACTAAAATATAACATTTTGATGATATTCTAGTCACTGGCACGCACCTGTAGTCCACTTGCCAGGTAAATAAAAGGCAAACTCATAGTATAGTTAGGAACAGGAATTAACCAAAAAGGTGCAAATTTTAAAAGTGGACACCAATAATCTAAACAGATAATAGAGCTTTGACTAATACAATACAAGATGTTCTTGCAACCTTAAAGTTTACCATTGCAGAAGCATTTCAAGTAAACAAAATTAAAGTCTTTTGACATATCTGACATAAAAAACTGAATATTTTTAGAAAAACATGCAAAAAAAGGCCATAAATAACAAAACATTTTGATTTAAAATTTTCTTACACTAAGGAAATCCACAGCATGCATGAAAATCATCACCAGGAAGTTTGGATGCTTGACAAATCAAACTATCCAGCAACTCTCCGTGTGCAGCAGTATGTAGAGGCGTGCTTATTTATCTCCTGCACACAGGTAGACCGAGGTTTTCTCACCCTCTCATGAAACTCCGTAATGAGCCACAGCTCCGTCTCCAGGTTGGCTCCGTGCTTCTCTGCGCCGATGTACCGCAAGATGTTTTCGTGTCTCATCCCCGGCGTCAAGAAGATGTCCCTCTCGTTCTGCCACGACTGCTTATCCTGCAAAAACAGACATCCATGCTCAGAGACAATCACTGAATCCGGTCCCACGTAGGTTTACGACTCGCTACAGCGGGGACGGAGAGTCAAGATTATTAGCATTTTGGGTTTCAAATTCACCTGGACGGGGAAGATCTTTACAGCAACGTATTGGCTCATTAACTGAGCCTTCCAGACACAGCCAAAGCGCCCCCTAGCTTTTATTTCCAGCAGCTGCAGTGGCTTCAGACCCACCAGGGGCGATGGAGGGACTGGTCCAGGATCCTGATAAGAAGGGCAAACGGGTTCACAGTCAACTAGATCCATCAAAAAAATATCAAATTAAAAAAAAGTGAGCCCTACAGGAAGTTACGCAATATGTTTCATATTTTCAACATCTTCTGTGCATCACTGTTCAAAAAGAGAAAAAAAAAAAAAAAGCGGCCCTCCACCTCACCTCGCTCAGATCGACGTGGCCGTAAGGAGGCTTGCGGTGGCGGTACATCCACAGCGCCAGAACCAGGGCCAAGGACAGCACGCACAGCGGCAGCAGAGAGTACACCAGCACATTGAGCATGGATGGCACACGGGGCGGAGGCCGAATTTTCACTGGAAAGGACAAGCAGAGCAATTTCAGACTGGAGGCAACATAACCTGCAGCTTTACAAGCATCCCTTCAAAGAAAGCCAGAGCTAGTTTTAAAAAAAAGATTTTATTCCTATAATCCTACCTTTAACATTACCTGACTTTAGTGGAACCATTAATATGTCATTTTTGTCACTTAAAGGTCACGGGGGGGGTTCGCCGCCACTCACCTCGGCTCCTGCTGCCAATCAAGTCCGGGAGGTGAGTGAACCGCTCGTTGCAGTAGTTGCCCTCGCAGCAGCAGAAGAACACCTGAGGGTTTTCCTCCATAGAGACACACTCTTGCCTAGAACGCACGACAGGAGACCAAAATAAATACGGTTTCACGTTGCATCAGGTCGAGCTCCGACTTGAACGAGTCGGACGGGAGTACAGCTTTCGCTTCGACCCACTGAAAACAAAACACAGTTTAGGTGTCGGCCTCGTAAACCGCTGTATCTGGGAGGCCTCCGGTCGGAAACGCCGGCACCGTTTAGGGGCTCCGGTAAACATGAAACAGCACAACATCACAGCATCACTTGTGTAATGGGATCCTGTCCGGTTAAAGGACTGCTCAGCTGCCGCCAGTATGTCAGGAACCTACGACGACGAGCCCGGGTATGAAGGACATGAAGCCTGATGCATTTATGTTCAGCCCTCTTGTTTTGAAGACTTTCCCTGTTATGTTCTCACCGTTATGTTTCAAAGGCCTTAAAGAAGCCTGGATCACTTTTAAACTGTTGTTGTGGAGCTACTTTGCGTACCTTGGGGGGGAGTAACAGACAACATGGCAGCTGACTTACAAACACCACGTGTGAACGCCCCTAATCGGCCCTTTCAGAGCTTCATGTGAGTAATATGATTATGTCAGAAGCTTACATTACTACATCATAACAAGATAAATCGATTAATGAAGTATAAACAATCTCAATATAAACTAAAGGCCTCTTTCGGTTTTTCAATAAGTAGATTACAACTACCCTCAGATATTCTTCTTAAAAACACAAGTTGAGATAAATTAAGCCTTAATTTAATGTCATTTCCCCCCCCTAACATCGCTATAAATCACATCTTCTGTTTTGTCTCTCGCGTTTTATCCATACTTACACCAACAGCGTCCAAGACGTGCAACATAAAAATGAACAAATTGTAAGGCCGGGCGGCAACAACACAAACACACTTGCTCAAGCGGATTTATCTTCATTTCATCAGAAAAGCATCTGATAGGAGAGTCCCGCTATAAAAAGGTTCTGGCTTTCTGCCAGGGACGGCGTTTGTTTGTTTTTTTCGCTCAGCCTCTTTCTCGTTATTCAAAACCAAGGGTTCAAGGATTTCACTTACGAGGCGAAACCGAAGCTTTGAATACAACAATAAATCCTGCTGCCATCAAATATTCCACATACTTCGCTGCTCTTTATTTGCTTCGGTTGTCCAACTTGCAATCCTTAACCAACCAGAATAAAAAGAGGGTTTCAGATGTTATGACTAGACCAGTTAGATTAGGCAAGGACTAGTTACTGGTATACAAATATGTGGGTATGACGAAGTTTTAAACTGGCCCAGTTTCAAAAGTTTTTCCACCTATAGTGTTCCTTCTTTTAAAAGTCGTTGAAATGAGACACCAGAGAGGATACAGGAGCAAAGCAGTGCCCCTCTTCCACCTTTTGCTGGGCACTACCTGTCAGCTGGCTGAAAGAAGGATGCTGATTTCCTTCCATACTTACAAGAAAGACGATTGTTTGAAAAAAACAGGATGAAAAAGGAAGAGTTTCCTCATATTAAGGACACTAGAGTTGACGCCTGCATCAGTCAAAATAATGAACTTTATGCGAACCTCTAATAACCATTATACCACCTAAGCAATAGGAGTGACTGTGGCTTTTCCATTTGAAAAAAAATAAAATAAAAAAATTAGACTAAGCTTTTGTGTAAATAACAATACTGTGAAACCGTGGTACGAATACTAAAGGTCATCAGAGTGGAAGAAACTCATACGGGCCGAGACCTTAGTTCTTACTAGAGGGTTCTTGATGTAACCTGATTCATGCTTAACGCATTGAATCGAGGTTTTGTCCAGATACACAGAAGCCCGTGTATCCGAACCACAAAGATTTAACATAAATTGTGACTTAAAATCCCTTAAATCTCACGTGATTTTAGTGGACACAAAGCAGCCCTCCTTGTTGTTAGGGCAAGTCACACAATTCAAAGACAGAAGGATGGAGATGTCCGTCTCCTTCCCACTCCTTTTGGGGCCAATTTGACTTCCGGTTATGATCAGATGCAGCATGTAATGAATAAATAGGAGTTGTATGACTTGGGACAGATTTTGACTGCACTGACTACAGATCTGTGTACTAGTGTCATGTTTCTTTTTGCCAGTACGGGACGCGGTGTGCATGGTGTGTGCGGCATGTGTGTATTCTGTATGTACGGCTCAAAATAAATGAACCAAACTGTTTGCAGAGCATCTCGTTCAAAATCTCTCACATATTCTACGCTTCCTACTGGTCCCGTTAAAGAGCAATAATGATTTAAATGAGTTTTTAATATTGAGAAAATCTCTTGTGTTTTGGGCCACTAAATCTTTCTGAATTTATAAAATAAAAATAAAAAAAGCATTCTCAAAATGCCAGAAATACAATAAATCTTTTCCACACCCTCTTGAAGAAAGGTAAATTTCACTTCTCACATACGAGAGGCGACAGCTGGCTGAATACAAATCCATATTTTTCATTATCAAATTATTGACGCGTGTTCTTGATCTTTCAAGATGAGCGTTAGACTAACGCCCGTCAGCCCAGATGAGGATTCTGATGTTGCCAGTTCTGCCGCCCTCAGCGTTCACTGCCCCGGGGGAAACCGAGGACGCCCCGACAATTTAAAAAAGGCGAACGTCGTGAGCCTGACCTGTCGTAGCAGTTGAAGTCGTCCAGCCAGCAGCCTTTCTTCACCAGCTTGATGGTCCCTGAGGAGTTGAGCCAGGAGGCGTAGCAGTGCAGCCGCTTGTCCTTTTCCCCCTCGCAGCGCTCAAAGCCGCTCTGGTTGGTCCTCTCCGTTCGCCAGTTGTCGTTGTAGTACACGCATTCCCGGGTCTCCACCTCTCCGAGGCTGTACCCTGATGTGGACAGAAGGCTGCGGTCAGCGTTGCATTGTGAGGACGTGAACCCCGGGAGGGGAAGCTCGGACAAATGGCACAGGATGCGCTCTGCGCTACGAGCGAAACATCTTGGAGCAGAGGCTATCATCTCTCTGGCATGGAGCCAGTTTGGGAGCTCTCAGTGGTTAAAAAAAAAAAAAAAAAAAAAAAGGAGTTCCTCTGGGCTAGGAAATTGTTGCTGAATACTGGCTCGGCGTAATCCCATTGACTAAATGATCTATTCAGAGGAGAAAAAAAGCTAAATGCTTAGAGAAATGATCAAATTTAATTAGCTATAAAACAATGAGCTGCCTGCTGTTGCATAGAAACCGACATACAGTGCCATACTACTACTTGTACAGTACTCCTACTCTGCATACTTTGTCATATTTACACATTAATGTCTTTTACTGGGATTTAACAAGCCACACCGAGCTGTATGTTATTGCAAAGTACACAGAAAAGGACAAAACTTTTCAACAATTTGTAAACGAGGCATCCATCCGCATTCAGACGCCTGAGTTAATCATTTGAAGAAGTCTTTTGGTGGACGCGTCTACCAGCTACGCACTTCTAGAAAGTGAGATTACCGGACAGCCTCGTCACTGCGGCAAAATCCGACCAGAACTTGTGTTTTCTTTCTTATTGGTCCGAATTACGGAGTGTGCAACTAACAGCCGTCACGTGGACGGACTTTCCCGCCTGAGCTGTGGGTCTCACCAGCTCCTCTAGAGTCACCATAGGCCTCTTGGCAGCTCCTCTAATTAGCAGGTCGGGATGCAGGACATCAAGGAGATATAGTGTAATTGGCCCTGTGATGGAGCTCATAATTCATATGACTGTTCCCCACTGAAATATATTGAAATGCCATAGATCCTGGACCCCCTAAAAACCTGCAATTTCTTTTTTTGACATGGTTTTGAATAAGAAAAAAGTAACATATATATTATTGTATCAATTCACAATAAAACAGAATGTAGTGAAATAAACTGGCGTTTATTAAGTACAGCACAGCACAATGTGCCTCAACTTTGGTAGGAGGTCAGCCAGCAGGAGGTGCTGATGGAGGTGGGGGAGAAGGTCTGAACTGAATAACTGAATCCTGTTCATGAATTTTTTCCCTTTCCGCCATTTTCGCCTCCTTTATCTACAGGAGTTTTGTTTTCAATGACAACCTGTCCGATTTAATCCGTTTCATATTCCCTCCCAGGGTGGCTATTGTTGTTAAATTGCGCCTTTGCAGTTGCAACTTTCTCTGACGGGGGTTCTTCTGAAAGTTTCAGCCTGAAAGTTTCTCCCACGTTCCCAACATTTTCTTTATCTCTGTTGCAAAGATCACTGTCTCCGCGTGCTGCTGCGTCTGTCGCCGCTTTGCTGTGGCGTCCACCGTGGCGCCCGCTAGTGGTGGGATGGCTGAAGCTGGCTCGCAAGACAAATTTTTGCTCTACGATCGTAGCAAAAAAACAAAAATTATTGTTTGTAAGTCAAGGTACCACTGTATTTTACTGCCGATAGCGTCGCTGAAAAAGCGATAATATTGATTCAGCTAAAATTTGACGCCGACACAACTTTTCATGAGCTTTTCAAACTCACGCATCTGGTATGGGCATTAAAAGCAGTAAGAAGAACCAAGGCAAACCTCTGGGCCCTTCACAGCACAGCTCTATTTATTTAGGGGTGTCAGAGTTAAGGGCCTGAAAACATAACGCATGCCACAGATTGCAGCTCGTCATCTGCCAAACACTACCCCTTCACGGTTATGCTCTACTTTGTGCTGGTCTGTCACGCACAACCCCAATGAAACGCACTGAACTTTGCGACTGTGACGCGAAGGTCCGAGGGGGCGTGAATACTTTTGCGAAGGCACGGCACGGAAAAAGCGGCGAGGCGTTTTTCACGGGCACATAACGTGTTCTATAAACGGCACGTTTCTGAGAGAAACGCTCTTTTTTTTCGCTTCGTGTGAAACGTAACCAGAGCCGGCGACCTCCAAGCTCAACAATGGAAAGCTTCGGTTAATGCCCTTATAGGCTTTGGTGTCGGGCACACGCTCCACACGCCGAGGAAAGAAGCAGACGACACGCAGCGCGGGGTCAGTCAGAATATAGCTGGGACATTCAGGCTCAATCTTTGTTCAGAGGGGGGGGGGGGGGAAATAGAGCCTGTCTCTTTAAATCCCTGCCTATAGGAGCCTGCCCATCCCCCAACCTCACCCCCACCAACCCATTACACACACATTCACACATTTAGCTGTCCAGCAGCACACAATAGACTTTATTATATCATACAGGGGACACATGAAATGACCGACCATCATGCTCATTACACAGGAGGGACAGAGGAGAAGGTATTAAGAGCCGAGCAGACGCATTCACTCACACTCTCCTAAAAGCAGAGATGCTCAATGCTCCACTGAGCCGAGATGGCATTTCTGATATCTGTGGTCACGTGATCCGAGAGGACTTTTACTACAAGATCACCCCCCCCTCCTCCGCCCAAATCCCCCCACCCCCCTCTGTCACTTTACTTGGCTTTTACGCTGCAAACATGAATTCTGGAGAAGCAGCTTACTGTATATAGCCAACCTACTCTCCATGCTCTGATCTATAAGCCACAAAGGTATAAGCTGCAGAGATATTTAAATCTCAAAGACAGCTTCTAGTTCAGTTGGAGGAAGAGGGGGGGGGGGACAGCAGATATTATTGACTATAAAATGATATTTGTTGAGTTTAAGTAGAGGGAGAGTAGTGTAGTCACATCAGGGGCACATCAGGAATTACAGATGTGTTTCGCAAACGCCTACATAAACCCGCCAAACAATATTGAGGGAGGAAAAATAAAATAAAAAAGAAGACAACAACTAAATCACCCATGCTCAATTTCATGTGCTTCCAAGGGTGTGTAACGGTAACCTCTGATCCAAAAATATTTGTGCCTTAAATCGGCTGCTGTCTGCGCAGATCAAATACCGCGGATGTACCAAAATAAATGAATGCATAAATGATGCTGACAGGTTCTTGCCGGGTGCTTTAGGCACAACAGAAAGTGCACGCTGGAGAGGGAAACTGCACTCACAAAACAAACCGTTAGATCTAACCGTTAAAAAGGGATTTGCGATTTGCATTCTTGCTTCTGCGTGACAGCCAGTGACCGTAAAGCTGATGTTGTTCATCTAGTTCGGACCCCCGTGTTGAAAAGACAGAAAGTAAGAACTGATTTGAGAACGGGGAGTAAAACCTGAAGTACGCAGGTCTTCCCCCACCGTATTATAACCCTGGCTGACCGCCAGGCTAAGCGGCGTTTGTTTATTTGAAATGCCTCGATGTTTGAGAGCGACATAGAACGGTCAGTAAAGTGCACGCTGTGCAGTTACGCGCACACCTCCCACGACACCTACACTCCATTTTCTGGAGGAAACCCTGGTATGAAGTATCTAATTCTATTACAGCAACGAGCATGTTTTCCCCAATATACGGCACGCTATGGACAGCCATCTACAAAGAAAAAGTTTCTCATTTAATATTATTTCTTTATTAATTTACTTTATACTATTAACACTACCAAGGCTTGTTGCTGAACTGAAAATACCTTGTCTGCATTAGACGTCTCAAAAATGAGGTTCGCAAATACTTTATATGCGAGCACATGCTTAATTGGCCCACACAAAGTCTGGTTTCCTTCCAAATCTGGACATTTTAATCTCAATGTTTGAAGTTAACATTAATGTTTGCATTTTGTTTGTTGGTTTTTGCTTCAAGGTATAGTATTGTCACCGTTTTTAATTACGAAAATATATTCCAGAGTAAAGAGTACAAGTCAGTTCAACGGCACTTATTATGACCACAACAAAGGCAGAACATTTAACGATTGTTTGTGTAACATTTTGTTGCAACATAAAATTTATGAAATGAATTGTTTTGTGATTTTGGATAACAATGTTTTTACAGGATTTCACAGTAAACTGAGGGACGTAAGCTATTCCAGAATCCCAGAACTTTCCAATATGTTTGCTAGCAGAGCTACTAACAAGATGGCACGGAAAGCTTTTCTCAGACAACAACGACAACAGCTGAGGGTGAAGAAGCTCAGTTTGCTACCAAGTCAGGCTTTGGCATTAGCACGGTTGCTAAACTAGCTTTAGCTAAGCAAAAAAAATATTATGTTCTTGCTCACAAAAACAATGCCTACCATCAGGGGTTCATAAGGTTACACATTTGTTCATAATGCAAGCCCTATAAAAAGCCTTACCATTCGCTGCTACACAACACCCTCAACCAATGAAAGAAGGGAATGGCACTATAACACAGGTAGCCACCAACATGGCGGCCAGTTGTGGAAATCTGAGGCTCCATTCGAAATGTTCTAGTTATAGCTCCTAGCTGATGTTGCTTGGCCTTTCATAAGGTCAACAGCAAGAACTTTATTGAGGGTAGGAAAGGAGCTTCGGACTGCTGTGTTGATTTCAGACAGCCTTCCACGGCGACGTCGTTACACGACAGAAACACACATGGTTGATCCTACCTAACCTAACTACCTAGGGGGAACTGTCTTCTCGCCGAACAATTTCGGTAATTTCCGTGAAGTGGGCTTTGCTTATATGTCATGTCATGCAAAGGATTGTGGGTTTCCTTATGGCTCATTAGCGCCAATAAGGAACATTGCGAGCTCCCTATGCAAAAGGAACTATGATAGGAAGCATACGAGCTCCTTTTCCTACCTCCTCCTTACTGGCTCCACTATCCGGACAGCACTTATCACGGCGACAGCTGACGCACGTCTGCTTTGGCTAAAGAGTCCTTACCAATTAGACCTTTTCAGATGCCACCTGAGAACTCACTGCCAGGTCTGTCAGGTAGTAGTACAGGGGAAAAAAAATGATGTACCTTCAGAATAAAAGCCCACAGAGTTCAAATTATTGAACTTGAATCCAATTTTGGAAGGATAATTTCCAAAACACTGTCAAAAATTATTCAACTGAAGTGGCCCTCAAAGTCAGAATTAGGAGTCGGAAAGTCAGTGCAATAGGATCATACCCGACTTGATGGCTGCTACTCACAGCGACATTGAGTAAATCCTCACACTTTGACTATTTTTTAGCACTCCTCTGTTATTTAAGCTTATGTAACAATTGGTCCGTTGTACACGTACTACTTTTCAGTGGTACAAAACACTGCACAGAACACTGATACTGTCATTGGTATTCTTTTAACAACAGTGTCCATGGTGACTAAACGACCAATAAAGAATCGCTACGTATCGTTGTTTAACGTTTCATGTTTCGTTGAACAGTTCAGCTCGGCTTAAACAAATGATTCTGCAATAAAATGTGACTTTAAAACACATTCTCAGACTCAATTTGGCCTTATCTGTACATTTAATAATGGCTTTTGTGCGAGCGTCCATGTTTTTCTCCTACAAGACGGAAACTGGCGGAGATGACGTAATCTCCGACTAGCCAGTTTCGAGTTTTAGTTTCATATCATTTGTAGTTTTAGTAGTTTCGTACAAACTCTGTTTTGGTCATTTTGCCATGTCATTTTGGACCCAAGTTTTTCGGGTATGAAACACAGCCGTCTGCTCTATGAAATTCTGTTCTGACCTGACCCGTCTATCAATTTCTATTATTCACAATATATGGCAATTCACGCGTATTGTGAAAAATTCACAACACAGGTCATCTCAAGGCACTTCACAAAGTTCGGTGTCTTTAAAAGGAGCTACGAGTAAGATATTCACTGTAAAATCAACCTAAATCATTCTCATTTGTCACCTGGGATGGAAGTAACACTCCCTATAAACAATCGGTCCTCTCCATCAACAATGTCTTGGTCATTTTTTCTCCTTTCAAACCTAAAATGTACGGTCTGGAACTACTTCGGTTCAGAGTGTAGCCTGTGTTTGCTTCCTGGTATTTTATCTTGGCAAAAGAGCAGCAGCCTGGAAACATGGAAGCCAGTAAGAGAAGCAGACCAGAAATGGAACAGAATACAACATCATAGACCTGTCCTGGGTAAGTAAAAATTCACAAAAGCAGCAACACCGTTTAAAAACGGCATATTAGATTGTTGTGATTGGAAACCTGTTGTACCGATTTGAGCCACAAGGTGTCAGTATTACTTAAAACTCCTTTAAGAAAATGCAATTAAACTAAATCGTGACATTTTAACATTTCACGAAAATACTCAGCCACCAAGTCAAATAAATGGATATATATACGATGGTTAAAGAAAAGTATAAGCAATGATTTATTTAGGGTGAGAAAATGAAAGTAGGGGGCAATGAAGGCAACATGGAGGTTCAAAATGGCAAATTCTTTTTTAATTGCGGGCCATATTACCAACTTAAAATATTTACAATGCAAGAATTTTCAAATTAAAACGCTTGATTAAAATAAAAAATGTTTTTAGTGGGTAAAATTTAATACGCACCAAAATTCGTTTCTACAGTGTATAAGGTTTCAGGATGTTGATGCAGCTGCTGCCTTCTATTCCTGCCACCGTTGGGGAAGGCGAGCAACAGTTTTAAATTTGGACATTTGATCAACTTCTAAACAAAGAACTGTCGAATCACAAGTATATTTCAAAGGCTTTAGTGTGGGAAATAAAAAGATGCACATTCTGGGTAAAAAAAAAACCAAAAACATTTCAAGAGGGAAATTCAGTATAGCGGTCAGAGAAGATTATGGCTAAAGATATTTAAATCCCGGCTGAACAGCGCTGCCAGTAAACTTTAAATTGAGGGTCGAAATTTCAGAAAATGGTCTTTTTTCTTCTTCTTCTTTTCGACAAAAGCGTTGCATATTCACAAACAACAACAGCAACAAAAAGAAAATAACAGCTGCTTACCTGCGCACAAAGTTCCCAGAAGAAGTGAACAAGTGAGCCATGAAAAAGACATGTTCCGCTTTAAACACAGGACAGAGATTTCGTCCTCTTTCTGTCGCGAACATTAAAACTCGAGTTGGCCAAAAACATCAGTCCACGATTAAACCGACCACAGGCCTCTCCGGTCCCTCCAGCAGCCTAACCACCGCCGCCACCTCCTCCGCCGCCGCCGCCACCACAACGCGTATCAATAGCCGCGACGCTGCAACAATGTTGCAAAGAAAAGGAGCGAATAACTGGCCGCCGGGGTGTTAGTCCGCGAAAAGGCGCCGCATTTCGCATCGGAAACGGCTCCACGAAGCGGCTGAAGCGTCCCAATCGACGTCTCGACGCTGTTTTCTGGGGATTATTCGCCGGAATAGTAGCACCGCTGCGTCGGGGAGGTCGGTCGGGGGTTTACATGCATGTTACTGATCTGTGTCCAAAATGGCTTCTAAATGGGGAATGGGCTGCAAACAGGGAAACCCGGATGTGTAAACACAAAGGGGGGAACTCAGGCAGCCACGGTGTGACCTTAACGCGACACCCGATGGTTCAAAAGTCTCCTCAGATTATGATTTTATTCCCACATCCTGTCTTGGATTATCACATATTTCTACACACTCGGACTGAATAGTGGCTCCGTGCACGCAGAGGTGTGTTCCGGTGTGTTTATACCGGTTAGCGATAGGGGATGTGTGCTTAACAGCGTGGGGATATTCCTTGTTCTTTTTAGTGCTTTTAATTAAATGCTTTATTTTTTTTTATCAATATTTAAGGTAGATCACGGCTTGTTGTCTTTTTTAATTGTTTTTTACAACTGCTGTCCCAAAACATTTTTAAGTAAATCAAACCAATCCAAACCAACCATCTTAATAAATAACCACAAAGGGCTGAACTAAAGGATTAAAATACATTAGCAAAACGTCAGAATTTACAACAATTAAAATAATTAAAAGTAGTTAACGATGTTAGTTGTTTCAATTAGAAATACATTTTTGTTTTGTTTTTTTTTTGGGGGGGGGGGGGGTTACACTTTTTTGGAAAATCCATCCAAATTAGATAAAAATTGGTAGGCCTACCCAATTCTACACCCACTGATGTCGCTATCTGAGCAAAATAAAATGTTTTATTTTTTTAAAGCCACTATGTAGTGTTCTAAACTGAGAAATAACAACACAGCTCCGTAATGAGGTCCACACCAGGACTTGGTCAAATCCGCTGTTATAAAGGTAATACTATGAAAAAAAACTTGCCATTTCTTCATTGTGATCATTTGTGTTGACTACATCATAAGAGCCACGACAAAGGAGCTGCTCCAATTTGCCCGTTGGCTAATCTGTATCCCTATTTGGTTCCTTCATACTTGTGCTTTACAAGCTACTTCATACTCATTTACTTACTTAAATAGATATGGGTTTAATACTTTTATTAGTTTGTTATTCATGTGATCTGGAGATAGATCACATGAATAACAAACTAATCAGATCAGAGTGCGTACAAAACGAAATTTCGTTTGCATACAGCTTGAAAAATTACAGTAAATTGCAGTAAATTACAGGATAAGGTGCAGCAGTGATTTATAGTAAACAATTGAAATGTAAACAATGTAAACAATGCAGGAGAAATAGACAGTGTGCGATCACAGTGTACAGGTGAGTATTATTAAAACCGTGCAAATATACGAATGTGGTACAGAGTCCATTTTGTGGCTTCAGCAATTCAACAGTTATGTTTTAGCTACTGTATGACTTTAGCTTTTTAGTGGAAAACAGATTAGAATCAGATCTATTGCCTTGAGTTTTTGATGTTAAAGCTGCTAATGTTGTATTAGCATTTAATGCAATACAAAAGCAGCAGGAAATATTATTCTTATCCATGAAAATGATAAAATGCCTCCTTAATTCAAATTTTTTTTGTGTGTTTTCCATAAAAAGACAACTGCAAAACAGACACCCTCCCAGTAACAAGCAAAGTGACTACCAACCCTGATCTATTCTAATATGTCAGATGTAGGAGGCTCAGCCTATTTTGGCTAAAGTTTAATCAAATATGAAACATTGTTTAACTCAGATTCTTAAAAAAAAAAAAAAACACAAATTCAATGCATACTCTAAATTTACAGCTTTTTGTTATTTCATTCCAATAAATATGTCACAGGTCGTAGATTAGGATAAATCTTGAGTTTCTTTCCTGTCTGAATGATCTTTTATGCATAAGTGGCATAGCTATAAATAGCTGCCCCAGTTTGGAGTAACATGATACAATAAATGCTAATTAAAATGCATTCGTTCCATTTTCCCATTTCACCTCTACACAGTGGTAGACATTACATTTATGACACATAAAAAGGTAAAACAGAACTATAGTGTGACTCTTACTACAACGTTGGAAATGGTTTTCTTATTTTAACACAAAAAACAGTGTGGCAATAGTGTTCCCAGGCTACAAATATTCATATTATTTTATAGTCTGTCAATTTCCACTGATTAATGTGACAGCCTCAAACAATCCAATCTTATTTACCATGGGTAATAACTGCGCATTAATCAGTGCTGGTTCTAATCTTCTGCTGTTGTTCATTTTCTGCTTGCTGATGCTAATGTTGTCTTTTTTGAATTTGCACATCATTCTACCTCATGCTTGTTGCTCTTTTGCTCAAAATAATCCCCTTCTGTGTAAAACAGTTCAGAACAATCATATATACATATGGGCTCAAAAATATGGGCTCAGCTATTTTGTTCACCCTCTATTATTTGGTTGAATGTCCACTTGTCAATTCACATGACAACCAAAACACTTTTTTGTAGCCATCAACATGCTTCTGGCGTAACTCTGGCTCCATGTTTGAACATCTCCTTACCAGAAATGGTGGAGTTCATTTAAAATGGTTAGTTTCCTGCAAGGGAGGTGGCCTTTGAGCATAGCCCGAAAGTCTAGAAAGGCTGATGACAGAGCTTTTGGAAAGATTATTCTAAAAGTTGAATATCAATCTGCCTCATTCGATCCAAAAGCAGTTTTCATCTGTCCTTTTTTTTAATTTAATCTTTGTCGTGATCAAGCATCCAACAGGACAAATCAGTCATCCAACCCAAACTGTCACCCTCACATAAAAAAAGAAATGGATTAGGATGTTCGGTAACGAGCCAAGAATCACCAACTCTAAAGCCTATAACTGGACACCAGTGTCACATCTCTACAGAGGAAGTGGGACTCTACATGATATACTTTATATATTTGACTGGTTTTATTGTCATTTTCGTCCACTAAGGCGAGTGCTGCTGTCTTTCTTGGCCAGGGGATATTTGATCTGGTTAAAGAGAGGTTTAAAAAAATAAGAAAAATAAACAAAAATGTTGAAAGCTGGATTAGCATTTGTCTTCTTCCTGAAAAAAAAAAACAGCTTCAAAAATATTTCTCTGTAAGAGTAAAGTTAAAGTTTACAGACTAATTGAATACCTTGTCTTATTATCCACCATTTACAGAGAAATCCTCAACTCTATTAGAGCAAACAATCAAGCTGTATTTCTATCAACGTTGCACCCTGTGATAATAAAGGGTCAGAAAATGTAATTCACAGCCTGACATTCAAGACATGTTTTAAAAATGAAGTTCCTTTGTGTTAAAAATAAAACCCATCATCATAGAAAATCAAGGAGGACATTGTTAAAATGCCACTAGGGTGTTGCTCACACTTCTTCTCTGCGAGGTCTAGACTAATAGCATTAGAGTGACACTCAGTCGGTTCATGCAGCAAATGGCCTCAGAATAGGGTTAGTCATAGGTAATCAGCTTTAAACTAGTTCTGTTGAGTGTAACTCAAGACAAAGCATTTCCTCATTAGGCTATCACGTATTGACCCTGTAACTCGATCGAGGTCACGAGCGAAACCTTGTAAAGATAGATGTTGTGTTTTCAGGACAGCTGGAGGAGAAAGCACATGACTCCTCATTAAAGGTCCGATGGCCTTAATGACCAGGGTGTGACATTCGCAGAACAAAGAAATCAAGCAAGCAAGAAAAACAGTATGTCATAAAAATACTGGTAAGAAATAATATAATATAATATAATATAATATAATATAATATAATATAATTGATCACACTTAAAATGTGAAAAATATCAACAAGGCACCATTCATTTTAACAAACTGGGATGACAGCTGAAACCCAAATAAAGATTTTGAACTAAAAACAAAAACTAATGCAAATTATTCAATTCAGTAAAATTACAATTTATAATATTAATATTAAGAATGAGAACTGCAATACATGGAAAAAAGCTTTCCCTGAAAGTCCTCAAAGTGATCTGTCTGACAATGGCATTTCATTTAAACCTACCTTGAATGAGTTAATGGTTCAGTATTAAGATTGATCCACGTTGATAATATTTATATAGAATTTGCCATAATTTCATTTTTATGAGTGAAGCAAACATAACAGGAGTCCAAGAATGATTATGAAGATGTCTCATCATGCATACGTCCCCCACAAGGAATTAGAATGTCTTGCAAAAAGTTCCTACATATTTTGTTTTGTCACTTTATAACCAAAAACTTCAATTTGTTTGTTAGGATTTTGTATATCTATGAAGAGAAAGAAACATGATACTTGTTTAGAAATTTTTCAAAAACAAAAAAAAAAGTGGGACAAGCTTAGAGTGCATTAGTGTTCAGCACTCTTAATGGTGATACCCCTAAATAATATCCCATGCAAGCAATATCCTAAATTTTGAACATCCCACAGAACACTGTTCAGTCCATTATCTGAAAGTGGACAGAGTCCAGAACAATGGTAAACTGTTTGCTAGGGGTTGAGGGTAAAGGACACTAACAATTCAATTTTTCAGTTCAATTAAATTTTATTTATATAACGCCAATGCACAGCACATGTCATCTCAACGCACTTTACAAAGTCAAATTCAATCAAATCAGACAGATTGGTCAAAAAGTTTCCTATCTAATAAAACCTAGTAGATTACATCCAGTCTTGACAAGCAGCATTCACTCCTCCTGAAGAAGCGTAGAGCCACAGGGACAGTCGTCTGCATTGTTGATGGCTTTGCAGCAATCCCTCATACTGAGCATGCATGAAGCGACAGTGGAGAGGAACAGACTCAATAAGATCATTAGGAAGGCCAGCCATGTTGTAGATGGGGAACTGGACTCTTTGACAGTGGTGCCGAGGAGGACGCCACTGCCCTTATAAACTGGCCAGACAATCTTAGACGGTCAAGGTTGTGGTTGGACCAGAACACAGACAAGAGCTAGGGAAGCACATGATTATTTAATTAAAGAAGGCTTACAAAATAACACAGATGACCGGAATCAGGAACATAGCGGATGAAAGCAGAACTGGGTGGTTTTACGGATGAAAAGGGAGGACCTGACAATTGGTAATGACTGGGCTAACAATATAAATATAGGAAGGGAAACGGGGCAGTGACAGGTGGCGCTGATTACAGACAGGTGACACGAGTAAGATCTAATCAATGGAGGGAAAGGTGGGCAGAGAACTGGCAGAAGCAGAGGGAGGACTGAATCTAAAAGGGAAGTATCTGATCTGAGGATCAGATCTTCATAAATGACTATGAAGATCTGAGGGCAAAAACCTAACTAAGCTTAAGGAGGAGCAGATCTAAGATAACTACTAAAATGATATTTAACACTGATACGAACAGAAAGCTAAACAGGTGACAAAAACGAGGATCTAGGGGTGAACAATGCAAAAGTGCACATAAACAGACTGCAGGATCCCCAGAGAACTAACAAAAGTAATCACACCCCTGGGGATCCTGACATAGACTGTCCTCTACTAATGGCTCATATGTCCACGCTGCACAACTGAGAGACACAGGAAGTCAGTCCCATCTCTGACAGTCAAGCTGTATAACGGCACCTTATAAATGCTCTGTGAAGCACTATTTCACTCTGTTGCTATGCTGTGTATGCTTTATTTAGAGCCAAATTGGATGTAGATACAAATACCCTAAATTGCTATTGATGTATATGTTTGTCATATTTTAGTCTATTAATTTTATTTAATTTTAGTAGATTTTGCTTTGCACCTTTAGACATATTTTCTTCTTATTTCTGGAACTTTGATGGCAAACTGGATTTCCCTATGGATATTAATAAAACTATTTCTGATTTCAAATTCAGTCTTTGATTTTAACTCTGGTAAGACATGCCTGTCCATCCACCCAAATGAGAGCTATCAAGGGCTAAGGGCAAGTCAGAGGCAAAATTATTAGTCATACACTACAAATCTGGGCTTCAGAGCTGACATGAAAATGTATGGTGATAAATGTTGCCTTTCTAGTCATACTGACCAGTCGACAAACCTTTTTTGTCCATAGTCAGTCTCAAGGGCTGGTGTCTTCTCATTTTTAGATGGTGACCTTCTTCAGTGGACCCGAACGCAATGAATGGATCATTAGTCGGCCTCTGCAGAGTTAGGTGAGATGCCAAGGAACGATTTTTATCCATTCGAATAAGCTGTGGTGGAGCGAGGACACATCTAAATGTTGCTTTTGCTTCTGGTTTACACTTATGGACAACTTTGTGTTGGTTTGTCTCAAAACCCCCAGTAAAATACATTGAAATTAGGTGGAGTAACACGACAGCATGCAAAAATAAAGTGCAAGGAGTGTTAATACCTCTATCGTCTAACATTCATTGTAATTTGGAAGGCCACCTTCATCATAAGGATGCAACCCTTATGTTTTAATATTATCCTCCATCAGGCATGAGGAGGATGCAGCTGCTGCATAAGGGTGTAGTAATTCTGGTTGGATATTAATTCAACAAGTGGTATTTTTCTTTCATGACGATGAACTCAGCTTTGCCCGTGGTGCTATCCAGAATGTGTCTTGTTGTCTCTGCACAGCCATGTACAGCTCGCATGTTTAACAACAGAAACAGAACATGTGCGTTGCGCGGTAATAACAGCTATTGTATCCCAGCTATCGCTTCACGTTAACCTCAAATGAATAACAACACGGTCTCCTCGGACAGGTTGATGGTATTACCGCAGCGTCCCAACTAAAAACAGGATGAAATAAGCTCCTTCATCCTAAAGCAAATTCAGCTGCCTGAATGTCAGTTTGCTCTTCCTGGCATTTCTAATTTCTGCATGAGTTTTTTTTTTTTTTTTTTTTTTTTTTGCTTATATGGGAGTTATAAGTCGAAAAGGGGTTTAAATGAGAGGTTTAGCCACGTATAAATATCTGTAGCCTCAATGAAATTAGCGGTACTGCTCGGTGGAACCGTATGAGCAAAGGAACCCCTCTGCCCGGCGAAGATAAAAAAAAAGGAAAGTCTGCATCTAAGACTGCTGGAGCAAAAGGTTCTGTGTGCCTGCTGTGGGATTTGGAAGCTGGATACTAGCTAGTCAAGGTACTGAGTGAATACCTTTAAAAAAAAAATTTCTGTAGCACCATTGATAGAGACGGAACAGCCAGATAGATGCATATGGCTATTAGGCATCAAGAATCAAGAAGAATTTTTTCATTAGCATATAGATGTAACAGTAAATCTATTTTCTTGGTTTTGGGCACGTTTCTTATTTTCAGCTAATAGCAATATAACACCATTATGTTGTGGACCCCTGTGGTAACTTTAAAGTGAGACAATCTGAGGCAGTAAACTCCCCACACTTACTCTACCTTTATGAGCAGATTTCCTACATCATGGATTTATTTATAGTCATCAGCCTATACATATTTACCCCATTTAGTCAAGATAACCGTAAGTTGTGTGCCTATTTGAACACAGTGTCCTTGAAGGTGCTGGGATCAAAGTGCCTCGGCTGCACAGCAATGCTCCATGTTTGAATATTGAGGTGAACCGGGGGTCGGAGACTGATGCTCCTTTGATGTCCCTCGGAGCTGGCAGGCAGAGAGCTGAAAGGCTTTTTCCTTGTAAGGGAGTTGTCACTCAGCAGATTCTGAGATGTCGGCCCGCTGTGTGTTAGCTCATGCCAATATGGCACCGGGCCGTCCATGTTAGGTCGCTGTGATAAAGAGGCACAGCTGGGACCTAACAAGGGCATCTTTTCAGTGTTGTGGCCCACTGCTGTTTGACTAATTAAAACTACACAAAATGTTGGGTTTGCAAAAACGACCACGTGTCTTTACTATTAATATATCTGGTCCCTTTACGGAGGCAGGTAATTCATGAATATTTACGTTTTATTTAGAAAAACAAACTTATCTGTACGAAACCAATGAGATAATCTTTAAGTGTTATCCTCAGTCACCGTTGAATAATAGGGGAGATGTGGCCCACTGCCCAGGGCAACATGACATGGGGAAGCATCACACTCCACATTCACCGTCATCTGTGCCAATAGAGTTTTGCATTGTTTATTTTCACAGCCAGTCATAAGCCATGCTTCCATCCAGTTGTCATGTGACTTCTGAGCGAACTTCCAAAATGTCGCTAAAAAGAAAATGCGAACTGGGCGTCTTTCCATGTACTGGTTCGGAGTAAATTAACCAGGCTACGCAAGGCGTTGTTGACGTTACGCATGGCTGTAATAAACAGGAAGTAGAGGTTGCAAACTAACATGGACCGCACATCTAAACAAAGGAGAGAGGTTTTCAGGAATGTGTTGCGATTGGACAAGTTGTAATTGTTCTGTCATGTCGAGTAGCATTGCCAATGTTGCTAGCAGTCCGGAGACATTGAGAAAGGAATAAAGTTCTGTGGGGATATCCGGGAAGATATGGACAGTAGTCACATTTGCATCAAAGTTTTTTTTTTAATGTGCATTTTGAAGTATCGCATTAGAAAAGGTTGATGGAAACGGAAAATTAGAATTAATTCAAATTTCGTAAAAAAAAGTTTTTGCGCTCTCTCTTTTTTTTTTTTGTTATTGACTTTTTCGAAAAAAACAGTAAATGCGCTAAAGAGGTGTGTCCCTAGCACGATCGACTCTTTTGCGCATGTGCAAACAGAATAACTTCTGGGGACGCAATTTTTCGTTTTTCTGGCTTTTTGTCTTTTAATCTGATTTCGGGTGGGATGTTTCTTGTTGTATTTCGTTGTAACTGTGTGAATATTGCATGTTTTAAAGGGAATAACAACAATACAGAAAAAAAATTTAAATCGCATTTCAATTGACGCTTTGACTGCTCTGAGCATGTGCAATGATCACATTACACAGAGCAAAAATGTAAATTTATTTGAATATTTTATTTTCTCCGTACGTAACCAGCTCTACACCCTCAGCAGGATTCTTGAGGGGGCATGGGAGTTTGCTCAACCAGTCTACATGTGCTTTGTGGATCTGGAGAAGGCATTCGACCGTGTCCCTCGAGGGGTCCTGTGGGGGGTACTCCGGGAGTATGGAGTACCGGGTCGTCTAAGAAGGGCTGTTAGGTCTCTGTATGACCGGTGTCAGAGTCTGGTCCGCATTGCCGGCAGTAAGTCGGACTCGTTTCCGGTGAGAGTTGGACTCCGCCAAGGTTGCCCTTTGTCACCGATTCTGTTCATAACTTTTATGGACAGAATTTCTAGGCGCAGCCAAGGTGTTGAGGGGATCCGTTTTGGTGGCCTTAGGATTGCGTCTCTGCTACAGCGGGCGCTGTACTGATCCGTTGTGGTGAAGAGAGAGCTGAGCCAAAAGGCGAAGCTCTCGATTTACCGGTCGATCTACGTTCCTACCCTCATCTATGGTCACGAGCTTTGGGTCGTGACCGAAAGAACGAGATCCCGGATACAAGTGGCTCAAATGAGTTTTCTCCGTAGTGTGTCTGGGCTCTCCTTAGAGATAGGGTGAGGAGCTCAGTCATCCGGGGAGGACTCAGAGTAGAGCCGCTGCTCCTCCACGTCGAGAGGAGCCAGTTGAGGTGGCTCGGGCATCTGGTCAGGATGCCTCCTGGACGCCTCCCTGGTGAGGTGTTCCGGGCACGTCCCACCGGGAGGAGGCCCTGGGGAAGACCCAGGACACGCTGGAGGGACTTTGTCTCTCGTCTGGCCTGGGAACGCCTTGGGATTCCCCCGGAGGAGCTGGCCCAAGTGGCTGGAGAGAGAGACGTCTGGGCCTCCCTACTGAAGCTGCTACCCCCGCGACCCGACCCCGGATAAGCGGAAGAAGACGGAGGGAAGTACGGACGTACGTAACTAGGCACATCAACAGTGTTGATCACATAATGGATCCATTTGCAGTCTTTCGTCACCTGCAGCTATGTTTTAGCAAAAAACAAACGATGTAGCTGCCGTAACGACAAGGTCTTCTCTGTCTGTGATGGGTCCACCAGAGGGCTCATTGAAAGCCTTAATACTTTACAGCTCACTCAACGAGTTTAATAAACAATTTTCTAATACAATATGTTTTTCGTACAAAATAATGTCAGTTGTTATAAAGTGAACCGTAGTATTTTGTAGGAAAGGGCATTCATTTCCGTATTCTGTTTGCGCATGTGCACAGGAGCTGATGGTACGGATCGTGCTACCGGTACAGATCGGGGAGTGACATGGAGATGTAAACACATTTGTCCAATCAGTTCTGACGTAGCAAACATTTACCTCACAAGACTGATCAGTTGTTTCTGCTGCAAACATCCCCGCTCATATTCCCATAGCGCTAGAAAACAGAGCTGGAAGCCACAACAGCTACAAATAGACCGACAAATAGCCTCAAACATTTCTTAGTGTCATCCATGAAAAAAATTAAAACATTAGCACATTCATTAAAGTCTCACTCCATTACTGATCTTTGTCCGTGCTACTTAGCAACCTCTACTTCCTGTTTATTACAGTGGTATGACCACATTATGCTTTGCGTCGCCTGGTGAATTTGCAACAAACCATTAAATGGAAACACGTCTGATGCGCATTTTCTTTTTTTGCAACATTTTAAAAGTTTGCTCAAAGTTCCCATGAGAACTGGATGGAAACACAGCTACTGACAGTGATCAGTCATCTGAAGTAAGTGTTCGCTACATCAGAACTTGTTCCACAAATGTGTTTCCATCTCCCGTTTTGCGCATTAACTCTTTTTCCAAAAACCACCTCAACTGAGCTTAAAAACCATTTTGGGAAACTGAGGACTTTATTTCAAATTTTGCTGTTTCCATCAACCTTTTATAATACGATATTTCAAAATGCTGGTAAAATGTTGATGGAAACACGACCAAGACATGTTCCACCAATCTTTTGTCACGGGCCCAAATCTACACATCCAACCTTAATTGATGTTTGATTAAATGTCCTTTAACAAGATGCATATCCGTGGTTTGCTTTTTGTGGCATTAAACAAAGGTCTGGTAGGATTTTGAATGTATATTTTACTCATCGTCTTATCAGAAGTTTCTGAGCTTATTTAAATCGGTTGGTTTGATGACATAGACTTTGCATCTAAACACGTTCCACAAGCTTTCATTAGGGCTGATGTCCGGCTCATTCAAGAAGCTTTTTGTTGGTCTGCGTTCTGCTTTCCAAAACTACTTTTAAGGTGAATTTTGGTGGTTTGGGTAACCCTCTCTCTAAATTATTCCATCCAGTTCTTCCAATGCCCTGCTGTCAGCTAAACAGCTCCATGTCATGATGCAACACAGCTGCTATAGTGCTCTTAGGTTTCATGGTGTAATGCATAGTTAGTCGAGATCACAGAAATAGTCACATTTAATAAATTAGACTTTTATTGAAAAGTTTATTTATTTCAGTAACTCGATTCACAAAATTAAACACATCATATAAATTACTAACACAAATAATAAGGTTTTCAAGCCTTTATTTATGTTAATTATGATGATAGGCATTAGAAACTCAACAATTATGATTAGAATATTTTTGTAGAATACAGAAATGTGGGCTTAATGAAAAGTCTGTTTAATACCTGCTTAACGGTTTGTTTTCATTAAAAGGTACTTAAAATCTGGCAAATAAGCCTCATCTGAACACATTCTAAATTCTTGAATATGGCTGTATTGATTGGTCAAATCCATAACTGCACAAGCAAGAACCCGAAGAAAAAGCTTCACATCTGCTTTTTGTAACCAAAGCTTGACATCTTTGCTTAACCTTATTATTATTATTATAATTATAAATAATAATAATAATAACTGAAAAAAATTAACAGAGTACCAGAACTTTTTGTTTCTTAATACAGTTAAAAAACATACAACCTGTACAGAAAATTGTTGGGTTGCAACCTATGGTTTGCTTTCTGGCTTGGAATTTCATGCCACATTGTACCTGTTTGTGAGTTTGTGTCAGTCCCCTTCGAGAGCCCCAAGGTGAGGGGAGCATTAAAATAGATAAATGACACTAGGTGGTAGCAGAGCTCCCCTGGGCGGGTGCACCGACACTGCTGACCTGGGCAATATCCCACTTTCACTTTTGATTTATACCTTGCATGTGGAGTTAATGCACATTTCCCTGTTGTTGCCTCATGACTGCCAAACGTTTGTCTGCGTGGGTGTCAAAAGGCTTTATGTTTTAATTGAGACATTTTACTTTCTGTATATTGAGCATGTTGTTTTTTTTTAATTGTCTTTCTGAAAAACTGAAATCCATATAGCTCTATTAATCTGTGCTCAGCGCTGTTTGGAATATCTCACATAACTTGGTAATGGATCCATTAGGATCAGGAATAGCCAGGCACTTTAAGGTTTTCTACTTATGGTTTATAATGGGAAGCAATTACCTGAATCATAGGCCTAAAGTCATTTTCCACAATGAAATGTTACGGTTTACTATGGGCGGCGCACAAAGGAGCATGGAAAATAGAGAAAAGAAATTGCACGAGTGAAAATAATGCGAGATTACTGTTTTATTTCAGCTTCCGAATAACCCATAACAAAGATACAACAACAGCATTAAACATTTTCCACCTGTTTTATTATTCTACAGCTTCACAGAGATGGTCAGATATGGCCTGACAGCGTGGCATGTTTACTTCCTCAGCAGTTGCTTGTTCTGCCTGTGAGGTTGGCTTTAGAAGTAGTTTGCCACCCTGCGAACAGACTGGATAGTGGGATTCTCTGCTTGCCACTCCTTGTGGCTGCAGAAGCTTCCCCTCTCCACGATGTACATGCGGCCACGATAGTTTGGCTCCTCATACAACACCCAGCTGTTTGGAGAGTAAAGGGAAGCAAATGAACATGTTTAATTCTGCCAAATATAGCACAAGTCAGGTCATTTTCACACGATGTAAGGTTGGCGAGGAAAAGTCAAAATCTTCTAATGGTGTTTTCTTGAATTATTAGTGGGAATACTTATAGTATAGTTATGATGCACAAGAAAGTGCATCAAAAATGCAAAATGGTTCACATTAAACCTCTCCACCGGATTTGAATGAGAGTGTCATTAATGTCTCGGCCAGTGCTTGAAAGCTTCAACTTGCGTATCCTCCAAAGGGATTCATTTTCAAATTTCTAAAAGTCACACTAATAGGATGGGGAAAGAAATCCTTGTATTGCATTGTATTGTATCTGTATTAACATTTTGTAAATACAGGACCTAAGGAGCTGAGAGCAAAGAGCCAAGAGGAACAGGGTCATGTGAGTTTCATGAAAGTGTTTAAATTCTGGACAGTAGTGATACTGAATCAACCGAAATTTGCTTACAACATTTCATAGTTTTCACTCAGAGCACATTTCTCTAAGTAATTGTGAAAAGAACTCTTTGAAAGGTAACTTTTGAAAAAGAAGGTCATATATATATATATATATATATATATATATATATATATATATATATATATATATATATATATACCTAGAGATGAGTGCAAACACATAAGAGTGAAACATAATGCGTGATTCATTTCATGGCAGGAAGAAAGGGTCAAAGATACATACGCTCCGTCTCCATAAACCTTGATGGAGTTAACACAGTTCTTGGTCAGACCTCGCGCCTGCAGAAACGGACAGTCGTCACACAGCTCCACACACTGGCCGGCAAAGTTGTCTCCCTCGAACAGCTCCAGTCTGTAGTGCTCTCCATGCTGGGGAGGTAACCGGCAGAAGTGCATGCTCGCTGAGTCATACATCAGCAAGGTTAGACTTTTTCTTTCTGCAAATTACAGAGCCTGTTTCGTGACAGAACCTACATTATATGTGCACCTATAGATGTATGTGTAGGATGATATGAAAAACTCCGGTTCTGAAGTGCTGGAGTGCTCTTGAGCTCCTTCCATCAATGTTTTTTTTTTTTTTTTTTGGCATCTTTCATGTGTGACATTCTGTTATTTAATTGGACTTTGATTTCCGTGTCAAACAAAAGAGGCAGCATTTATGCCGGTGTAAGAATCCGAATATTTCCCTGGGGTCTCCTTCACACTCCTACACAAACTCACCATCCTGATTGGCCGGCAGGAGCCCATGTGATCATTGTGAGCATTCCAGCGCTGGAATTCAGGGTACTCTCCATGCTCCAGAATGTACTGCTGGCCCTTGAAGTCAGGGTGGTCAAAGCACACGAAGGCCCCGCTCTCCACGCGGACAGAGTTGACCCTGTTCATAAAGCCGCGGTCCTGAAAGTTGTCACAGTCGCTGCAGAGCTCCAGCTTCCTGCCCGTGAAGCATTTGCCCTCGTAGAACAAAATCTGTATTCACCACATTTAACAAGGGAAGTAAACATTCTGCAAACAATTAACTTTTCTGTCTCACAGTTCTTTTTTTTTTAAAAATGTCTTGCACTACATGTGTTTGACGTGCCAATCAACAAGGACAATCGCAGTTGTTTTGGAAAGGTGGACTGCATCGTGGTTGCGGTACTCACCTTTCCTGAGTACTGAGACATTTCCACTGTTAAAAGTCCTCCAAACTATTCACACAATTCAAGAGGGGAAAAATTTGGACTCTCAGATATATACGGCGGACAGAGAGAGTGCCGGTACTGCGAGGCAGACGCGACAAAAGCACAACAATGGAGGGCTTTAGACGTTTTGCCAAATGGACAGTTTCTCTTACATGTGTCACTGCTGATATTGGAGTTTGCCCCCAGAGGAGGGCAAAACAATAGACCGGGCGAGATTCTGCTTTGATTGGGCTTTGGGAGTGATGTGGGACTTTGTCGGGGGTTGCAGAGTAATATTTGGGACACGACCAAACAAGGGGGCAGGAAAAGGAAAACAACCCAGGGGAACAGAGGTGAGAGGCCAGGGATAACTAACAATAAACCACCGTCTGACAAGCAGCACAACTACTGCTCCCGAGGCAGTCTCACACTATTTATTTGGCAGCCTGAATGTCTCCCTTGAAACCAGATAGCCCACCTGCTGTTTTCTGGGGATCCCTCTGTGTTGATGTTTCTCTTCCACTGATCCACAGAGGATTCTGGATAAATTTAGACCTTGACCCGTTAAAAATCTGGGATACAGCCTCATAGTCACAACATGAAACACTATACCAGAGTTAAGGTGAGGGGTACGGGGAGCAAGGGTGATGGTCGAGGTTGAGCGCAGGCCTGACTAGGCAACTCTGTGTTGCTGTGTTCACCTGTATCCTCTCTCTTGGAGGGAATTCATTCTTTCTGTGGGTTAGGTCTGGTGTGGTTTGGAGGTTGTAGGGCTATGTGTGTGTTGTTGAGAGCCATACTTGGGTGCTTTCAGTCTGTGTCAATTCAGGGGGTGCTGTGGCTGCCATCTCGTGGTCTGGCTTGGTGACGTGGCTGATCTTAGGTTCCACTTATGACCTGTCCAGAAGGGGAGGGAGCCATTGTGGGGGGAGTGTTTGTGGGGGCTTGGATGGTTCGCTGCAGGTCTTTTTCGGCTTTTCCATCAGTTACAGGTGGAACTGTTACTATTTTTAGTACCAGCTTCGATGTGGTCCCAAGCACAGCGAGTCTGCCCGAAGACGCGACATCAGAAGACTGTCGGTCGCTGATTCGCTAGGGGGTGGAGTCCGTCCAAAACAACAATCAGACCCACCATATTTAAAAAAAACACACAACAGCCAAAGCAGCTACCGAGAATATTGTCTGGATGGAAGGATGGAAGCCCCTGAGACAGCTCCGTGGTCCAACGTGGAGGGGTACACATTTTTGTGCTTGGCGGCCGATAAAAGACGTGTCGGAAACGCGCCCACATTGGCCTGGTGCTCAGTTCTAATGGAAAGCCACCCATGTAGAACCGAATCAAGTCGACCTGTACCGAACCGATGTGTCAACATGGAAAATAGACTCCTACAGGGAATAGGTTGTCCAGGTTCCTGCTTGGGCTGTTTCATGGCTATGCGGGTTTTCTAGGTGGACGCTTAGTCTGTTGGCTGTGATGTTGGGCCCCTTTATTCGGCTGTAGTTGAGGGGAGTGGTTGGTTTGGCGGGACGGCATTGTGTGCTTACTGTGGGGTTGGTGTATTGCTTGCTGAACCTTAGTCACTTGTCCACTTGCTGTGTCATCAGTGGTGATGGTCCTGTTGGAGGGCTCTCCGCCACTGCATCTGCAACCACCTATAGACTTTTAGTCCAGACACTCTCTGCCTCCCACATCCTTAAAGGAACATTCAGACATGAATGTTACTCCACATATATTGCAGGCATACAGGGAAAAAGAAAAGCCTCCAGTTAGAGGCACGCACTGATTTGCTATTAAGTGCGCTTTTCTTTTTCCTTACCCACTTGTTGTCCCTGGGACTTTTTAATTGTTGCAGCTTGTCGTCCTTGCTGCGTGACGCAGATGCAGCCTGTTGTGTCTGTAAACGAGTAAACTCGAATGTTTTAGTTTACTAATGTACAGACTGCTGTCAAACCGGTCTGCTCATATCCCAAGGTTTTTATTAATTGTTAGCTGATCAAGCGATTGTTCTGGTGATGTTGAAACAGCTTTTTAAAATCCATCTTGTGAGAACCTTCAGTGGAAATCCATTCTTTACCCAGCTGTGTTTGTCAGAATAGATTTTTTTTTAAAAAGAAACAAAAACTTGAAAATGACACACACACACACACACACACACACACACACACACACACACACACACACACACACACACAGCTGGATAGCATCTTAATGTTTATGATTTAGACTTTACAACTAGAAAGTAACATTAGCAGCATTGCACAGTCGTTAATGTTGATTGAACAGCCAAAGTGTTTTGTTTTTTTTTAGTTACATGTCATAATTTCATGGATTGTGCAAGTTTATTGGACAAATAATAATGATTTTTTTTCTGAGGATCCCGAGGGAAGGTTATTGGGCCAGGAATTTTTCTAGGAGGAGAAAGAGAGAGGCGTTAGTGGAGGTGCAAATGCGGTATGAGTTAAATGATTGAGTTGAAATCTTACTCATTTCTTGGTTTGCCGACAGAAGAGAGAGGTGCTGGCAATGAATGATGGAGCAAGGTGGGTGGTTTGTGTTTTTCCAGGTTTGTATGCTCCAGTCTGGGGGTTGTGCTGGTGGGCAGGTAGAGGTGAGGCTATGAAGTCCGTGGAGGAAACCAGGAATCAAGGTATGTACTGAAAGTTGGTCTTTTTGTTTCCCAAAAGAGTTCTGAGCATCTGCAGGGAAAGCCTGAGGTTGAACTAAGAAGCACAAATCTAAACCACAAAGAGACAATGGGTAAACCACTGGAAAACAGGTTACCACAAACAGAGCTGACCATCAGACCAGGAAGGGGCATCTGCCAGATCCTGTCATAATGCCAGTAGTCTGAGGAGATGACGCTCAGGTGTGGAGGCCTGCCAGCAGATCGGCTACACCCACTATAGGGTAGTTCACGTGTGACGTCCCGCGTGACGTCAGCGCTACATCCGGGTCCCGCTGGTAGGCAGAAAACAGTACTGTTCTCGTCTACTACATGACAAAACGGGTGATTTAGAGCGTACTTTTACTTCGTTTATTTATGGAATCTAAGCAATGCCTACGACTTGTTGCGCTCCCGGTTGCACACAGAGGCATTCCAAATCGTTGGATGTACGTTTCTGTCGTTTTCCAAAGGAGGAAGGACGAAGAAAGAAATGGATATTTTCAATGAAAAGAGCGCAGGCAGACAATCCCAATGGACTGGGGGGGCATCGTACTACGACAGAATTTGCAGTCTACACTTCATCTCCGGTAAATACAACTTAATTCTGCTCTAGTCATTGTTCTACTTAAATAGCGGCGGAGGGTACACAGATCGCTACACGGGCCGGAGAAGCGGTAGCAGCAGCAGCCAAGCAGCAGCGGCGGAGCAGGCAGCGGCTGCTCTGCCAGTTCACGGGCTGCGGCAGCAGCCAGCGGCTGCTGCGTAAACACTACACGGGCCGGCGCCCCGGCCCGGCTACACGGGCCGGGGCGGCTAGCAGCAGCTAGCAGCAGGCTACAGCCGCTGCTGCTGCTATTACGCCCCGGTTCACGGGCGCTAGTACTTCTGTGTTTACGCTGCAATGTCGCCGACACCGCCACCCATTTTAACAAGACAAAAACACCTAAATAATCCGTAGTGAAATTTTTTTTTTTTAACCTACCGGGCCTCTGCTGAGACGCGGCCTGTGTCCGACGCCGCTTTGTGCTGTTGCACAAACATGTGTGAACAACATCCATCCATCCATTTTCTGACCGATTAATCCCTCATGGCGTCGCGGGCGTTGCTGGAGCCTTTTTCCCGATTTAAAATAATTGTAGCCGTCCAGTGGTTTCATGGCTTTCGTGCTCTCTGTCTGTACTGGCCTGCGTGTTTATAAGGCAGCTGTCTATGTCATGGTACGGAGCGCTTGGCCAGCATTTCACAGACTCGCTCCGTCCCTTAAGGCTTTTGCTGTGTGGATCTGGCAATCTGATACCATCAACCATCAACTTACTCTTAAAACGATCTTGTGATACGTCATCTAAAGAAGAAAAATACGCGGAGAACTCGTCAGTTTCTCTGTTTGCGTCCGCCATTGTGTTCGCCTTTTGCCTACCAGTCCGGCGCGCATGCGCGAAAAACCCGCCTCAAAACAATAACAATGAACTACCCTATATGAAAGTGAGCAAAGCTTTCCAGGACATGACACATTATTTACATTTTGATAGTACTTTGGGTAAAGTGAACATGTTCAAAAACACATTTTAGGGGTTGTTGTTGTGGCTTTTAGAGTCCGTAAATCAATAGTGGTTGAGAAAGCGAGGCAAATGTTTATAATTAACAGAATGGACCTTAATTTGCATCTTATTCTTTGGAAATTCTGCTACATAATCTAGGTTTTAGGCCTATATTTTTTTCCCGACGTTATTACAGTTTTTAGCAGTTTATCTTTACTCCTAAGGTCTCGTAGATTACGCTGTTAAGAACGAGAAAATATTTGAACTCTTTGGGGGACGACTCCACTGATGACATCTAAGTATCAAAGATCACAAGTTCTATTAATTTTACTAACGTTACTAACATATACATTTACATTTATAAACTTGACTTGTGTGAATCTTACTTCTCTTGAGGGCCACCTGCTGATTTGGAGGCAGCAACCAGATGTTTATTTGTCTTACACCTTGGGTCTGCTTTAAGTTTCTTTTCTTTTTCCTCCATTTTAGATGGATTTTGCAGCATATTGCCAAATTATTTTAAATTCTCTAATGGCTCTTGGGTTGACTTTTTTTTGTTTAGCAAGTGAAAACAAAGTTTGGCATTTAGTAAAGCTATCACTTAAGCCTCTTCTCACATTTTCACTCAGGCGCACCCCATGCATGTAGTGATATTTCCTATAAAGGTGAGCCAGCTCCTCTGCGTCTGCTATAATCCACCCAAAGCAAATACGTTGTGCCTTTGACATACATCGCATTCAGCTTATTACACCTTTATTTGCGTCTGAGATGAATGCACACATTGTTATCTGCGGCAACCTCACACTGAACCAGGAGCCGACTGCTCTTGCGTAAAGCACCTGGAAAACCCTGGACACGGTGTACCCAGGGTCAGTGAGGAGCTAAGCACACAGACTTAACAGAGATGCTGTACCTAATGGGGCGTTGCCATGACAGGACAAAGTATGGAGAAGTATAAAAAGAGGAAAGGTCACTGAACGCACCTCAGTCGTTGACAGAAACCGAGGCAGACAAACCAGTGAGGTATGTGGATCAATTTGGATAAATACAAGCATTTTAATCTGAACGTACAACTGCTTTCAAACTTGGAGCACTTTGACCTGTGTGAAACAGGAATCTACTCACTTCTGACACCAACTCCTCATTGTTTGATTTTTCTCGATTATTATTGTTATTGTCATAATTTTGCCATTAAATCTGTAGTTTTGGATTGCTGTTTATATCATGTGTTGTTTGTCTGGAACAGGCGTCGTTGCAGAGCAGAACAATGAAGTTACTGGTCCTGGCTTTAACCCTCGCCCTGTTGTTAATAGCTGGTGAGTCCACTAATTCTCCACTGGACAAACACAAACTTCTGCTGCGGTGCAACAGGAGGACCTATCTATTCGCAATAAATTACAACATCAGCATACACGGCCTTGCACAATGGTTTTCCCTCCTTGAACTTTGGCACGTTCTTCATGTTTTTCCAAAAACACCAATGAATTTTGTTGGGATTTGAAGCGATAGACCAACAAAACAGTTGTGCGTATTTGTAAAGTGGAAGGAAAATGATATGAGGTTTTCAAATTTTTCTTACCAAAAAAAAAGAATAAATTCCAAAAAGTGAGGCATGCATATTTGATCTGCCTTCTTTACTTTGAAACTCCTACACAAGAACTCGGTTCAATCAGTTGCCTCCATAACCCACCTTTTTATTAATAGTCGGCCTGTGTGGACTTTTGTTCTGCGAAGGCCTCAGGTTTGTTAAAAAAACATTAGTGAATAAACAGCATCATGAAGACCAAGAAACCCATTAGACATGTTAGGGTTAAATATGTAGAGAGATTTAAAGTGCTATTAGGTCATGAAACATTTTCCCAAGCTTTGAAAATCTGACAAAACACTTCAATCCACCATGTGAAAATGAAAAGATTATTTTTACAAAGAACATTTAAAAATATCACTGTCTCGAGTGGAAGAGATGCTAGAGACATACCCCAAAAGATTTGCAGCTTTAATTACACCAAAGGGGGTCTACAAAGTGTTGTGTCAGGGGATAACTGCATATGCACGCCACAGTTTTCAGATTTTTGTCAGAAAAAGTCCAGGTCTATCGCATACAATACCTGTGGTTGTATCGTTGTAACAACATGTGAGAAAGTTGATCACCTCAAATGTGTTTCATTTAAACTTACCTCATATTACTGAAATCCAAATGTTTTGTTTCCAGAATGTATTTCGGAAGAAAAAAAAACATCATCAATATATAATTAGACACCTAAAAAAGTTGCCTGAAGTGTCCAATATTATCTTCTGATTTCAGGCGAGACGCTGGACTGTCATCGCTGCGTCCCACAACGGGCCGGAGGTACCTGTCAGAAGACTGTTGAGAACTGCGCATCAAATAAGAATGCTTGCATTGCGGCCAACTTCCTCCGAGAACCATGTGAGTTTCTCAAAATAAAATAACAGCAAAAAGTCCAGTAGTTTGAACATCTGCTTATAAAAAACAGCACCCAAGCAGTTATAGAGAGATCTTTTAAATTATTAGAATTTTCTACATGTGTCCAGTTGTGCAAACAAGCAGGGGTGTTAAATTAAGAAAAACGTTTTGCTTTGTTCATTTTTTTTTGTCCGTTGTTAAAAACACAAAACTATCAAACGTCACCTGCTAAACTGCCGAATGTTCTCCTTTTATACTAAAACAAAATCTTCATTTTTCATTTCTCTCCCTAGTTGGCCGTTTCCAGAGGTGCATAGCTCTCTCCGACTGCAAATTGCTCGAAATGAACGCCTACATAAAAGTCAAGTGCTGCACCGAAGACATGTGCAACACCTTTTAAGACTTGGAATCAAAGAAAAGTGACCAGCTGAGCATCGAGGACCAAACCTCGAATGGGTCCCAAGGCAGAATGCAGCTCCGGTGGGCATTTAGTGCCATTTTTAGAAAGACGTGCTGAATAAAAAGAGTGTGGAGAAAAATATGTGCCTCCATATGTTGTTTCATTCCTATGGGACCAAGCCTATGAAGCTTTTTTTTTTTTTTGCCAGAATTCACGGCATATAATGCATCAGTAATTTTAAATACCAACAGGTTTCACAGGTTCGGATTTATCTTGGATTTTCTCTAATCCACACAAGATGAAGATCGAGGCTCACATTTATTTATATACTTCTCAATAATGTTTTTATGGTTGGTTTGCTGACACTTACCCAGTTTTTAAAGGAGCAATAAGCGATTTTTCACCACCAGTTGGAGCTTAAGCACTGTCTGTACATCAAAACAAGATGTGTATCAAGCCACACCTCTCTCTATCTACACTCCAGCACTTCCCCTGCTCACCCATTGGCTCCTATGAGCTTATTTGCTCATAGGATAAAAAGGATAAAAACACAGCAGTACAGCATCACCTTTCAGAGGAACATGTCTAGTGAAGAAGTAAGTAACTCATAACTTTATAATGCTGTTAGCAAGACCTTTTGATCCGATGGGCGTACTCTCTCCCATTTTATGCCAGGCGCTGGCATTTTATGGGCAGGGAGGGGGCCGCTGTTCATGTGAACGTACGCGCGGCCATGCAAACAAGAGATTGGAGAATAACACAGAGCGATAGTGTATGACGTTTAACCATAGTCCATCTAAAAAGATACCTTTAGTTCTTCAGAAAACATTTTTTTAGTTCTTTTTTAGAACTGGAAGCTGCTGAAACAAGTCTGTCGTCATTTACAGTGTTTGACACGAACAGACTGAAATTCACATGAACGACCTTTAACAAACAAAATTACTTTAAAAAGTGTCACAAAGAGAAAAAACAAATATTAAGATACTGGGAGATGGCAGCAAAAACTATATATATTTGGAAGAGTCAAGATGACGCTTTTAAGAAAAACATAGCAATACTACGCAAACTGTTAAAGGAGCATAGCGTAAGTTCCAGAGTTTTTGCAGACGTCTGCCCCCTCTGGCGACAAGTTGCAATGACACCAGTGTTGTACACGTGCGTGAGAGAAGAGGAAAGTGTAGACTGCAAATTCTGTCGTGGTATGATGGCTCCCACAGTCGATTGGGATTGTCTGCCTGCATCCTTTTCATTGAAATTATCCATTTCTTTCTTCTTTCTTCGTCCTTCGGTAAACGAAAGAAACGTACATTCGACGATTTGGAATGCCTCTGTGTGCAACCGGGAGCACAACAAGTCGTAGGCATTGTTTAGATCCCAAAAATAAACTAAAAGCACGCTCTAATTCACCCGTTTTGTCATGCTGGTAAGCGAAAACAGTGCTGTTTTTGCCGACCACCGTGACCCGGATGTAGCGCGGATGTAGCTCGTGACGTCACGTGTGAAGTGCACCTATCACTGTGTAGCAGGGGCAAAGACACCAGGAGCCCCAAAGCCATTCATTTTGGCGATGCTGATTGGCCAAATATTTATAAATCTTCCCTAGCATCAGTATACGATTGGTTATTTCGCTACACTTGTGGGGCTCCTTGAGCGGCAGCCCCACAAGCGTAGAAGAAGAGAAATGATACGTTCTGTTGGTGGAAATCCACTGTTAAATGAGAGTCAATTGATAGAGTCAATTAGTAGAAGTGTTTTAAAAATTCTTATTACATGTAGCCACGTACTATTAAGTAAAAACTGACATTAATAATACTTTTAAAATCTATATATATTTTGACTTTTCCCCTCCACATCTAGGGAGGGCAGCGCCCGAGCGCCCCCTATGGGCCAGCCGCCACTGGGTAAGAATGTTATAAAGATTGACTTTAAAAAAGTCAATCTTTATAACATTAAAAAAGTAAAAGTTCAAATAAATCATCAAATGCCTGAGCGTAATGAATGGATGTAAACCTCTGTTGGATCAAAAAACAGCCCTGATTGCATTGACCCAGCTGTAACACTACTGCAGGATTTACATGGACCTGAAACCAACTTTCTTTACTGATTTATACTAAACTGATTCTTTTTATATCACCTCTCATAGCTTGTTTCTTTTTTTATTTCTTCATTAAATGTGCAAATAAGCAAAGGAAAACGCAAAAATGTAACTGTTTTCATACGGCAACAGGTATAATTACCTAACAAAGATCCATCAGAATAATCCACGGACGATCCTGCTTACATAACCACTTTTTGCTTTAATGATTACAATCAAAAACATTTGTACATCGTTTTCAACATTAGAAAATGGATGCAGATTTTCTTAATTTCTTTATTTAATTTTGGCTGACTGTAACCAACGGGAAGCTAACTGAGGGACCGAGACGCGGGTACGGCGAGGTGATGAAGTAGAAAAGAGGTGTATATTGGAGGGCCCGACACAGCTGGTAACATATCAGAATAAAGATTTGTTAATCACCTTTTCGTATGTACGGCGGACACCACACTTGTTTGAGCTTGGGTCTTTTTAACAAGGCCTTAACCTTATACGGAAGCTGCACAGGAAAAAGCTAAGATGCACTGAGCCTACTATTTCTGTTCCTATAGCTACAAATGTTTATTCTGATACATCCAGACCAGCTGTTTCGGCTTTTGCATCAGCGCTGAGCACAGAGATGGAAAGGTGGGCTGAGAGAAATTTAAGACAAGAGAATAACCACCCATCCATGTTTTTTAATCACACACACAAAGAAAAACGAGGATGACAGAGAGGGGGGGAATGGGGAATATTGGTAATGACAGTGGAATCAGAGCCATAAATAGACACTTTTGGGTATTTAGGACCCTGGTTGAGGAAGGGGGCGTGGACTAAGCTGAGGTGGAGAGGGACTGGCGGCTAGCCTTCAAGTAACGGGATTTCCCAGTGCAGTGTCCTGTGTGTTGATTGGGCAGCTCTACATCATGGAGCAGGGGTTTTTTACAGGCTGCACACCATCCATCTTTTCCGCCTCCAAGATCATCCGACGGAAAACCTCCACGGCCGTCTGAGGGGGTGAGAGAGAGAGAGCAAGAAACACACGTGGAACAATGTTAACTTAGCACACTTTGAACTCTCAACCTTCCACTGCGTCTCTGACTTTCATGTGCAACACTCGGATTGTCATTTGAGAACTTAAGATCGACTGAACCTGACTTGCAGTAATTTGAAGCAGACTAGTTCAATTTAACAATTTTTTTATACCACTTTGCTAATTATCTACAAAAGTTGAATATTACCAGCTATTTGTGCGGTGAGAAATGTATTTCTCACACGAATGTATTGTATATTTTCTACAGTTCAACACACAACAGGCCACAAAACAGGTATTCATTCTCACTGAGCTTTTGGGGCACACAAAGACATTCTGTCACCCCGGGTCAAGTGGTACTAGATTTGAGTGAACTCATACCAGTTACTTTCTATAATCTTTTCATTCAGGGGTCTTCATCTGTCATTATTTCATAAGGGTCCGCCGGCCCAAACAGCAACGAGAACCATAATCAATTGAAATAGTGTAAAATATAAAATCAAGTTAAATTATAAATGAAATTCGATCATTTTCAGATATGTATCGGCAGTATTTAACAAATCTACTTAGCTACCATGTAAAGATCCAGCTAGAGATCAGCTGACTGGCCTGACTGGTCAGCAGCCGGTCAGAAACTCAAAATTCTGATCTTTTTTATTATTGAATGTGCCATCCTCAATGCGGACACTTTAGGAAAATAGACTCAAAATGTAGATGTATTTAGTATCAGAGAGGTGTTAAAGGGAAGTTAGAGGAAGCTCAGAGGTATGAGAAGTCTTTTAAAAGGAAATTATTTTCTATGCTGTGTCATGTATGTGATTCTTTCAGGGGCAAGAGAGTGAAAGAGAACAATAGTTTAAGCTGACAGCAAGAAGGCTGGGAAAAGCACCGCCATGTTGCTCTGTTTTATTTAGCTTTCAACCTTTGAATTTCAAAGAACATACTGGATTTTAATATACTGGTAGCTTTTTCTCTCCAAGTCAGACAACTTGGGAATGTACATACAGGGAGACTGCTGTTTTTATAATGCTGGTCTGGTCTAACCACTTGATTCGCAAATATAAAGACAGCTGAACAGGTCAACTCAGAATTAATTTAGTCCCTTTAAAAAAAATATGAAGCTGCTATCCCATTGTTTTCTGTTTTGTCATGTACGCTGGTCAAAATGCTGGAGAATGTATTTTCGGTAACATGAAGTTTTGTGATGTCTTTGAAGCAAGTCTCTTGCTTTTCCATGACGTGGAACTCACCGTAGGACCTGGTACCTTACTTTTCCGTGACGTCGCTATGATTTTCATCTTTTTCTTTTCATATTAAAGGACAAATCCAAAACCATTTGGGCATAAAACCATTTGGGCATAAAAAAATCAACCCCCCACAGAGATCAGAACATGATTAACCAACTCACTCAGAAAGTAGGTCAGGTGCTGTCAGTACAACAATCCACCATGCCCCGGTGGCACAAAACGTTTCCATGTTTTTGATTTTGAGATTTAGTAATTTTATTATTCAGTCGTTGCTGTGATATGGGAGTCACAGTTCTGTCGATTCGGTGCCAGTCGAGCACACGTGGCGTTTACGTGAAAGAGCCGCTGGGAGCATACTACAGAATTTGTGACTTGTCCAAAACATCCCTGATAGCCTGACTTGGCTAGAGATCAAATTCTGTTTGCTTAAAAGTGGAGGAAGGTGATGTGGGAGAGCTAGTTTCCCATGACATATCCAAGGTTCTCCAGAAACTGCACTTTTATACATGACATGATCATAACATAACGTATTATTAATAACTGCTAATAAATGCAAGGCTAAAAAGCATACATCAAGTAAAGTTCTTATACCCTATAAGTAAAATGATCACATAGGAATCTGTCAAAATTAGTATTGGCAGGTAAAATATTTATATATATTCTGATCCTTGCATTTCTGCCAGGGATGACAACATTTTTGGTAAAAGTATGCGATAGCGATGTTAGTTGCAATAAGTCTGTTTTCCCTAATTCTCTCCCTTTGACTCTCTTTGTGACCTTTAACATCTTGGCCACGGCAGTCAGTATCAGGTGAGGGTATCCAGTGCAGTGAAACCTAATCCACAGACTCAATATCTTATTGGCATGTGTGAACTCATGATACTTTGAATATATTAGATAGCTAAAACTGCATTTCAATCCTTTGCTATGCTAATATTGTGTACGCTGATCTTTCAATGACAGAATATTTGCGTTATATTGGGCAGTCCAAAAAAAAGAGAAATCATTTGTGGGTAGTAAATGTTTTTTTAAAGGCTCGCCTTGGAAGTTGGTTGGGATAAAATGGCATGAAATGAGTGTGAAAGTAACAAAACCCAATTAAAAATTCCCAAAAACGTTTAGAAAATACGATGAAATCGAGAATTATTTATATGACATATTTCACAGAACACAATAGCAAAGTAGTGAACAAAAGCTGCTGTTGTGTACAATTTCTTCTATCGTTAGTTATTTTAAAAGGTTTTTCCATTTACCAAAAGCTATAAACATGTTTTCTAAAATATATTAATTGTTTTGATATTTTACTTACTGCGTGCTTTTTAAAAAATATTGCTTTCTTAAAAAAAATCATCTGTTTCCCCCCCCCCCAATGTTATCTTTTTCAGTTGTTATTTTTCAAACTATCTTATCTTATTTCTAATAACATTGTGGAACTATCAGTACCACAACATGTACAGCCTGATATGTATAGTTGCCTCTATTACCTCTTGCCATAGCTGATTTTATTTCTGTAATTATTATTTTAGGTTCAGGGTCCTTGAAGCAGTATACATAGTGCACAGTTTTGAATCACAATGTAACTTCTAAAAAAACAGCTTTTTTGATTGATGTCTTGTTGTACTTTGGACTTGATAGAGGCTGTTACTTCTCTTATATATAGAGAAAACGGTGAACAGCGTGAGATGTGCTGCGTAGGATACGGCTTTGTGCGGTTGTGCGCGAGTGCCTTTTTGTCCACTCGAAGGCAGGAAGCACAATGCAGACACGACAAGTGCGAAGCCGTACGGCCTCAGAACACAGACTGTGTAGGCGTCTTCAAGCACACCTGCTGTTTTAGTTCATGTAGGCGGAGTGGCGTAAAGTGCCTCTGAGCTGGATGAAGTGGAATCTAAATCAGACGACGGCGATCGCCTAATTCGGCGTGAGCCAGTCGCATTGCGGCGGGGTCATCACGCTGAAACAGCTGACGAGCGACTATGAGCACTAATGGAGGGGAGGCCTCTCATCAAGAAATGAGGTGCGGAGCAGAGAGGTTACGCAACAAAAGCGCTTGCAGCGTTTCTATCACACAACGGAGAAGGCGGGAAAGGAGGCGGTGACGCTCAGGATGGATGAAACGCCGTGATCCCGACATGTCCCGAGTCCTAACGACGCCGTCTGATATGTGTGCTGCTGACTTGTATCGAGCGGGGGCAGCCTAGCGTTATTTGGACGGCAGCTAACGAATCTAAACCCAGCTGCCGGTAGCAGCTCAGCGATCTGGTGCAGCACTTCTGCCACCGGTGGCTGGAGATCTAGCAGCATAGTGACTTCAGGTGGATCGTTATGCTTCTCGTGCAGCACCAGACCGGATGCCAAGTAACAATCAGTCATCATCGTTTACAAATCAATGCAGGGGGTTTTATCGACATCAGACGCAATAAATACCTTTTACGGATTGAAATCCTTACGCTTGCTAATGTTTGCATCCGGCCGTGCATTAAGTTTGCTCCTGAACCGACTAACACTGAAACAGAATTACAGTGATGTGGAATAGCAATTGCTCCCTAATTATTGTGCCACCCTTGATGACAACTGCCATCAAGCATTTGTGACAGCTGGCATAGTCCTTTACATCTTTGCGCATCCTGATGCATGTTCCAGGTATGCTTGATCTCAAGGTCGCAAACGGTTAGCTGGACGGTCTCTAGTTGGATTTTCTGATCGAGTAACAATTCACGATTCTGTCGATTGTGGTCAGTCGTCCTAAAGAAGCAAAGCAGCCACTGACCATCAAACTCTCACCGCCATGTTTACCTGTAGGTATGATGCTCTCTTTTCTAAAGATTCTTACTCTCCAGCTGTAACACGATGTTCTCCTTCAAAAAAGTTCCTCAGTTAAAAGAATGTTTTCACTAAAGTCTTCGGGATCAGCAAGAAATACATTTTTTTTTTAAAGTGTCAGATATGTGCGTTTTAGGTGGTTACTTAAAGCCGGTTTTCTCCATGTATGGATAATGATTCTCAGTAGAGTCGTAGAAACGGCTTTATGAGCCTTTTTAGAGCGATAGACGTCAGGGACTTTGTTTCTCATCTGTTTTTGGATTTAATTAGCTCAGGACCTGATGTGTTGCTTTTTCATATGCTTCAGCCTACTTCATGTTGTCTAGTTCTGTTTAAGCTATTTCTAGGTTCCACAAGTCTGTCTGTAGTCAGACCTTTATGTGGACAGCAAATCTGAACTAAAAGACTGCGGTTGGTCATAGTTAATTCATCATTTAGAAAATTGGACAGCTTTTTCCCTTCAATACATTTTAATAAAAAATCATTATCTAAAAACTGCTTTTTGTATATAAGAACCTTTCCTTAAATTTTATAAACTAACCTTTATGTGGTAATTGTTGTTTACCTTTTCATTTTCCCCCCACTGTGCTAAAATCCAATATGTGAGTTGTACATGGCACAAGCTGGCATTTTAGAACGAATGAAAATGATTCAGCCTTTGTTACATATTTTTATTTAGGATTTCAGTTTTTGTACACATGAAAAGCATTATTTTACAATATGAGTTTTAATTCCAACTCAAATTTTGATTATTAGGAAGTTATGGATTTAATTTACCCTACCCTGATAATGACGGGATGGAGGGAGGAAATCGGCCCCAAGTTGTGCAAACACAATAAAATTCACACAAAAGCGCGGGACCTTTATTAGCACACAGATAAATAATCTCTTTACCTGGTTCTCCTTGGCAGAGGACTCCATGAAGGCTGCATTCCAGGATTCAGCTAATGCTTTCCCCTCTTCACAACTGATCACTCTGATGTGGCGAAAAAAACAGACGCAAACACAAAAGGAAACAAAATGTAAAATCTATGAGCAGCAACTCAGAGGTCTGCAGATGTAAATGAATGATATGTGTTGTAATTTGCTAAATGTAGCACTCTATAAATGCGATAAAGCAAAATGCAAATATTTGGCAGCACTCGTTTAGGAAACTTTCAGATCGGTCTCATCTGTGTTTCAGGTCACATCTGTGAGTCCTTTCAGCTGCTCCTTTACTCAGAGATCTCCCAGGCAAGTCTTTACAACTTGCACACAGACATGGCAGAGTTTTTACACCAGCTGCCCTTCTGGTGTAACCAGGATTAGAACCCGGGTCAGTCCACCTTTTCAAAGACAGACTTAGCCCACAAAGGGACTTAATTCAGACAGCAAATTGTTACAATGAGCAAAAAGCCTTCCGACCTGCCAGTGCTTAAAACAAATCCCATTACATAACTTCTTCTGCGTTTCCCTTTTTGTCACAAATTAATGTTTCAGATCATCAACCTAATTTTATTATCAGATAAAGGTAACAGCAGTAAATACAAATTCAACTGTCATCGTCGAAGCTATCCAAGCCAACCTGAAACGTCGGAAAAATCTAATTGTTGAACCAGAAATGAATGGTGATCAACAACATTTGTACAGTTCAAATACATTAGAAAGTCCTGTTACTCCCAGACCTGTAGAATCAAGAAACAGAACCTATATGACAAAAGCAACACATGAAGCCCTGATCTAAAGAAATTCAAGAGCAGATGAAAAAAAAAATCTAAATGTATCAGTCTGGAGTTTTTGGGACTCCAGCAAACCATACTGAGAGCCATCATCCACAAAGGGAGAAAACAAGGAAGGATGACCAAAGAGAACACGAAGGCCCATCTCACATTTGCCAAAGAAAAAAGAAAATCTTGATTATCCCCAAGATGTTTGGGACGATATTCCATGGACTGATGCCATTACATCTAGCATAAAACTGATGATCAGAGCACTTCAGGTAAAAATTATAGCATTAGTCAGGGCTGCTTCGTCTCTTCAGGACCTATAATCATAATCACCTTTAGTTCTCATTGCAGCTTTTTACATATTCAAATGAAATTCATCCTGTGCATTTAACCCATTCCCTCGGGGAGCAGTGGGCCGCCACTGTGCGGCAACCGGGGAGCATTCTGGGGCCGAGGGTCTTGCTCAGGGACCCAGAGTGGCAGTCTGTGAGGTTCAAACCAGAGAACTTTGAGCCTTATCAGGATGTAACTGCCCTGCTGTTAAGATGATTTGGCTTCACATTTAACCATCCTTTCACGCTACTAAAACCTCCCAATGTGGCTGACATTATGAATTTCTGTCAAAAATCCGAAACACTGAAGTATGACAAAATAAAGCAGAAAATAAGAAATCCGCAAAGGGGCAAATGCATTTTTTTATAGAAACTCTATGAGCATTTATACAATGATGGGACCTACCGCTCCATATGTAGGTCGTTCTTGTTCCCGACGAGCATAATTGGAACTCTGCGTTCGGAGAAAATCACAAAAAAAAACACAACATTTGTGCATGAGACGTTGAAAACTGTCCGAGAAGAGCAAAGCCACAACTTTACGCCGCTCAGAGGAGGTACTCACTGAACCTTCCCCACCATGTCCAACAGCTTTTCATGGATAACCTGAACAACTTCAAAGCTGGAAGAAGGGAAGAAAAAAAAAGAGAGGAGAAAACAGCGGACACAGTTAATCAAAACTGCCAAGGCGACGTTGTTTGCTTTTAGGATGAAAACGTACCTTTTATTAGAAGTAACAGAATAGACCAGAATGTAACCGTTGATATCTATGGAGTACGTCTGTGGAAAGATGGAGTATTCGTCCTGGAAAAGATTTATCCAGTAGAGAAATGAATGTGTAGTCTTGCAACAAATGCATTATATCGCGACCAATAAGTCAGTGACAGCCTAATAATAGAGTGGAGCAGAGTCCTACCTGCCCTGCTGTGTCAACAAGCTGAAGGTGGTACTCCTGTCCATTTATTGTGATCATTTTAGTAAATGCTGCAATTACAAGAGATTGCGTTCAGAAACCAGAAATCCAAATGCGTTTTGTGACAGAAAAATAGCTGTGTACATAAAAAAAAAAAAAAACATGGTTCTAATACAGTCATTATCTCTGCGTTGCATATTTAAAGACTCAAGTGCAGTATAAATCCAGTTTTACACCGTGGAATAAGTTCAGCAGTGCCCTGCCAATATCTGTCTCGGGATGGGTTTGGCCATCCATCGCAGCGGAGAGGCAGCGCACATCCTGCAGCATCTCACTAATAATGCTGACACCGCTTCATGTTAAGCATCCCGGGGATTATTTATAGACACGGAACCGAGCGCACAGCCAACGCAGGGCGGCATATGTGAGAGAAACTATGAGGGAAAAGCAGGGAAAACAGCCTGCAGGTGAAGTTTCGACCCAGGCCTCTCAGGAGTCCGGAATTATCCGCGTTGATGAACTGTTGTGTTTGTCCCACAAACCAAAGCACTGCCTTCGAGCAATGTTCACTTTTGCAGCTGTGAGATGTCCAGACAGGAACCAGTCAGAAATAAACAGATCATTCTGCGCTCTCTCCCTCGCCCTGTTGTCTGAAATCAGCCGGTGTCGTTGTGTTTCAACACTTTATTGTAGAGGGAACATTGCACCCTGGTGGGTGAATCCTGAGATTCACTCTCTGCCAGTAACGTCTCAGTAAAACCGTAAAGGAGTTATCAAGACATTATGCTAGAGCTAACACCAGACCGCTGAAACCCCACAATCCATCGTATGAGAATGCATCAGCCTTACCAGGATGATTTTCACGTGGCGCAATCTTACAACCTCAAAGTTAAACACATTTATTTTTTTATTGTGGTCTATGAAAACTCAAAAACATGTTTCTCACAAAATTTGATCAAGTTAGACAAATGAAAAATGTTTTTAATACAGAAACGCCATGCAATGATCTGTACAATTATTGGGAAAGGAACTGTCATCGGCAGTTATAAACACTGTCCATCTGGGGTGGCTGGGGTAAGCTATGAATAAAGGATTGCTTTAAATCTGGGGTCATCAACATGGGGCCCGCGGGCACCAAGTAGCCCCCGAGGACCACATGTGGGGCCCACAAGTCTGTTCTAAATAGAAGCACAATCCACTGAGCTGCATCTGAAACTTTATTTTATTCTCCGTTACTCTTCCTGTTTATTCATACTTGCATTATATAGATTTAAAAATGCCAATATATATATAAAACAAAGTATGAAAAATGTGTTTATATTACATAAAGTTAAGGTGAACTCTGACTCCTTTTAGTTCAAAGGTCAGTATCGGTAGCCCTTCGTATGACTGTACCAGTGAAGTAGCTCTAAGTTTCAAAAAGGTTGGTGACCCGTGCTTTAAATACTGGGTGTTCCAATCATAGTCATGGAAAGTTGAGCGTTAGGCAAAAGTGGGGTCAAAATAGGCGTACAGGCGCCAAGGATAACGGCAGGTTTGAGAGGACAGAGAAGAATGTGGAGTAAGTCAGTCTTTGAAAGAGCACAGCTGTTCCTATGAGGGTCTATGAGGTCAGAGCATCTTTGAGGTAAAAACAATACCATGAAGCCCTGCTGCGCTCAATCACTTATCACTTAAAATTCAACCAAGTGTATTGAAGCTGTTATGTGTGAAAATGTGAAAAGGTTAAGTGGTACAAACACTTTATAAAGGCACTTTAAATGACTAACCTTTATAGCACTTTTTGCAAAAAGTAATGAAAAATACAAGCTGAGTCAGAGAGCCTTACAAACTACCAAAATAATAAAAGACAAATTTTATTAGGCTTTTGAATTTTCTTTTAATGATTCTGTTTACTATATTGTCGTTTTTATGGATCTGTAGTTGTGTAAGAGCGGCCTATGCTTGCAACAGTCTGGACTAAGAGCCTTGTACTCCTATGGGGGTTTTGGTCCCGTGCCAAGAAGGAATAGCGATCAGACATGCAGACAGACACTAAGAAAATGCACAAAATGCTTAGCCACAACAATGATAAAGCACGTTTTAAACATTTAAAAATGCTCTCGCATGCTGCAGAACGCCACTTGGCACTCAGTCACTGCACCAAGGTGACGTCCTGACCAGTCGTCTCCTCACCGGCCGTAAACTGATTCCTTAATTGTCAGATCTAGGTACGACTGTACGGTCCAAATGTTTAAAAAAAACAGCCACACTGCATTAATGTAGACCATAGTTTACTGTGCCAACACTACAAAGCTCTTTTTTTTTATGTAAATATCTTATAATGCTGGCTTAAACTATAAGAGCGTTATGCTGATAAATTGATGACTCGGTTGCATCTGTTCTGTCCGTGGGAATGGGACAAAACTGTTGTGAGAAGCTGGCGGAAGGAGACCCAAAATGTTTGACCCATGTCACGCTGAAGGAATTTATCTAAGCTTCTAGCTTTAAAAAGGAAGTGAGAAGAAAATATCTCTCATTATTGCGACACAAATAATTTTGGTAATCCCAACTCCCCTTAAAATAGGAAACGTTTAATCAATATTATTGTCACACACTGAGAATATAAAAGGTTATGTGTCCTTTTATGCAGCGTTGTAAGCAAGGTAACATGAGGTTGCTCTCTGGGTTTCCGAGCGGTTCCCTGAATTGCCTCAACACGGCAGCAGTATCACGGATAGAAAATGCGCCAACTCTTGACTAATCAATTCACTTGAAAGGAGAAAGACGAGACAAAGACTTTGGTGCGTGCACAGCGAGAGTCTCTTTTCCTTTTTGTCTCACTGAGAATTAAATTATTCCACTCGACTTTCACCAGGAAGCGTCTGCATGAGATATCTCAGCAGATGGGGAAGCTTAGTCTACTAGAAACAGAAACGTATTATTCCAAAGCCGGCATCGCTGGGTTTTGTGGAACTGGAAAAGGCCCAGAATGATAAATTACTTTCCGTTATTCACGCTAAACTGCACCGAGTGGCGTCTGTTCGTTTTAGCTCAGGTGTGCCTCCATTTACCTGAATGTTGAACAAACATATTTCAAAAGCTGGGGAACTTTTTGCAATTACCGCTGCAGGAGAAATGAACAAATCGCAATATTGGCAATAACCCCACCGACTGCTTTGACTTGGTTTATTGTCTCTTTATTATATGCAAAAAGTGTTTAAAGCAGTAAGGCTAAAATATATTGCAACTAAAAATAATAAATGTGAACAAAATGCAATAACAATAACAAAATACGCAATAAGTCAACAATGCGCCGGTTTCATGCACGACTTTCTTGCATTTTTTTTCATTTTGAGTCCTCAGTTTGTTTACTTTGAAACAACAAGGCATGAATAAGGAATAAAACAAAAATATTTTATTTTTCAACGCTTAACTAGACCTGGAAAATTCTTAAGTTGCACCCTTGAGCTGCGTGAGACATGATGTTCATCATTTTAATAATCTAGGAATTTAGAAATTATGAAAAAAAAAAAAAACTTCATTTATTACATAATTATGACACATAAAAGCTATTTAAAGGTTAATTTAGAATTACATTAGTTAATTTTGACAGGAATACCAATATTATTGTAAATCTGTGATTTATGCTGGTCATCAAGTACCAACCTCACCTAAATTTACCTGATCTTCCAAAACCTGAACTGATCAACCCCAGAATAAGAACTCAAACGTTAGGCTTGATGAGGATGTTCTGGATTTGTTGAAGCTTTTCTTTAGGATTTTGATAGATTATCCGGGTTTCTTCAAAATAAGTGATGTTGCCTAAACGTGGATGGTGGACTCTTTTTTACCAATTAGCTGACTTCTTAAGGCAACAGGTTGCAAAACAATTTTTTTAAGGGAATGAGAGTAACGGGGGCTGTAAACAAATGCATGTTTTCACACGGAAAATCATGTATATTTTCTTCTTTATTTGTGTTGGTCCATCATTATATGTTGGTCCAAATTAATGCATTCAACTATGTACTCAACTAGATATTTATAAAGCCTCAAAATGAGAAAAGGTTCACATGGTACAAGTACTTTTGCAACCCGCTGTACTTTCCTATTAAGTGGTGAAGCTGAACTCTTAAGAGAGGAAGTTCTGTAACTTCATTTGGCTAAAAACAGAAAACATTACAATCATTTTAACTGTGCTAAGAGTTAAAGCAGCACCTAGTAACTTTTGGCCACTGGGGGCACTAGACCTGTAACTTCCAGGTGTAGCGCCCACCAAGATCACTGGTAACACTACATTGGCGCAAAATTAAATGGTCTCTGTCCGTGTTTTGGTATATGATAGCAGAGTCATGGAATGACTTGTCTACATTAAATCTTCCATCAGAGAACCAAAAATGTCGGATCAGGTAAGTGTCATATTTGTTTTGTTGTTTACCGTAAGCACTCAGCGACAGATCCAACCCTCTCCGGTTTTTGAGTTTTTGAGAACGGCCCCACCGATGGGTGCCAAGTGCTTTATATTGACCTGAAAACCCATTTAATATATCTCAAAGTAAGCTAATACTTGGGTCAAAACGTGCACGGCGCTGCTTTAAATAAATGGTCTAATAAATCATAAATCTAACGACAGCCTTTTTTTTTTTTAGGATTTTCTGTATCAAACAGCTAAGGAACACGCTGACTAACAGAGGCTGTACATTACGAGTATCAATGATTATGACATCTCATTATGTGATGACGAGCTACAAGGCATTAGGGGGAAAAAAAAGCTTCAGACGTACGGCAGCCATTTTGGATTTTGAGGTCAGGGTTGGCGAAGAATGCCTGCATTTGCCAATTAGAATTCCAACTTTCTGGGACCTTCCTGTTTATTTTCTAACTTGAAACTTGAAACTGATTTTTTAACTTTTTTTATGTTTTTGTCTTTCTGAAACAACAAACTGGCTCTTTGTTGCCCTTCGTGCCCAAAACTAATACGGATGATTACGGCCTAGCTCAATGAGGGCGAGAGAAACATTGTGATGATGGAAATGAAACATAAGGGGGTGAAAAGTGTGGGTTAATTGAAACCTATAGCTGTAGCATCTTATGCTCATGTTCTCCTCTTATCGTGCAGCCCTGCTTCAAATAAGAATAACACTGGGGACAGGATATCACAGAGGCGGCTTTTACATTTGACAAAGATAACACTTAGGTTGCTAACTACAGGACATGCAGACAGGATGCCTGAGAACCAGAGAATCCAAGTTTAAAATTTTATAAAATCCACACTTACTGTTTTCTATTGTAGGGTCATAGGAGTCCACAAACTGGCCTTCCACAAATTGAATCGTCAAGGAAGACTTTCCTGCAAAACACAAACTATCATGAGAAACAATCACTTAAGAAACGGAAAAAGAGGCGCTGTGGATTTGGAAAATGGGAAGTAGATGCCAGGGTGTTGGTGTTAAAATTACTTTTTGGCCATGTAGATTTTATAAGAAAATAATATTAGAACCTATTGAAACTAGGGAATACATGTGCATGGGAATAAATTAGAATATCATCAAAACAACATACTGAAATATATTTTAAACGTTGGTTAATTATGCACAGTGAAGTGTTTACTGCTTGTCACATTGGTTATTATGGCTGACATCTAATGAAACCCCAACATTCAATCTGAATATTTAAGAGGACTTTTAAAAACATTTTTTATACAAGATGCTGGCCTATTGAGGGGTTGGCCAAGGTACTTGGCTGGGGCTCCTTTGGCATACAGGCATGGCATGGAGGGCATCAGACTGTGGCACAGCTGAGGTGTTAGGAAAGCGGTCTTCAGCTGGTCTGACAACACTGGATAGATTCTTAGTGGGGTTTAACACGGGTGAGTTTTGTTGGCCTACCCACCAACCGCAGGGCTACAGTCATTTAAGCAGATATTGTTACTTTTGGCAGTGTGGGCAGGTGCCCACGTCCTCCTGGAAAATGAAGTACACATAATCTATTTTGGCAGAAATGTATTGTAATGGTGGACAGCTGTGTTGGCTTTGGACTTGATCAAACCACTGAGCTATATAATACACTGGAGTGCTGATTTTGCCGAAAAACTGAAGTCACTGGCCGACATCTTGCTACTCCCATCTCTCACAGAATCCCACAGGATTTGCTTGCAACAACAAGCAGTTTTCTGGCTGTGTGAAAACGTTTCACAGGTAATTCTACAGTCAGTGGATGTACTAACACTATCAACTACTAGGAAATTAGGTGCTGAAATATTTTACATGTTATTCATATTAAATATATATATATATGTATATATAAGTATGTGTATATATATATGTATATATATGTATACACATATGTAAATATATGTTTTTGTATATTGTTATTTATATATTTATAAATGTTAAACATATATATTTAAATGAATAAAATTCAAAATATTTCAGCACATGACTTTCTCAGTACTTGATATTTTTAGAACATAACATAAAAGTATATGGCATTTGACATTTTAAAAGTCTTAAGCCCCCCCTGATCATGAGAAAATCCTCGTTATTCGATGCTGTAGCGCACATATTCCCTAGTTACTAGGGGGAAATAGGGAGTACCAATATGGCGGCCGGTGGCTTCAAAGCGACTCGTTCATACAGACGGTGATTAGCACTGCAGTGTATTATATAGCTCAGTGGATCAAACCAACACCAGTATGTGACATGGCTCCACAAACCAGTTATCTCGGTTACCGAGCTCGGATTGGTCTCGGCACGGTTAAAAAGGGTTAGCGTAAACGGGGTATACCTCTCCACTCTTTATCCGCAATTTTGGATCAGGTCTCCAAAATTCCAGATTAAAAGCAAAACGTATTTTCATCTGAAAAGTGGACTTTTAACCACTGTGTAACATTCCAGTCTATATGGCCCATTGCCCAGGTAAGACACTTCTGACATTCTCTGGTTCAGCAGTGGGGACTTCAGATGTCCACAGCCTTGTGATTCTCTCCTTTTTTTTACCAAATTGGCTTTTCTTCACAATCCTATCAAGGCAGGTATCCTTATGCATCCTTTTCATCCATTGTTTTTCTTTCTTCCACTAAACTTTCCCTTATTATGCTTGGATACAGCACTCAGTGCTATTTAGCTACAAGCTTTTGTGGGCTACCCGTCTTGTGGCGGTTGTCAAGGACAGTCTGTTGGACAACTGTAGAGCCAGCAGGTTTGACAATGATAGCATAACTTAACAGATGTGTCTTTAAAACCCTTCTTTATTACTCTTATGTAACATTTAAATTAGCCAAGGAGCTAAATTCAATGCTTACATAATCTGTCCGCAATAATCGCCAAAAGCAAATATTCTGTGTGTGACTCGCTCAACCGAGTTAATTAAGTAAATGAGCATTTTTGATAATATTGAAATGTATTAAGTTTTTCCTCTCCACTGTCATCACGTGCTTGCTCAGGATGAGAGATTACTGCAAAATCCAAGACTCAGTGCAACCGACTGGGTTTCATTAGACGCATAACTTTATACCAGCGCTCATTAATTATTGAATTTCACTCTATCACGTTATAATTAGGACAAAATTGGATCGTATGTAATTAAATTAGAATCTGTATATGTGACCGGATTGTTCAGGTCTGATTTACTCAATACCCTTATCGCTGGATAGGACCTCTCGATGGGGTGAAGTGCGTGTTCTGGAGATTTGCGGGGAAACTCTAAATAAACCGAACTAAACGGAAATCTTATGCAACCACAGGGAGCCCGGGATTTCTGCCGTCCGTGCACACATGCTCTCCATCCGCGCTATCTCCGTGTGCCATCTTGCCATCCTCAGCATCCTCTTAGCGCATCCAAATCGCGCTTCTTCAGTTTCTGATGCGCTGCACTAATCCACGCGGTGATGCGTCACATCCACAGCACCGCCAAGGCCTCCGCGGAGCTTGGCACTGACTAAACATGGCTCCGGGGTTAGGGTCACTGATGGAAACCTAACCAGATGGAGAACAAAAAATAACAAAAACAAAAAAAAATCCGCCTCTGGCCGCAAATACGAGGCCCGCTGAAAAGGAAGTCAAGCCCACGCCTCACCTGGTGGCGCTCATTCGCCCGATCGGAGATGTTGCGTGATGGAGCTTTCTCCCCCTGTAATTTAAGTCTATTATAGGAGGCGTAAACCGCCCTCATAATGGACTTAAACCGAGGCCGCATAGATCTCCACTAAGCGTCCCTTCCCATGTTACTTTCTCGCAGTAATCCCCCCCTTCCTCCTCGGTCAGTGGCGCATGCCGGGAACTCACCTACGGATCTGTACCCGAGGATGGCGATTTTTCGTGACTTTGGCTGCGGCATGTTCCGTTCCCGGTTATAACATCCAGTCCTCGGGCTCTACCGCAACCTCCGACGGGAATGGCATCCACGGAAATTCAAGGGGCGGTCGGAGCCGACATACGACGTCCAGACGACGTTCGGGACACCCTCTTTTTGTCGATCTGTTCGGGCAATTGATTAAAAAACAAAACGGGATTTCGCGTCATATAGAAAGAAGCATGGAGTATCTTCAGATCTACAATAACTGCGTCACTCCCCTTTGCAATTTAATGAATAAATAATTACCATTTGACTCCGATTGGCCAGAAGCAGAGCAAAGGCGGACGCGAATGCGTCTTGGGTCCTTTTGATTGGATAGCCCAGCCTTTCGTCAAGTGGTTCTGAATTTTGATTGGTTGTGACCCGCTGCAGGACGTGCTAGGTGGTCAACAGCAATGTCATTCATATCTTTAGGGATAGGGAGCACAGATTTAGGCTCTAACAAGGAACCCTTTTAAATTCTGTGGTAGTAAAAATAATAATAAAAAAGACACAAAATACGACTATTAAGCATGACTAATATCCAACAGATACAAACAATCCTTATCCATCATCAACTTGAACTTTTTCATATCTAATAACAAAAAGCAAAACCCCTCAATGCGTTTTAATACTCTTGTTGAAAGAGAAACATAAAGTGTATACATGCTACAATAGTTTTTGAAAATCTGAAAAGTGTGGATGACAGTGTGTTCACCACACCTCTGAGTAGGTAGTTTGTTGACCCGTTGTTCGCTGCATTTATAGCTCCAAGTTTTTTGGGAAAGAAACAATAACTTTTGCTCAAACTCCATCAGATTTGATGGAGGCTTTTCAAGTTTTACCACAGGTTGGATTTAGGGCTTTATTTGTCCACCCATCTGCTCACCAACCCCTGCGTCCTTATGCTTCCTGAATAAACTCATCCATGCAGCACGATGCTGCTGCCACCAGGTTTCATTGTGGAAATTATGTGTTTTATGAGGATGTGCGGTCTTAGTTTTTGCGTGTTGGCCAAAAAGTTTAACTTTGGTCTCAGGGGACCAGGTCACCTTCTTCTAAAAGTTTCCCAAACTAAAACTGGACTTTTTAAGTCTTTCTTTCGACAATAACGTTTTTCTTGCCACTCTTCATCTTGATCTATTGAGTGGAGATGCCCTCGCAGAACAGCTCTCTGTACAGAAATTAAATAACACACAAGTAGAGCCTTTTAATCAAATTAAGTGACTATTTTTGCTATTATTTGTATGTGTAGATTGTACAAAATAGTAGATTTAAAAAAAAAAAATCTGAATGCAATGAAGCTGGTCAGTGAATGGAAGGAGTAAAATTGCCTTTTGTACAGAATTAGGAACTGGTAGAATTTCTTTTCCACAACTTTTCTAAAAATGAATAAAGTCACGTCCTTGTTCCAGTCCAGTCTCAAAGTCTGGACCTCAGAACTAATTTATGAGAACAAAAAGATAAAATTTTTTTTTACATTTCCAGGAGCTTTAACATTACATTAGATGAGCATCTCTATGAGTGCACACATGAATCCATCTGTGTTAAAATGGCTTAATATTAATTTGAAATAGATGCAAATATTTTGTTAAGCACTCTGTTATGTATTATTATATAACAGCATAGAGCTACAGCAAAATGGCAAAGATGTAAGGTTTCATGACGCAAATTAAAAACAATAGAGAATCAAAAATGAGCTGTATTAACTTTATCTTCAGTGGGTTGAACAAACTATGGCCCACATAATGTTATAATCTATTTACATAGATAGTTTCTGATAACGGAGCTGCAGTAGTAAAGCAACCAAGAGTGCTTAATATTAGCATCTTTATTAGATCTTCCTGACAATTTTTGCCTCTGACCTGTCAGAAACAGCTTGACATGATGATGCTTGATTGATTGATGTATGATGATGATGATGGGTCTAAAGCAGTTTAAGTGTCACAGTACTTGTCTTTGTTTTGCCTTGTTTTGGCTCATCATAATGTACATGAGACAAACAATGAACGTCAACTGTGAAATAAATAAAATCATGTAAAGTTATAGTTTGCCATGTGATCTGTATTTGACGGCGTTCGCGTCCTGGATGCAACAGAAGGTGCTCTGCAGCGCCCTCCTGTGGGGGGAATATGGAACAGGGATGATGTTTCTTCTCCAGGAAGGACAGTTCTATGGATTCCTGAGCTTATTAAATGTAGAAGTCCTGAAGGGAAAGACTGACTTGGTTATAGCAGGTTATAGTTTTTCTGCACACCTGACTGCTGCTCGTAGCCTTTGACTTCCTGTTTGATGGGCAGCCCAAACCGGACCCTGATGAAGGGACAGAGAGGATTGGTGCAGTGTGGAGCTGCGCAGTCAGAGGAGATTCTTTTGGAACAGGATTAACATACTGGCAAAGGAAAATAGAATGCAAAGAATGCAGGTTTCACAATAAAGACCACTGAAAAAAACTCATTGCCTCCTATATGAGTCGCTTTGGCATTGACTTCTTTAGCTGATTTCAGTGGGACAAGAAGAAGCTGCACTATCTTCACTATTTATTTATTTATTTATTTATTTATTATCCATTCATTGTCTCTATCCGCTCATCCTGCAGGGTCCCGGGGAGGCTGCGGCATATCTCCAGTAATCATTGGGCAGGAGGAGTGGTAAACACTCAGCAGGTAGCAAGTCCATTACAGAGCAACACGAAGACACAACGGACAGACAACCATGCACACACACGCTTATTTCAAAGGGCTATTCAGAGAGATCAATCAGCCCAGGAGTCATGTTTGTCACCAAAGTTATCTTTGGACTGGGAGGAAGCAGGAGTATCCGGAAATAATCCATGCATGCACAAGGAGAACAGGCAAACTCCATGCAAAAAGAGCCCAGACCAGGATCTGGACCAAGGACCTTCTTGCTACAAGGCAACAACATAAACAGCTCTGTCATCATGCAAGTTTATTAGTTACTTAATGTAGTTATTATTATTACCTCTATCATTTAAAAAAACTCAAATCAACAAATATTCAGACCTTCAAACAACAAAGCACTTGTTTAGTGTAGTTTTGATCATCTTCATATTGTCTTCAGTATTGTGCAGATTGCTGACTGTTCCCACTTCACAAAAAATCCTCGGTAACAAGTGGATCCCAGTAGATAAAGGAAAATGAAAATATAAGCCTTTTCTAAAATAAACCTTATTATGCCTGTTTACTTGCATCTCAGTTTTCTGTATTATGGTTTCGTTTAATGAACTATTACATGTAAAGATGCTCAATGGCTAACTTATGCAGATGATGCTGTAATTTTTTACTTCAAAGACTCCACAGCAGGAAGCAGAGATGCTGAACAGGCAAATGGTGATCTAAGAACAATTTTCTGTATTTCAATTGCACCAAAACAGTCTTAATGTGTTATTTTTTTATTATTTATAAATCAGACCAGACTTTAACAGCATTGCCAGAGACTGGACCTGTGACTTGACCTTTAGTCAAAGGCAGCCTTTACACAGAAGCATTTCTTTCTAAATGTAATCTGATTGTATGTTCCATCCCTGGTCAAATATAAGATGCCAACTCTGTCAGATGTAGGTTAGAAAGTCAATCCAATCTGAAATATGTAAAAAGAAGTATAAAGTACATGTTAAATTAATTAAATTATGCTTAATCAGGCCTTCACTCGAATGACTGACCAGAGGTGAAAAGAAGCATCCCCACATCATGATGCTGCCACTATGTTTCTTGGATGGTGTGTTCAGGGTCATGTGCTGTGTTAGTTTTTCAGACTCGTAGAAGAGAACACCTTCTTCCACATGTTAGCTGTGTCATCTACATGCGTTGCGTGCTGTATTTCTAGGTTTTCATGAAGTTGGATGTCCACAAATGTTCTCAAACAAACCTCTGAGGCCTCTACAGAACAGCCAGAGGTAAAAATTTAAATCACACACAAGTGGATTTTTATTACTATACCTATTTAGTAATAAAGTGACTTCTGATGGCAACTGGCCTCACTGGATTCTATTTAACGGTGGCCAGGGATAAAGTAGAGTAAAAAAAAAATGTGTGTCTGCAACACCGTTCTACTTTGTACGTGTTAAAAAACTGTGACAACCAAAATGATATTCCTGCTCTTCAGAATCGTGCACTTTGTGTTAATTGATGACTTTTAATATCTTTGGTAAAAGTGACAAAGAATATCCTAATGTTTTCTACTATAGATATAATAACAAATGCAGGTTCTAGCAGTTTTTTCTTTTTTTCATGAAATAATTGCATTCGATTACCAAATCAGAATGTCACTGCAAGTATCATTATTAAGATTTTGTGATTTTTTTTCTTCTTTAAGTTGAAAACTATGTGCCATTTTCAGCATTATTTTTCAAAATGTCATCATCTTATACAGATTAATCTATCCCCCTTTTTCTTTTTTTGTTCAAATGTTTGTTTTTCTTTATTTTAAAACCTAAAAATAAAAATAAATGGTGGTTCTTTAAATATGAAAAGATATTTCCGATAGTAGATATTTAGCAAAAATGGTAAATTGATGATTTTTTAAAAGTTCAGGGGACATTGGTGGGTCTGAATTAGTTTTAATTAGCTTGATTGAGGGGAGTAAATGGCTCTTTGCAAAGGTTACAGACATCTGGGGTCCGTTCTTCGTACGTCGCTAACTCAGTTAGCTGGATTTGATTGTTGACGATTTGGCATGATCTTGGATCGTTTGGTTCTTCGAAACTCATCCTGGACTTGCTGTCATAGCAACATGTGCGCTAATTTAAACCTGCTCGTAAACAGGCTTATTTCATGTAAACAGGATTAGATCGCAGCTTTATAAGCGGAGGACATAGGGAAGTCTGTCCAGTGCACTTGGACCACCTAGTGGCAGAGGACGGGACAGAATTGTGGAACACCATTTTTTAATCTTTAATAAAAAACGAAACAAATAATGCTTAGTTCCTGCCGTTTTATTTCAACAATTTTTTATAAAGAAAAGCTAGCAAGTCATCTTTTGCCTGCAATAAGAGATAGTTATGTAAAGTCAGCAATAATACTGTCAAATGGTGTATTCTCTCTACTCTGAAGGTCCTTTTGAAGCAACTCGATCTCTAGTGCAATTTTTCTCTTTTTCAAGTTGTGGAGTTCAATTTCTCCTCTTAATTTGTGTTTTTTCAGGTCAAAATACTACATTTTTTGTTGAAGATGCCGTTTATATAGGGAACGGATGGCACTATGTGCCATTTTGTGAAAGAAAAAGAAAGGGTGAAACATGCCTCATGCCCAGGCTTTTTCTTGGTGGCTGTTATAAACAGACAAACACATCATTTAACAGTGGCCTTTAAAAAGAGGAAAAAGTGTTTTTTTAAAATATAGTATAAAGGCTACCATTTTGTAGAATATTCTTGTACTTCACTCTTTTCCCCATGTTCTAGTGGGTCCGGTGGAGGCTCTGACATAAAAGAACAAAGTAAATATGAAATTATTAAAATGCAAAAATACATACTGTAGAAAGTGATAGAAACATCTAACATGGACAGCACTTACACATTTAATTTGTCTGCTACTTTTTGCCAGCCCTCTCTCCTGGTTTTAGCAGACATCCAAGATGAAATCATCTTAGATGTCTCATTTGATCTCGGATGTTTTAAGCAACGTACGAAGAACGGACCCCTGGTCTAGCACATTTAATCCCAATAAAATACACTGAGGGTTATGGTTGTAATGCGATAAAAATAGGTTTCTGAATACTGTTGCAATACCACATATGCCATCTTAATATTGCAGGTGTTCATGAACACAAGGAGGAAGACAAAAGATTGTAAATAAAAAAAACATTCCTCAGGATTATCTCATCAACCAACAGGTGGAGACTGAGACAAACAAAGCTCCATGTCAGATCAGCTAGACTTGTGAGACTGTTAAAAAAGCTTCTTGTGTGATCCATCATTTGAGTAGCTTATAATTTATTTAGTTTATATCCCCCCTCTTGGTGTATTCCTTTATCGCTGCTTTGTTTTATAGCAACGTACTTCATGTACACCTAGGATTTTATGACATAAAGTAGAAATAAATTGTATTTTTTTTATTACTTAGAGCCGAATATCACAGGCCATAAGAGTAAATGACTCCCTTAAAAACTGGATTATATGAGGAAAATTCACAAGGATACTGTAGTGATAATATGAGCAGGCATGCAGTATATAGAAATGTATTTTATTTTACTAAAAAAAATTAAACTGGTTCAAATTCATCAAACCTTTTTTCTTGCTTGCCTGAGGTTTGGCCAGTAGGTGTCCCCATGCACCCATCTGTAGCCCCCAGGAATGTTTCCAGACCTTCAGAGGTGAGTGAGCGCTGAAGCAGCTGTCTTCTGCCCCCTTAGAAATAAAACCTTCTAATCGCGGTTTATTTCCATCGCGTGTCTTTGTTCCGCTTGTCTGATGCCTTGATGTCTGAACTCCGCTTTGTCAAACACCTCTACCAGCTCACACACATCATCACTGGTTATCCGAGCCAACTTTGTACTTGATTAAGGCTGTTAAAAAAAAAAAAAAACACACACATCCTAATATAACTGAGACTTAAACCAAAACCGCAGGCATGCAACCAGACAATAGGAACTCCTGCTCCAATTAGTGGGTTCAATCCAAATGCAGACAATGGAATTCATGGCAGGCAGGGGGAGATTATGAGAGTTTTGTTTTGACTCCACTCTTAAGGTGTCAATCATTCCTCAGTGGTTCATTCGACCAACTTTAATGTCTCTCTGGTGGGTTTTGGTGGCAAAACTCTTGCAATATTTATTTTCTCTCTCAAAATCCTGAAAGTCTAGCAGCTTTTCCCTCCCTGTTCATGATCAAACCCCCTGCTCCCCTGTCACATCCCGGATCATTACTTCTTAATCTCAGACATGTCCAGTAAGACCCGACTGTTTTGCCTCCACACACACTTCCCAGCAAGCAGACACGGGAAAACACTGCAGTCAGCAATAAGGGACTTGTTCTGAATGACATTAGATGCTAGAGGGAAAGGAAGTGGATCTTGGAATCACTGTAACAACACACACATGGATTGCCTTGTAAAAATATTCATATCCATTAACATTATTTTTACACAACCACAAAATTCTGTATTTTGTTGGGATTTTATGTAACAGGCTTCTCTTCAGGTTCAAGAATTTATTAACAGAAATAAATGAACATTAAGAGAACACCACTATAGTAGGTGTTTATCTGAATTAACACTATATTTCAATCAATAAATCCTCTCTACCAGAGTCGTGAAACTTAACTAAAACTACTGAGCAAAATTAAGGTAAAAAGAAGCTAAGAAACTATGTACACAAAGAAACAAAAGGATAACTAAAATTATATCTCCGGGAATTGATTAAGGCTCGAATTGGTAATTTAGGATTAAACCACCAAGTTAATAATGATCGACCAGAAATGATGTGTCGGGGCACTTCCTGTGGCAATGTTTACATTAGCTTGAGTTTAATCCTAACGCTACACAAGCACCATTAAATTGACATTAATCTTCCCTATTAATGCGGTAATAACGATGGTGGAGTGAAACAAAAACAAGCATTATGTCTACAATGAACCGTAGTTGTGCTGACTCGGTGGTAGCACTAATATTATCCAGGTAGCTAAGAGCGCTTTGCTAGAAGACATATTGCGCAAATTTAAAAAGACCATAAGCTCCTTTTGGTCGTAATGAGCGGACCGGAAAACACAAACCTTAATATCCCATCGGTGTATAACACCCTTGTGGAAATAAAATTTTGTCATAACCGTAAAAACACATTAGCAAAGCTTGGTTTCCATAACGCTAGCAGATGCTAGCCTGTAAGCTCCAGGGCTTTTTACTAAGTCAAACCTTAAAACAAAACAGTAAAACCATTTTAAATAAACCATTTGACTTCCCCTGCCTAACTCTGCCAAACCTCCGTGCCTCTGTGTCAGTTCGGCTCACTTTGGGCCATCCAGCTGGAAGCAGTTAAAGCAGGGTGAAGGCTGGTTGTCTGAGCAGCGACAGCGTGCAGGCGGCTAGCTGGAAGCGGGGCTGTGAGGAGGCGGCTCAAACTCCTTCATTTGGGTCTCAGGCCGAAGGAAGCCCAGCGCTGCCGGGGCTGCGGCTTGTGGATCTCTGCGCCGCTCGCTCCCGGGTCAGCTTTTCTCCTGCAACGCTTAGAACGGTCATACCCAGCCTGTTTCATAGCAGTCGTCTGTTCAGGTCTGATCTTGTAAAAGGGCAGGGATGTACTCAGCTTGGCCAGCCCTGCATGTTTGTAGGTCTCTCCAGAGTGGGCTCTCCTATCCTCGAGAGTCCACAGGCAAAGAGAAAGATAAGCCTGAGGAAGCTTGGCTTCATAGCAACGGCACCCTTGGTTCTTTTGGTGCCTGTAAAAGTCCCAAATTTCTTTGTGGCTTACAATTTAGTCAGATATTTCCTCAAGGCTTGAATGTACAACAAGAGCAAACATTTTGAAGATGGATATCTGCTCAAATGAGACCAAAGTTGAACTTTTGGGCCTTTATGCAAAACGTTACGTAAAGGAAGACTAACGTTCTGAACAGGACATCCTCACCGTAAAACATGGTGGGCGGCACTATCATGCTGTGGGGATATTTTTCCCAGAAAGGCACAGGAGGCTGCAGCAGATTTGAGACTGGGACGGAGGTTCATATTCCAGCGGGATAATGACCCTGATGATCTTCACAGATAAGCTCCATCCAACCTGATGGAGCTTTGGTTATTTTGAAAAAAGAGATATGAGCAGACATTTCAGGCTCTAGCTGTATAGATCTGGCAGAGACATTGTGATGGCCACACCTGCAGCCACACAGTCGGTAACCTGACAAACCACTTTTTCACTTTAAGTTTTCACATACTGAAGTATAAATACATTGATTTGTTTGGTTTTTAGTGAGACAATATTAAAGTACATTAGTTCCAATTGTAGCGCGCACATTTGGTTAACTTTTGTATATTTAATTTTGTTACATGCTTAACATCTGTTTGTTTTCTTTTTTTGGTGTTGTGGGGAGTGCCTTCAACTGGGCTGAAGCAGAGGACTCTGGCTGGCACACTCCAATCCCTGATTGACTCACTGATTGGGTGGTATCATCTGGAGTTCCACTAGGGGGGAGAAGACCATGGAGTCCTCATTTTAATTCTGTGGCATAATCTTTCTTCTGCTTTTGTGATTTGTTTATTTTGTTTATTTTGTTAATTTTTAGTTATTAGTCATTTAAGTTTAATCCTTAAACCAACTGTGTTTAGTTATCTTTGTTGTTGCATAGATGTTCCCTTTCCCTCTTCCTTAGTGTGTCAGTCTGGTCTGATCAGCCAGTATTTAAGCCCCCTTTGTTTGTTGTATGTGGGGTCAGTTTGCTTGTTTTGGTTGAGCAGTTAGTTTGAGTTTTTTTTTTGTTGTGTTTAACCTTGATATTTTTGGCTTAAGTTAGTTTCTTCATTTGACCTCATTTGACCTATAATTATTGTTTGGAATCTTTGTTACTTTGGGGAAATAAAACCCAGTTTTTTGAAAATTACAACTGTGTCCTCATGCTTGACTGGCTCGGTCCCTCACAGACATACACCCAACAAGATGTGCAGTCAGTTCTCCAAACTATAAAATTTTGTGGTTTGATACATATGGAAGCCATATTTTTTTTAGTTTTATAGGTTAAAAAAAAACATTAAATAAATTGAAATCCACATATCATTTGTCTTCCACTTGACTATCTTAAGCTACTTTCTCTTGATCTATCAAAAAACGCACTGTAATAGGAGCACTCCCGTCATGCTTAAACACACCCTCTCTCAGAAAATGATGCTGACCAAGAATAGGTCACACTGGTGATACTGCCATGTTCCAGTTGGGGATTATCATGCTCGCAGATAGGCCAAAAATAAATATCCCACCCTGCAGGAACAACAGGTGCTCGACAAGATTGTTGCGCTTTAATAAAAGGCTTACACAAGATTCAGACAAATATCACATTAAGCTGTTTTAGACAAGCTGGCATTTTCCTGCTTCATCCCATGTGGTATGAAAATGTTCTCTTTCCACTCTCGCTTTAACTCTCGGAGAATGTCATGTGCATCGAGAGGCAGATGTTGTCAAGGTGGCGGCGTTGTGTGTAATGTCACCAGCATCAGCATTCCTGTCACGAAACTCTAGAGGGTGTGGTGAAAGGATGGGGAAAAAAAAAAAAAAAAACGGAATAAAAGTTTCCCTTTTTTATTTTCAGTTTGCAATGAACATGCAGCTGGAGCTTGTGCCTCTGAACTCAGGGTGGATGGCACCGGCGCCAGCTACTTTCAACTCGCTGTGAAAGCACCCCTGGCTCTGTTAGTATGCCAGCCTGAGCACCAGTCAGCCACATCCTCCAGCTGGGCCTGTGCCACCATTGGGCACCTGGACCCTCTCACAAACGTCATGAAACAGAATGTATATTTAAGTTCGAGTCAGGCAGCACACAACATCAAGTCTGTAGTTGCCTGGAGGGTGCGCGCACCTGTGTTTCAGTCATCTTATATGCAGACTTTCATCACTGTATTGGGCTTTTTAAAAACTTTTTTTTTTTTTTTTTTTTTTTACAGACAGATTCCCTCTTCAGGCAGTGCCTCAAACACTGGAGTGTGTCCAGAGTCACCCAGGCCTGAAAGACAGCCATCATTATCCAACTCTCACAAGGTGTCATTGTAGGCATCCTGTGATTACCATATCAGCACCACATGAAACATTTATGGCTTGCTGGCAGTGATGCTCTGGCAGGCATCCTAATTTCTCCAACAGGGCTTGTCAAGTTCTATTGTTTAAAGTTCTGGTGGCATGAGCAGAAAAACAAAACAAAACGTCTGGCCCTGAAATCTCTGTCACATCTAGTCTAAAACTCAGCTTGATAATACTGTTTTCTCTGCAGCACCTGTAACCCGCAACCAAACAACATTTCAAGCAGACTTAAAATACATTTTTCATGACAGGGATCGCTCAATGTTTTTTTTTTTGTCTCCTGCCTTTTACTAATAATTAAATGTGTAATTGGTTTACAAATACAGAACCAGGATAGACTACAACAAGCTGATAAGTTCTCCGGTGGTAGATCTTGTCACTTAAAGGTGCATAGGCACGTTGTATGACTTTTAAAAATGAATACGCCAGTAGCTCAGTCTGGTTGCATATAAAGTTTTTTAGACAAATCATTTCGTCTTGTTGGCATATTATTTATTTCTGTCTTTTATGCTTTGTTGTTAGTAAATAAAGCCTTTCTGTGTATATTTACCATAACAACCCCACGGGACCAGAGGTACGGCACTGCGCATGCAATTGGTCAACAAGCTGAAGCAATGGAGGTGAGCGAGTGTGGAACTCCCAGCAAATAATTTTTTTTTTTAATTCTTAAATGTTTTTTTCTTCAATTCTCCTTCATTTTAAAGGTATACTATGCAACCGGGGTTGATTTTCCAGCGAGGCTCCCCCCAGAGGGCGAAAGTAAAAGTGCACTGTCGTAAATATGCTCAGCTGTTGTACTGGTTTCTCCGTCAAGCCAGGCGCGGTTGTTTTGAGCTTAGCAGACAGGCGAACGCAACGAATACAAAAGTCGAAAAAACGGCAGTACAAACAATGACTAACACAGTGAAAGTATGAACATGCACACAGAAAGAGAGAAACCATTCCAATGCAGTGTTTCCCCTAGGAATTTGCTTACCGGACGACTGGCGGAGCGGCGGGGGGGGGAGACAAGCTTTACGATGACCGGCGGAGCGGAGCGGGGAGGAGACAAGCTTTGCGTGACCGGCAGAGCGGGGGGAGACAAGCTTTGCGCGCATATCGAGTTAGTTTTTTTTTTTTGTTTTTTTTGGAATGTTGGGAGGCGGTAGCGTGAGGGAAACCTCCAATGTTACTTACAATCGCATCAGCAGAAATGCGAGGTCCGCGTCAGCCTTGCAGCCTTCTTTTTCTTTTAGCTCTCGCCATTCGGAAAAAGCTTGCCCGATGTTCACCCGTGTACGACTCCTCTTTCTGTCCAGAGCCCTTTTCCTCTCTTGCCTGCTCCGACATGGGCTTTCGCTGTTTTCTCGCTGGTTCCGCCATGATAACTGCACAGATATCGCCACTGCGCTAGCAACAAACATGCCTTTCACTGGGGGCGTGTAGCAGTTCTCGCCGTAAAGCAAGACCGACTCTCGCGATCTTGCACGAGATTCTGAGCCTGTGGGCGCGGGCCGAGGGCTCCTGCAATTGCAAGTGCGGTATTTCCCCCACAGACCACCAGGGCGGCCAAGAAAACCTTTGTTCAACCTGAAATGACTAATTTAATCATCCAAAACGGTATGGAACACATTAATTAACTGAAAAATGTTGCATAGTATGCCTTTAATTCCTAAGCATAATTCAGACTTGGTTCAGCACGTAGACAAACCTAAATGATTCTTGGGTTTTAAGGTTTTGTGTGTAGTGGCTCTTGAGGCACTGACTCCAGCCTCAGTTCTTGTGAAGTTCCCCAAATACCTGAATAGCCTTCGCTTGACATTCCTCTCAAGGTGGTGGTTCTCCCTGTTGCTGGTGTACTTTTTCCAACCACGCTTCTTCCTTCCACTCAATTTTCTGTTAATATGGTTGGAGACAGAACTACCAGCTTCTTCAGGAATGACTTTTTGTGGCTTCCCCTGCTTGTGAAGGGTCTCAGTGACCGTCAACAAGCTGATTAGGGTGTGGCACCACAGGTTCCCAATAATTCACTTTTTCACAGCGTTCTAATTTTCTGAGACACTGAATTTTGGGTTTTCATTATCTGTAAGAATCAAAATTACAAGAAACAAATGCTTGGAATATATCATTCTATGTGTAATGATGCCATATAATATATGAGTTTCACTTTCTGACACGACTGTGAAAATATATTTCACTTTTACGCAATATTCAAATTTTTTGAGATGTACCTATAGTAACTCAAATCATAAAAACGAATAAATGAATGAATAGCAGACAAAAACAGACAAAGTTTAAACATATTGTGCCTTTGTAATGTGTTACAGAAAATAGCAATATGTTTGTAGTTTTTAATGTCTTAATATTCTTTAAACTAGTGGTTTGAAGCCGGAACTGAAAGAAAAAAGTAATTTTTGATCTTAAATATTGCTTCCATTTACAAAAAAAGCCCTTCTGTTATATTAAAATAGATTCACAAACGTATTTTTATCATTAAAATTTGATGTCTTTTTACATTCCCCTCTGTGCTCCTAAATCTGTCACTCCACAAAATTAAATGCTTAATTAAAGCAAATTGGTTTGAATGATGAACTTTGTGAAAAAAAATCTATTCTATTTTATTTTATACCACTCACTTCACCTCTAAGACACGCTGTTGCTATTTAAAAAAAAAGGAATGGAAACATACTCATGGTTATTTGTTATATTTTAGTTTTTGGGATTAAAAACTTTGAGGATCAAATTAAACCGGCGCCTTAAAGTGACAGTTTATCTCCACGCTAAGAGTAAAACTGTATGGACGGTTAAATTTCTTCTTGAGTGCGAGGCTCGGTGTTCTGTGACAGTAAGCAGGTGAGACCCAGATTGGCTGCTTCGTGGTACTTCATCACCCAGCTTTGTTGTTGTCACGGCCACAATTGGTTTGTACTTTCCATCTGCTGCATCAGCAAAGTCACGACTGATTTGGTCACTTTGGAGCCCGGTTAGCTTTGCTTACTTCCATTCCAGCCATCGTTACAAATGGTGTCTTTACACGGCGGAGTTAACCCGGATATCTCCGTCTCCTGGGTGCCTTTATTATCTATTCATCATGTTGTCCCAGTTTACTGTATTTCAGGGTGAATCGGGCTGTCTCGGTGCAGATCTAACCGCACATACCTGGCACGGGGCCTGGGGCGGGGGATTAGAGGGATTACAGAATACTCAGTGGAGGTGTTTCTCCTGGAGTTGATAAGAAGGTGAAAACATATTCTGAGGAGATGCAGTATGTGTTTGTGCTCTTTTAACACCGACATGCCTTCAACGAGTGTTTGTATATGTAAAAAACAAAATAAAACAAAAAAACAGTATTTAATTCTATGCTGAACATTTGCACAAGCAGCCAGAGGCAACTCCGGTGTGTCCCGTCATGTGAAGAAATGAGCGTTTGAAACATTAAAATGAAATGTTCCTGGCATCGCAGCCTACCTCGGAGCACGCTCGGCGGACACTCCTCCCCGCTCATTTGCATTGCTGAGCAGATCTTTTGTGTCACCTGGAGGTTTGGAAAGAGCAGCGTTGCAGCCAATTTCCAGATGGCAATTCAAATGTCTGACATATCCTAAAATTCGGACAAAGTATTCGTTGCCTGTTCCCACTGACTCCATAGAGGGGTGTGGAGGGGGATGCATGCATTTGCACAAGTGGAAAGTGTCCACCGCTGTGAATATCACATCTGCACATGCTGAATAATAGACGATTACTAGATCAGGTGCAGCCCTTTTTTGCAGGCCGTTTCCCTTTTGCACAGCGCTAATTTTATCTGAAAGGTCGTGCTAAATGCATAATTCTTGTTTCTCAGACCTGATCTTGTATTCTGTCTAAAGAGGTAACGCATTATTCAGTAAAACGTCTTGCTTCAGGGAGTAATGTGTCTCCCGTGTGGACTCTATGGAGCCCGAGGTCTTGGCATCTGCCTCAGACATTTCAACGGGATACGGACACCTACAACAGCTTCTCCGACAAGGAGGCCATACATCATCTGTCGCTGCCAGAAGCCCCCAAAGTAATGAACAAGTAATAATGGCGTATATGTTAAAGCGGAGTCTCAAAAGGTAGCTCATCCAGAGTCATTATTGTGCCACATAAGCAGATGAGCTTCCTCAAACGAGATCATTTTTGTCACCCCGAGGACAGGAGATTGTAACTCTTTTCAGGTTGAATAACTCATCCTCGTTTGGCACTAATGGGGCTCCGTATTAAGGTGTTGCCGTGAATCCCATTTTATTCTCATTTATACTGAAGCTTCTTTCTTTTTTTCTTTTTTTTACTAATTTGTTGTTATGGACGACATCTCAAGCATCAACTGTCACAATGACATAACGTGTTACGGGGCGGTGTTCTAGAAAGCCTGACATTTTTCTCATTACTTTGTATTTTATTGGGATTTTGTGTTATAGACCAACTCGAAATAGTGTATAATTGTGAAGATTAACGATGTACTCTGACTCCTCTTAATAATATCAATTGCAAATAATTTTCATCCTATGAAGGGCTCATCTGTTTGGTATAAAACATTAGTGAACAAACAACATCATGAAGATCAAGGAAAACAGCAGACAGGTCAGGGATAAAAGCTGTGGAGAAGGTTAAAAAAAGGATTAGGGTATATAAACACATCCCAAGCTTTGAACATCTAACAGAGCAAAGCAACTGCAATTATTCCCGGCCGGGGCCATCCACCTTTACTGACAAGCTTGGCAAAGTCAGAGAACCGACAAAAGGCTTATGGCATCCCTGGAGGAGCTGCAGAGATCCACAGCTCAGATGTGAGTGGCAAGAAGACAACTATTATCAAAACAGAGCAACAAAAAGACTATCTCTCTATCACCCACCACTTGCTAAGTAATGCAATACTGTTTGGAGATAATGGGCACTGAGTTTTTTTTTTTAGCAAGTTTGAAAGCATGTATTCTGGACATTGTGTCGCGACTCCGGTGTATTTTGCACACCGAAGGAGGGCGTGCTGTGATAGATACGGCTGAGGTGTCGTATCCCCCCCCCCCTGTAAAATAGATGATGGCGGGATACAGCTTTCCTCAGCTGTATGAGAAATTTGCAGAGGCACACATATCTGTGCAGGATCCACATTGCAGATTTCGGGCAAACTGAAAAGTCTGGGATGAAGTGAAGCGCGCACACACACACACACACACACACACACACACGCACGCACAGACACACACACGCACGCACACACACACACACACACACACACGGGAAATCTGGTACTCAGCTACTTTCTCCACGCGCAGTATTTTTGATGTGGAGATATTGACATTTAGAAAGAAAATCCCAGATGAGATTTGCTGCACAAGCAGAGCATCTGCTGGAATGGTCAATGCACCTTAGCAGCTCTGATGTCCAATTCTGCACAGACGCATTTGAGCCTATCACTCATAAGTGCTGATGTAGCCTTGCTCACTGCAAAGCCAGAGTCTCCAGAGGTGAGTATTACTGCCAACTGTCATCCTTGTACTTTGATTACTGCACTGGGAGAAGAGTGATGACTGTGGCTGCTTCTGGTCCTGCTCAGACCCAGGAAGGCTCATAAGATCATAAAATGTAGGGGTCTTTCCTCCGTATTTTGGGGTATTTGTAACGGGTTTCTGTCTGTTTTGTGGCAATGTCTTAAACATGAGGCTTTTAATACAGGATTCAAAATCAATTCAGTTGAATTCAGTATATATATATATATATATATATATATATATATATATATATATATATGCATGCCACCAATTCACTGCAAATGGAAACAGTTCAGATTCAAATAAATATAGTCTAAGTAGATCCAAAATATGACACAATAAGGCCAAATTCAGTTGATCATGTATTTTTCCAAGGAAGGGCAGTCCATTGCATCAAGTCATTGACTTTGCAGCTATGCCTCCTCCTGTGCAAGCACGTGTCGACAGTGGAGGGCAACCGTTTCAACAGGAACAAACTGTGTGGAGAACCGGGCCCAGTATGATCTGCAGCTGGCTGGACGTCGACTGGGCAGCACACTGAAAACATTGACGCGCTGTTCTGGGAGCACGTTTTTTTTCAGTAGGAGCACATTTAGTTAACCACAAAATGATGCATACCCCTGGTTAATTAAGCTTGAAAATTATTTTCAATAAACCAAAAAGTTTGTTTCTGATGGAAAATAAAACAGGCTTATCTTAGAAGATAAAACAATGTAAAGGAGTCTAATTATTTTATAAATGTGATGATTTTATTCACTTTTTATCAAAGTAATATTGAAATCTGTACTGACATTACAGCAATCAAACTCATCTTGTAACTGCTCACCATCTTTGTGCAAGTCAGAAGAAACATGACAGCAAAATGTAACAATTACTTTTAGTCTAAACCTGCATGGGGTTTGAATGATTGTGGGCTCGCTGCACAGTTAATGTGACCAAAAGCTTCATCAATAGCTTTGCCCAGAAAAGAGACACGGCCAAACACAGAAACACTGAGTCAGGTGTGCCTTCTATGGAACAAAGACAAAGAGAGTACAAGATGTTAATGGCAGCGATCACTTTTTCATAGACTCTCTGTAAACAGCTAAACACAGACTAACAGGTTTTAAAAAAATACTCTGTTGGTTAAGAACAGGATTTTGGTATGTGCACCTGATGCAGTGTTGATATTCTTAGACAATGGCTCCGTCGGTGTCTTTGTTCTGAAAAGAGACGCAGCTCAACACAGAATCCATTGGCCAGGAGGACTTTCCATGGAAAGAAAAGCAACGGAAGCACACACCAAATGAATGGCAGTGATGCCATATTCCAAGTTTCAGTTGCTGTAAAAATACCTCCACACCTCCAAGGACATCCACTGAAAAAGAATACTAAAACAAATTAAATTCAGTCTTGTTATATGGTACCAATTCACAACAAATGTAACGTCCATGGTCTTTACAGGATAAAAATGTCTTGTTCATATATAGAAATACATAATGAGAACAATCATTTGTAGTCTAATCATATTGATAGATTCCCTTTTCAGTTTAATTCGTTGTTTTTTATATGGAGTATTCACAGCAAATGTTCTCTGAAGGCATTTTACCAGAGAGACACAGAGCTTATATATAGAACTATGTATTTGATTCAGTCTGATTATCTAGATAGATTTAAAGTCATTTGAATGCATTCCAAGGTGGTCTTCGTCACAATACACTGTAATGGTTTATTATTCCAGTTGGAGTACAAGGAAGGAAAAAAACAAGCAGAGGGAGAATGTAAAGGTGAAGGTAGCAAAAATATGAAGAATCCTTAGTGTTCTAGTTTTAGTTTAAATCTCAAAGTAGACAACATTCATCTCTGCCAAGAAAACCCGGCATTAAAAGGTACACGGAAACAAACCTGACCCGGCAAAGATCCAATCACCTCAGTTTTCAAAGCCACTTACAGTAATGCAAACATAAATGTATCCAAAGCCAAAAAAAAAGAAACATCCTCCATCCAACATGATCTTAATATCAGTTTTGAAATCCCAAAATTGCTATCTTTATTTAGAGATGTACTTCAAACTTAACCTGACAACAGCCAGCTGTATATCGCTCCGCCTAGCTCCACTCACATACATCTGGGACTCCGCCATAGGAATTGCATTTACAGAAGGCTGGGCCTTATCAAAAATTCTTGCATATGATTGGATAAGCCACTTGTCTGTCATCTTTATTGACGTGCTATTTCAACCACTCACACCGAAGCTAACCCGTGACGCTAATGATAGCGACGCAGGAAAAAAAAAAAAATAATAATAATGTGTTTGCGGCTCTAGTGGCACGCGTTTTATTGACAGTGAGCTGACAGGAACAGGGGGGAAGACAGGCGGCAAAGCGCCGCGGGTCGGAGTCGATTCCGGGCCGACCGCGTTGAGGACTAAAGGCCTCCTAACATGGTTAGCGCTAACCGCTCCGGGGCGCGTCCGCGTTTGCACGTCCGCTGGCCCCGGAAAACAAAACTTGCCAAATCCGGTCGGGAGAAGGGCGAAAACATCGTTTCCACCAACAAAAGCCTTCAGAGGCGTTCTCTGGTGTTCTTTTAATGAAACAATATTAGGTAGATTGGACAACACGGAAGAAATAGCAGCATTAATGCTAACGCTTGCTTCCTCGACGAGCCGCCATTGCTATCAAAACAGTCTCACGTCATGGTCGCGTCTCCACTACGTCACATATATGAAACTCCAGCCCTGCGTCCTGATTGGCCAGACCATAAAATTGGTTGGAGAAATCATTGTCTATCGGCGGTGTCCCAGATGTATGTGAGTGTAGCTAGGCGGAACGAGACATACATCTGGCTGTTGTCAGGTAACTTCAAACTGCCATCAGATCAAATCCAAGATGCCCCCAGCATTTTAAATGTGCCCAATGTCTGCGACATTAGCATAAACCTAAAGCATTACAAAAGCTGGAGAGATGTTTTTTTTTTTTTATAAACTCTGGCACCATTTCACCAGCCATGTGATTTCTCTTCTTTTTTTCCTCTCCTGCGCCACCAGCCTAGTTTAATTTTATATGAAAGTAACCTTCTTGCCCTGAATTTAAAGGCACATGATGTGGGGCAGGTTTTCTTCTCCCTCCTCTTTGCTCGGAGTTCATATTGGGGTTGTGGTTCTCGAATCTTCCACAAGCTTCTGCATTCATTAACCAACGTTTAAAAGCATTTAAGCATCGCGCTTTAAAACTTTTCCTCATCTCACAGACCTCGATTTACCCTTGAACCACTTCCCCTCCGCCTAACTTGACAGCTGAGGTTCAGAGATCTTTCTGAATGATTACCTGATAAGAATTTTTTCACCTACATTTAACCTCGTTCTGCCTTCGGGGCATAAAATATTTTGAATCTGAGTATGCAAGGTGGCTGTTTTTTCTTTAATAAAAACAAGCTTTAGGGAGCCAGAGGGTTTTTTGTTTTGAAGCTCTAACATTTCATTATCACAACGTAACTACACACTAAATGCATCCATGAAGATTCTTGCTTAAAGAGATGGTAAAAGGCAAATACAAAGAACATATAATAGTTTAAAATGGGTTTGAAATTTCGAAAAGGACACAGACAAATACCCTTGAGCTGTAAATGCTGGGAAGTGCTAAAGAAAAAATGTCTACAGGGACACCGCATTAGGAAGCTCTTACCTCCGCGGTTGCTGGAGGGAAAGGCAAATTCAAAAATGTAAATGTGGTTCAGTGTACTTTTTCATGTAAAGAGATATACTCCCCTTTGGGGGGCAACATAAGTAAGATTAAATAGCAGAATGAAGTAGCAGCAGAGTTCTAAGAACATGCTGTAAAACTCTGTGTCCTTTCGCACTCGAGACTGACGAGAGGTGAATACGGGGCAGAGGGAACAGACAATGAAAGTCTCAAAGCAGTTGTAGCTCAACAAGTACTGACAAAGCGATAAATATATTCTGTGCTTTCCACACTTTTTGTCACTCATGGTGGAGATGTGAAAGAATTGATAACATACATCCATCCCTGTTTTTTGGCCTATGTTGTTTTAAGTTGAACGGAAATTTGAACTGGGAATCTTTGACTTCCTATTTCTATGATTTGGAAAAATGACGTGGAACAGAGGCCTGTTTTGTTTGCTCGCGCTTTAAAACGGGAAAGGCAAGAAAACGCGTCACTTGAGATCTAAGATGTGTGTATGGGTCTGTATAAATCCCAAAATGGCAGCAAAAAAGTACGAACTCGCCTATGTTTACTTGACATACGTCCGTTTTCTATATGGAGCTGGTGTCTGTGTGGAGCGCTCATCGGATTAAAATCATCGTACACCTGGATGAAATAGTCGCTCTATCACAGGGCAACACAGAGACAGACAATTATACACACATAACAAAGGGCAGCCTAGAGTGGGCCCGGTAACCTAATCGCCATGTTTTTGGACTGTGGGAGGAAGCCAGAGTACTTGCAGAGAACCCACTAGAGCACAAGCAAACATCCAAACTCTGTTCAGGTTCCCTTGCTGGGATTTGAACCCAGGACCTTCCTGCTTCTGCAAGGCAACAGAGCTAATGACTGTGCCAAATCTTAAACAACTGGAAGTGAGACAAACAAGGCTGGGGGAGAATGAGCTCATCGTGACACCACGCACATGAAGTAGGACGATCAAAAGCAAACAACCTCCATGGCTCACTGCTGCAGAACTGTAATGGCCGCTGTTTTGATATAACAGAATAATGTAGATGAGTCTTTTTAGCTAACATTTATAATTATACACTACTTAAGGCACATCAGAATGAAATCTTGTTGCAACGACTTACCGCTGGATTATAGGAAAAACATTTTTTATACCCAGTGATATACAGTATATATATATATATATATATGAGGAACATAAAAAAATAAAAGTGCTAAAATATGTGTGTACAAGTAAAACAACGGTTAGATTGTACTATTGGATTCAGGTGCTTACAGATTCACTTCTATACAGAAAACCCTTATTATTATCTTTAGCTGTCACTTTATACATTTCATGTTAAATAATACTGTATATTCTTCAGTGATGGTATCAACGTGTTGGTTGCACCTGTAATACTTTATTGGCTGGTTTTGCTGTTCTGTTTATATCTCTCTTTGAAGGCGTAGAAGCAGACTCAGAGGATGTTATCTTGTTTTCTCCCTTTCCTCTCCTCTTTCTCTTTCACCTTTTCTCCCTTTTGGCATTTTGTCTCATCTGTTTCCTGTCCTTTTTTTCTCAGTGTCCATTTAACATGAAATATTCCCTGCATAAATTCTGATAAAGCTTTTTGCATATGTAAATCAAGCGGAGCACTATGGCGAAAGCAGCAATGCTCCATTTGTGAAAGTAAAATCTATTGGGCTGTTTTTGGCATTAAGACAACAATTCTTATTGCCACACTGTCAGACAGGACACACAAAAAATAGATTGTAATATTGTAAAAGTTGTATGGCAATAGGTTGTTCACTTTTATAACCTATCGTCACACACTTAAAGGAGCAATAAGCAAAATTTGAATATTTTAGATAGAAATAACTAAAAAAAAAATAGTTACGGGAAGAACTAATGGCATCTTTTCAGGTGGACTAAGGTATGACGTCACACACCATCTCTCTGTGTTGTTCTCCAGTCTCTTGTTTGCATAGCCGGGCCATCTACGCAGTGTAGCGTAGGAGCAAAATGGCGGCGAGCACGCCCAGCGGATCGAAACGTCCTCTTGCTAACTCCATTATAAAGTTATGAGTGATTTACTTTTTCACTGGGCATGGTCCTCTGAAAAAATATGTGGTTTTGCTATGTATGTATCCTTTATCTGTGATGCTGTGGGACAGTTTCTTTTACAAAGCCCCAGTGAACCTTGTTTGAGTGCACGGTATTAATAACTACCTCGAGGTTTTAAATAAAAATCTGGTTGCGTCTGAATTACTTGGACCTTCAACAGGATAATTATCCAAAAACATGTCAACACAGAGAAGGTACACGGGGCACAAACTCACAATTATTCCACGGCCTTGTCAGCCTCCAGGCTGAAATCCTACAGAAAGCCCGATCCCCCAGGACCCACTCTCTGTACGCTACAATGCTGTGTAATATATTATAATATAATAAGCACTGTCATGTTGGCAAAACTGGGTTGTAAATTGTTGAAAAATGCACTCCCATTAAAAGTTAGGATTTTCCAACATATTGGCTATGAGATTATGTGAAACGTTATGTTTTTTGCACATCTTTTCAAAGGCGTGCCAGTAATGACGGTGCAGGGCTCCGTATGTGTTTATTTCTGAGATCGATTAGAAGATAATGAACTGCAGCAGTGACCTGGAATGACTGCTCACACAGCATATCATGCCTGCCTGCCTTTTGGTGGGTGGGGAACTAAATGCCATGTGCGGACTTGAAAAGTGACAGGGCCAGCTGGGGGAATGAAACCCAGTAAGAGAGGATCTGGGACACGCGGATCACAAGTGGCTGTAGTACAGAGCTCCGTTACAGCAGCCTCTGCAAATTAGCTTGGTGGGGGAAAAACTCAGCCAGGAATCCATGTGAGCGCTGCGAGCAACCAGGCGGTACAGTGAACCTGCTGCTGACTGCCTTCAAGAGCCCCGGAGATCAATCAGAGGCAATTGTCTTTAGCGGTCCTCTCAATGCCCCGCGAGTTATAAGTGACGGAAACATTATCGCTACGAAGGTGATGGGTGGGAAGCAGTCTCGCAGCCTGTCCCACGCGGAGTTGAACGAGGTGAGTGTGGGCCAAAGGAGAACGGGTACAGTCAGAGACGAGCAGAGCAGCCTGTCCGGGGCGGCTGAGAGGATCCGTAAACAAACCACTGTACACTTTGGTTTCAGCACTCTGAGTTTAGCCATGCGGGGGCTGGACGAAACCCCCGTCGAGCTGTGGGAGCTCCGGGACCTTCAGAAGCTCAACTTGTCCATGAACTGTCTGTGCTCCTTGCCTCCCGCTCTGGGCGCTCTGGACAACCTGGTGATTCTCAACCTGTGGGGGAACAACCTGTCCAGCCTCCCCCCTGAGATCGGGCTGCTAAAGAACCTGCGCGTGCTGTTCGCCTGTCGCAACCGCCTGAGCGAGGTCCCCGAGGAGCTGGGCTCCTGCACGTGCCTGGAGGTGCTCAGCTTGGCCAACAACCAGATCTCCGGCCTCCCCAGCAGCCTGGCGGCCATGGACCATCTCACCAAACTCAACCTCAGTCACAACCGCATCGTTCACATTCCCACCTGCGTCTACAGCATGAAGGGGCTGGTCTTCCTGCACTTGGCCTGCAACCGTTTGGAGAGCATCGCCGATCAGATTCAGGAACTGGTCAACCTGAAGATCCTGATCGTGGAGGGGAACAGTATCCACACACTACCAAAGACTCTGTGTTTCCTGGAGTCATTAGAGCTCCTCAACGTGGACTTCAACGAGCTGCAAAGCGTGCCGGAGGAGATGTACCAACTGAGCAGACTCAGGCGCTTGGCCTGCCACCCACTGGATAAAGGACTTCATATTATTCACAACCCTCTCCTCAAGCCTATTCATGAGGTGCTGCAAGGTGGACTGAGTGCCCTATATAACTACCTTAAACCTACATGAAGAAATACCTCTGTTCGTATTTGTACGTGTGCGTGTTTTGCTGCTTCCTTGGCACCGTCTGACCAAACTTAACCCGAGCCTTTTATGTGTCAACAGCATTAAAGTCGTGGTCTTTTTCCGCTGGGCACGCAAGGGGTTTGGAAACCATTGCTGGGCAGATTCAGGACATGGTTCCTCTAAATAATCTGATCATGGAGGGGAACAGTATACGCACACTTACAAAGACTGCACCAACAGAGCAGACTTAGTCGTTTAGCGTGCCATCTGATGGATATTGGTCTTCATATTATTAAGAATCAATGTTTTGTTTTGTTTTTTTACAAGAAGCATGACTCTCCGCTCAGGGTGGCATGGCACACGGACCCACATTTAAACAAATTACATTTCTAGTTAAGGAGAAGCCTCACATCCTGCTGTTTGTAAAGTACACCAAATTAGGGTTACATTTAAACTCCAAAAGAGTTTTTATATTCATTCATATAGTTGGTTCATCTTTTTTTAAAGCATAAGACAAATCCATCCATCCATCCATTTTCTATCACGTCTATCCCTTGTGAGGACGTGAGGGGTGCTGGTGCCTATCTCCAGCTGTCAATGGGTGAGAGGCAGGGTACACCCTGGACAGGTCGCCAGTCTATCACAAGACTATTATTAAACCTAATATATTTCTGATAAACTGCTTATGAAAAGGGGGATGGGGGTGGTGGTATATAAAGAATGGCTCAACCAGAACAGGATCCATGCAATGAAACTTCACTGTATAGAACCCTACTCTTAAGCTTGTCCACGATTTGCTGTAAGATTAAATAAATGCCCCCTATGGTTACTTTAAACCCATTGTGTGCTTAACAATTTGTTTATATAAAGCATGAATATCTGGCTCTAAGTTGTATATTGTTTGAAGTTGGCTGCCCTTATCGCCATCACTCCGTGAAGACATTTTGGCTTTAATAGCACTGAAGTTCTTCCAACTAGCAAATCCAGATTTATTATGCAATGTGTTCGAGCTAGGTCACTCAGCTGGTGTTGAAGATTCACAAGTCTACATTTGGCGGCTGATTGCTCACCAGCTGATCCTGGTGCTGCTGCACTGTGGGTCCATCAGGGTAGGTTTAACTACAGAGCGGAGCTCCTCATTGTATTCAGGTCAGAGGGATCAGGTGTGTAAAGTGAGTGGAAAAAAAACCCAGCGGAGCAGGGCAGAGGTTGGTAGTTTAAGATCCGTCAGCAGATTAAAAAAGAGACGCACGCCAGGGAGTTGATTAAATATTGCTCCATTCATCTGATCAAAGCAGCCGCTCCAGGAGGATCCGTGTTGCTCCACCGAGCAGCTGAAAACAAAGCAGAGAATGAAACGAACCGAACGTTTTCCAAGACGCAGCAAAGGTACCATGAGGTTAATCAGAATTAAGTTCAAACAAATACTTTTGACATACTGTAGGTGTGGATTAGATTGTCGGTTTGGTCTTGCAACAGCGACACAGAAGATGAGTTAAACACTTTAAAAATAAATTTAGGCTTAAAGCTTTATTAAAGATGAAATTCGTTGCAAATTGTTCTAAACCTGAACGTCCATCGCCTTTTTTTTTAAAGGTTACAAAAACAACTTTTTTTTCCACCTTTGAAAACAACTCAATTTATTTGCAACTAAAATAGATATTTACGTTTTTGGGGTGTGCCAGCAAATACGATTGGTTTTAAGCTGTATGATGCAGCTAATCACAGGACACGGGGAGAAATTCACTGTTTTTCCTAAAGTTGGTAATCTTGTGTTTAACGAAAATCAGACAATATCGCTTAAATCTCACTTACAGAAGAAAAGATACCCTGATGTAATTTTTAGATTAGTTTTTTTGTTGTTTTTTTTGTTCTCAGAGCCATCTCAGTCTGAAAACTTCTGACTGCTTAAATCATCCAGATAGATAGATAGATAGATAGATAGATAGATAGATAGATAGATAGATAGATAGATAGATAGATAGATAGATAGATAGATAGATAGATAGATAGATAGATAGATAGATAGATAGATAGATAGATAGAATCACATCAAATTCATGGAAATTTTTATTTTCTTTTTTCACTTTTGTGATTAGCGTTATCAAAAGACTGCTTTAGAACTGGTTCCACTCTGACTTGGCATTAGCCTGAACGTTTAGAAAGAACTACTTTCTCCCTTTAGCAGATAGGAGCATCTCAAATCTAATGTCTGTGGTTCAAACCTCCTGGAAAATGTTGACTTAATCATGTTTTATTCACGTGACCCTGATATGATATGCCTGTGTGAAATTAGCCATTCTAAGTGAAAATAAATGTGATCCTAATTTACTTCCCACCATACAGAGAGAATTTTTCCTCAGTTATGTTTCTCCTTTACATTTTACAAAAGAATTACAAAAGTATTTTCTTTTGTTGTTGTTGTTGTTCTACTGAAACATCATTTTGTCTAAAAATTTTATCTGGCTATGTGTCGTAGGGAGTCACTGCATAGTTTAGTTTTAAGTGAGCTATTTCTTTATATTAACAAAATTACCTTAAATATTAAAGCACACTCTAATATCGTAACATGAAAAAATATTCAATAAGTCAACCAACAAAGTGGTTAAAGATTACTAAACCTGTCAGAAATCAGCACAATCCTGGTAACCAACAACCTGCATCTTTACTTTTCTACAGAACCAAAAGTGATTATTATAGTAACCTAGAAGAACAGTGTTTGTGCTTACTCCATGATAAACTGCATAAATACTTCTCAGAATGATTCAATTCAAAAAGGCAACAGGTTTGGTGTTGAAAATGTTTGTGTTCAATTTAATTACCAATGCTGAGAATGTGTTTGCATTATTTAAGGTCAAATAATTTTCGCTATATATTTCAGAAACATTGCTAAGCAGCTATCCTGAGTTCATTTGTGCTCCAAGTAGTACTAATCAGCAGTGCCTGCTGCAGCTGCATCTGTTATTGGGGCTTACATGGGCCTTTGTTTCTGCAACTAGTCCTACAACTACTTTTATTTATTAAAAGCACATGGGGCAGCCAGATTTTAACTTGGAAGGTGTAAATATTGTTAATTAGTGCCAAATCTGTCAACTTTTGAAGATGCTTTTCTAGTCAGACTGAGAAACGGCAGAAAAGCGACCTCTGTAGGTGAACTCTTGTTACTGCATCACAGACTCGCAGCAGCTTTCACACAGTCCATGCATTCATGATAGATGACGCCCTTCTGAATAAGTCTTTGTCCTAGATAGTGATCATAGGATATGCTGTCAAAGGAAGCACATATAGAAGTGTTGCATCGTTGTGAGCAGGATGACCTGATTTCAGTTTTTTTTGTGGTGCTGTTAAGGGAAACTAAAACAGAAAGGGTCAGACATAAACATGTTTCAGTAAGTTAAAATATGTATGAATATGACAGTAAATTCTTATTTTTTATGTTTTAATATGCATATTTTGTGTTAAAGCCCGTTGGAAATCACAAACAAGGTAAGGTAGCTTTTGCATTTTCAAAAGTAAATAAGATATCATTGCAAAATATGAAAATAAGAAAGTGTGCAAAAACAAAGAGGGATACATAAAAAATAATTTAAATCAGCAAATTTTAAAATTTAAATAGAGTAAAATCGGATAAAACGAAAGCTTAATATTGAACCCTGCAAAAAAGATCTGTAACCCTTGAACATTTTCATATATCATGTTGTAAATAAAAAAAAAAAACATATTTCACCAGGGTGTTGTGTAATGCAGAGTTATGCATTGTGAAGTTGAAGGAAACCTATGCATGGCTTTTGAAAGTGTGCAAAAAATGTTTTTTAAAGTGTTGGATGCATTTGTATTCAACTCAAGTAAATGCTTCGTAGACCTCTATTTGCTGCAGTAACAGCTTCAGGTGTTTTTGGGACATAGAGTCACCAGTTTTGAAGAATTCATTCTTTGCATTTTGCTCAACCTCATTCAGGAAGGATGGAGAGGGTCTTTGAACACCAATTTTCAAGTCGTGCCACCGATCACTCAATTGGATTTCTACCTAATCTTTGAAAACGCTTGCTTCATTTATTTTAATAAGCAAATAAACAGCAGGTTTTGTTTTAGTGCATTTGAATAAAAGTCGTCGGATAGAAGTAGTCCTATTTACTATGAAATTAAAGAGAACGTAAAGAGTGAGGTTATTAAAAGACTAGTGTGCTGGTGGGGCAAATCATTCTTAAATTGCAGTTACGGGCCGCACAATATCAGCCCAGCGGTGTCAAATGGCCCCCGGGCCACACTAGACCGCTCTAGAGTTACCACGGGACCTCCTGGCTGATTCTTTGATTAACGCTTCCCTTGTCCGGTCTGGAAGTCCAGGTGGACGGCAGTGGCCTGTGTGTTTGCAGCTGTGCCAAAGTCTTTCATTTTCAGATGATGGATTGATCAATGCTCTGGGAGAGGTTCAAAGCCTAGGATATTGTTTTCTGACCTACCAAAGCTTTCTTGCCGGCCCGTCTGCCGTGCTCCTTGCCCGTTTTTTTTTCCACCAATGCTCTCTTGTGTGTTATCTAATAAAGCACAAAAAAAAAATCCCCAACCACTACGGCAAGAAAGTTATGTGATCTTTTACAGTTTACCGGTGTGCTTGAACGCCCTAAGGGACGCTAACTCATTGGTCAGCTGGGATCTACGCTGGGCTTTATCATTACTCATCCTATTTATGAGTTAGGTGCTTCATCAACAGCATTTATGGTCGGACACGGTTTTTTAATTTCTAAAACAGCGGTGAGCTCAGATGGGCTCCTGTGCAGTTCATTCACAGCTATTTTGCATTCTTAATCCACAACTTGGAAAACTGTTTAGCCTGTGTGGCAGCCAGTGATTTCTAGAAATGAGGGACAGCTAATCAATCTCATTTTGAGCCTCTGACAATCAAGGCAGGGGAAAATCACAATGGAATTAAATGGCAAAACCCCCCTGCTGTAAGGCAGCCACACGAGGAGAGACTTAATACGTTTTATCTTTGGAGTGCGGTTGGGTTTCTGTGATTTACTTGGTCACACTGACGCTCCTCACACAGGGGGAGAGGCCGTCTTATCGACAGAGCATCAGACTCCTAGTTATATCAATTACAAGTTATTATTTTGGTTAATCATTTTTGTAATACACTGATGGGAACGGTCTCCACAGGAAGAAATGAGAGAAAAGCAGAAAGAAAAAAAATAAAGATTTGCTGCGGACTAACTGGTTCCTCTACTGTTGGCGGTTACTGTTGCAGCGTGGAGCGGCGTTCAGATTTCTACCGCTGCAGACTGCCGCTGCATAGAGGCTAAATAAAGAAATGGTAGATGGCAAAATGTGTCTATATCTGAGTGAAGCTTTCCAAGACTCTCTTTCTGTTTTTCACATTTCAGCTTTAAGTTTAGTTTTCCTGGCATATATCAGATCCAAAGATAAATGTTCTCCTTTAATCTTTGATTATCACCCTTGCACTGATACATTCTCTGTAGATATTTTCATGTTTTTAATATCTTTAGTTTTAGTTCAGTGATTAGACAGTCACTGATTCATGCTTCATTCTTTGTTCTGGTAAAGTGTTATTTTTTTCCATGTGCATTTTCCCCCATTAATAAATATTATTTCTGAGGAAATTAAAGAAAGCCCCTGTTTTTTAAGTGTAAATTGAAAATTAAAAGCTTTAGATGGAACACATGTCACTGATAAGACATGAGACTGTCTTGATTTCTGATAACCATGGACACTGATAAAGTTAAGCACCTGATATTTGCTTCACTGTTAAAGAGAAAAAGGCAGATTTTCACCTATTTATGATCAACAGTGAGTCAGAAACAGGACGCTACTGTCAATACTTCGAGGCCCAGCCTCTACATGTTTTCATGACGTTCTGGTATCAAATTAAAGACATTTCTCACACAGCCAGTCAATGATGCTTGCAGTGTTTCTGTTCTTTACTTTGGAAAAAAAAAACTACATGCAGCAGCCAGAAAGTGCTGAACTCAGGATGCAAACAGGAGGTTTGTTGGGGTGGTGATAGAAACGGACGCATGAAGATGATTACTGAATGGGGAACAGGTGAGTTGATCAACTGCTGGAAAACAGGTGCAGGTATAGAGTAATGTAGCGGAAAATGTGCTCAAAACTTTGATGAAAGTGGGCAACTGTAGGACAAAAGACAAAATGTCAGACCGATACAAAGAAATGAACTGCAGATGAGCAGTGTACAGAAATCATGTCTCTAGGGGAGGTTCTCCCAGGAGCAGTTCATAGCTGAGAGAGAAGCAGCTGGGGCAGGAGTCAGGTCCTCTGAGTACGGACTTCCATGGACCTCTGTTTGATGTCTTTTTCAGGTTGACTAATGCTTGTCCTTGTTTAGCCAAGAAATTTGACTTTTTCAGCCCAAAGGTTCTTTCCAGATTTTGATGAAGAAATGTTTTGGCCCATTTGATCCACCTATACCATGTATTGGCGACAGTCAAACAAACTCTGCGTCGCCGAGCGGCTGAATAGGGGAATTCTTGTTGACGCGCTCGCTATTCAAAACTTCAGTCCAAGCTGCGGTTAAGATCCTTTTATTGTTGTTGAATGAATCCACAGGTTCAAGCCATGATCAAGGGCAAAAAATGCAAAAAGGTATACAATGCTTAAAGCGGTCAGCAAAAAGTAGACATCCCCCATCACCCACTCACTGACAACTACTCAGGTGAGCAAAACAGGTGATCTTACAATCACTGCTGACACCACGTGATCAATACCACACCCATCCACCACATTCCGGCCCCTAATTATTACATCATTACACAGTAATAATTACACATCCAACACCATATACATTATATCAGAACACTGAATGAGACATTACACATTGAAATAGTCCATAAACGTCATTTCCTTTTTTCTTCTTTTGTCCATATGTGGTCAGTCAGTCATAGGCCAGAGGTTACCAGCACTTAGCCTAATATAGTCAGTCTGCGATGTACATCTAGTAGTATTAAAGTCAAGTCAAAGAGTCGTGTCAAACCAGGTCGAAAAAGTGTTGTCTTTATTGGTCGGATCTCTCCTGAAGAAGGCATATCTTTGTGATGGGTCTGCATAAATGGCTGGTTGGAGTCTTAACCCAGACCTGGCGTACAAGCCCCCTTTTGTCTGGTACAGTTTCTGTGATTTTGCCGATGATCCAGGAACCACGAGGTGCAGAGTCATCCACTATAAGGACCACGTCTCCAGGAACAAAGTTGCGTTTAATTTTCATCCATTTTTGGCGCTGTTGAAGCAGTGGCAAATATTCTTTAATCCATCGTTTCCAAAACAGATCAGATATGTATTGGACCTGTCTCCATCGTTTGCGTGCGTAAAGGTCACTTTTCTGGAACAAACCAGGTGGTAAGCACGGGTTAGACTTGAGCAGAAGGAGGTGGTTTGGTGTTAGAGCTTCCAGATCATTTGGATTGGTAGATTCCAATGTAATAGGTCTACCGTTGAGGATTGACTCCACTTCACAGAGAGCAGTTTGAAGTCCTTCTTCGTCCAAATGCTGTGTCTGCAGGGTGGAATTAAGGACCTTTCTGATGGAACGAATCAATCTCTCCCATGCTCCGCCATGGTGCGATCCAGCTGGAGGATTGAAGATCCATTTCACTCCCTTCAACAACAGCGTATCAGTGATCTTTTCCTGATTCCACTCTTCTATGGCTTGTCTCAGCTCACGCTCCGCACCCACAAAGTTGGTTCCATTATCAGACCGCAGCTCTTGAACTTGGCCTCTCCTTGCAATAAAACGGCGTAAGGCATTAATGAAGGAGTCTGTGTCAAGAGATGAGGCGACCTCAATATGCACAGCTCTAATTGCTAAACACGTGAAGAGAACTCCATACTTCTTCACAAGACTTCTCCCACGCTTGACTTCAAATGGACCAAAATAATCAACTCCAACAAAACTAAAAGGGGGTTTCTCAGGAGTCACTCTGCTTTCAGGCAAGTCAGCCATTTGCTGCTGGCCTGTAGCTCCATGAAGCCGTCTGCAGGTCACACACCTCCACAGGATGTTTCTAATCAAGGCTCCAGCACCAGGAATCCAATATTTCTGATGCAGCTTTGAGAGCATGTAGTTCCTACCACCATGACCCACACTTTTATGGATATGCTGAAGAATGAGATCAGCAACGTAAAAGTCCTTAGGAATTATCATAGGATGTTTGGAATCTTCAGACATGACAGCCTTGCTGAGACGTCCTCCAACGCGCAGCACATTATCCTCTAGAACAGGATTCAACTTGTATATGTGACTGCTTCGCTTCACGCTCTTTCCCTTTTGGAGACAGGAGATCTCTTCAGCATATCTTTTCCTCTGACAAAACTGGATTATCTGCATCTCAGCATCCTCAATCTCTCCCAATGAGAGAAAGTCATTACAGAACTCAACCCTAGGATGAGCACATTTAGACAGAGCTGTATTAGATGCAGGCTGGAAATGTGTCTTGTTCTTCTTGCGATGTAAGAGCAATGTTTTGAATCTCAAAATCCAACTCATCACCCTGACAAGACGAGTCCAGGATGAGGTACGATGAATCAAGGAATCCAATGGATGGTCATGATCATGTGTGGGTGAGACAACCACAGAGGCACACATCTTGACTTCACGGTCTTCAGGTGAAAGTTCCTGCAAGTTCTCTGGGTTAACAGGCCATTCTGTCTCTGGCTGTGTAAGGAATGCAGGACCAGATAACCATTTAGTGTCACGCAGAAAAGATTCTGCCTTCATACCTCTGGAGGCAAGGTCTGCAGGGTTATGCGTTGTATTCACATACCTCCACTGTGATATTTCAGAAGACGTGAGAATCTCAGACACTCGGTTCACCACAAAAACACGAAACCTCGTAGTTTTGTTATTGATGTATTTCAACACTGAGGTGCTGTCTGTCCAAAACATTGAGTCCAAAAGAGGTAGCCTCAGCTCTCTTCTCCAAAGTCTGTCCATGCGAACTGCTAGCACAGCCGCTGTCAATTCCATACGGGGAATTGTGACTGGTTTTAAAGGTGCCACCCTGGACTTCCCCATTATGAAGGAACTGTGTGCCTGTAAGAGACTGTTGTGCAGCAGCAAATAGGTAACAACACCATACCCCTTCTCACTCGCATCTGCAAAGTGGTGCAACTGAGCGGTAGTTTTTTCTCCAAATTCAGTTGGTTTTAAAGATCGTTTGATGCTGATGTTGTCCAACAGGTGCAGTTCTTCCACCCACCTTCGCCACTCTTGAGCAACATCTGATGGAATAGCATCATCCCATCCAATCCCCCTCTGACACAGATCTTGAAGTATCCTTTAGCTGTGAAAATGACAGGAGCAAGGAATCCCAGAGGGTCGTAGAAGGAGCTGACCATAGAAAGAATTCCTCTCCGGGTCAATGGCCTGTTTGGGATGGAAATGGAGAACTTAAACGCATCTGACTGTAAACACCACCAAACTCCTAATGCTCGCTCAATAGGCAATAGGTCACAATCCAAATCTAGATTTTTAACTTCCTTAGCTCTCTCCTCCTCAGGTATTACTGCCAGGACCCTGCGGCTATTACTTATCCACTTTGTTAAGTGGAAGCCTCCCTTGGCGCAGATGTGTCTGAGGTCTGTGTAAAGAGAGCTTGCTTCCTCTTCAGTGCCTACTGAAGCAAGGCAGTCATCCACGTAGAAATTATGTAGAATGGTGTCAATCACCTGCTGGTTGAAGTGTGCTTTGTTGTCTTCCGCACATTTCCGCAGAGCATAGTTAGCACAACTCGGAGAGGACGTTGCTCCAAACAAATGAACGCCCATCCTATACTCCTGCATGCTCTGATTGAAGTCACCTCCCGGCCACCAGAGAAATCTCAATAGGTCAGCGTCTTCCTCTGGTACGTACACCTGATGGAACATGGCTTCAATATCAGACATCAAAACAACAGGCTCTTTTCGGAACCTAGTCAGCACACCAACCAAATTATTTGTCAAATCAGGACCACTTAGGAGCTGTGCATTAAGAGAAATGCCCTGGAATGATGCCGCACAGTCAAATACGACCCGAATCTTCCCTTTGGTAGGATGATAAACCCCGTGATGAGGGATATACCAAACCTTCCCATCATGTCGCTCCAAGTCTGCAATTGGCACTCCTTTTGCATAACCTCTGGATATAAGATCTTTCATGAACACAGTGTAGTCTTTGTGGAAGTCTTTATCTCTGATGAACCTTTTCTTCAAGCTTAAGGCACGTTGTTCAGCAATTACACGGTTATCAGGCATTCTTATGTCTCTGTCTTTCAAAGGCAGGGCAATGCTGTAGTGTCCATCCTTGAAGGTCACGGTCTTATTAGCCAACTCCAGAAACCTAGAGTCTTCCTTTGACAGCCCCACATGCTCATCATAGCTGCTCTCAGGGAAGTCCATCTTGAACTGTTGTTTCCATAACTTGTCCAATGTAACAGCAGATATCCTGTTGGTAGTGACTGTTAATGGACAATTTGGTTTTCCACAGCATTCTTGTTCAAGTGGCCCATTCACTGTCCAACCGAGCATCGTTTTAATGGCAAAAGGTCCGTCACCTTCACTTCTGATGACCTCCAAAGGTTCTAGAGCTCTGGGCATGTTCATGCCAATCAGAAGCTCCACCTGTCCTTTTATCTCTGGTAAATGAACATCCTTCAAATGTGGCCATTTATCCAGGTCGCGTTGCTTTGGGATGTTACTCAGGTCTACAGGCATTCTGTGCTGAGTGAAGAGGTCAGGCATGTCACTATACATATCGCTGTGCAATCCAGCAATTTCCAGTTCAGGCACAATAAAGCTATCCATCACTTTCTCTTGTCCCATGGTGCGCAAAAGAATCTTTGTTTTTCTCCCAGTGAGATTCAGCTTGTCCATAAGACCCACTGTACAAAAGGATGCTGAACTCCCTTGGTCTAGAAAGGCATATGTTTCCACTGTTCTTTGACCTTTCTTTGATTTTACTTTGACTGGCACAATGGAAAGCTTACAGTCTTGTTCCCCGGCCCCAGTAAGACCACTAGTCTGGACTGTGACAGGAGTGTTATCTGCTTCAGTGTCAAGTTTAACCTTGTTCTTCTTGTGATGGATATGAAGTATGCTTGCATGTCTGAAACCACAGATTTTACATAAAAGGCGATTTCTGCATTCTTTGCTGATGTGCCCTGTGCACAGGCAACCAAAACACACATTATTCTTCCTAAGAAATAAAATCTTCTCATTATGAGGTTTCTTATCAAACACAGAACATAAATCCAGTTTGTGTCCACCTTTACAAAACAGACAAATCTTCACAGCAGTCTGATGTTCTTGAGCCTCTGAAGAGTTATTTCTCTCTACGGCAGAGATGGTTGTGCCAAAGCTACTTCCTCTAGTTCTTGGACGAGGACAACATTTCTCTCCATCACCTTTTTTGACTGTTGATGTTGCGTCACATAGATTTCCAAAAACAGGATCTGTAGTAATTTTAACTTGACGCTCAAGGAAGAAAACGATGTCAATAAATGTAGCTCTGCGATGCTGCTTCTCCTGGATGTCACATGCTGCTGTTCGCCATTTATCTTTCAACTTATAAGGCAATCTTCTAATCACAGCAAGCATATTGGCAGGTGTATTTAATTCAGAAAGATCATAAACCTCCTCCATCGCATTGCAACATGCACGTAGAAACAAACAGTATGCCTGAAGAGCTTTTCCATCTTCTGATTTAATCAAAGGCCATGAGTGAATTTTATTCAGATAAGCAGATGCAATAATATGCACATTTCCAAAGTGCTCATACAACATAGTCTTTGCTTTTACATATCCAGCACCATCAGGCATATGTTGACAGCTTTTGACAAGTTCGAAAGGCTGACCCCTAGTGTACTGTGCAAGATAATGCAGACAATCATCTGGATCGTCTGTCTTTCCTTCAATGACCTGCTCAAACGAACGCATAAAGGCCTGGAAATGAAGAGGATCGCCGTCAAAGGGTTGAATTTCTCTTCTAGGCAGTGAAGAAAGACCTTGCTGACGTACCAACATACAAGTTAACTCGTTTTGTTTCTCCATGATGGACAACAGGGTTTCATTGGCTACTGGTTGAGCTGCTTCCTGCAGAGGCATATATGAAGCTGTCCTGGTTAGAGGATCAGGCCCCATAAGAAGAGGTGCAGGTTTTTCCCTTGTCGCATTCTGTTGCATTGTCTTTACTTGTAGCTCTGCATTTCCAAAATCTTTACTTCTCCTGGGAAGTGTCTGTGAAACAAAAGTCTTTGAATCTGCTTTAAGGAGCTCAAGAGCATTTCCTTCTGTTTTGAAATAGGATTCCATTCCGTTGGATTTCCGTGAAGCTGTGCTTTGCACTGCAGATCCAGTTTTCAGCACTTTTACTTTTGCAGCAGTTGCAGCTATTTCTGCTTCAAGCTGAAGCTGTTCTTTCCTTTTCCTCAGTTGCTCCTCTTGTTCTTCCAGAGCGTGTTTTTCTTTGAGCATATTTTGACGCGTGAGCAAGGCGGCCATTTCAGCTTCTGCCCTGAGACGTGCAGATGAAGTTGATGATACTTTAGAGCTTGACCTGCTCCCTTGATTTGAAACACTATCAGATGGCAACACATCCTCGTGGTTGTCATGCTGGGGATTAACAGACAATTCAGGTTCCATATGCTGTTGAACCTCCGCCTTTCCTTCTACTGGGGTTTCCTCTGACTGTAACATGCCGGAGGATGGCCTGCTTGAGCATTTATTGTTTTCAGAAAGCCATATTTCAACATCTTCAATAAACCCCTTGTTGTATTTAGTGATGCTTGAGAACCATGTGTTTTGCTTATGCTTCTCATCAAGTGGAATTAAAGTCAGCAGCGAGTCATGCAATGCATTGGCATCCTTGGAGAGGTGTCTTAACTCATCCAACTGTAACATTACTTGTGAATAATTTTCATCATCTTTCATTAGATCTTTAAGAGACACAATTACACCTTTCATTTTATTTACATGCCTTTTCCGCTCTGTTTGGATCGTTTCAATTTTATTTGCGAGAGCTTTCTCAGTAAGAACGATAGTTCTTTTATCCTTTTCAGGTTTTTCACCAACAGATGCAGCAGATGATCCACTCATTTTATGTCATTTGCCAAAATCCAAATGAAAGGAAACTTCAAAGCATCAGCTTGCTGAACTCATGCAGAGCCACGCACACCAAAATCCCGCAGCCACAGTCCAACAGCAAAACGTAGCGGGGGGCGGGGTGTCACAACAACAGCTTCACCTGGCGGAACCAAGCTGGGTTTAATGGCACAAAAACGCGCCGGTTACATACCCCCGTTGTCTTCTCAAGTGATCTGCTTTCGTAGGTGTAGGATGGCGAGGTTGTGCGGGCTCGCGTCGCAGTTCCTGATGAGCGAGAAGCTTGCCGTCGATCCTTTTTTTGCTGACAAATATTGGCGACAGTCAAACAAACTCTGCGTCGCCGAGCGGCTGAATAGGGGAATTCTTGTTGACGCGCTCGCTATTCAAAACTTCAGTCCAAGCTGCGGTTAAGATCCTTTTATTGTTGTTGAATGAATCCACAGGTTCAAGCCATGATCAAGGGCAAAAAATGCAAAAAGGTATACAATGCTTAAAGCGGTCAGCAAAAAGTAGACATCCCCCATCACCCACTCACTGACAACTACTCAGGTGAGCAAAACAGGTGATCTTACAATCACTGCTGACACCACGTGATCAATACCACACCCATCCACCACACCATGGGTGCTTAAGAGCTAACATCCAGGAAAAAAACAACAACAAAAACACCTGAATAAAATGGCTGAATTGGTATTTCCTTCATTGGTATTTCCTTCAGCTCTGCAGACGCCTGGTAACGAGCCATGCATTTAATTCAGGGGTGTTAGAGAAGAGAGTCATCTAGAGGTTGCAGAATCCCAGACCTGGGCACTCCTGACCTCATCTTTCAGCCACACTTTGTCATTTAGATGGAAAACAATGCTGTCTTTTTTATGAGTATTTAAGGTAGATTTGCTTCTGGGATGCATCTTAAAAAGTATAAAGGTGTATAAAGGAGTTCAGGTCTGCTGGTGTTTTTCACCAGCAGCCGCCATCTTCAACTCCAGTCCTCAAGGGCTGGTTTCCTGCCACTTTTATACGCGTCCCTGCTTCAACACACCTGCATCACATAATCAGGCCATCAGCAGAACTCAGGAGAACTTCAAGAATCTTTATTGTTGGATAGTTGACTGCACCAACAACATTTCCTGAGAAGCTAAATGCGAGCAAATAGTCATTAGCAACTTATAAGATTTAAACATTTAAGTCACAAAGACCGATAGCAGTCACTTTACAGAAGAATGTAAATTACATTGTTACTTGACTGCTTACTGAGGAGGTAATTTAGCCACTTGATTCATGTGTGTTGGACCGGGGACGCATCTAAATGTTCCAGGACACCGGACCTCGAGGACTGGGATTGAAGAACCCTGTGGTAGAGTGTCACAGAGGAGAGCGGCATTCATTCTGAAGGTGCTTTTCATCCAATATCTATTTAGGAATCCCATTTTTTGTGATAAAATCCTCTTTTATATCAGTTTTATTGTTTGTGTTTCCTATACTGTTGATTTAGCCAAGAAAATCCATGTTGCTTGAAATCCAATTTAAAACAGATTCTTTTAATTCCAGACGGTTAGTGTTGAAATACACTAAAGGCCTTAAAACATCTTAGGGAAGCCTAAAGAAATAGTGATCAACAGTATTATGAAAGACAACACTAGGGAAGAACATCAGGCTCCAGTAGAGTGAATTATATGAAGGAACAAGAGGACATGCAATGTTCTCCATAGATAAAGGATTATATCAAAGGTTAGAAGGAAGGTGTAAACAGTGCTTTGCAAAAGTATTCATGGCCATTTAACCTGTTCACATTATGTCACATCACAGCTACAAACTACATTGTCTTAGATTGAATATTTTCGAAAAAGTAGAAATTGATTTGTGTTCTTTCCCACTAAGTCCTTTCTCTGTAGAATAACCACTTGCTCATGTTTACAGCTCCAACGTTTTGAAAGTGTGTCGCTACCAATTCTCCACATCTAGAGAATAACGTCTTTGCTGATTGTTCATTGTAAAGAGCTCAAACTCAGTCCAACTGAGAGCATCGTCACATGTCAAGTCTTCTAACCTGGCCTGCAAGATGGATTCTCATGTATTTGTGCGTTCACAAATACATGAGAATCCATCTTGTACCGCTCAAGCTTCAACCATTTGTGTCCGAACCAAAAATCGTGTTGTGCAATTATACACTGTTAAAAGTTATTTAATGTTTCATAAATAACTCTCTGTCTGTTAAGTATTGTCTGGTAATGATCAGCTCTTAAGCTGATATCAAGACAACGGTTGAAAGGGATGGATTCGAGCACTAGCGATCTTTTAACAGCAAAACCTGCACACACATAGAATAAAGAGTGACAACTTCTTTTCAAGTCCAAGAATTTAATAACAGAAATAAAATGAACATCCAGAGAACATCACTATGTAATGCTGTTTACCTGAATTAACACAATATTTCGATTAATAAATCCTCTCTACTAGGCTAGTGAAACTTAACTAAACTATTAAGCAAAATGAAGATAAAAAGAAGCTAAGCTACGGAACTATTTACATGCAAAAACAAACAAAAGACAAACAAAAGTGGTTGATCATAATCAGATTAATTCAGTGAATCCCTGTTCACTACCGATCTGATTTCAAAAGCATGGAGTGGAGTTAAAACATCTGCCATGTATTTCAATCCATTCACAATGCAAAGCCCAAGTTAAACAAAATATTATTTGTTGAAATAATATTTTGAGGACTGTTTGTCCTGTAAAATCATTTAACCCTTACGACCGAGTTTGTTAATGCGATTCTCCCTCCGGGCGTCTGGGGTCGCTGTGGCAACTCGGTGGATAAGAGGTTACAACATAAAGTTACCAAAATTGCCTTGGAAAACGGCATTAATATACCATATTGATGCGGGAATAAGGCAGATAACACCATCGTAGGATGGCGGAGCAGAACAGTTACGCTTTATGCTTTAAAACGAACTACTTTGAAATGCCCGAGACCGGATGTTAGCAAGGCTAATATCCTGTTAGCTAGCGTGACCTACCGGTTAGCCCTTTGTTCTAAACACCACGGTTTACAAACATTTCCCAATAAACCTTTTTCTTCACCCTCAGACCGCTGCCCGACCTGTTGATGCCTCATGTGTGAGTTCTGTCCACTTTGGCCGTTCCAGGAAGAAGCGTTGAAGGAGGAAGTGGTTGGCTAGCGTTAGCGGGCTAGCGCTTGGCTCTTGGCAGGCTAGCGTTAGCCTTGCAGCAGCATGTGCCTAACGGCGTGGTCTGGATGGCTTGGAGGCCTGGTCCTCCAGGCAGACTCTGACCCCCGGTTGCAGTCACCATTTGAGCAGATTTCTCCTCGGCGGGGAAGGCTCCGCTGCCGGCATTTCAGCTCTGCGCTGCCTGGAAACCAGCTCCGTCAGGGGTCCGCTGAGGAAGCAAACAAAGCTGGCATAGACGGATTCCTTCACTTCGGCATCTCTTTTAAGCAGAAGTGAGAGACTTATCTTGGAATCGGCTGGCAGTTTCTTCCTATGCCGGGGAGGAACTGAGTTTCAGAAGGGTTCATTCTCACTCAGCTCTGGGCCTCTTCCAGGCCCCATCGATGGTTCCTGGAGGCCTTCAGTCACATGGCTCCCCCCCCCCCCCCCTCTTCTTGAGTGCTGGTCCTCAGAGGGTTTTGAGGTGTGTGTCTCAGCAGCTTGGAGTCAGGAGAAGAGAATGAAGAGAAGAGAGAGTCTTTGTCTGTGGGAGAAAGGTTTTATCTCAGCAGGAGTGGTCACAGCTGACCTCCTGCTGGGAAAAAGGGCCGTCCACTGTTCAGAATCCAATCCGAGATCAATCATTTATCATGGCATGTTATGGCACAACAATCGGTTCGTGACAATCACGTTGCAGTATTGAGGTTTAAGGCGGGACATACCAGTGCGACTTGTTACTGTTTCTCTGTCTAACTCTGACCTTGTTGGCCTGTCCGTTCAGGTGGTCGGCCATGTTTTTGGTAGGTTGAGCCTTACTCTGTCTATTTTCAGGTGATAGGTTGAATAGTACTCCGTGAGTTGTTGAAAGCTTTGCATATTGTTTCATAAACCACCCTTGATTCAGTCATTGTCGCGTGAACAAGTCCAAAAAACCTGTTGGTCCTCTGGATAAACGTGTTCAGTATAAAGAAAACAAATATGCAACAGTCAACAGACACGTTGTGGTTTTCTCACTCTGCAGGAAGGACTTTTCCTTTCGCTAAAGTACAGCACCTTAAGCCTTAAGTATCATCTTAACGCCAAGCATTCAGTTGCTGAGGCTTCAGCTCACAAAACGCTGGGCATTAAGTAAGTCTGCATCTGAGACGCTGTCAGACACAATTCCCAGATGGACAGCCAAGGACTGTTGACTTACTAAAGGCCCCCACATACTTGTGCGCACATTAGTCCACTTGGAGTCTGGGCATACTCAAGGCGGACTCTGCGTGGATTCTGCGCAGACAGATACGCGCAGAGTTACATTTTTACATTGTGTCTCACTATAAACTGCTCGGCGGCAAGAAGTCTAATATCAAACTGTTTTATATGTGACACCGAACTTGACACACTTCGCTGCTCCAAGCAGGCGGTCACAAGGCGGTGGACTAGTGGTTAAAGCAACGCACTTGCAAGTACCTGTTTCGATCCCTGCAGACTACCGCTGGGGATCCCTGAACAAGACCCTTAGCCAGAGATTGCTCCCCGGGCGCTGTGATAGCTGCCCACTGCTCCCTAGGGGATGGGTTAAATGCATAAGACAAATTTCATTGGAATGTACAATTACAATGACAAAGATTTCTTCTTCTTCTTTCTTCTTCTGCAAGGACGCTCGGCATCACAGTCTCTCTCTGTTTGCACTGACAGATGTGCGATGGGTGCCCACTGGTAAAAAAAAAAGCCTATAGGTGCTCAATCAGCTAATCAAAGATTTGACCATCCCTGCGCCCGCTTCGTCAGCAAGTGTGGGAATTGTAGGATTTTGTCACAAGAAATGTAGGCTAAAGGAATGCTCTACTACGATGGGTAAAAGTTCTGTGCGGAGTCCGGACGGCGCACAGTATGCCCGAGGTTGTGGGAGCCTTTAGTTGTCGAGGACACGGGTCATGCAGAGGTAACTTTTGAAGCACTATAAAAGCGGTCGTCAAGAGACAGTGGTGACTAAATTGAATTTGGCAATTTGGCTTTAACAGAAGATGTTGCTTTGACAGGCAGGAGAAACCTGGACCTCCATGAGTAACAATTAGTTGGGTGGGATGGCGCATTGCATCACTAAAACTTGGGAACTTTATGAACGTGGCTTTATGAACAATCTCCCAGAAGGTCTCTGCAGAGTTTTCAAGATGAAACAAACCTCTGGGGCCTTCACAGAACAACTGCACCTTTTGCAGATGTGCTTATCTTTACTGATCAGTTTACTTCAGAGAGTTATCGGTTCCTCTGGATTTATTCAGGGGTATCAGAGTAGAGGGGGCAGGAAACATTTGCATGTCTCACTTTTCGGATTTTCATTTGTCAGGAAATTTGAAAACCGAGTAACATATTGCCACTTTGCGTTCATACACCACTTTGTGTTGCCGTATCACTTAACATCGTTGATGTGTGTGCTTGCAACGTGACAAATCCTGACAAAGCTTAAGGGGCATGGATACCTTTGCAAGCCATGTGAGGTTACAAGGTAAAATGCTCACTTTTGTATGAAAAGAACATGACCAAAGTAATCTAAGCACTGAAAAGCTGTTAGTCTCCATCTTTCTGTGAGTAATAAATAACCGATGATGAGACAGGGGTTGTGTCAGACAGCTGCTGTAGTTAGACAGGATATATTTCTTCAGCACAACTTAAAACTGTGTTCATGGTCAACCAACTGAAACACAGCCTTCAATCTCCCGCTCACAAACGCCCTGATATAAACGCTCCCTATTATAAACCGACGACACCCACAAACAACGAGGCTGCGCTGCGTCATTCCAGCCAATCCCCAAAGTTCATGCTCTCGCCAAATCCCATGACGGCTTCGCTCCTTCTGGATTTCATACATTCCTGGAAACAGAGCCGCTGCAGCCAAGACAATACCTACACACCACAGCGAGGCGTTTCTTTGAAACGCCTCAGCCACTGTTTGTGTCCTCACGCTGTAAAACGGCGATGGGAGCCATATATCCTTGACAAGAGGAGGTCATTTTAGGACTAAATGATGACCTATGTCAATCTTCTTGAATTTTAATTAGCCATAAAAAACGGCTGGTAGAAGAGGCAACGGCGGGTATGTTTATGCATGCGAAAACAATAGGGGAATGTGACATTGTTTGACTTTGTCGCTAGTTGCATCTCCCTCCTTCTGCATAGAAAAACATCCTAATGTTATTTGCACTCTTTAAATAGGACTCATCTGGAGTAGCATAATGTCCATAAGAGCTTTAAAAATCTCTGCTATAATGAGGCAACCTTGTTTTTTTTTTTGGTTTTTTTCTAGGCCAATTAATGAAGTTCTTTTGAATGTCAGCCTGCGTTTCTCTTTAATGGGATCAATGCATGGATTTGATCAAATAGGACACACAAGGTGAACTAGGATTAAAAATCCATCCGCCAAACATTATTAAGCAAGTTGCACAAAACTGAGACAGGAACATGTCATTTACCGCTTGCAAATGTTCTTATCTACTACTAATAATGATTTGAATAGAACAACTATATAATATATAACAAATGCGCATTATTTATGAACTGGGTTTTACATACCCATGCCGGCTCAGTTTAGTTATTGTGCTTTAAACAGCAAATGGCCTCAATGGAAAGGGAAATATGTAGCAAAATAAAATGTTCTTGGTATGCTACTGTTTCATTTATAATACAGGAAATAGTCTGGTCCTTGTTACAACTTGAAATTTGGTTGAGGTAAGAAGAAGTTCAGGAGGAGCACATGAGAAAACTAAGAGCAATCCACAATTTAGCAGTTTTTACTTTTGACCTTTCACACCATTAGCTTGAAGTAACTACCACATGTCTTTGAAATGGCTTTGAGATCACATAGCCTCCCTCCTCTTCACAACAATGTTAAAGGTCATAGGAAATTGTGTGCATTTGTTATATGATGGCTTTAATGAGACCCCCGCTACAGTTTTTCAGTCAGGTCAAAGAATAGACTCTGATTGTAACATCACGGTTCTCTCCTTTTGCAGCCGTTCTGTTAAAGATTCACTGCTGTGTCTGAGACTACTGTCTTTTTGCATCAACTAGTTTTTGCTGTTAGACGTATGTTTTCGCGTTAGACTCTTGCATGCTTTGGTGTACAGATGAATTCATGAATCCCAGGTCCTCTACTCAACCCTCCTACACTGGGTTTCAAAGTCTTGGGTAGAGGTGAACAATTTCTGTCCTAGATGTGTCTCTGTTTCAGGGCTCACTTGATTGAAATAGTTACTTTTTTTCTTATCTGTCTGGCTTTGGCAGGAAGCTGATGTTGCAACCACTGACCTCTAGGGGCCTTCCTAATGAAAGACAGCTCTTTCTCGTCTGTTTCAGGTCTGACTCTCCTCACTGCCACAGCTGATATGCTGCTGCTGCTGCTGCTGCACTATCATGCACATTGCATATCATAGTATTGTGCGTTATGTAAAGATGCTGGAGTATTTTCCACCTTTAAAATATTTTTCCACTGTGCAATATTTATTTACTCTGGTGTTTATTTTAGTCTAGTTAGAGCTAATTTTAATTAATTAATCTAATTTTAGATTGGACTCGGTTTTTTTTCTTCTTTTTCATTGCTAATAATTGCGTGTCTGTGTGTTTGCCACTGTCACACCCGACTTTCCCCATTGCGGGACAATAAAGGATATCTTATGTGTTGCAGCTTGTCACTAACAGCATAAGATGTAAGTCAAAAAGTAGCCAGTAGGAAGCTTAGACATCCTAGTTTTCTTCCTCCTGTATGTAAGTTTTTGCATGTTTCTTAGCAAGAGAGGTTGGTTTATTGGTCATTCTGGCCTTGGAGAACCAGATGATCTTGGTTCCATGTGTTTGTTTGTTTTTTTACTTGTCTTTTTTTATATATATTTTGGTATTTTGCCTTAAGACACATTTTACTATAGGCTTCAGCGAAGTTTTTTTTTGTGTGTAAATATTTTTAGCTAATGCTAATGACCTTCAAATGGAAATCAGGTGTGTTCAAACAGCAAAAACATCTATATTCCCTGGTCTGAAGCTGAATTTGCACACATCTGGAAACATTATTGTACTTGACACTCAAGCTTTGTAACCTTTAATAAGCTTTACAAGGTAAGGTTTGCACAAATATAGAAAAGGCTTTAATCTGCAGTTGATTTTTTTTGTACCTGTAGAAAAGAATATGCGAAAGTATTTTGTTTTTGGGATTCAGTTTTGTGCAGTATGTGGAAATCTGATCAGTCACAAACCAGAACTCCCCATGTAAAAGCCCATCTGGTCTCCGCATGAGCAAACGGTTAGCGCAAAGTTTTGGCACAGTTTTTATGATCTTTTAAAGTGGACTTATAAAACTGGTCAATAAGAGTTTGTACTTGAAGTTGCTGGGAAGTTGGAGTTGTATGAGTTTTAACCTTGCAAAATGTTATATGGTTATCTTTTTTATGTATGCAAAATAGAATTACAAATGCAAATAAACTCTACAATTAATCTCTCTGATATTTTTTAGACGAAATTTAATAGTGCAGTACATTTTTGACCCATTTTTTTTATGTGGTACAATCAGATGCAAATTTGGTAAGCCAAACCCTGCTGCCATTTTCTTTCTACAGATGAGCAACTGGTATTCACTGGGCAATCCTTCCAAACATGCTATATTTGCCCAATCTTTGCTTGTTTCTACTTAAATTAACTTTAACATATGGCTTTTCATGGTTTTCTTCTTGAAGTCCAAACACAAGCTTAATTGGTGACACAAATTTAAGCTTGGGTCCAAATGTATTTAAGCATCTGTCCAGGTGTATAGACTTTAAATCTCATACTAAATTCAATTCAGTTTTTTTCTTTTATCATAAGCATTTGTTTTAAAAATGATCAATCACTTGTCTGTCACCCTGCCTTGCTTTTAGAGAGTTTCTGTGTCTCTCTAAGCTCTAATAGGCTGCAGCAACTGGCACACACGCGGTAGGTTAGTTATGGGCTCCATCCAAATACCCTTAATAATAGCTTCTCGCTTCTGTTCCTTGACCTTTCACTGGGTCAACAGTAAGAACTCTATGGTGGGGAGGAAAGGAGCTTTGGGCGGCTGTACTGATTTTGGACAGCCTTTAACTCCGACGTCATTACATGATGGAAACACTCATGAATGATGCGAGTCAAACCCAGGCCTACAGCTTTCCAAAAATGAACTACAAATTTCGCATGCGCTTTCTTCTCTCCGGGCATTTTCATTGAGGGGCTGTGCTTATACGTGATGTCATACAAAGGATTGTGGGAGAGCATTCAAGCTACTTTTCCTACCTCCTTCCTTACTGACTGCACTAATTGGACAGCACTTCTGCTTTGGCTAGAGTCCTTGCTCTATAAGGGTATTTGGATTGAGCCTCGGTTTTGATTTTTTGTCTTTAGTCCCCTTCCTTTCTCGAGACTCTGCTAGATTGTCAGTCATGATCAGCTTTAGAAGAACTGTTGGTTTCCTTCTTTGTTGTTTTTTGGATTGTTCTTTTTCAAGCAACAGGACAGTGTGTGTGTGTGTGTGTGTGTGTGTGTGTGTGTGTGTGTGTGTGTGTGTGTGTGTGTGTGTGTTAAATATAATCAGTTATTTCAATCGACCAACTTCACCTACCTCAGTCAGAGATGTCGGGGCGGGCACCAACTTACAGAGTTTTGCTAAATACAAACGAATGAGTATGAGTATCGCTCTTTGTGTTTTGTTTTTTTTTCATTCACATCCTGTTGGACATCAGGAAAACACCCGAGCCACATGTATGGAGCACTACTTAGGTTTCTCACTAATTTAGCAAGTTAAAAACAAAACACCTGACGACGGTTCTTGAAGAAAATCAGGGAGACAGGCAGATTTTTGCACCAATTATATATCTGACTGATACTTGCTAAATAACCAAATCCCAGACCACAACAGTCAAGAGTGGTCGCCAAACTGACTGACGATGTGTCTCCTGGGGCTGCAATCCATTTACCTCTGAAATCAAAACTAGAAAGCGGGAATGGTGTAACTCCGCATAAACAGCATTCCAGAAAACACAGTCGGAGAAGTCCGAATTACAAAAAACAAACAAAAAACAGGATTCCAATATGGCGACAGCCAGGAAAGCTGTTGTTTTGTTCATAGCACCTCTCAAAAACGTCCTTTAAAGCTGTACTTTCCACATGCAAACACCACTTTTAATTTGTTCAGTTCAGAGTTGCAGCTGCTACATGTAACGTTGATTTTTAGCAGCATTCTTACAACCATGTCTTGTAAAAAAAAACACGTTTTCAGCAGAGGTTATTGTTGTTGATGAGAGGAGCTGCCACAGTGGATCTGACAATCATCCTTAAAAAATGTCTCTAACTTTCCGACTGTTCCAGTTGATTCTTCCGATCGGAAGTCAGGATTTCTGAGTTCTGACTGGAACTGGAAAGCAGCATTAGGCCAGTTGGCCCCACCATGACGCTACTTGTGACACGGCCTATACCATCACCATCCTTTTAGCCGACAGCAGCTAGATGAAGAAACAAATCTTTTTCTCCAGGTTGAAGTGGTGTGCATGCATTGAAGGTGTGTTTCTAATTAAACCAGAAAGGGTAAGGCGAGTTTTAGCAAGTAAACGAGCGAACATCAGGAGCGCAGCATGAGAATGTTGAGCTTGAGTCACAAAATGAAGTCCATTACAAGAGGGCTTGATTTGTCTCAGATTTGTGTGACTGCTGTGCTGGCATGACGCATAACTAATTAAGACTAAAGTTCTGTAGAAAATCCTTACCAGCGTTTGCTTCAGCATCGTTAGCATTCATCATGTCGGCACATAAGCATCATAGTCTTATGTGCCGACATAAGACTATCTGGAACGATCCTCCCTGCCACAAGTCTGTCGGACTGCAAGAGGTGTCTCAGAACCCAGATTGAAATCTCATTAAGCCGTTCATCCAGCATATGGTACTAAAGCCAGTAATCAAACCTTGTTGTTTACAATGACTCTCGCCATATACTGTTCGTCTCTTTGACCATGTAGAATAATTTTTTTGTTGTTGTTGCTTTTTGTATTTGTTTGTTACCTGTTAAAAAAAATCTTCTGGTACATCTAGATATGTTCTAGGGACTGATTATGCCTTATGGGGATCAAAGCCCAGTTCTAATGCAACAGGCTCACCATGTTTAAGGCCGTGGCTATAGGGTGTAAATTAAGTTTAGGGTGAGGTATATACTGGTAATAGTTAAGGGTAAGGGGAAATGTTAGAGTTAGGCATAAACTGAGTTACCAAAATGAACCAAAGTCAATACAATGTATTGATATTGTTGGAAATACAAACATGTGCACGTAGTTAAAAAATACTTTTGTGAAAGCCTGCATTGAAATTAATTCTATCATGTTTATTAGCTACTATTGTATGCAATCTTGACCCACCTTCAATGCAAATTCAATGGACCCTCCTCTCCTGTGACTCCTATGACCTCATCCAGTTATTTCAGAAATATACATAGACCTTTCACACTTTTCGCCTCTTAAAATTCCAAAACCATGCGGTTGAAAGTCATAATTTATTATTATTATTATTATCATCATTATTTACTTCCATCACTTACATTGCTGCAGGTTTTCCCGATCAGCACCAGTGTGAAGCAGGAGGAGCGCACACCTCAGCGTGTCCCTCTCCCTCCCCCGTCGGGACTCAGACGCTCCCTCTACCGGCCAGACAGCGCGCAGACAGCCGCTGCTGCTCTCTCGGAGCTGAACAGCGGACCACTCAATCCAGGCGTAATTCAGGAATCAGGACTCACTCACACATTCCTCCTCCAAAGAGCGCAAAGGAGCAGCCGCGTCCGCTACAGTCCTTCCCCCCTTACCCCTCACTCCCTCGCCGCAGGACCAGGGACAGGGAAGCGCTTTAGATTTTTTTTTTTACCCAGCCTGAAGTGCAGTTTTAGTTAGAAACAGAAGAGTTTGCAGTTAACCCCGCGGCTCGGGGTTAACGCTACCGCGGCGCCGCCGACATGGATAAAGTTATCAATTGGTTGTTTGCGGCGATGAGCCTCCTGTTGTCCGTCCGAGGGGAAGTTTTTAAAGGTAAGGATGATGACCGTGAGATGCTTGCGGGCGGCTGTCTCCATTAACGCCACCGTGGCACGGGTTAGAGATGCACTTGGGGTGAGTTTAAACACTCTCCGACGCATCGGTCACCGTTGCAGTGTAAAAAAAAACAAAAAACATTAAAAACATTAAATTATTACACAGTTGAGGCATTTTGTATCCAAACTTGTCGCCAGATGGATTATTTTACCCTCTCGCATTCAGGGGATGTCACATTTGAACTCCTGCTTTCAGCTGCGCGGAGTTTGTCCTCACCTTTCCGTTACCGCGGCGCGCGCAGCGGACAGGTGCGCTCCGCGTGGGCGCCGCCGCCGCCGCCGCCGTTTTACCGCCATTGTTTGCGCAACAACAAGTTAACAGAGACTCCGGGGACTGTTTGCGCCTAACTTTATCTTGATCTGTCTAATGTGATTAACCTCGGGGGATTCACGCAGGAAGCGCGCCACCGGTGCGCTCCCGGTTCGGCTTTAAGCAAGACCTTCTGTCCTTTTCTTTTGCAGTGCATGTCAGCCAAAGTGTCTCAGTCGAGGCGAATTACAGTAAATTTTGAAGCGTGGTCGGTGGATTTAAATAGTTTTACTGATATGCGTTTTAATCGGCGTGAAAAGCTTAGACTATTTTAGTTTTTGATGCAAAATCAATTCAGCTTCTCGTCATATTACAGAACGTGCAGTGTGTTTATTTTTAAATGACCGGTTTTTATGTAAAACTGGTTTTGGATTTTCTATCGTCTATGTCCAAGGGTGCTTACAGAATATTTATAAACGCATGGCCAGAGTGGGGGGGGGGGGGGGGGGGGGATTTGGCAATTATAGTTTGGGTTTCCAGAACAAAACCAAAAGACGGATACAAATTTTGAAGTTTTGTTATGCTGTCATCTTCTAAACATTTCAGAAGCACAAATACAGGGATATGCTGTAACTTACTGACATGTGCAATCTTTTTACCTGAAAACAAACAAAAACGTTATGAATCAGACTGATCTGGTGCCCATAATGTGTCTGTGTGCAGATAAATCTGTGATCAGTAAACTTAACGATCAACGGTTTACCAAAACTCTTGATCATAAAGTGTTTGGTTTTAAACGTCACACTTGGAAGGCTTTCATTGTAAACTTTACACAAATATGTTAGATCCTAAGAAAAAGAGTCAGGATATTTGTCCTCTTTGTGACTTGA